>CM053505.1:68107276-68315875 GCA_028627145.1 Eidolon dupreanum
AACTGAATCAGGGATTTGGAAGATAAGGTAGCAGACAACACTCAATCAGAACAGCAACAAGAAAAAAATAATACAAAAAACTGAGAATAGTTAAAGGGGTGTCTGGGACAATATCAAGTGTACCAACATTGGCAACATAAGGATACCAGAAGAAGAGATAGAGTAAGGAATTGAAAATCTATCTGAAGAAATAAATATGGAAAACTTCCCTAACCTGGCAAAGAAAATAGATATACAAGGACAGGAAACGTAGAGAATCCCAAAGAAGATGAGTGCAAAGATGCCCACACAAAGACACATCATAATAAAATGTAAAAGGTGAAAGATAAAGAGAGAACCTTAAAAGCAGCAAGAAATCATCTAGCTACTTACAATGGCACTCCCATAAGACTGTCAGCTGATTTCTCAACAGAAACTATGCAGGCCAGAAGGGACTGGCACCAAACATTCAAAGTGAGGAAAAGCAGGGAACTGACAACTAAGATCACTCTACCTAGCAAAGCTATCACAAACAAAGGACAGATAAAAACTTCCCAGATGAGAAAAATCTAACAGAGTTTACCAAAAACAAACCAGTGTTACAAGAAATGTTAGAGGGACTTCTTTAAGAAGATGATTAAAAAATATGAATAATAAAATGGCATTAACACTATATCTATAAACAATGACTTTAAAAGTAAATGGAATAAATGTTCCGACCAAAAGGCTAAATGGTTAAGAAAACAAGTCCCTTACATACGCCACCTACAAGAGACCCAATTCAAATAGAGAGACACAGACTGAAAGTAAAGGTATGAAAAGAGGTTATTTCATAAAAATGGACACTAGAAGAGTGACATCAGGAGCATGGTCATGTGAGGAATCTCCCCTGATCTGTCCCCTTGAAATTACCACAAGCCAAACATCTGAAATCCAACAAAGAACACCCAACATGTACACAAGCATGTCTGAGGGATCTGTGCATCAGAGCATCTGAAGGTGGGCCAATTGTGGACATAGGGATAAGAAAAGGGAGAGAGGATCAAAGTCAGACACTCTGAAACACAGCCTGGAGCTCCCTGCAAGATGAAGGGAAAGCAGGAATTACAGGGTGTTTTTTTGGTGGGGATGTTGAAGCCTCAAACAGTCCTGCCTAAGTGATCAACATATTCTACACAGTGAAATCTAGTGATCAGGGCAGAGAACAGGGCAGAGTCCAGGTGTGGAGGGGTAAAAGCTGTGTCTTAGCAACCGCCATTGCCAGGCAGAAAGCTGAGTCATGTAGCCTGGCCTCCTCTCTGTACCATCCTAGAGCGAGCATGAGGCCCCAGGGGAATTTGTGCAACAGAACTAAAACACACACTGCAGCTGGTACCAGTGGTAGGGATGGAGATATAAAAGCAAGGCAACTGAAGCTTGAGTTTCAGCACTACCAAAAGGAAAAGAGTCACACACACTGCTGGCCTTTTCCAATCCACCCCACCTCCATCCAGTCAGGTTAATTCAGAAGGAAGCAGCAGAACATTGCATCTGACTGTTGGGGCATTAACTGGACTTCAGGGCCTTTTCAGAGGCTCAAATTCCCATCGCCCTTCACATTCTCCCATGGGGGTAAAGCCCTGGTACCAAGGCAACCTGGTAAGAGAGGACACACACACCACCCCAGAGAATAAAGGGCATTTTTAACCTCAAATCAGAGATCCAGGAGGCTTGGACAGTGCAGGAGGCTTTGACGCCACCTAGTGGAAATCAAAAGAAAAACCTCTTCTTATCAAACTACTAAAAGGAGGTCACTATATAATCAATTTTCTTTCTTTCTTTCTTTTTTTAAAGCAGAGTACATTCCCTTTCATGCTCAGGTGGAGAAATAGTCTACCAAATACCATGAGCAACCAAGGTGACAAGGAAACCCAGAAAGAAAATAAAAAATCTCCAGAAAATAAGGTTAAAGATATAGAAATATGAGATTTAAATGACAGAATTCAAGATTTCACTTCAGAAAAAATCTCAACGAGATGCAAGAAAATTCAGACCAACAGTTTAAAGAACTTAGAAACAAAATCAATGAACAACAAGGAGATTCCAAGTCTAAAGGAACCAAATAGAACTTCTGGATATAAAAAATCTCATTAAAAAAAATGAAGAATGAAAGAGCAAGTTATTAAAATAGAGTAGACCAGATGGAGGAAAGAATTAGTGATACCAAATACAGAAATCTGGAAATGACGCAGATGGAAGAGACTTGAGAGTGAAAAAAAGATGAAAGAATTCTACCAGAACCATCTGAAATGATCAGAAAAAGCAAAATAAAAAAATGGGTATACCAGAAGTAGAAGAGAGGTAGAAGAGAACAGAGAGCACGTTCAAACAAATAGTCAATGAGAATTTCCCAAATTTATGGAAAGAACTGGATGCTCAAATTCAAGAAGCAAACAGAATACCTAGTTATCTCAACCCAAAAAGGCCCTCTCTGAGACACATTATATCAAAATGGTCAAAAATTAATGACAAAGAAATAATTTTCAAGGCAGCCAGGGAAAAGAAGACAGTAACTTATACAGGAAAACCCATTAGATTATCATCAGACTTTCAGCACAAACTTTACAAGCTAGGAGGGAGTAGAACCAAATATTCAAACTAATGGAAGAAATTACCAGTGAAGAAAAATATATCCAGGAAAGCTCTCCTTTAGATGTGAAGGAGAAATTAAAGACTTTTTCAAACATACAAAAGCTAAGGAAATTTTCCACCACAAGGCCTGCATTACAGGAAATACTGAAGGGGGTCAGTCATTCTAACTGAAACAAAAGGACAAAAAATACATAATTATGAGTAAGATGGCTAACAGGCAGAAAGAAACAGGAAAGTGCAAACTTTATTAAGAACAGGGTATTAGAAGCTTAAATATTACATAATGGTTAAAGGTAAAAAAAAAAAAAGCTTTATAAAGAGAAGACAATAACAGCTACTCAACAGAGAAATGAACTAACAGTATAAATAGGGATCACTTGAGACAACAAAAACAGAAAAAGGGAGGGAGTAAAGATTCAAATCTGTAATAGAGAGTAAAAGGCATCCAAATAGGGAATGAAGAAATCAAAATGTCACTTTTTGTAGAAGACATGATTCTTTATATAGAAAATTCTAAAGACTCCAGTAA
Organism: Eidolon dupreanum; assembly: GCA_028627145.1. Classification (NCBI taxonomy): domain Eukaryota; kingdom Metazoa; phylum Chordata; class Mammalia; order Chiroptera; family Pteropodidae; genus Eidolon; species Eidolon dupreanum. Next base: position 68,110,416 of record CM053505.1, read on the forward strand.
AAAACTATTAGAAACAATAAAAAATACAGTGAAGTTTAAGTATATAAAATAAATGTAAAAAAAATCCACAGCATTCCTATATGCTAACAATGAATTTTCAGAAAAATAAATTTTAAAAAATCCTTTTGCAATTGCTGTAAAAAGAATAAAATACCTAAGCATAAACCTAATGAGCCATATGAAGGACCTATACACTGAAAACTATAAGACAATATTTATAGTTAGAAAGATAGTCCATGTTCATGGATTGGAAGAATCGACATTGTTACAATGACCTTATTACCCAAAGCAATATACCAATTTAATGCAATCCCCATCAAAATCCTAATGGCATTGAAAAAAAGTCGAACAGAAAATCATCAGATTTCTATGGACAAAAAAAAAAAAAAAAACAAACAACCAAAGCAATACTGAGGAAAAAGAACAAGCCCAAAGGTACCACTCTGTTTGACTTCAAATTATACTACAAAGCGACAACAATCAAAACAGCATGGTAGCGACAGAAAAACATACACAAAGATCAATGGAACAGAATCGACAACCCAGAAATAAACCCCCATATATATGGGCAAATAATTTCTGACAAAGGTGTGAAAAACATACAATGAAAAAAGGAAAGCCTCTTCAATAAACGGTGCTGGGAAATTTGGAAAACTACACAGAAATGAATGAAACTAGACTTCTGTCAACATACACCAAAATTAACTCAAAATGGAATGGAAGACCTGAAATAATAAATTGCATAGAAGAAAACATAAGTACTAAATCATAGACCTTGGACTTAGAGAGGATTTTATTAATTTGACCTCAAAGGCAAGGGAAGTAAAAACAAAAATAAATGAGTAGGACTACATTAAACTAAAACACTTCTGCACAGTAAATTGGAAAAAAAATCAACAAGGCAGAGGCAACCATGTGAATAGGAGAATATATTTTCAAACATCTCTGATAAGGGCCTAATATCTAAAATATATAAAGAACTCATACAATTCAACGATAAAAAGTTAACTAATTAAAAAAATGGGCAGAGTACCTGAACACGCACTTCTCCCAAGAAGACATACAAATGGCCAACAGACATGAAAAGATGCTCAACTTCACTAGCTATTAGGGAAATGCAAATCAAAATCACAATGAAATATCATCTCACACTTGTTAGAATGGCTGTCATCAACAGGACTAGTAATAACAAATGTTGGAGAGGATGCAGAGAAAGAGGAACCCTCATACACTGTTGGTGGACTGCAAATTGGTACAGCCACTATGGAAAACAGTATGGAAGTTCCTCAAAAAACTAAGAATTGAATTACCATATGATAGAGCAATCTCTCTTCTGGGTATTTACCCAAAAACCCTAAAAACATTTATCTGCAAAAATTAATGCACCCTAATGTTCATAGCAGCATTATTCACAGGTGGCCAGGACATGGAAGCAACCAAAGTGTCCTATAATCGATGATTGGATAAAGAATATGTGGTACATATATACAATGGAATATTACTCAGCTATAAGAAAAGATGAAATGTCACTTGTGACAACATGGATGGATCTTAAGATAACCATGCTAAGCAAAATAAGTTGGACAGAAAAAGTTGAAAACCATATATCACTCACATGTGTGTTATAAATCTAAAAGCAACAAGCATGTCAGGCTCATGGATACAGATAGTGAATTCGTGGTTACCAGAGAGAACGGGGGAGGAAGAGGTAGACAGGGCTAAAAGGGGTCAAATATTTGGTGATGGAAGGAAATCTAACTATGGGCAGTGGACACACAATGCATTTTGACAGTATATATACAACATACTATTGAATTGTACACTTCAAACTTATTAGATTTTGCTGATCAATGTCACCTCAATAATTTTTAATTAAAAAAAAGAAATACTGCCATTTGTGACAAGATGGATGGATCTTGAGATTATCATGCTAAGTGAAATGTCAGACAGAAAAAAATAAGAACCATATGATTTCACTCATATGTGGGATATAGAACTGAAAGCAACAAATGAACATGACAAACAGACTCATGGACACAGACAAACAGTGGTAACCAGTGGGAAGGGGGTGAGGAGAGAGGTAGACAGGGGTAAAAGTGGTCAAATATTTGTTGATGGAAATTTAACTTTGGATGGTGAACACGCAATGCAATATACCTAAGACACTGAATTGTATAATTGAAACCTGTCGATTTTAATAACCAATGTCACCCTAATAATTGTAAGTAAATAAATAAAACGAATATCTGACAAAACAAGCTTTAAAACAAAGACTATAACACAAGACAAAGAAGGGCACAGGAATCCCACTTCTGGGTATTTATACAAATAAACTCAAAATACTTTTTCAAAGGGACATGTGTGCCAGTGCAGCATTATTTACAATAGTCCAGGTATGGGGTTAATCTGGGTGTCCATCAATGGATGAATGGATAAAGAGGTGGTATAGATGGACAATGGAATATTACTCAACCATAAAAGAAATCTTGCCACCGCAACAACATGGACCAACTTAGGGGATACTGTGCTGAGTAATGGAATACCAACAGAAAAAGATGAACATCATATAATTTCACTTCTATGTGGAATTTACAGAACAGGATAAACAAACAGACAAAAACAGAAACAAGCTCATAGATATGGACAGCATTTTGACAATTGACAGACTGGGAAGATGGGTGAAGGAGGTAGGAGATTAAGAGTTACAAATTGGTAGCTACAAAACAGTCATTGGGATGTAGAATATAGCATGGAGAATATAGTCAGTAGTATTGTAAAAACTATATATGGTGTCAGATAGGCAATGTATTTATATAGGCGATGTTATATAAATGTGCAGTCACTGTGTTGTACAACTGAAATATAATATTGTATGCCAATTGAAATTTTAAAAAAAATAAGTAAAGATGAAGTTCAGCCCCAAAATCAAAACTAAAAAAATGTTAATGAAATTCTAAAATTGAACTATTGTTGCTCTGAACCATATGAAAATTACATAATTAATAATTATATGATCCGTTTTATTGGAGAAACCAGACACTAAATAAAGAAACCAAAAGATAGATTTCATTTTACTCTGATTGAGACAATTACATGTCAAGTAAATATTTTAAGTAATTATTATTACCCTCTTTTCTCACCTCATCATTTTCATGGCTACTTGAATTCTTCCTTGATGATTTATACTGAAAAATATTTTAAAAACATATTTATTTTTCCTTGATCATATGAAATCTCTAATAGTAAATTATATGTGAGGTTTATTCATAATTTGGTATTTTATTAAATTATCTGATGCCAAGTTTAATTATATAACCAGTTTAAATACCTCTACTACTTACTAATAGCTAACACAAACAGTACTTTCTAAGTACTTTACATATATCAAGTAACATTTCCTCCTTAAATCAATCTATTTTCCATTTATTCAGTTTTACAGTCGAGGGTTGACTTAAATCCTTTTTTTTTTAATCCAATATATTTAATACATCAATTTTTTTGGTTATCTCAGACTTACTTCTGAATTTTCACAACTATCACAGTGTCCTAGGTCCCCATTATCTTACATCTAGTCTGTAATCTCACCATTTAAAAATGTCATCCATTATTAAGAAACTTACTGATTTCATGTAAAAAAAATACTACATTAAGTGTATATATTAAATACATAATAATAATAATAGTAATGATAACAGCTAAACTTATGCTAGAGCTTACTATCTGGCACTGATTGAAACATCTTACCTGTCAGGCACTGACTGACGTGTGTTACTTGTATTAACACATTTAATCTTAATAACAACTCTGATGTAAATACTATTATCTTCATTTTATACTGAGGCGTAGAGGTAATATGGTCAATATAAAAAAATGCTAGTATGTGAAAAAGTGTTTCTTAGAATCAAAAAATGTACAGTATGACAACAAGCAGAGTTCTTCTGATTTCTCACCACAAATAATCTTGCAAATCAGTGGCAGAGTAACCTCAAAACAATACTTGCAAATCATGACTCTCTTGTTGAAAAACAAATAACTTTTGGATTATATCCAAATTTGCCTGGCATTCAAGATTCTATTTACCAGCCCCCTTTACTTATGCAGCTTTATCTTCCATAACTCTTGGAAAAACAAATTACCTGATAGCCCAACCACAAATTAGAGGCTGAGACTTAAGACAACTATCATTAATCTATGAGGGTGCTCTTTCCAGCTGATCCCAAACATAGCCTCAATATGCTTTCAGTCCAGTGTATTAGACAGCCACTGAATGGAATTGGCATGTGTGAATAACCTATTTGCTATGCCTAGGCACATGCTCGCTTATGCCACTTATTCTTGGTTCTATTCTACTTCAACAAAAGAGCGACATTTGGACAGCAGACACCAGGACTCCAAGATGGCAAAGGAGAAGAAACTCATGGATGTCAAAATAAAGAATCTGCCAAGCTATAAACTGATGTAAAATTTTACCCCTAAAGGCACCATTGAGCATTTCTAAGAGGTTATTATCAATCAGTATTACAAAAAGCATGTAATAAGAAAGAGAGCATCGCTGGGTTTTCCATAATGCTGGCAGCGTATATGCTTTAAAACTACTGTCTTTCTTACAAGTAAATAAACAGTGAAGCAGCTATGAGGGCCCAGTGTGAAGGGCACGGTCTGCATTCCTGATCATGACCTTCTTTGCCTGGCAGCTCTGATCTTTGCTAAATCCTTTCATGTCCTAATTGAGAATTAACACCTAATAAAAGATGACTGGTACAAAAACCACCAAAACAAAACAAAGACAGTTGAGTGAATGATAAGCTAATATTTATTAAGTGCATCCTCTGTGGCAAGTGCTGTCTAAGCACTTTACATTAAATCATTCCATACTTTTAACAATCCTGTAAAGATATTATTAGAGTCCTTTGAAAATTAAAAAAAATATGCTCAGCAGTTAGGTAACTTGTCACAGTTGCACAGTTAGTAGATATACCGAGTTAGAACTAAAATCCAAGTTGTTTGATTCTAGAAGCCCAGGTTCTTAACCATTATGCTATTCTCCCATCTTTAAATCCTGAATAATTAGTGGGTATTTGCCAGAAATTAAAGAACTGGCATTCCCCTCCCCACTAAAAAAAGGAAAACATAAAAGAATGGAAAAGCTCAGCTTATGCAGAAAACAAAGAGTAATGTGGCTACTGAGGAGAGTAAATTGTGGCAAGTAATAAAAGTTAGAGAAGTAAGTAAATATGGCCAATGAAGTTTTTAAGATACCCAAACTTTGTTATTATGTTATTATGGAAAGCTAATAAATAAATTTAAGTCAGGGATCTCTCCGAAAGCTGTGAAACTAGAGAAACGGAGATGATTAAGAAGTTGTTACAGTCAACTACTCTTTAATTTTGAAAATATGCCATTGCAATTGCCCAGACAAGAAATAAATGAAGGCTCCAAGAAAAGCCAGGGTAGTAGAGATGGAAAAGAGGTGAACTGTAGAAAAGATGTTTAATTAACATCCTGGTGACAATTAGGTGAGGGGAAAGAGAGGGAAATATGAGAAGGACTGAGGTATAGAGCTTAGACAATAGAGCAGATATCACTACCACTAACAAAAATGAAGAACAGAATAGAGGAGCAAGTTCCATGGTGGAGGATGGCAGGAAGGGGAGACATATTGAATGTGAAATATATGTAGGGCATCCAGACAATTAGAAATACAGGTCTGGAGACCAGAAAAAAAAGTTATGGGATGTAAATTCAGACCCAGATCAATAAAAGAGGCATCTGGAGTAATAAAAGCTTCAGATAGAGTGTTTGGAGTAGTAAAACGAGGATGAGACCCTAAAGAGCAAGCACAAGAAAAGTTAGACAAGAATATCAAAAAGAAAACAGAAGAATATAAGAAGAAAAATATGAGGCATAAACTAAGAAAGTAGTTTCAAGAAGAAAGATGTAGGCCTTTTGAGACACGCTTCTCTTGTGAAAGTGTACTTTCCCTTCTAATAAATCTTTCCTTTTCTACTGGAAAGGAATAAAGGAAGGAAGGAGGGAGTGAGGAAGGGAAGGGAGGGGAGGGAGGGAAAGAGAGAGAGAGAGAGGGAGAGGGAGGGAGGAAGGGAGGGAAGAAAGAAACGAAGGAAGGAAGGAAGGAAGGAAGGAAGGAAGGAAGGAAGGAAGGAAGGAAGGAAGGAAGGAAGGAAGGAAGGGGAGAAAGAGAGAGAGAGAGGAAAGAAGGGAAGGGAAAGGGAAAGGGAAGGGGAAGGGGAAGGGGAAGGGGAAGGGGAAGGGGAAGGAAAGGAAAGGAAAGGAAAGGAAAGGAAAGGAAAGGAAAGGAAAGGAAAGGAAAGGAAAGGAAAGGAAAGGAAAGGAAAGGAAAAGAAAAAGATGTGTTCATCACTGTCATCTGCGAAACTGGATTTTGCCATTAGTAAGTATATGTAAAGCTCTAGTGAGGGGCTATTTTAATGAAGAAATGGAGGTGAAAGCAAGACTGCACTGGGTTAAGGAGTGATGAGAAATTAGAGACCTAGAAATGGAAAGCTTGGCCCTAAAAGAAAGCAAAGAGTTAAGGCAACAGCTGAAAAAGGAATTGGGAATAATGGTAGAGGTCTGAAGACATTTATAAGATGGAAGGTACAGATAGGACATAGAAGAGTAAGTAGATAACTGAGAAAGGAAAGAAACAGGATGATGCAGTCAAGAACTTAGGCAATAAAACTTGTATTATTATTACTCAACTATTATTTTAATTAAAAATATCCATTAGACAAGAAAACATAGTTTGTATTACTGTACACAGTTAGATATTACTGTACATATCTAAGACCCAAAACTTAATATATACATAGATTTGAAAATATTTTATAAGTCCAAAATTTTTACAAATTGAACTCAGCTGTTCTCAATATTAGTCTAAATAACTGAAGTTTTATTATACCTAAAATATCACAATAGAGGCTGTTCAGAACAGAAAGGCCAGTTCATCTCTGAAGCTTATGTTAATTACATTGAAAAGAGAATAACTGCACAAACTCTGATTAAAAACAAATCAGGTGATTTCACATGCCCAGTTGGATTCCTTATTCCAGTACAAAATTAACCATGATCATAAAAAACATATAAAAATAATTTCTTTGGGGTAAGTCTTTAAATTAAAATATACTATAGGGAGACTGGGAAAATGGCACAAATGGTAGAGGCTTTGTTCATCTCCTCTTGTGACCACACCAGACCTTTGATGGAGACATGGAGCAAATAGCAAGCAGAGTCACCTGGGGCCTGAATGAACACAAGCCCTAAAACTAGAGAGAGAAATAAATAATCCAGCAACAGTAGGAGGTAGGAGGGGATAGAGATGCAAGGCTGACTGACTGGTCCCAAGAGGCTGAGTGGGACAGAAGCAATGGCAACTACAGCTAGCAGGTGCAGACATTCCTCTTAAAGGGGCCGTGTCTGAGACCGGACTTTCATGGTGATGGACTCACTCGCTCTGAGCAATGGCATGGGGTTGACTGCTTGGGGGGGGGGGGTGCCATGGACTTATAGGTGGACACTGAGTTGTCAGTTCAAGGGCCAGGAGGTAAGGTTTTCTCCTGGGCAGAAGAGCTGGTGGTACCCATTGTTCCTCTGATGATCCCTCCCCACTTCCAATGTGCTGAGACAGGTGCAGCCACAGCTGAGACATCATAAAACTGGGTAACAGAGGTCGCTCTTCCCAGAGGATTCCCTGAAATTCTGCCTCCCCCAACTTGTGACCCTACCCAAGCCACATCCAGCAGTGTCCATGGTGGGCCCTGTGCTCCTTGGTGAGCAGCTCCAAGCCCTGCACTTGTGGCACCCGGCCTCGGTTTCTGGCATGGCCTCGAGGTAACTATAAGCACAGCATCTGTGGATTGCTTGCTGAATCTTAACAAGTGGCTCTGGAGGGGCAGAGGCTTGGGCTAAATTTGGCCTGCAGCTGAATCCCTCTCAGGACTGTGCCACTGTACACCAACTACAAAAAGCCACGTTAATAAGACCAGGAAACTTAGGAGCTTTGCATAGTACATGAACACAGACACAGAAAGCCAGCCAAAATGGGAAGACAAAGCAGAAACCATATGAGAGAACAGAACAGAGATCCAGATACAATGAAGTCAAGTAATCTAACAGATGCAGAGTTCAAACACTGGTTATAATAATGCTCAATGAACTTAAGGGAAGTGTAGATGAAAATCAGTGAGAACTTTAACAAGAAGATAAAAAACATAAAAATGGAAGTGGAAATTATAAAAGGGAACCAGTCAGAAATGAAGAACACATTATCTGAGATGAAGAGGGAATCAACAGAGTGGATAAAGATGATCAAAACACCAATATAGAGGATGGTTTAGCAGAGAACACCCAATCATAACAGCAACAAGAAAAGAGAATCCAAAAACATGAAGATAATTTAAGGAACCTATGAGACAAAATAAAAAGTAACATTTGCATTATAGGGGTGCCAGAATGAGAATAGGGGGAGCAAGAAGCAAAAACCTATTTGAAGAAATAATGATGGAAAACTTCCCTAACTTGGTAAAGGAAATATACATAGAACTCCAGGAAACTCAGACAGTCCCAAAAAAGATGAACCCAAAGAGGCCCACACCAAGACACATCATAATTAAAATGTCAGAGGTTAAATACAAAGAAAGAATCTTAAAAGCAGCAAGAGAAAAGCAGTTAGTTACCTACAAGGGGCACCTATAGACTGGCAGCTGATTTCTCAAAAGAAACTTTGCAGGACAGAAGAGCTTGGCACAAAATATTCAATGTGATGAAAACCCAGGATCTACAACCAAGATTATTTTATCCAGCAAAGCTATCGTTTAGTGTCAAAGGACACATAAAGAGTTTCTCAGACAAGAAAAAGCTAAAGTAGTTCATCACCACCAAGCCAGTATTACAGGAAATGTTGGAGAGACTTGAGAAGAAAAAAATATGTTAATAAAAACATGAATAAAAAGTGGCAATAACTACATATCTATCAACAAGTACCTTAAATGAAAAAGAATTAAGTGCTCCAATCAAAAGATACGGTGGCTGAAAGGATAAGAAAACAATACCCTTACATAATCTGCCTAGAAAAAAAACTCACTTTAGATTAAAAGACATACACAGACTAAAAGGAAGGGGATGGAAAGAAGATACTGCATGATGGACCTAGAGGATTTGTGCTGAATGGAGTAAGTCAGAGAAAGACAAATGCTACATGATTTCATGTACTTATGGAATCTAAAGAACAAAATAAACAACAGCAACAAAAGCAGAAACAAACTCATAGATACAGAGAATATTTTGAGGGCTACTAGACGGGAGGAGGCTTGGGAAAGTAGGTGAAAAAGGGCAAAGGGATTAAGAAGTACAAATGGACAGTTACAAAATATTCAAGGAGAGATAAAGTATAGCATAATGAATATAGTCAACAATACTGTAATATATAGGTAAAGGGGTAGAAAGGCACTAGATTTAGTGGGGTGATCACTTTGTGAGTTATATAGGTCTCTAATCACTATGCTATATGACTGAAACTATTATTGTATGGCAACTATAATTGAAAAAACTCATGGAATTATACACTGTAAATATGAGCAATAATTGTTTATTATATTTCAATAAAGCTATAAAAATGAAAAAAATATACTTTATTTATGAAATCAAATTGTATTTTATGAGTCATATGTTTAATTACAGCTGTAATGAGATACATTTGAAAAGAATTATTTATGGCATTTCAATAAATCAAATAATATTTAAGATTAACTTGGTTTAGCTATTCTAATATTTTTTAACTTTTCTGGTTTAGAAATCAATTGGCAAACACATTTAGAAATTCATGTGCTATATCATTCTTACAAGAAATTAAAGCTACTAATTTACAGTAAATGTAATTTATAAACAAGAGGTTAGATTTTCATATTTTGTTGTATATTTTATTAAAATAATATTAATACACTTCTGTAAAAGATTTTTTTAATGAAGTAATACATTTCCTGGAATATCTTTACTTCGAGAAATGTAGTGATTTTATTTTGGCAACAAGGACATAAATTTTATTAACTAGAATAGTAATCTATACTATAGTGGCCAGGGAATCTAAAGGAGTTAATGTAACTCTCCTATGGTGATTTACTTCTTATATAATCTAATTTATCTTTTTGCTCACATAATTTGGCCAATATGTTAAAACATTTTTTACTTAGTTTCAGGGGCTTGCCTAATATACTACCCAAAATTAGTCCTGGCAACTAAGAAGCAATAATAGAGCGACACACATACGCAAACACACATGCAAACACTTTCAGTAAATATACTGAATAACAAAAACATGAATAATTTATCATGGAACACAAAGAAACCCAGTGGCTCAGTCATTTATACTTATTAGAATAGTTACACAAAAGCTCTGTATGTTTCATAACACAGCAAAGCTAAAGGAACCATCCCTGAGTCAGCTCAGTAACAATTTGATATAAATCTCTAGAACAGTATATTTTAATGTTTAATAAACTATAAATCCAGATTAATTTCAGTAATATATCATTTCAAAAACCTTTTTTATTCTTGGGAGATACATGATTAAGAGAAATTTTCTTTTTGAATGAAAGATATTTCATAGAAATCAATGATATTTTAATCATGAAAATACCAGCAATTCTGAATAATGCTTTTGACTTAATTTAGAGAGCAGTAGCTCAACTTTATAATTTTTTTCACATCTTAGGAAAAGATTGTTGATATTCAATTTTTTTCAAGTGTCCTAACACTGACATCTTCTGACTATTGAAGAGAACTACATATCTCCTTAAAACATTTCCCAGTGACTGAAGTTTATCTTTGTACCTACTTTATTAACATCTATTAATGATGATTATATAATAGACATTTCAAAGATTATCTCATTTGATCTCTTAGCAACTTATAAAATAGCAATATTACAGAAGGTATGTTTAAGCCACAAAAATAAAATACTTATCAACAAATGATGCTATTAAATCAAACTAATTTTTAAAGGGTCACTGAGGCCTCTATTAAAACTTTATTAAGAAGTTCACCTGAGTTATTATAAAATATTTTTAAAAACAATAACACTGCATTGATTTGAAAGTGTTTGTTCATTTGATATTAGGCTATCCACAGTAGGTAAACAGGCAGTATAGCATAGGCTTTGGGTTCAAATCTTGACTCAGTTGCTTATTAGCTATGTGACCTGAAGCATATTACTTCGCCTCCCTGTGCCTTAATTTCCCCATCTGTAAAATAGAAACGATAATAATTGTAATTACTTCATAGGGTTGTTATGAAGATTAAATGAGTTATATTTAAAAAGTACTTATAGTAGTGCCTGGTTCTTAGTAAGTGCTATGCAAGTGTTTTGATAAATAGACTTTGTCTGTTTTTAGTATACCAGTAAATCAAATAAATATTAAAATCTCTTTTATTAGTCTGAAATACTAAATTTTCCCCAAACCCTTAGTCACTCATTAAGTTTTACCTATTAACAAATTTTATTTAATGTCTTTGTTCAAGACCACATAAACCATAAGAGGGGACTTAAAAATAAATGATGGAATGTAAATATAACTGCAAATCTGTAAAGGGTTGGGATAAACAGACTTTCACCATTACTACCCAAGGTTCTTACTTAGAATGCCCTTCCCTTTTTCCCCACGTGTTTTATTTTTTCATTCTCTCTCATAGTGATAAGGTAACATGAAGCTCATTAAAAAAGATTTAGTATTTATTTGTTGAAGGATCAAACTTACCACAGATTTACTAAGATATATTTTTGTTTTGGTCATATAATACTACTTCTAAATAAACATTATACTCCCATATAAGGAAATAGATCAATGTGCATAAGAATCAATTTCCAGCAAACAGAGAAAAACATGAGAAAATATTTTTATTTATTAGTGATATAAACTTCAGATTAACTATAATTTAGCTTAGAACTAAGTATTCAGATAAAATTATTATTAAATAAAAATTAAGCTCTGAGAAGTAGAAAAGGTACAGAAAAATAAAAGCTATTCATGGATCAGAAGCTACATTGTTTGCACTATTCATTTGAGTTGGAAATGCCAATAATGGATTCTGACTAGTATTAAAGATTATTCCAATTTCAATGATTGGTATATGCAAATATAGCACACCTTAACCACAAAAAGATAATATCACAATATTTACAAATGTCTACACAGTAAAATTTTATTAAAACTATTCTAACTAGAAATTTGGAATAATTCAGAGCCTTTAGTTTAGTTAAGATAAAAACCACTTTAAGATATTTACTAATGTTAGCAAGAAAATAAAGTGGTGGAGAAAACATTTTTAATCTTTTTTTAAGAACCACAAAAGTAGCATTTATTTACACAGAAACAGTTAAAGCTAAACACAACATGTGTCAACTATTGAAATAAATCCAATAAAAGACTTAAAACAGTTCGATATATTGCTAGCAGTGGACCAAACATTAACCTTTCTTATAAACTATTTGGTAAATCACAATTCAGAGTGATCTACTCATTTGTAATGATCTAAATTACTGAAATTGTATAGATATAACTGGATCATATTATCTATACCACATACATGTGGGAAATCAAGACAAATAACACATTCACTATATTTAACCAGAGTTATATTGTACTCTAACACAAAACTGATAAAATTAAAACTAATAACAAAGTAAATTTTACAATTTTAATTAAAGTACCTTGAAATATTCTTTTCTAATCTGTTTGCTCCGTCTCCTTTCTTCAGTCTGCCAGATTATAGGTTGAGATTGTGGCCACTGTTGTTCATCTATTTGATCCTTCTGATTTTCTAAGGGCTGTAATGAAACAATTTCTTTTAACTAAATAAAGAAGAACAAAATATTAGATATAATAGTAATTTAATTTCCTCTTACCTGCCATGTGAGGGGTGATAATGGTGAATTAACTTCATCTGCTGAGACACTAAAAAAATTAGAGATGCTTTAATATGTTAAAATATTTTGAATTACCGTTAGGTATATATTATAAATATTATAAAGTTGTCTATTTTTTACCAGAAATCTAAAAAATTTATTTATGCCTGTGCCTTGAACTAAGAACATAAAACTTAAAAGTTGACAAAACATATTTAAGTCTCCTATCAACTATACTGCTTTTAAAAAAAAACATCAAAATGGGCTTATTTAATATCACCCTATACATAGGACTGCTCTAAGGACTTTTTAGAAGCCAAAAGAAATAAAATATCTGTAAACATACAGTAAAAGAATAGACAGGATATTTGTTACATTAAAATCATTACCTAAAACTGAGAAACAGAAAAAAAACTAATAATATTTTTAGACAAATTTGTTTTGTCTAAATGCCAAAGAGAGTAATTCTTTTACTGCCTATTAAATTAATGATCATGAGCCTCTAACCATTCATTCTGACACGCAGGGGCTGTGGTAGAAATTCTTTTCATCTAGATTTTTCAGGAGTAAGGTAAAGTGTGTATGCTATTTTTAGGTAGCAACTTTAACCAAGGAGTTCCATTAGAAAAAATACACAAACAAAATGTCCCTTTGAGCTGGTATTACTCAACACTGTTGTGGAACTTCTATTCAGTACAGTAATAAAAGAAACAACACTTAAAAATTTGAAAGAAACAAAGTTCCAAAATTTATAGAAAACATAATTATATGAAGAAAGTAAAATACAAAAATTTATTATTGTCAAGAGAAATAAGGTTAACAGTTACAGAAAAAATATAGAAAAGTTAATAGTTTTCTTAAAAAATTTCCTTATAAAGTTTTTATAAGGAATTTTTATAAGAAATTTGTCACCTGGCTCATGTAACAAATTTCTAAGGTGATTTGCAAGCACTAAATGACTGTTTAGCATTATTAATTATTCTGAATACTACTTTCATTTTAGGCCAGAATCATGGTATAATAAAGTTGTATATAATTGTTATATACAATAAAAGTAGATGAGCACTTAATGATTAAACAAAAAAAAGTTAATAGTTTTCCTATACATCAACTATAACAAATTATAAAAAAATATTAGGAAAAATTCTCATTTATAAAAGAAAAAAAAGTAAAAACATACCTAGGAAAAAACTTACTGGACATTCACAAAGACCTACATAAACAAAACTACAAATGTCTAGTAAGGGAATTGAATGACTGGAAAGTTCTTGGGCAGAAAGACTAAATATTTTATGTATAACTTCTCCTTCAAACTAATAGCTGAAATGATTTTTTTTAAAGCCAAGAAGTATTTTGGGGCTTGTTTTAGAAATCTGATAAAAGAGTTACAAAGTTAATTTGAAAAATTGATAACCAAGAAGACAAAAGTTATATAATAAAGGGGAATTTACCTACTGGGAAATTACATATATTCTATTAAATCACAGAAATAAATTAGTACAACCTCCAGAATCTATAGATTTTTAAGTGGAAGAGAAGTACAGGACCACAAGTACAACTTATAATAAAAATAAAATTTAAAATCATTGAGGAAATGATGAATTTTGTAACAAAGAGTGTTGAAACAACCAGTTAACCAACAGTAAAATACTGAAAGAAAAAAGAAAAAGGCAGAGGAGGAGAGGAAGTAAGAAAAGGAAGGAAAGAGGGAGGATGAGAGGAAGGAAAAAAAACTATTATTTCTTACTTCATATCAAATGCTAAAATTAATGAACTGAAAAATTTAAATATAAATAAAGATGAAATCACATAATTACTTGAAAAACATGGGCAGTAATTTTTTAAATGTTGGCATGGAGAGGGCATATGAAAGAAATAAAACTAAATATTGACAAATTACATAAAAATGTAAAAATTAGAATTTATATCTGGTCAAGATAGAGTTAACAGTGACAAGATTTATACTCTGACTGAAAACAATATAAGAACAGACAAATATATAAAATTATACTTTCTAAGATATTGGATATCAGGCAAAAAAAAATACATTTATCCCTTAGACATGATAACTAACAAGGTGAATCCTACAAATGAGTCAGGTTGCTGCAGTAAGAGAGTTTCCAGGCCACAAACCAGAGAGGGAGAACTAAGGCTGGGCCCAGGGGGCTCCTCCAATTGAGGAAAAAAAACTGAGAGCCAGGGAGAAAAAGGGAGATGGAGTTAACAGGAGAAAGTAACAAAAAAAAAGAGTAATACACAAAGAACTTAAGAGTTCTACAGAGGCATTCTTCAAATTTTCAGCTAAGTAATGATCACTCATCATGCATGTGAGGAAACTACTCTAGGCGAAATGATCACCAGAAAAATTAGAGAGAGTAATATTCAGACTCACATAAGACTAGGAATAGTACCAGTTCTCACTAGCCAGACTGGAAAACCTCATAGTTCATGGGGCATCAGGCAAAGTACTAAGCAAGGTCTTACTGCAGTAGATGGGTAAATTTGGTCCTAAACTAATATCTCATTATAGTCATCTATTATGTGATCCCATACAGCAAGTCAAAAAACAAGTCCTCAAAATATCAAATTGCTACCAAATAATTTAACAATATCCCAGAACAAAGTTAGAGAACATTTATAACAATATCACAATATCTAGCACCCAAGAAGGTGAAGTTCACAATGTCTGGTATTCAATCAAAAATTCAACCAGGCAATCAATGTTCAAGAAGCTAGAGGGAAAGACTGAACATGTTAAGCACAGACATAATAGATATAAAACAGATAAAAATCAAAGTTTAAGAGACAAAAAGAATATCTGAAATCAAAATAAACTGGATGAGATTAACTACAGATTAGGCATTTCATAACAAATGATTAGTGAACATAAAAATATTGCAAAATAACCAGCAAAAATCAAACACAGAAAAATATTGAAGAACAAGGAATAGAATAGCAGTGATCTGTGGGAAACTTCAAGTGGTCTAATAATATACACATAATTAGGGTTTCAGAAGAATAGATCAGGTGACAGAAAAGATATTTGAAGAAATAACGGGCCCAAATTTTTAAATTTCATGAAAACAATAAACCCATAAAGAAACTCCATGAACTCCAAGCAAAAGAAACATGAAGAAAACTATGTCAAGATACATAATAATCAAATTACTTTAAAAAATGATAATGAGAAAATGTAAAAAGCAGCCAGAGAAAAAAGACACATTAGGTTCAGTGAAACAAATATTAACAATAGAGTTTGCATTGGAAACAACACTACCCAAAGGACAATGGAGAAACCTATTTAAAGTACTGAAAGAAAACAAAAATGTTACCCTAGAATTTTATACTAGCAGACATATCTTTCAAAAATGAAGGCAAAATGATATTTTCAGACATACAAAAGCTGAAAGGACTCAACACTGGCAGACAAGCAACAAAAGTAAAAAAGTATCTTTTTCATGTAGAAGAGGAATAATCTACATGGAAATATGGATCTACAGAAAGCAATAAAGGGTACTGGAGATGGGAACTAAGGGAGTAAAGATAAATGACATTATTCTGATTATTTAAATATCTTCAAAGAAACTATCAACTGTTTAAAGCAAATATAACAATGTAGTGCAGTGTTTATAACATATACAGAAAAGGTGCAGTGCAGTAACAATACCACAAAGACCAAGAGGGAAGAAACAGAAGTATACTGAAGGTTCTTATACTATATATGACATGCCATAATAGCACTTGAAAGTAAACTGTGGTGAGTTAAATATTATACTTTACACCTTAAAACAACCAGTAACATAACATAACAAAGTTATAGCTAATAGGCCCAGAAAAGAGAGAAACATAAATTTAAAAATATAATTTGAAAAATGGCAGAAAAAGACAGCTACAAAGAATAGATAAGACAAAAAAGAAACACATAAGACAGTAATTAAACCCACTAATATCAATAATTACATTAAATCCAAACCATCTTAACATTGCAATTAAAAGTCAGATGGTCAGATTTGATTTATAAAAAAGGAAAATGCTATCTATCATCTGCTAAATATAAGAAACCCACTTTCTTCATAAAGATACAAATAGGTTAAAAATAAAAGGATGGAGAAAGATATATTAACATTAATCAAAAGAAAGTTGGGATGACTACAATAATATCAGAAAAGTAGATTTCAGAGCAAAGTTTATTACCAGGAACATAAAGAAAGTCATTTCATAATGTCCTTCTTGGTAAATTCACCAAGATGACATTACAATACTAAACATTTATGTATCTAATAAGAGCTTCAGAATAGATGAAGGGAAAATAATAGAACTTTAAGGAGAAAAACAAATCCACAAGTAGTTTTGAACATTTCAGTTATCAGTCTTAATAAATGATAAAGCCAACATTGTACCATGCCTAGGGGATGGTGCGGTGGTGATGACGAACAATGACAAAAAGAAGTATGTATTTAGAATGTCCGATGGTATTAAGTTCTGTAAAGAAGAAAAAATTTAAAAAGGTAATAGAAAAGGAACAAAAACGTTGGGGAGACATGCTCTTTTACATAAGTTGTTCAGGGAATCCCTTGCTGATGAAGTGACACTTGAGAAGAAACCAGAAGGCAAGGGAATAAGCCATATGGTTATTAGGGATGAAAATCTTTCCAGGCAAGGGCAAAATCCTTGAGGGTGGCAAAAATACCTGTGTGCTGAGATACAACAAGGAGGCCAGTATAGCTGGAGAAGCAATAACCAGGAAGAGCAAGGCAAGAAAGAAGATGGTAGTGAGCCAAATAACGTAGAGGTTTACAAGTCCTTGAAGAACTCTAAGTTTTTATCCTAAATGAGATGGGAAGTTATTAGAGAATTGTGAAGAACGACATGATGTGACTTACATTTTCAAAATATCAGAGGCTTTTTGGAAAACAGACTAAAGGAAAGTAAGGGTCAAAAAGAGACCTGTTAGGATGATCTTTTGCAATAATTGAAGAGATGGCCAAGGCTAGGGTGGTAGGTATGGAGGTGGTGGTAAGATGTGATAAGATTCTGGGTATATTCTGAAGGTACAGTCAACAAGATTTGCTAATGAATTAGATGTAGGATGTGAAAGAAAGTAACAAGGATGACTCCATAGATTCTGAGCTAAGCAACTAAAAAATTAAGTAGATATTCTCTGAAATGTGGGAAAATGCAGGATAAACAGGTTTAGAGGTACAAGGAGGGAGTTTAAGAGTATGGTTTTAGAAAGTTAAGTTGCATATGCCTGTTATACAGTAGTCCCCCCTTATCCACAGGGATACGTTGCAAGACCCCCAGTGGATGCCTAAAACAGCGGAGAGTACTGAACCTTATATATGATGTTTTCCTATATATGCATACCTTTTCACTTAAAGGAAAAACTTTACAGCTTTTCTTTGGCATATCCAAACTGCCATCATTACTACTCTTGCACTCTGGGAATATTATCAAGTAAAATAAGAGTTACTTGAACTCAAACACTGCAATATCACAATAGTTGATTTGATAACCCACACGACTACTAAGTTACTAATGGGCAGAGAACATACACAGTGTGGGTACACTGGACTAATGATTTACATCCCAGGGAGAATGGAATGGGACAACTTAAGATTTCATCACACTACTCAGAACAGCAGATAATTTAAATTTATGAATCGTTTGTTTCTGAAATTTCCCATTTAACATTTTCAGACTGTTGGTGACTGTGGATAACTGAAACCGCAAAAAGCGAAACTGAAATAAAGGGGGAGGCTACTGTACATCCAGTGGAAGTGCTGAGTAGATGACAGGAAATACAACTCTACATTATATATATTTGTACACATATACACACATTCTCATGAAAATATTCATGCACACATATATAATAAAAGGTCTAAAGAGAAAAATACCAAAATACTATGACTTATCTCTGGGGAGTAAGATAATGAGTGATGTTTATTTAAATTTTTTCCTTGTGTTTAAATTTTCCAATTTTTCAACAATAAAGCTATATTGCTCTTACAATCAGGAAAAATTTTAAATAATTTTTGTTTTGTTTTAAATAAGGAATTGGGTGATTGTTTTTTGTTGCTGTTTTGTTTTTCAATTACAATTGATATTCAGTATTATTTTATATCAGTTTCAAGTGTATAGCAGAGTGGTTAGACATTTTGGGTATTTGTTTTGAAAATGTGTTGAATAATCCTGTGAAGAAAAGGTCAAGATTAGATATCACAGTTTTGAGGTTGTGGCAGTTGGGGTTTTCTCAAGAGAATCTTAGGAACCTGGGGAAGAAGCAAGATGAGAATGAAAGGAACTGAGAGGGAAGGTAATAACAAACTTTAAGGAGAACAAATATGTAATATAGCAGAATCAGTATTCAAAAGGGGAGAGTGGGTTAAATCCAGTTAAATGATTTTGAGATAGATGAATGTTTCTAGACTTGGGTACAAAAAGGCATCTTGAGTTTGAATTCTGAAAGCCAAAGTGAAAAAGGGAAGAAGAAAGGGCAATCTCAGAATAGAGACCAGGATACAGAATACAGATATGTGCAACCATGCTGGAATAGAGAAAAAAATATTGTACTGAGCTGCAAAAAGTACCAGTGGATGAGTTCATGAGATTAGGCTCTCGAGGTAGGCAGAAACTCACTTCAATCTAATGGGTTATGCCAAACATTTTAAGCTTTATTCTGAAACTTAGAAAGGGCCATTAGAAGATAATACATGGGAGCTGCATAGTCAGACTTGTGTCTTAAAACTATCACTTACATTAGTGAAGAACAGAGCTTTAAAGGTAGACAAACTGAAGGAGATATGTCTGGGGACTGTCCCAGTAATCCAGGTGGAAAAGGACAGGGCCTGAACCAACACAAAAGCAATAGGAATGAAGAGGTTGAAACAGATCCAAGTAATATTAAGAAGCTATTATTTTCTATGATTGGATAGGGAGGGGTGCGTAACAGAGAGGAATGTCTGATGATTCCAAAGTTGCTGACTTGGGTAACTATGTAGTGATACATCTACTTAGACATACTATATATAGGAGAAACATAGGTTTTGAGGAAAATAAGTTCAGTTTGGACTGTGAGGTGTCAAGAAAAGACATCAGTGAGATATGTGGATCTGGAGGAATCAAACTGTTCTATTTATCATGTTAAGACTTGGGGTTCTGGAGCCATACAACTGGGTTTAAATCCTCACTTGTACCACTTACTAGCTGCGTAATCTTGAGCAAGTTACAATAATTTCTTGAGTCTCGGTCTTCTCATAAAATGGAAATAACAACTTCATAGAGTTATTATGAAGATTAAAGGAGACAACACACCTAACGCACTCAGAATAGTATGCACATAACAAACATCCAACAAATGTTAATTCTCTCGGTGTGTACTTCTGCACCTAACCCACACCCCAGCCTTGGACCTTTATACTCCCACAGGAATGACTCAGGAGTTGAGTCTAATGAAAATCTTCAAACCACCAAAAGAATAAACAGAAATTTCAAGGTCTTCTAGTTCTCTGTAATTAATATATGTGCACTGAGACCATGTATTCATATAGAAGAATTCAGTAAAACACAATTGAAAAGAAATCAAAAAGCAAACTATAGAAAAGAAACATAATCAATGATGAAGAAACACATTATTCCTAGCAGCAATAGTAATAAAATACATGTTTACCAAATTAGTGAACAAATAATCTTATCATCAAGACAAAAATACAGGTATAAGCACAAAAAGAGATCAAATCAGCATTTTGAGATTTGTTTACATCAAAAATATATTTAACTTGTTCTGTAATACATATCCTCTTTAAATTATCTAGTTATATTAAGTCAATATCATTTGTTCAATTAAAGCCCACATGCGGGAACAAGTCACATTATAAAATATTAAATATAATGGGTAAGATATTTTATACCTCTTTTCACATCCCACAGTTTGTTTTGGCTTGTTTCTTGTAACAGAAGTTGAATGATTAAGAATCCTAGAAGTAAATAAACATATTAAGTCAAAAACATATTAAAGAGTATATATAGCATATACACATGATATAAAAGGTCACCATAAAAAAATTATATCTGGTCCATGAAGATCTTTGCTAGAAAACAACACTTAAATATTATATAGATCAGATGCCCATGAGCACACTGGCTATCATGAAACAATAAAGCTTACCAACTCTTCCACACATCTTTTATAAACCATTTCTCAAGTCTTGGATATCTTCTAGCCAAGCTATTGCCCTGTGCATTACTAACTTTTGCTGAGACAGTAAGTAAAGAGATGCAGATTGTTTAGGTACCATCATGACTGATTTAGTGTGCCCAGCACAGCAAATGACAGAGCTATGTTGATATAATATATAACCATTTTCCCAAAAGCCAAATAATAAACATTAATTCTAAATGCAAAGCCAGTACTGAAGTTTGATTCTTTTTTTTTTAAAAAATCACAAGTTTATTACATTTTTAATAATCAAATAAAACATTATTCAAATAAAACCAACAAAAGAAAAATAAAGAATGCTTAATCATTGTATGACAAAACTATTTACCCATAATTTCATGTAATTTAAACATTAATCTCAAAGTCAAAAGTAATGATTACTTTCTTTAACATAAATAACATGTTTAAGAGTTTTTCCCATTTTCTTACTAACTACAGATATAAGTGTAACTATTTTTTTTATTTTAAATTTAGTTTTATAAGGAGTAAAGAATCTGACTTTTATTCAAAATAAATTCTTCAGATGTCAACTATCAAAAAAGAGAAAAGAATTTCAAATTAAAGCTACATATTGATAACTAAAATACATAATGAAATAAATATAACGATAATTACAGAAAGATGGGTAACGTAAAGAAACCAATTTTCATTATCACAGTTTCCTCATCAGCTTGAATCTACTAGAGCCTCACTAGGAGTCACAGAAAGGGCAAAAGACATCAGAGGCAAAGCAATCTAACTTTGCACCAATTAATTTTGAGATTAATGACATCTTTATTCTTCATTGTATGGGCATACACTAAAATTCTACTGAATCCACAAATGTAGAAGAATTAATAAAATATCTAAGATGATTAGGAAATGATATGTCTTTAAGAGTGACTTAACAAAAGGAGACATAGTGGATTAGATGAAGCAAAAGATAGAATCAGCAAATTGGAGGATAAGGTAGAAAACATCCAGTCTGAACAACAACAAGAAAAAACAGTCCAAAAAAATGAGGATACTTTAAGGGGCCTCTGGGATAACATCAAGCTTAACAACATTCATGACATTGGGATAACAGGAAAGGAGAGCAAGCAAGTAAGTAATTGAAAACCTATTTGAAGAAATAATGACAAAACTTGCCTAACCTGGAAAAGGAAATAGACATACAAGCTCAAGAAGCACATAAAGAGCTTCCCAGAAAAGAATAAGCTAAAGGAGTTCATTACTGCCAAACCAATATTACATGAAATGTTAAAGAAACTTCTTTAAGAAGGAAAAGGAAAAAAGATAAAAAATGTGAATACAATGACATAACTATGTATCCATCAACTTTAAATGTAAATGAATTAAATGTTCCAATCAAAAGATAGGGTGGCTAAATGGATAAGAAAAGAAGACTCTTATATCGGCTGCCTACAAGAGACTCACTTCAGATTGAAAGACACACACAGATTGAAAGTAAAGGGATAAAAATATATATAATTCATAAAAATAAAAAAATTGTTATGGTAGCAATACTTATGCCAGACAAAACAAATTTTAAAACCAAGGTTATAATAATAGACAAAGAAGGACACAGTAATCTCAATTCTGGGGATATATCCAAAGAAACCTAAAATACTACTTCAAAGGGGCATGTGAATCCATTTGTTTAATGCAGCATTATTTACAATAGCCACGATATGGAGGCCATCAATGAATGGATAAAGAAGAGGTGGTACATATATACAATGCAATATTACTGAGCCATAAAAAAAAAGAATGAAATCTTGCCATCTGCAACAACAGGAATGACATAAAGAGTATTGTGCTGAGTGGAATAACTCAGACAGAGAAGGACAAATGCCATATGACTTCACTTATTGTGAAATCTAAAGAATAAATGAACAAACAAAACAAAAACAAACTCATAAATACAGAGAACATTTTGATGATTACAAGATTGGAGGGAGTTAGGGAGATGGGAGAAAGGGGGAAGGGATTAAGAAGTACAACTAGGTAGTTACAAAATAGCCATGGCGATGTAAAGTATAGCATAAGGAATATAAATAATACTGTAATAACTATGTATGATGTCAGCTGAGTACTAGATTTATTGAGTTGATCACTTTGTAGGTTATGTAGATATCTAATCACTATGTTGTGCACCTGAAACTAATATAATACTATATGTCGACTATAACTGAATAAAAAAATTAATTTTTTTAAAAGTAAAACATGCTCCTTACATTATGAGCAGATATCAAATATTTTAACACATTCAAAAATTAGACAATTATTACAGTGATGGTATTGCATATTAACATTTAATCTAAAAAGATCTTATATTCATATTCACTAACATTTGAAAAAAAGGAGGAAGAGAAACATCAGAGAAAGACAAATTTTTGGGCACATATCTAAAAAAAATAACAAGTTATTTAAAGAGTAGCTATTGCCTATATTAACAGCTCCTATTACCTTTAAATTGGGTGATCTCATTTTCAAGCAATCGATTAACTAGTAACATTATTACTGAATACATACTATGTAGAAGGCACAGTTCTAGGTATTGTTTTGCACTGATTACAATACTAGCACAAAAACAAGACCCATGAAACATTACTGATTTATCTAGGCTAGAAGAAATAATTCATGTCACAGAGATACATGAAATACTAATACAACAATAAAAGAAATCTGAAAATACAGAAACAATATATATGACAATGTTAAAACCTAAAACTTATGCGCTGAAATGCCATTCTTAGCACAATTAGAGAAATGGATAAAGTTGTGGGTTCTTGTAAAATCAATATTTTCAACTCATAATGATAAATACAATTCTTTCACCTGCCAGATAGAGGAGATACAAACCACTAAAGCTATACAGAGTGTGTGGTGGCTTCCTTCAACAAACTTCTTGCTTTTTATTTATTTTTTATAGTGACATTGAATAATGAAATTCAATGTTTCAGATGTACACTTTAACAGAAAGGCATATATACATTTACACTGCGTTCACCTCCCATAGTTAGATTTCTTTCTGTCACCACGTGTTTGATCCCCTTCACACAGTCTACCTCCACATTCGCCCCTCCCCACTATCCTCTGGTAACCACTAGTCTATTGTCCACATCCAAGAGTCCCTGATTGTTTGTTCATGCTCATTTGTTGCTTTTAGGTTTATATCCTGCATACAAGTGATATCATATAACTTTCAACTTTTTCTGTCTACATTATTTCGCTTAGCAAGATTATCTCAAGGTCTATCCATGGTGTTGCAAATGTCAGTATTTCATCTCTTCTTATGGCTGAGTAATATCCCATTGTATTATGTACCACTGCTTCCTTAGCCAATCATCTATCATAGGACATTTTAGTTGCTTCCATGTCCTGGCCGCTGTGAATAATGCTGCTATGAACATCAGTGTGCAAATATCTTCTCGGATATGAGTTTTCAAGACTTTGGGGTAAATACCTAGTAGAGGGATTGCTGGATCATATGGTAGATCAATTCATAGTTTTTTGAAGAAACTCCATACTGATTTCCATAGAGGCTGTACTACCAGTAATGTATGAGGGTTTCTTTTTCTCCGCATCCTCTCCAACATTTATTACTTGTCTTGTTGATTATAGCTATTCTAACCAAGTGTGAGATGGTATCTCATTGTGGTTTGGATTTGCATTTCCCTAATAGCTAGCAATGTTGAGCATCTTCTCATAAGTTTGCTGGCCATTTGTATGTCCTCTAGGGAGAAGTGTCTGTTCAGATCTTCTGCCCATTTTTTGATTGGATTGTTTTTTTGTTCTTATTGAGTTGTATGAGTTCTTCATATATTTTGGATATTAGACCCTTATCGGAGGCATTGCTTGCAAATATATTTTCCCATTCAGATGGTTGTCTCTTCACCTTGTTGATTTCTTTTGCTGAGCAGAGATTTTTAGTTTGATATAGTCCCATTCATTTATTTTTACTTTTAACTCCCTTGTCTTTGAGGTCAAATTCATAAAATCCTCTTTAAGTCCAAGGTCCTTGAGTTTAGTTCCTATGTTTTCCTCTATGCATTTTATTGTTTCAGGTCTTATATTCAGGTCCTTAATCGATTTTGAATTAATTTTGGTGAGTGGTGATAGACAACAGTCTAGTTTCATTCTTTTGTAGGTGATTTCCAGTTTTCCCAGCACCATTTATTGAAGAGGCTTTCCTTTCTCTACTGCATGTTTTTGGCTTTTTCGTTGAAAATTATTTCCCCACATAAATATGGATTTAGTTCTGGACTCTCAATTCTGTTCCACTGGTCTGTGTGTCTGTCATTGTGCCAATACCATACCATTTTGATTACTGTCACTTTGTAGTATAATTTGAAGTTGGGCAGAGTGATGCTTCCAGTCTTGTTCTTTTTTCTTAGGATGCCTTTGGCAATTCGGGGTCTTTTCTGCTTCTATACAAATTGATGTTTTTTTGTTATATTTCTTTAAAAAATGCTGATGGAATTTTGATGGGGATTGCATTAAATCTGCATAATACTTAGGTAATATGGTCATTTTAACTATATTGATCTTTCTAATCCAAGAACAGGGAATATCTTTCCATTTCTTTGTATCTTCTTCGATTTCTTTTAATGGAGTCTTATAGTTTTCATTATATAGGTCCTTAACATGTTTTGTTACATTTATTCCTTTTGTTGCAGTTGCAAAAGGAATTATTTTTTCCACTTCTTTTTCTGACACTTCATTATTAGAGTATAGGGACACTATGGATTTTTGAACACTGATTTTGTATCTGGAAACTTTACTGTATTTGCTTATTGTTTCTAGTGTTCTTGTGGACTCTTTAAGGTATTCTATATAGAGAATCACGTCATCCGCAAATAGTGACAGTTTGACTTCGTTTCCTATTTGGATGCCTTTTTATATCTTTCTCTTGTCTGACTGCACTTGCTAGGAACTCAAATGCTATATTGAATAAGAGTGAGCCTTGCCTCATTCCTGATCTTGGAAGATTTTTAGTTGATCACCATTCAGTATAATGTTGGCTGAGGGTTTGTCATATATGGCCTTTATTATGTTAAGGTGCTTTCCTTCTATACTGTTTTTGTTTAAGCGTTTTGATCATAATTGGGTGCTGTATCTTGTCTAAGGCTTTTTCTGCATCTACTGATATGATCTTATGATTCTTATTTTTTAATTTGTTTATGTGGTATATCAGATCGATTTTCGTAAGTCGATCCATCCCTCTGCCTCTGGGATGAAGCACACTTGATTATGGTGTATAATCTTTTTAATATGTTGCTGTGCTTGGTTGGTTAGTATCTTTTTTAGAATTTTTGCATGTGTTCATGAGAGAGATTGATCTGTAGTTTTCTTTTTTGTTATCTTTACCAGGTTTTGTTATCAGGGTAATATTGGTCTCATAAAATGTTAGGAAGTATTGCCTCCTATTTGACTTTTTGGAAGAGGTTGAGGAGAATAGGTATTAAATCTTCTTTGAACATATGGTTGAATTCACTGGTGAAGACATTTGGTCCTGAACTTTTACTTTTGGGTAGGTTTTTAATGACTGTTTCAATTTCCAGACTGCTAATTGGTCCATTTAGATTTTCCAGTTCTTCCTGATTCAGTCTAGGAAGGTTGTAGCTTTCTAAGTACTGGTACATTTCTTGCAGGTTATTAAACTTGGTGTTCTATACTTTTTCATTGTACTCTTATATGATCCTTTTTATTTCTGAAGTATCTGTCATAATTTGCCTGCTTTCATCCCTGATTTTGTTTATTTGTCTCCTTTCTCTTTTCTTTAGTGAGTCTAGCCAGGGGTTTGTCAATTTTATTAACGTTCTCAAAGAACCAGCACTTTGTTGCATTTATTTTTACTATTTTTTTTCTTTTTAATGTCATTTATTTCTGCTCTAATTTTGACTATTCTTTTCCTTCTTCTGACTTTAGGCTTCATTTGTTCTTCCTTTTCTAGTTTTTCAAGATGAAGTGTTAGGTTGCTATTTGGGATCATTTTTGTATTTGGAGATAGGTCTGTAATGATATGAACCTTCCTCTTATGACTGCTTTTGCTGTGCCCCAGAAGTTTTGATATGTTGTACTATCATTATCATTCGTTTCTATGTATCTCTTGGTCTCAGTTTTTATTTCTTCTCTGACCCAATTATACTTCAGTAGTATGTTGTTTAATCTCCATGTATTTATGGTTCTTCCCACTTTCTTTTTACAATTATTTCTAGTTTCAAAGCATTATGATCAGAGAATATGGTTAGTATGATTTCAACCCTCATATATTTGTTGAGGCTATCCATGTCCCCATATGTGTCCCTCTGGTCCTTCTTGTTCTATGTTATATACTTCATTCAGTTCTGAATCTTTGGCATGTGGTTACCATTATCAATATGAAAAGAATAATTATATGTACACAGTCGTTCATTTTCTTCTGAGCGTGCCTTATCTCCATTCCCATTTGTGAATTTGGATCTTTGAATTCTCCCCTTTTCAGTAATTGTTATCTCAATTTGTGTGCTGAACATTCATTACTATCTTGTTATAACAATTCTCTTATTATTTAAGCTTATAATGCCCTGTTCTTACTAAGGGTTGCATTCCTCTGCTTCTATTTGCCTGATACTCACTTTGCTCCTAATTATGGATTTATTTTTTGTCATTTTGTTTTAGGTGAACTGACCCCTTTCAGTATTTCCTGTAGTACAGGCCTTGTAGTGGAGAATTCCCTCAATTTTTGTATGTCTGGAAAAGTCTTAATTTTTCCTTCATACCTAAAATTGAGCTTAGCTGGATACATTATTCTAGGCTGATAGTTCCTTTCACTTAATAGTTTAAATATTTTATTCCATTCCTTTCTGGCTTGTAAGGTTTGCGCTGAGAAGTTCAAGGATAGTCTAATGGGTTTACCTTTATAAGTTACTGTTTTTTCTCTCTGGCTGCCTTGAGACTTCTGTCTTTGTCATTGATTTTTGATAATTTTAAGACAATGTGTCTTAGTGAAGGCCTTTTTGGGTTGAGATAATTGGCTATTCTGTTGACTTCTTGAATTTCAAGCTCCAGCTCATTCCTTAGCTTTGGGAAATTCTCATCCACTATTTGTCTGAAAATGCTTTCTAATCCCTGTTCTTTTTCCTCACTTTCGATAATGCCCATTATTCTTATGTTTCCTCTCCTAATGGTATCAGCTAGTTCTTGAATTTCTCTTTCATTATTTTTCATTCTTCAGTTTCTCTCTTCTTCCTTCTGATTTATTTCTAGATTTCTGTATTCGCTATCACTGGCATTTCCTCCATTTGGTCGACTCTATTTCCCAAGCTTGCTATTTCATTTTTTAGCTCTTACAGTGTGATTTTTTTATCTTCAGAAGTTCTATATGTTTACTTTGGAGGGCTTTAAATCCTTGCTAAAGAACTCATTCTGCTCATCTAGTTGTCTTTTCAATTCCTGAATTTGTTAATATGACTTGTTTCAGAACTCATTCAGTTTTTTCAGAGTTACCATCCTGAATTCTGTCATTTAAGTTACATATTTCTATGTCTGTAAGCTTATTTTCTGGAGATTTTTCTCTTTCTTTCTGAGCTGCTTTGTCACCTTCGTTGTGCATGGTGTTTAATGGACAATTTTTCCACCTGTGCATTAATGGAAATGTAGTCTGCTTTTTTTCCAGAAAGATTATATAAAGGTCTCTCTCGCCTGTTGCAAAGAAAGTGCTTTTCTTTTGGTGTCCACTAGGTGGTGTCTAAGCCTTTTGGATCCCTACTTTATATAAAGCCTTAACCATGCCTTTTTCCCCTTCTAAATGTTTAATCACACTTGCTACCCCCTCAGTCTCACTCCCTGTCAGCATTAGCGACAGGTTTGGTAGAGTTTGCTCAGATTCACCTGGTGCTCTGTAGTGTTTATTTTTAGAGGATATGGGGAGAGGGGCCTTCTGGGTTGGGAGTTGGGGGCTGTGGCTAAGCTTCAGTTTTACAACCGTGTTTGGTAAAATCATCTGTTGTTTCTCTGCTGTCCCCGCTTCTCTGCCGTCCCTGCTTTTCTGCCATCCCTGTTTCTCTGCCCTCTGCCCTGATGACCAGGCCTTGCTGCTGCCACATGTAGCTCACAGCTCCCCCAGGTAGGGCTGTTCAGGGAATTCACCATACCTTCTCCCCTCCCCTCTTCTCCTACAGGGAGCTCCAGCTGTGAGAGTCAGCTTCTTTGTTTCTTCCAGTCTACTGCCTGATGCATGGGTTTCTGACCTGTGGTAGCTCTTACGCGCAGGTCCCACACTCAGACGTGCTGTTGTGCAGTTTGGGTGTTTGTTTGTTGTGTTTTAGACGTTTAGGTTATTGTTGTTTCAAGGAGAGATATCTAGAAACTTCTCTCACCTGACATGTTTCTCCAAACTCAGGTTCAACAAACCTCTTACACCATGGGTTCATTCAATTATTTGATTGTATCAGAGGGGAAAAATCACAACCTTCTAAGTAGTCAATTTTTTAAAGCCCATTAGAAATTAATTAGGAGAAGAGGAGAAAATAGACTTCACAGAAAATGGTGACAGAAAGTTGTGGTAGAAAAAAATGTGAACTGGGAATGAGGACACATTAGCCATAGAAGGAATAAAAGATGAGTGATATTTTTTAGTATATTTTTTAATTCTATAAATATAGCAGGCTATGCAAAAAATTTACTAAAGGATTATGAAAAAACTAGTGGCCTATAAACCTCACAGTTTTTATTGATAAATTTTAATAGCAATTATTTTTTCTAAGCATATTTATGCAAATGCCAGTATCTATAAATTTTAAACATCTCAAAGCATGATCACGTGATCTATAAACATTTATTGTTTTGAGTAAGTCAAATACCTTTTTATTAGTTATTGATGTTAAATGTACCAACATTATTCTTTTAATTTTCTCAAAACAAAAGACATCTCATATTTTCTTTTTTTAGGTTGGACTGAGCAGCAACATTCACATCTAAAACAAGCATATGATCACAAGGTTTATAATCCTTTGTCAGCTACTCCTATTAGGTCTTCCCTATAGATACTAGTGATCCTCTTTAAAAAATTAATCAATTTATTTAAGCTAAAAAAAAGGCAGATCACTCATTTCTCTCCCCCACACCATCACTCAAACCTCAAATAATCTTTATTATTTCAAAACTATAAATGTAGTACTCTCAGTACATGAAGATAGTAATAACAGCTAACTCTCAGCAGAAGAGAGAACTTTTCCTGTATCACAAATGACTTGCACTGATTTTGTCTCATTCACACGATGTTCTTCTCATTGCCAATAACATGCATTTGGAGAAAGTCTAGCCGGAGCATGAAATGCTCACTGACCAAGAAACAGATCAAAGTAAATCTGTGACCCTAAAATCATCACACTAATTTAATCAACCATTATACAATTCAATTCTAAGGAGTTTACACATATCCCAAGTAATTAGTAATCTGATGAAAAGCACTCTATACACTATGACATTTACCTGAAAACAATATTTATAACATATCTAATGCCATTTATGTTATTTCTGTATGTTATGTTAGCACACATAAATAAAAGAGACACCTAAACAACAATTAAATATAATGACAATATGAGTGCATTCTCTTAATTGTATATGTAACATTTACATTTATCTCCTAAATAAATCTTAACATTGTCCCATTATGGACTTCTCCCCATCAAGATGGAAAATGCAGTGCTTGACTCCTCACACGACCACATTAAAATTACAACTAAGTTATAGATCAACCTGGAGAACATCTGAAGACTAGCTGAACACAATTCCTATAACTAAGAATATAAAGAAGAGATCACATCAAGACTGGCAGGAGGGGTAGAGATGTGAAACAGGCTGGCCCCACACCCACAAATGAGTTGAGAATTGGAACAGGTATCTCAGCTGTGGAGGTCTCCCCAGAGAAGCAAGGGATCCCAGACCCACATCAGGCTCCTCAGCCCAGGGTTTGAGTACTGGGAAAATGAATCCCCAGAAAACCCGATTATAAAATTCAGTGGGGATTCCAACTGCGAGGGTGAGTCAGAAAGCATCTGGAAACCCAGGCCTCCCCTTAAAGGGCCTGAGCACAGACTCACTCACCTGCAGGTAATCAAGCAGGCCTTCAGTGGAAGAACAGCAGCAGCTCAGGAACTTCCAGAGCCATACAAGGAATCAAAGAATGAGTTGTTTAGCTTCAGGGTGAAAAACAGAGGAATAGCCGCCATTAACCCTGTGTTGAGCCCTCCTACAGTGCAGCCTACAGACAGGTGCCATCTTGCCTGGTAAAATCTCCTTGATCCACCCTGATGACTCACTTGGTTCCTACCCAATCCAACTCACAAATTTCTAGAGAAATATTCATGGCTAGGCAACCAACCCCACCCTGCTCTTTAGGCAGTAAGCTCTATCAACAACAATCAATAGCCTTCAGATGGCAGAAAAACAACCACAAACCAAGTTGCAGTGTTTCTTAAACATATATCGGAGGTCTGGAGGTCTGCAGGCCTGGGGAGAGTGGCAGATAGACTCAGTGTAATCTGAGACTTCTGCTAGTAGCCACAGGCTCAGCCTTGACAAAAATCTGAATCAGCTCTAACCTGGGAAATGTGATTGGCCTCAACATGGAGAGACCTGGGACCCTGCCTCGCCAATTCATGTACCACCTGAGGCTTTCTCAGCTTCTAAGCCTCACAGGCAGCCTGCAGGCAGCTGTAGGCCTTGGGTTCCCTAACCCTTTAGCTAAGCTGTCCCAAGACCGGTACTGGTGGCAGCTATTCTCAGTTTACAGTATGGCCTCTCCCACATACCTGCAGGTCCAGCACAGGCGGCGACCAACCATGGATCACTTTGTAGC
The DNA here is from genome assembly GCA_028627145.1 of Eidolon dupreanum. Taxonomy (NCBI): domain Eukaryota; kingdom Metazoa; phylum Chordata; class Mammalia; order Chiroptera; family Pteropodidae; genus Eidolon; species Eidolon dupreanum. The sequence goes on from CM053505.1 coordinate 68,142,387, forward strand.
TCCTACCCGGTAGCTCTGGGCAGGTAAAAGGCAGCAGCTGAACTTGGATGGTAGGGGCCCCATAAACAACATATGCGGAGGCTGACATAAGACCACAACAGAGCACCACCTAATTAGCACCACAAGCAGCACACCCAAAGGATAAACTCAACAGGCACACAAGCCTGGTGTGGTGAATCCCACTCTGTGGGGTAATCCCACACACAGCATCTTATACCCTGTGGGTGTGACAAATCCCCAGACAGTTATCCCATGCACCGACGTACCAACAGCAATCAAGGCTTAACTACAACAGAGCATACATGGCCCACAGAAAGGACAATGCTGGAGCACCTGGCATAAGTGATCAGGAAAACTGTGTCACTGGGTCACACAGGGCATTTACCACATAAGGCTGTGAGGCCAAGCCTGACAGCAAATCTACCTAACACACAGAAATGAACACAGGTGACTAAATTGAGAAAACAAAGAAACATGCCTCAAATGAGAAGAGCAAGCAAAAACTCCAGAAAAAGAACTAAATAAAATGGAGATACAGCGCTCAAAATACTGGTTATAAGAATGCCCAATGAACAGAAAGGAAAGATAGATGATCTCAGTGAAAACTTTAAAAGAGATAGTAAACATAAAAAAAAAAAAAAACAGAAATAAAAAAATGTCAGAAATGAAAAATATAATAACTGAAATGCAAATACATTAGAGGAAATCAATAGATTAGATGAAGCAGAGGATTGAATAAGTGATTAAGAAGATAATGGACCAAAAGACAAATACTTAGAACAGCAATGAGAAAAAAATTCCAAAAAAATGAGGATGATTCAAGGGACTTTTGGTACAACATCAAGTGTAACAACATTCACATCACAGGGGCACCAGAAAGAGGAGAGAGCAAGAAACTGAAAACCCATTTGAAGAAATAATGACAGAAAACTTCCCTAACCTGGTGATAGAAATAGACATAAAACCCCAGGAAGTTTAGAGAATACCTAACAAGATGAACACAAAGAGGCCTACACCAAGACACATCATAATTAAAATGCCAAAGGTTAAATTCAAAGAGAGGATCTTAAAAGCAGCAAGAGAAAAGCAGTTAGTTACCTATAAGGGAGCTCCTAGAGGACTGTCTACTGATTTCTCCACAGAAACACTGCAAGCCAGAAGGGATTGGCAGAAAATATTCAAAGTGATGAAAAAGCAAGAACCTATAACTAAGATTATTCTACATAGCAAAGCTATCATTTAGAATCAAAGGACAGAAAAAGAGCTTCCCAGATAAGAAAAAGTTAAAGGGGTTCATCATCACCAAGCCAGTATTACAGGAAATGTTGGAGGGACTTCTTTAAGAAGAAAAAAAAATAAGAATCAAAAATATAAATCATATAATGGCAATAATTATTCTCTATCAACAATTATGCCCAAAAAAAGGATTAAATGCTCCAATCAAGACAGAGTGTCTGAATGGATAAGAAAAGACCCTTACATATGTTGCCTACAAGTTACTCACTTCAGATCAAAAACACACATACATCTGAAAAGATATTTGCACATCAATGTTCATAGCAGCATTATTCACGGTGGCCAGGACATGGAAGCAACCGAACTGTCCTACAATAGATGATTAGCTAAAGAAGCTATGGTACATATATACAATGGAATATTTCTCAGCCATAAGTAAAGGTGAAATACTGCTATTTGTGACAACATGCATGGACCTCAAGATAATCATGCTAAGCGAAATAAGTCAGATAGAAAAAGTTGAAAATCACATGATATTAGTTATATGTGGGATATAAACCTAAAAGCAACACATAAACAGGACAAATAAACAGAGACTCATGGACATAGCCTATAGACTAGTGGTTACCAGAGGGTAGGGAGTGGGGGAGGAAGGGGAGGTAGACGGTTAAAAGGGATCAAATATAGGGGGGTAGGGGGAGGGTGAAGTGGATAAAGGGAATCAAACATATGGTAGCTGAAGGAAACTAGACGTTGGGTAGTAAGTACAAAATAGAATATACAGATGTCAAATTATAATGTACACCTGAAATTATATAATTGTGTTAACCAATGTTACCCCAATAAACTTAATTCATAAAAAAACACATACACAATGAAAATAAAGGGCTGAAAATATATTTCTTGAAAATGGTAATGAAAAAAAACTGGGGTAACAATACTCATATCAGACAAAATGAATGTTAAAACAAAGGCTATAACAAGACAAAAAGAAGATCCAGTAATCCCACTTCTGGGTATCCAAAGAAACCCAAAAACATTACTTTGAAGGGACATGTGAATTCGTACGTCTATTGCAACATTATTTATAATAGTCAAGATATGGAGGCAACCTGAACCTGGCTGCCTATCAGTGGATGAATGGATAAAGAAAAGGTGGTACATATTTAAAATGGAATATTACTCAGCCATAAATAATTAAATAAATGTAATTTTGCCTTCTGCAACAATATGGATGGACCCAGAGGGTATTGTGCTGAGTGTGGTAAATCAGAGAAAGACAGATGTCACTGAGTTTACTTATATGTGGAATAAAAGGAACAAAATAAACATATAAAAGATAAACAAATTCATAGATACAGTGAACATTTTGAAGGTTGTCAGATGGAAGGCAGGTTGGGGGGGTGTGGGAAAGGGGGAAGGGATTAAGTAGTACAATATGGTAGTTATAAAATAGTCATGGGGTTGTAAAGTATAGCATAAGAAATATAGTCAATAATATTGTAATAACTATGTATGTTGCCAGATGGATATGAGATTTATCAGGGTTATCAATTTGTAATTTATATTAATGCCTAATCCCTATGTCATCCACTTAAAACTAATGTAATGTTGTATACCAAATATAATTAAAAAATAAAAACATTTTTTAAAATGAATAAAGTATACTTGCTAAAATAGTTTCAATAATTTAAAAAAATTATTGACTTTCCATCATACATACTTCCTAAAGTAATGCATATTTAGATTACAACTCCAAATCGTTTAGAAACTGAGGGAGAGTAAAAGAGAAGTGAAATGAAGTGAATACCCTTGAAAGGCCATTTTGGGTTGAGAATCAGAGAACTGGTGGTTACAGTGAAAGACTAGGAATGATCAGTCTCTAAATTAATTTTACCTCCCTTCTCCCTGGATTTCTTAAGTCATTGCTTATAAGCTGTCAAATTACACTGTTAAAGTAATTTGTATAAAAAATGCACTGAAAGCATAAAAAATGAGCAAAGTTTAAGGGACATGTGGGAAAGCATCAAGCATAACAACATTCAAATCATAGGAGTATGAAAAGGAGATGAGAGAGAGCAAGGAATAGAAAATCTATTTGAAGAAATAATGATGGAAAACTTCCCTAACTTAATAAAGGATATAGAAAAGTTCAGGAAATGGAGAGAGTCCCAAACAAGATAAATCCAAACAGGCCCACACTAAGACACATTATAATTAAAATGAGAAAGGTTAAAGACAAATAGAAAATCCTAAAAGCCGCAAGAGAAAGGCAACTAGTTACTTACAACAGAGCTCCTAATAAGACTGTCAGCTGATTTGTCAACATTAACTTTGCATGCCAGAAAGGAACTGAAATAAAATATTCAAAGTGATAAAAAGCAAGAAACTACAACCATGCAACTCTACTCAGCAAGACTATCAAATAAAATTGCAAGACAGATAAAGAGCAGAGTCAATCACCACCAAATGCTAAAGGGAGTTTCTTGAGAAGAAAAAAGAAACAAAACAAATATGAATAATAAAATGGCACTAACTATGTACCAATCAATAATCACTTTAAATATAAATGGATTAAATGCAACAATCAAAAGACATAGAGTACCTGATTAAAAAAACAAGACCCATACATATGTGCTCTACAAGAGACCCCCTTCAGATCAAATAACATACATAGACTAAAATGAAGGGATGGAAAAAGATATTTCATGCAAATGGAAATGAAAAAAATAGTTGGGGTAGTAATACTTATATAAGACAAAAGAGAATTTAAAGCATAGACTATAATAAGAGAAAAAGAAGGAAATTACATAATGATAAAAGGATCAATACAACAAGAGGATATAACTCTAGTTATGTATACCTAAATATATAAAGCAAATACTGATAGATATAAAGAAAGAGATTGACAGTAAAACATTCACAGAAGGAAATTTTAACACCCCATTTACACTAGTGGACAGATATTACAGACAGAAAATCAATAAGGAAAGAGCAGCCTTAAATGACAGACTCAGTCAGATGGATTTAATAGATATTTTTAGAGCATTTCACCTGAGAGCAGCAGAATATACATTCTTCTCAAGTGCACACAGAACATACTCCAAAATAGATTACATGTTGAGCCACAAAACAAGTATAAATAAATTTAAGAAGATAGAAATCATATAAGCATCTTCTCCAACCACAATGGTATGAAACTAGAATTCAAATACAAAAATAAAAATGGAAAAAAACACAAACATATGGAGCCTAAATAGCATGCTATTAAACAATGAATGGGTTAATTATGAAATCATGGTAGAAATCAAATGATAATTAGAGATAAAAGAAAATCAAAACACAGTGACTCAAAATCTATAGGACTCAGCAAAAGCAGTCCTAAAAGGGAAAGTCATAGCAATACAGCCCTATTTCAAGAAACAAGAAAAATCTCAAATAAATAATCTAACCTTACATTTAAAAGAACTAGGAAGACAACATCAAACAAAACCTAAAGTGAGTAGAGGGAAAGAAATAATAAAGATCAGAGCAAAAATAAACAAAATAGAGTCTAGAAAAACAATATAAAAGATCAGTGAAACCAATAGCTAGTTTTGTTGAAAAGATAAACAAAATTAATAAATCTTTCAACCAATTCATCAAGGGAAAAAGAAGACTCAAATAAAATCAAAAATGAAAGAGTAGAAGTAACAATGACTCCACAGAAATATGAAGGTTCATAAGAAAATACTATAGCAATTATATGCCAACAAATTGGACAATCTGGAAGAAATGGATATATTCCTAGAAATATACATTCTCTCAAGACTGAATCTAGAAGAAACAGAAAATCTGAACCAATCAATTACCAACAACAAAATCGAATCAGTAATCAAAAAACTCCCCCAAAACAAAAGTCCTTTACCATATTGCTTCATAGGTGAATTTTACCAAACATTCAAAAAGAATTAACACCTATTCTTCTCAACCTATCCGAAAAAATTCTAGATGAGGGAAGGCTCTTGAACTCATTTTATGAGGTCACCATCACCCTGATTCCAAAACCAAACAAAGATAATACAAAAATAAAAGAAAACTATAGGCCAATATCCCCTATGAACATTGATGCAAAAATTCTCAACAAAATATTAGCAAACCAAATTCAACAAGGCATTAAAAAGATCATATACCATGATCAAGTTAGATTTATTCCTAGGATGCAAGATTGGTATATCATTTGTTAGTGATATACCACATTAACAAATTGAAAGGTAAAGATCATTTGATCATATTAATAGATGCAGAAAAAGCTTTTCACAAAATCTAGCATCCATTTATGACAAAATCTCTCAACAAAGTGGAAATAGAGGGAACATATCTCAATATAGTAAAGGCCACATATGACAAATCTGCTGCGAATATCATACTCGACAAGAAAAAGCTAAAAGCGTTTTTCCTTAAAATCAGAAGCAGGACAAGGATATCCAATTTCACCACTTTTATTCAACATAGTACTGGAAATTTTAGCCACAACAATCAGATAAGGAAAAAAAAAAGGAATCCCAACTGGAAAGGAAGAAGTAAAACTGTCATTATTTGCAGATGACATGATACTGTAGAGAGAGAACTCTAGAGTCCACCCAAAACACTGTTAGAACTGATCAATGGATTCAGTAAAGTATCAAGATACAAAATTAATATTCAGAAATTAGTTGCATTCCTATATACCAATAACGAACAATCAGAGAAATTTAAAAACAATTTCATTTACAACTGCATCAAAATAAAACATTTAGTAATAAATATAACCAAGGAGTTAAAATACCTGTACTCAGAAAATTATGTCATTGAAGAAAGAAACTGAAGAAGATACAAATAAATGGAAGCATATACCATGCTCATGGATAGAAAGAATTAACATGGTTAAAATGTCCACACTACCTAAAGCAATCTATAGATTCAATGCAAGCTTTATCAAAATACCAATGGCATTTTTCACAGAAACAGAACGAATAATCCAAAAATTTATATGGAACCATAAAAGACCCTGAGTAGATACGATAATGTTAAGAAAGAAGAACAAAGTTGGAGTTATCATGCTACCTGATATCAAATGATACTACAAGGCTATAGTAATCAAAACAGCATGATTCTGGTATAAAAACAGATGTATAGATCAATGGAACAAAATAGAGCCAAGAAATAAATCCACGCCTATATGAATATTTAATCTACAACAAAGGAGGCAAGAATATACAGTGGAATGAAGACAGTCTAGTCAATAAACGGTGCTAGGAAAATTGGACAGATACATGCAAAAAAAATGAAACCAGACCACATTCTTATATTAAATAAATGAATAAACTCAAAATGAATTAGACTTAAATGTAAGACCTGAAACCATAAAACTCCTAGAAAACACAGGCAGCAAACTCTCTAATACTGTTCTTAGTAATATTTCTTCTGTTATATCTCCTTGGTCAAGGGAAACAAAATAAAAAGTAAACAAATGGAATTACATCAAACTAAAAAGATTTTGCACAGCAAAGGAAACCAGCAAATTGAAAAGACAACCTACTGAATGAGGGAAGATATCTACCTATGATACATCTGATAAGGGGTTAATATCCAAAATTTAATAAAGAACTCATGGAACTCAACACCAAAAACAAACAAACAATCCAATAAAAAAAAAATGAGTAGAAGACCTGAATAGGCATTTCTCCAAAGAGGACTTATAGATGGCCAATAGACATGAAAAGTTGTTCAACATCACTAATCATCAGTGAAATGCAAATGAAAACCACAATAAGATATCACCTCACACCTGTCAGAATAGCCATCATCAATAAATCAAAAAAGAACAAGTGTTGGCAAGGATGGGGAGAAAAGGGATCCCTTGTGCACTGTTGGTAAGATTGTAAACTGGTATAGCTGCTATGGCAAACCATCCAGAGGTTCTCCAAAAAATTAAAACAGGACTACATTTTGACCCAGTAATTGCACTTCTGGGTATTTGTCCAAAGAAAACCAAAACATTAATTCAAAAGGATATACACACCCCTATATTCATGGCAGAGCTATTTATAATAGCCAAGATATAGAAGCAACCTAAATGCCCATCAACAGACAACTGGATAAAGAAACAATGGTATACATACACAATGGAATACTAAATGGAATACTACTCAGCCATAAAAAATAAAATCTTACGATTTGTAACAATTTAGTAGGACCTAGAGAGTATTATGCTAAGTGAAATAAGACAGAGAAAGAGAAATATCATATGATTTCACTTATATGTGTAATCTATGGAACAAAATAAATGAATAAACAAAATGAAAACAGACTCATAGATACAGAGAACAAACTAGTGATTGCCAGAGGGGTGGGGGTGTTTAGGGCTGGGTAAAAAAAGTGAAGGGATCAAGAAGTACAAATTGGTAGTTACAAAATAGTCACGGGAATGTAAATTACAGCATAGGGAATATAGTCAATAATATTGTAAAACCAATGTACGGTGCCAGGAGGAGACTAGGCAAATTGAGGGGATCACTTTGTAAATTATATAAATGTCTAACCACTATGCTGTGTACCTGAAACTAACATAATATTGAATGTAAACTCTAGTTAAAAAACAAAAATTTAAAAAAAAAGATAGTCCTATTGTTTACTGTAAACTTCATATACTTCATTTGATAAACTTTCAATCATCTGATTAATGATTATAAAATTTGCCTATTTTAATCTCTTTACTGAAAAAAAATACCTGTTCTTCTGCTCTTGCTGCAATAACTGAATGGCTATTTTCCTCAAATCAGTTACTTCCTTCAAATCATCATCCTCTTCCTCTGCAAGTAACTGTTCTTTCCCAAGTCTGAAAGGTGACACAAACATGGTTATCCAAAATGTAAGGCAGAAAATATTTAATGCCAGCTTGGAGATGTAGAAACCATTTTTTGTTTTTAATACCATGTGAAAGCTAAAATCTTAGTGTCATATTTAAAACACAGAAATAAGAAATAAGGAATATTTAAGGAATAGATTAGCATATTTATTCTCTCTACTCATACTGGTTATATTAATATAATTAATGACTAACAATGTGAACTGTAGTATTACCATTTTGTAATTTATGAAATGTATAATGGCCATATCTTTTAACAATAGATACTCCCCAGTCCTGAATATAATAAGACCTGCAGAGTTCTATATGGCCTGTCTTTATAAATAAATATGTTATCAAAACTACATTTTATTAAACCACCCTACCTTTATCAGTTTATCTATTTTAATCTTAAAAATTTCTATGTAAAATGTTTAAGTAGAGGAAATGCAAAATATGTTCAGATAAGATGGACAAATTTGCCCAACAATACTCATTAAAACATATAATTTTTATAATTCACAGATTCAAAGAAATTTCAAAATAAATTGTTCTCTAAACTCAAGTAATTTTATCTCAAAAATATTTAATTTAAAAAACAGTATCAAACCCTGATACCTTGTATCTTTACTGTATCTTTTTGCATGCTACTGGTGACTATCAAGTTTAGGCAACTGTCCTCATGAGATGAGAAAGTAAAGGAATAAAATATAAAGAATACAAGACGAAGCAATTTACTTCCTTATGGGGTACCAGAGATGATTAATTACTGCCTAAAAAGCCACCAATGAGGTCATTTGGAAAAGGCACATATAGAGAAAAGAGAAAAGCTTGGGGATCAGAGAGAGCTAGGCTCATATCCTAAGTTCTACAGGACACTGGTTAAGTGGTTTTCAGCAAGAAATTTTAGAATCTCGTCTATAAAAATGGGGACAATATCTACTCTGTAGAATTCAGTGAAGGTTAAATAAGAAACATGCAAAGCACTTAGCACAGATCCTGGTAAATGGTAGGTATTCAACAAATGCTCCTCCCTTTCTTCCTGCAGCTATGAAGCAACTTGAAGGAGTGACTGAAATGTCATATTCCATCACTTCATACAGAAAACATCCAAAGTACAATTATTTTAATAAAATACGAAAGTAAATGCCCTTTAAAATTACCATAATCAGTTTGATGAAATGAAAAGTATATTTTCTCAACAAAAGAGGTAAATTAGGAGTCAGAACACTTGAGTTGCAAAGATTTGAAACACCGGGTCTCAGTTTCCTTATTGGTCAATACCAACTATTTTAAAGAGTTGTAAAGAGCTGAAATGAAGCAACATATGTGAAGGTACAGTCCTCCTCAGTGATAATAACAGAAGACATTATTATTACATTTCTAGGGGAAAAGAAGTGTAAATATGACACTCGAATTTAAATGTCTACTATAATTTTCAGTTTAATTGAAGAATAAAAGCAGATGAAGTATTTACAAATTATCTCAACATAACAGGTAAATAAAAGAAAAAATTATATTATTTAAAGTACTCTTTCAAATAGGAGTATCTAATGAATATTTCAAATATATATTGGTAACATTTCAATTTCAGAATTCACATGTTTACCTTTTTTCATCTCCCAATTCTTCATTTTTCTGAAATTTTTCAGGATCTTTTCCTTTTCCCTTATATAAAAGAAAGTTATTTTAAATTGTATGGTCCATTTTTATGAGATCAAGCAGAAAATGTTATTAATATTGTTTCAAAATTTTCTTTACCTTAAGGAAAGAGACAAAGGATCCAATATGTGCATCTCCTTGTTCGGGAACTGCTATATCTTCTGTGCTTGGGTCGATAAAATCATACACCTCCTGGTCTAAGTATAGATTAATAGTAATTAAAAACATTAATAGTAAACAGTGTGCTCTGACACTGCAGTTCTTAGAATAAAAGTTTATTTTCTCAGTAAAAGAGGTGGCAATAGATAATATAATTTCCAAACCCCATTTTTAATAAAAGATCCATTTTTAATAAAGACTATGTACATGAATTAAAAATAGCAGACACCACATGAATACCTTTCTGAGAATCAGGTTTACTTCCCGTTGTGTGACACTCATTTTTTGAGGTCTGCTCTCTATTCGATTCTGAAACTTGAGAGTGAAGGCTGATTGTATCATCATCTGATGGCTAAAAGGAATAAGCCCAAGTACATATGAGACATTTTAAACATGTAATTACAGATTAAGTTGCTTTAATTTCACATACAAAGTGTAGAACATTTGCTTTACATCTCCTGTTTTCAAATCAAAAATTAATATATTCAGGTTTACTGTCCTGTTTTAATTTGAAGTCATAAAATGCAATGATGATTATATTTTTAAACAAAATAAATCAAGTATGTGCAAGTATCTATTTCAAAGTTCTAATAAAATTTTAAAATAAAATAGGTCAACATTAAAATATACTCACTTCTGTTGTAGATAATCGTTTCTCTCCATTATCACTTCCAATTCCAGAGTCAGGGCCATGAGTTTTATTTGGATAAAAATCTTCCATACTATGGAAACAGAAATTCTAAGGACAATTAGGGTGTTCTTCTTAAATAGATAACACAGACTCGACCTGAAATTTCCCTAGATAATAAACAATGTATACCTCTGATGTCTATCATCCTAAGGACGTAAGTGAAAAAATATCAGTCATCTTCCTACAAAACACTTGAAGGGAACCAAAGTTTTGCCACCTTGAACCTGCCTGTTGGGGATATCAATTTTAAGCTGTTTATTAAGAAACAAGACTCAGAAAGAACCTTTGACCCTTCCCCACTTTTCTGCCCAAGAGATTCATACAGAAAAACTTGCTTCAGGAAAAAAATCTTAGGATATTTGCCTTAGCTTAATTTGAATTAAGTATATAGCAGGGCTTCCGGCAGGGGACTTTTAGCTAGCTATCCCTGTCCCATTGTTTCTGAGTTGCCTAGCAAGAATTTGCTTGCCACGTGTGTTCCATTCTTCCTCAACTATCTGTAAATTGCCATTCTCACTTCTGAAATCTAAGACCCCATCCCCTCTCCTTTTCTCAAAAATGTCATATATACCCAATGTTGCCTCACTATCTTTGGAATTTTTATGCTTATGTGAATTCCCCATGCACATGTATTAAAATTCTGATTTTTCTCCTGTTAATCTGTCTCTGTTACTTTATTAGCCCAGCTAGAAGAACTTAGAAGGTGGGAGGAAAAGTATTAATTTTTAACTCCCACAACTTTATTCATGTCTCTCTTGAAATATTTTTCCTTCATATTCTCTGTTGTAAAGTGTCAATTTTTGATAGCCTATTATTTCTCCTGGGAGATTCAGAAAAGCAGATAGCCCTGCTAGAAAATCATCTTGATAAAAGACCTTTCTGTTTTTTGTTTGTTTTTTTTTTTATTAGTTTAACAAATTTCATCATGGAATGCAGAAATGTTTTTAACTTTAATTCATACAGTATCCTTTTCATATGCTTTAGCTTTATTAATAACACCCATTTAATAATTAAGAAAAGAGAAAATAAAAAAAATGTCTGCAAAGAATTGAATAAACACTTGTTCTGGTGTGAGGTCAGAACTGTCCTTGCAAATTTCTGAATTACACAGTATGCCATCCAGGTTGCAAAGTATTTTTCACTTTAATTTGCAAATTTACCACACACCAGGAATTGGGCTAAATTCTTTAAAGACCATACCTCATACATTCCTTGTAAAAACTGTAGCAGTTTGTTGTTCTCTAGTTTTACAGATAAGGAAACTGAGGCCAGGACGGGGTTGAACAATTTACTCAATGATATGCAACTTGAAAATGACAGTCTAAACTTGATCCCAAAATTATCTAGCATTGATTAAGATGAAAGTCCCTCATCTTAATTACTATTCTATATTACCTCCCTAAATACTGATTTTTACATTTTTCTGGACTATATCAATAAACTTAGGGAAGCAATTACCAAGTGTCAGGTACTATGCTGAATGCCTGAGAAGAGAAGGGATGAATTAAAAATGTTTGACCTCAAAGGGCTCTCAGTCCAGAAGGGAAATGAGTATGTTTATATGTTTTGAAGACTATAAATATATAAATAGATATATAAAAATATAAATTGCTGTGAGAAAAGAGAGATTAACTAATTCTCCCTAGTTAGGTTAGGAGAGGCTTCACCCAAGTAAATGGCATTAGAGCTTAGTCTTGATGGATGAAAATGAGGCAATAATTGCTAGCATTTATTGAGTGTCTACACTGCATTAGATATCATGCCAGGTGCACCTCATATTTTACTTATAATCCTTACATTCTGCAATTTATGCATTGTTTCTTTTTACAAATGAGGACAATAAAGTTTATAAGTTAACTTTCCAAAGAGAAAATCATGACATTTATTGAATATCATCCATTAAGTAGTTATCAAGCATACATTTAACTCTAACAAGCTTAGTAAGTGGGTATTGTTAACATTTTAAATTTAAAAAAAAAAAACATGAAGAAATTAAATAATTTACACAGGCCACAGAGGAATTAAGAGGTTAAACCATGATTAGAACCAAAAACCATGTGAGTCCACTGTGAAATAATACTATGTACTATAGTAAAATATCTCTGTGTATTTCTAACAGACGACAATGATAATAAGCTATTTGTTGAGGAATTATTATGAGTAGGGCATTTTGTTAAGTACTCTACATACATCATTTCATTTAATCCTGACATCAACCAAATGATTATTTTCCTTTCTACATATAAAACTGAGGACCAAAAAAGAAAACTGAGGGTCAAAGACATTATGACACAATGATATACAGTTATTGAGAGATGGAGAAGAGCTTCACAAGCATGTTATGTCTGACTTCAAAAGCTGATATACTTAACTACTATAATGCCTATCTAAATAGAATAAAGAGTTTATAAAATAGTCAAAGCTTGGAAGGGTATTCTAGGTAGTAAAAATCATATTCCCAAGCGCACGAGTGTGAAAGTAAAAAGTGCATACAAGAATTTTCTAGGTAGTTTAATATAAGCTGAGTGGGAGACTAGTACACCCAAGAGCCAACTCATAAGTAAACTCTATTGACTTGCACTGTCCAATATAGTAGCCACTAGCCATATATGGCTATTGAGCACCTGAAATGTGGCTAGTGTAAACTGAGACGTATTGTAAATATAAAATACACACCAATTTCAAAGATTTAATAGGAATAAAAAGAATGTACAATAACTTTTTTTATATTTAATTAATGCTGAAATGATATTTTGGATATACTGGGTTAAATAACATGTTATTAAAATGAATTTCACTGTTTCTTTTTCACTTTTTAAAACTGTTATATAAAAAAAAATTTAATTCTATATGTGGCTCACATTAGATTTCAGTTGGATGGCACTGCTAGAGATCAACTCCAAAATATATCTGTTCTGTCCACTCATTTTCATCTCTACTATAACCACTCTATTCAAGACCCATTGATCTCTTGGTAGTACTGCAACAACCTAACTAGTCCCTGTGCTTCTATCTATTCTCCCTAAAAGAGTCAAAATATTTTTTTTTATTTTTAACATAAATCAGATCATGTATTTCCCTTGCTTGTAACTATCCAATGACTTCCTACTGTACTTTAATTACAATTCAAACTCTCTACCATGGCCTCTAAAGCCCCCATGTGATGTGAACCCTCACTAACCAAAATCAACTTTTACCACTCCACCCATCAGTCACTCTGCTCCAAGCATGCTGGCCTCCTTTCAGCTTTTTTTTAACATACCAAATTTCTTCTTAACTTAAGGCCTTTGCACATGTCATTCTTTCTGCCTAAAATGCTCTTACCCTTGCTCTTCACACAGCTACCTTTTCTCCTTTCAGGTCTTGACTTAAAACCTCTTCTTCCCAAGGAGAAATTCCCTAACTTTACTGCTGAAACATGTTCATTTCATTCACAGTACTCACCACAATTTGAAATTATGTATGTGTATATTATAGTTCCTTGCTTTGTTTGTTGACTGGCCCCTCCTTCATTAAACTGAGTTACATAAAGGCTGAAACCAATTTGTATGTCATTTGACAAAACATACCCTGAACCTACCAGTAGTCACCCAATTGATATCTGTAAAATAAATTAATGGCTAACATAATGAATGTTGTTACTGAAGTAATTCATTTTTTAAAAAAATATAAAACAAAGTAATAGAGATTAGAATAGGAATATGTCTAATTTTTATAGAATTGTTTGGTCTATCATTCATAATATTAAACAAAATAATCTTTAGTAACTAAATTTAATGTTTAGATATTTAATTCTTCTTAGGCAACAGAAATATTCTAGAAGAAGACCTATGTGGGAATTCTAGAACTTGCACTGATAATACTACTTAATATACTGCCATTCCAAGTAGTCTATACTTTGTCATAAATATAATAACCAACTTTTAAGTATTTTAGGCAGGGGTATAGTCTCCCTTCCTGTAGTTTCACTCTATTCTAATTTACCCATAATACTGGATGGAATTATGTTTTCATAAAATCAGACCAATCGATATCTCGAAATGATGAATTAAAAACAATATCGAATCTTCCATTTCAATATCTCATGAGGGGAAAAATATCAATATCATACAGAACATCAATGATAAATCATCTTTGATCTAGACATAAGTAATATAAAGAATATGAAGGAAGAAAGTACCCCAAAATATCTTACTCTTCCACTAAACTCAGTTCAAAGTCAAATTCTACTTGTTATTACAAATGTACAATACAGTGATCATAGGAGTAAATTAACAGTTGTCAAGTGCTAAGAAATTAGTGCTTCTGTACTATATAATGTCAAATGTTTACATTTTACCACTAAAGAATTAATAAGAATTTGTGAGAAAATTCCAAATTGATTCTAGTATCCCAGAAATTTATTCTATGGTGACGATATTTTACTTCAGCCAATTATTGATTTTAACACTGAGCCAATTAGCCTAAACATAGTACACTCAAGATTAATAAATATTTCTTCCATTTAAATTTTTTTTTAATTTTATTAAATTTATTGGGGTGACATTGGTTAATAAAATTATATAGGTTTCAAGTGTACAATTCTTTAATATATCATCTGTATATTGCATTGTGTGTTCACCACCCAAAGTCAAATCTCCTTCCATCACCATACATTTGACCCCTTTTACCCTTTTCTACCTTTCACCCTTCCCCACTTCCCTCTGGTGGCCACTAAACTGCTATCTGTGTCTCTGAGTTTTCTCTTGCTTATTTTGTTTATTGTTCTCAGTTGTGGGAAATAGCTTTTATACAGAGAAAAAATACCAAACATGAAATGAGACTGTAAGAACATTATATTACCTGTCTGTGAGAGGCTGGGAGGGCATTCTTTTACTCAGTGATGGAAGATCCAAGGAATCTGGTTTCTTATCCATTCTACAACATGCTTGGATATTTAAGTATTTAAATATGTGTACTTTACCCTTTAAACATATCTGTCAATAAATAATAAATATTCAATTATATAGGTCCAAATATAAATGCCATCTAACAATTTACTTATACATCTTAATAATCTCAAATTATGTTCAGACATCACAATTATGATAGATATTTTGCATATTTAAATAATTTGTACTTCTGACACTAGGTAAAAAAATCTGACAACACCAATATCAACTAGAATTCTACTGACGTCTTTGTTCTTATTAGAAAAAATAAGTTAATTTTTCTGTATTTCACTGAAGTTCTCTTGTTAAAAGCACAATGTACAAAACCACTAAACAATATAAAATTTATAATTCATGAACGTTACCTTTATTAGAAAACAGTGAAAAGAAATATATTCATCGTAGTAGTGAGAACAGAAAAAAATATTCATGTAAATATTTAATCTCATCAGAACCACTAAGTTGTTTGGTTTAAACACAGGGAAAATGCTAATCAACAGAATTTAAATATAGGAAAAATGTATTTGTTGAAAGGTGTGAATGATAGGCCAATTAGAATAAAATAATTTTTAAATGGTCAATTCAACTAAGATACCATCCTATAAAATTATTTTCATTGATGATAGAGAAGAGAAATAATGAAAGGTGAAATACTATGTGAAAGAAGTATATAAAAAATGACAGCAAATGAGTGGTAAGAAAGTGGTAAGTCAGTTTTACAAAGGTTAACTACAGTCACTATGAGTGATGTCAAATAAATATTTTTCAAAACTTATATTTAAAATATTTTGTTTTATGGGCTCATGTAACCTAGCAACACATGTAAAAATATTTAACAAAAAAACACAGTAAAAAAAAGTACATTAAGAAGTAATTATCATTCAAGGTATAAAGGAAAAAATGTTTCCTATATAATTCTAATAGACACCAGATCTGATTTGACCACTGAAAATTTTCATTTAAAAGAAAATTTAAATTTTTGGAGCTATTAGAATTTAAATAATTACCAATTAAAAGATATCACATTACCTATTACCTGTCCAAACTAAAAAAAAATTATTTTTCATTACTAAATTAAATGCTGATGAATTATTTTCTTCTCTAAATTTAATTTTTCATAGTAATTCATGTAGTTTTAAAAGTCATAGAGAATTATAAAACTGATAACACAAAATTAATCCCTCTTTCTAACCCTTTAAATCTCAACGTCCCAGTCCCTCATTCAATTATTTTAGTCAGTTTTCTGCTATTTACCTTCATATTTATAAATGACATGGTTCTACTGCTATTTTTTTGAAGTATACATTTTATTTACTGAGGTCTTACTACCACTTTCACACATCAATAATACCACCACTACTACCATCCTCTGATCCCCAACCTTTATAAACTCAAATAAACATCTTTCCGCCACCTCTTTAGTAGCAAAGCATAGTGGTTAGATCATAAACTCTGGAGTCAGACTGCCTTGGTTTGAAACTGGGCTTTACCATATGCAAGCCATGTGACCTTGGACAAGTCACTTAATTTCTGTGCCTCTGCTTCCTTATATATAAAATGAGGTATAATGACAGTACCTGTTTTAAAGAGTTGCTATAAGAAATGAGTTGCTATAATGCATGTAAAGCATTTTCAACAGTGCCTGGAACACAGAAAATGCCATATAAATCTTTACTATTATTATAACTATGTCACAGCTTTTCATTAACTCAAAATCTAGTATTTACAATATTATGATTAAGAAAATATTCACAGATGAACTACATAGGTTAAATAACATTTCCTTTCCCCTCTAAGTTTTTACATAAAGTAACTAATTACCCCATTTTTTTCTTTGCATAATTTTCTGTATACCTGTTACTAATCAATTCCCGACAGAACTGTAAAACTCTCTCCGTATTAACAAACAGATTGAGTCATCTATCAGTTTCTTTCTTCTTTTTCTCTTTTCCTTTTGGAGACAACCTCTCTACTCCAAACTGACTGGTTGCTCTCTAAGACTATGCATACCTATAAATCTTGGACATGAAGAATACCTCTTTCTTATTTACTCCCTCATTTTGATAGAGCACAACTTCTACTAGTTTTTCTAATAAAGGGTACGCAAGAGTTAAAATTTCTGAAACACTGCATGTTTGAAACTGTCTTTTTTCTACCTCACAGTCGACAGATAATTTGAGTATGGAAAGATAGAAATATTCCCTCAGTCTTTGAAAGTATGGTTCTAACATCTTCTAGCTTCATGTACTGCTGCTGAGAAGTCATTCTTATTACCACTCCTATGAATGTGACCCATTTTGCTTCAATGGAAGGAAGCCTTTCAGTGTTTTGGGCTCCTTCTTTCATGTTAGAGATTATTCCTGCAAATGTCTAGTAATCCGTGGCTATCTGTTCATTTTCAAGAGTGAGGCAATAAGAAGCCAATTAGAATTTCTGTGTATGAGGGGGAAGTTTAACAATGGCAAGCTTCACTGTCTAGAGATCAGATAAGGACTGACCATTATATCAGGAGACCCCTCACCCCCCTCCCCAAAAAAAAGGTCAGTCTGTGTGTGTGGGTGTGTGGTGTGTTTGTGTATGTTTGTGTGTACATGCACATATACATATGTCTTTCCTCCTAGTTCAATCAGCCTATCACAGGAAAAATCTACCAATTATGCCTGAGATAAATAAGATAGGCTAAAAGCATTTTGAGAGCCAAGCAAGACAAGTCTACTGAAGGGTTCCAACACTCAGTATCCCAGCATTCACTGTTTTCAGTATGGGGTCTCATTCCTGCCCATAGCTGTACCTGGATCCCAATTCTGGTTTTCAGTCTCTCTACATTTCTACTATCCAACATGATAGCCACTAGCCACATGTGACCATTTAAATTTAAATTAATTACATCTATATAAAACTAAAACTTCAAATCTTCAGTTAACACTATACATTTTCAAGTGCTCAATAGCCACCTGTGGCTACCATACTGGTCAGCGCAGATACAGAACATTTCCATCACCACAAAAACTTCTAAACTCCAAGAAACAAACTCCAGGCTTCTGCTGAGGCAAGAAGCCACAGTCATTTGGCTGCTGAGCTAAGTGAGAGAATCTGAAAGAATAGTTAAATTAAAAATTTGGTTCCTTAGTTGTACTAGGCATATTTCAAGTACTCAGTAGCCACATGTGGCAAGTGGTTATGGTATTGAACAGCACAGATTATAGAACATCTGCACTGAGGGGAAGCAGAGTTTGCCACCCCAAATATGCCTTTTGGAGATATTGATTATCTGATGCCAGTTATATTTAAGAAAGAAAAGACTCAAAAAGAGTCTTTACCTCTCCTCCTTACCTGTCTAAAAATATCCAGACAGAAAAACCTGCTCCAGGAAGAGAGATCACCTTAGCATAGTATAAACTATATGTGACAGACAAGAACCTGCAAAGTTTGTTTGTCAGACTCCCCTCTGTGTCTGGGTAGCCTGGCAAGAATTTGTCAAATGTTGGCTCCTTCTCATCTACCTGTAAATTGCCTATCTTCCCTTTTAAATCCAAACCATTATTCCTCTTTCTCCTTAAGAGGGCATATAAGCCTCAACTGCTGGATTTGTCCTAGCGTCTCAAATCCTTATAGAACCTCCAT
The DNA here is from genome assembly GCA_028627145.1 of Eidolon dupreanum. Taxonomy (NCBI): domain Eukaryota; kingdom Metazoa; phylum Chordata; class Mammalia; order Chiroptera; family Pteropodidae; genus Eidolon; species Eidolon dupreanum. Next base: position 68,161,558 of record CM053505.1, read on the forward strand.
ATGTACATATATAATAAATTTGGCTATTTTCCCCTGTTAATCTATCTCATGTCAGTCTGATTATTAGACTAGACAGAAGAACTTAGGAGGGTAGAAGGAAAATTATTCTTCCTCCCCAACACCATTATTCAGAAACTTCTACTGGACAGCAACAACAACAACAACAAATACCCAAGCCAGTAAACCAATTTGTTTCTTGTTGTCTTCTCCCATAGCAGACACAAGTTTAAGCTTCCCCCATCCTGCTAAGGACCCCTGTTAGCTTTTATCTGAATTAGAAAAGGAACCTCCTTTAGAATGAGAGAAATGTTCCTTTGTAGGAGGAAAAAGGTAACCCTTCAACAAATGTATGCAAATCCTGGGCCAGGGCACAGAGTTGGGAAATAGAGTGCAGGCTGGAGTTTTACTGTCATGTGCCTCCTCAGCCAGATAATCTTTTGCAATATAAGTAGAGGCCCTAGCTACCACTATTTCATCTATTTTCCATTTTCCAAAATTCTGTTACCATCTCTCCCCTGCTACCCTCCTCTCTCATTCTTTGTCCTTATAAGTTTATATCTTAGTGTATTCCTTTACTATTGTTTTAGTGGATTCCACATGGATTTAATACTAAAACTAAAAGTCTGAATTAATATTTTTACATTTGTTTACTTTTCTTTATGTTATGATTCCATCTATCAGTGCTAAGAATGTGCTTCAATCAATCGTACAACAAATCTCAAGTAGACATACGTGAGTAGGACAGAGGTAGAGACTCCATAGTTTATTCTTTTAAAATAACACTGACAACCAGAATTATCAGTTCACTAGCAGAAAGTTGACATCTGGGTTTACCAAATACTATTCTCTAGAACCTAAGCTAAAACTCTTACTAAAAGCTAAAACTCTTACCAAAGTAAAAACACCACTTCTCAGAAAACTCCTTTAGACAATAATACTAATGTAGGGAAGAGGCTTGAGAACTAAATGTTAAATCAAGTTGTATTCAGAGACCTCGAAGTGCTTCTGCCAAACCAAGGGAAACCTACAGAACAAAAGGAGGATTCCTGCTGGGATTACTAAAAAACCACTTACCCATGTCATGAAAGGAAAACAGTCTGTAAGTCGTTTCCTACACAAAATAAACCCAAACATTCATTCCCTACAGCCAAAAGCATGGGGAATCTACAGAACAAAGGCTGCAGATTGCTAACATGCTTTTCATGCTACATACACATCCAAGCCTTTCACACTACATACCCATATCATTAAAGGAAAATAGGTAAACAATTCATAGAATTATATATAAACTGAATTCCCCAGACCCCTTCATTGTTCCTCCCCTCTCCCTCCCTCTTCCTTTCCCTCTTTCTCTCCTACTCCTGAGAGGAGACCTTGCTTGCTTATTATCTATGGAGCTTTATTCCTTCTCTAATAAACTTTCCTTTTGTCTCTAACTCTGGCATGGGCTTAAATTCTTTCTTATACTCAGTCAAGAAGCCTCTCTCTAGGTGCAGGGTTTGAGCCCCCACTCAAGAGGATTCACCTTGTCTTGCATCAATAACTCAATATCAAATTACTCCTAATTCCAATGCTTTTTCTGATTTAACAGTAACAGATATAGTTCTGAATAAAAATATAAGAAACAAGTATCACATTTTTATTACAAACCTGTGCTGGTGGTACTTGCAATGGATTGTTATCCAAAATTATTACTTGTAAATGATGCAGCTTCCTGTAACAAACTGGAATTTCGGTCACTTTATTACAAGAGAAATCCAGCTTGACTAAAGGAAGATCTCCTAATTCTGTTCAGAAATGAAAAATAATTAAACTTTACTTAGTTACTTTTTTATCTTTAAAATATTTCAAATTTTTATTTAATATTTTATTCAGTTTTAAGACATGGGTACTTTAGCATGTTATACACGTGACTTACACATGTAATTTTTAGAAATATCAAATTAAGTATAAAATTTTGAAGAAACTATATAAATGTGTATATTGACTTTTACTACACATACGTCAAAGAAAGCAATAATTCTGTTGTACCATTAAGTGGAAATCATTTATTACATGGCATGTTTACACCAACTCTAAGGAGAACCAAGCCACTTATTTATTTTTTTATTTATGTCAGTAAAAACAATGAGCATCTTACCATCTGGCAATGTATGAAGATTATTTCTTCTTACATTTAGCTCTCTAAGTGAATGTAATTTTCCAATTTGTTGGGGAAGGACCTGAATTTCATTGCAGCTAATATCCTAAAGAAATCAAGAAAATAAAATTATAACAAACTGAGAAATACAGATATATTTCAATTCCTAAATTAAAGTGCATGGCTAATAGCTAGCAAAAGTTATCTTTAATGGCATTTCTCGAAAGATGGATTATCTGGCAGATTTGTATTTATATTACATCATAAAGTCAACCTAGCACAGTTGACAAATTTTCCTGTGCAAAAATTTGAGGCTATAACTTAGTACTACATAATTCTTCCATTTGAAAATCTCAACCTAAGATCATTCTTATCAACTAAAACTAAAAGAATGATCCAAGGGCTCTCCATTCAGAGCTATAAGACAACTATCAATCATTGTGATAATCTGTCAATTATAGTAGCTGTTCTGAGATACTTGCTTAGGCAGAGAAAGCTGAGAAAGTCAATGAATTATACATGCAAGCTGAAGAACTAAAGACTTAAGGCTCTTTCTCAAAAGGATGCAAAATATGAGGGGTTACAAGCACAAAGTTTTGTGGCTCACAGCCCAAAGACATTATAGGAAATCTGAATAGGAAATGCCTCAGGGTTAACTTAAAATGCAAGCCCTGATTTACAGGTAAATAATACAATATTTCCATTAAAAAAAAACTTAATTATTCTCTCCTCTCCCTCCTCTCTCTTATTACCACATCAACAAAAAGGGAAGAAAAAGTTGCAACAAAATCTCAGCACTTGTTCCAGACACACTGCACATGAAATTCATGTTCTACCACAATTACCCCCGATTTCCAGCTTTCACTGGAAATTACATGAGCTTTGAGGGAGAAGAGTGCCACATATATTCAGTATTATCAAAAGTGATAAAGGCAGGAAGATAAATTTAAAGGATTAAGGAATATAAAGAATATTAAAGAATATCTAATCATCTGATCTATAGATGATTAGAAAAATCATCTTTCAGACTATACCTAAGGCATCTTCATTCAACAAATATTTATCAAATACCAACTATTTGCTAGGGACTGTGGGGGTTCAGAATGAGCCACCCCAAGATGTGTCACAGTGGTATGTGGCTTATTCTGAGCTAAAGGCAACTGAGACCTGTAGACTCAAGAGAAACATCTGTTCTCCCACCACCAACTATTTAGAAGAATTCAAATTAGGAGCTTGGCCCACTAGAAATGACTTTTTACCTATCTATATGGCAGAGCAAACTAATAATTATTGAACATGTGCTCTCCCTGCAGTGACCTTCTGAAGCCCCAAGGTACATTATCTCATCCCTAGCTCAGGATGTCTTACATACATACCTGTGTCTCATCTCTGTCTCTGAACCTCTCATGCATGTGGGATCTCTGACTCTCTTGTGTATACAGTCTCCATACATATGTATGTATTAAATTTGGTTATTTTCTCTTGCTAATCTGTCTCATGTCTATTTAATTATTATGCCAGCCAGAAGAACCTTGAAAGCAGAAGAAAATTTCTTCCTCCCCAACAGGACACATCAAAGAGTACAACAAAAATTCCTGCCCTCCCAGCTTTTTACGGAGCTTACATTCTAGCAAGGGGGGTAGATTATATAATAGGACAGAAAGTGATAAGTACTATTAAAAAACACACAAACAACAGAGTAAAGAAAAATGGCAGTCCTAGTAGTATTGGAGAGGGATATTAGCAATTTAGATCATCTCATGGAGAAGCTGTGATTTGAGCAGTGTTGTCAAAGCTGAGAGTGTGAGCTATGCCAACATATAAAAAAAGGAATATTCCAGACAGAAAGAACAATAAATGTAAAGGCCCTTTGGCAAAGCTTTCCTGACATGTACCAAGAACAAAAAATCCAGTGTAACTAAAGGGAAGTAAGCAAGGAGAAGACTATGATGGGGGAGGGGTATGACTATGGTTTTTTAACAGAGATGTGGGCAGGGACCAGAAACTTTTAAACAGAGGTATGACATGACTTGACATGTTTTGTAAGGAAGAACTTAGCTGCTGTATTGAGAATAGGCTATTATCCAAATGACGAATTCTAAAATTCTGGGAAAATGCCCTTTCAAATAAACACTATTGCTACCTCCCAAATGTGTCTAATACTAAAGATTTCCACAAAAAAAATCCATAGTAATTTGGTAGATAGCTGCTATTTCCCAGGAAAAAATAACCCAGGAACAGGAAACTGACCTTCAACCAATGGATACTCAACAAAATACTCTGCCGGAGACTAGAGGTCTGAGAGCATTTCCAAGGCTTCTAATGACAGAATTTCACTTTTGTTGGCTACCACATTCTTGTGGAATAGTATAGGAAAATATTTCCATGACAAATAACACCCACAAATTCACTATATGATTTACAATTGCCAATTGTCAATTAGCCATCCTAATGCTATATATATGTGTGTGTGTGTGTGTGTGTGTGTGTGTGTGTGTGTGTATACATATATGTATATATACATATATATACACACATATATATACACACACATATGTTTATGTATGTATGTATATATATATGTGTATATGTGTGTATGTATACATACATGCATATACATACCCATATACTGTTACTGATTTCAAGAGTTTAAAGCACAATAATTTTCTAGTGCCCAGTAAAATGATGGTATTTAACATTTTAAGGATTCTATTTTAGTTAAAATAATAGAATAAATCTAAAAATCCTAAATATTTTTGAAACTTCTAAAAACTATCTCATCCAAAAACTATCTCATGTAAAATAATTTAGAACATAGGTCCAAAAACTGAAAAAGAAATTACAGAGCCATAGAATTTCAAGGTATAACATGTATAAAAACTTTAAAATTATTAAGTGTCCATGTCAAAGAAAGTAATGGCTCCCTTTTATGATAAATTTGTTAGATCACAACTAAAATCTTCTGTTCAATGGTGAGTATAACATTAAAAGAGACTTTAATAAAAGAGAACATTTTCAGGACAGATATAGCTAAAAGTAAAAATAATAGAAATATAGAAAACATAGAAAGGAATAAAAACAATATATTTTAGCTGCAGAAAAATAGGTCAGAGTTTAGTAAAATGGAGAGTAGATACACAACAGATTACAAACACCTATAGGGAAGAGAAGTTACTGTTATCTATGCTTCTTCACATGGTAGGTAGTCCCAGGGCCACTAGATAAAAGCGATAGAGGCATGTATTTTAGTTAAAAATAAACAGAGTTTTGCAAAAGAGAATTAGGGCTGCCTCAGACACACACAAAATAAGACTTATCCATCATTGAAAATATACAGCTAGATGTGTCAGGGATTCCTGTATTAGGAAGTGCTTACAACTTTAAAATTCTATGGTTCTAAAATATAACAAGACTAAGTTTAAGAAAATCTCCTTGTGTGTTAACTGCACATGTAGGTATTCCTTAATGAATGAAAGACATTCCAGAAATTTCTCTTCATTATTCTATTTGCATATTAATTTCCCATCATAAAGTTGTATATAAATTTCTCAAGAAAATTTTTGGCCCTCCACACATAATAAAGTCATACTTAACAATATGTTTAAATATCTATTAGGAAAGCATTACTCAAGATAAAACAAAATAAAAATAAACAACATGGTATATTGTGTGAGATGGAAGTAACAGAAAGATGTGAAAATAGCTCAATGCTTTGAGGATTTGATTATGCTTCTCTCAGAGTTCAATATCCTTTAATACCCAAAATGTTATGTTCAAAGAAATTACTTTAAATTATTCCTATATTCTCACAATCAATTGCATATAATGGTCTTTTTCCATATATCTTGGTCTGAAAAGTGTTATAAAATCACATAGGTATATACGTAAGAGGAAGGATTTATTTTGTTCATTCTACTGTTTGTAGGCCATTGTACTCTCTTCTTTTATCCCCTTTCTCCAAGGCTCTCATAGTAGTCCTGTAAAACCTTACTGGTAAAACCTTTACTTTCCGCAAAATGAATAGATAGATGTTATTCATTTGAAAAGCATTTCTTAAGACTTGTAAGCAAGCCTCTGGCTTTACTAGGACTGAAAAACAACCAGGCTTTTATTGTGGCTATAAGCTAAAATCAGACATAAGCAATAGTATCTCAAAATTTTCCCAAAGTGAACTTAGGCATATTACCAACTCATTTTTTTTTAAAGAAATTACAGTGAAATTACATAAAAGAATCAGTAATCTTCCAAATATAAAGGTATGTATTTTGTATATTATACACAATCAATATAACTATTTTACTCACCAATTCCATTAAATCTTTTAACTTTCCAATTTCTTCTGGAATGGATGCTAGCTTATTATTACTGACGACCAAAACTTTAAGGGGCAGATCAAATAAGTATTTTGGCAATGTTGATAAAAGATTTCGACTGAAAAGAATAAGAAAGTTTCATTATGAGAAATATGTCTGTAACCTGACATGTTATGCTGAAAAAGAACAAATCACCTCAAAAGTAAATAAGAAGATCTGACTAAATAATATCATTTAATGAGTGCTTATTTTATATCAGGCTAAAATCTTTATATACACTATCACATTTAATCTTCACATTAACCCTAAAAGATAAGGTATTATTAACTCCATTATACAAATAAGGAAACAAAAGGTAAAATCTTGTTAAGTGACTCGCCCAGGCATGACTGACTGCAAAGCTTGTGATGCTACTATGATACTGACCTACACACACCACCAATTCTCAAAACGCAAAATCATTCTTCTGAGCTAGAGAATGTTAGAATCTTGCTCTCTGCTATATTCAATAGTTCACTATATTCAATAGTTCCATGCCTCTAACTAGGGAAAGGCTCCAAGAAAAAATCTGCATGCACTATATTTAAATTTATGAAAGAATAAATAGGATTATATCTTCAAAAACATGTAATAACTCAAACTTATTCTTTTGTTACAGGTTTATGGTAGAACGGCCTACTCAGCTCAAAATTGATACATTCCTATCTCTATAGATATATTTAAATATAATAACAACTAATATTTATTGAGTACTTACTATGTACCAGGCGATGTTCAGAGCACCTCAGGTGAAGTAATTTGACTAATACAACAACCTACTTCAGAGAGATAGGTACCGCCAATTTTAGAGATGAAGAAACAGTCAAAAAGAGATAAACTGCTCCAAGTCACACAGCTGGTAAGTGGGAGAACCAGCATTCAAATCCAAATGATCTGACTCTGGGCCTCTTACCCTCAAACTACTGTAGTCAAATTTACATGCCAACACAGACTGATCCAAATGATCACCACTATAGACTGAATGTTTGTGTCCCCTGCAACAATTGCAATGTTGAAACCTAATTCCCAAGGTGAGGATATCAGGTGGGGCCTTTCCAAGTTTAGATTGAGGCATGATTGCAAAACCCTTATGAATGGGATTAGTGCCCTTATAAAAGAGGCCCCAGAGAGGCCCCTTTAGCCTTCTATTATGTGAGGACACAGCTAGAAGACGGCCATCTATGAACCAGGAAGTGGGTCCTCACCAGACACTAAACTTGCCAGTGCCTGGATCTTGGACTTCTCAGCCTTCAGAACTGTAAAAAATAAATTTCTATTGTTCTATAAGCCATCCAGTCTATGGTATTCTGTTCTAGCAGCCCAGATTGACTAAGACAATTCTACTACCAAAATATATAAAGTATACCATTACATTTACATACTATACCAAGTACTTTATTTTTCCTGTTTTTCAAAGTGGCATCTATAGACGTGCATGTACTTAGCATTTTGCACAACAAAAGCCCAGTATTGCCCTGAGGGAGGATTTCAAGACCTTTCACCTCATGCCTGCAAAAGACATCCAGAAACACTAGACTAGCTTTAGACCTGGGACAGGCATATTAAAAAAAAAAGACAATGCCCCTGGCCAGGCAGGCCAGGCTGTGGGAATGTCAAATATACTAGGGGGCTGTCAGAACTCTTGACACTATCAGGATCAAGCAGGATCAAGCACACAAGGGTCTTCCTTCAGAATTCTACTTAAAAAGGGGGTCAGTATACAGGAAGAGATAAAGGGATGAAAAATCATCTTACAAGTTTCTCAAGATATTTTCATCAAAATAAAAAATAAACGGGAAAAATAATGCACATACAAACATATTCTAACTCCTTCAAACCAAAAAAAGTTTAAAAATTGGCTTATTGTCTTCTCTTAAGAAGCAGTTTCACTAAATTAGCAGTCAGCTTTCTCCAGAATTTGATTTCTTTATACACAGCTAGTTAAGTCATTAATCTTTACTTTTTTGCCACGTGTTTCAGAGAGTCAAAAGAAGTCAGGCACCAGAATAAATATTATTTCAATACAGTTTGTTCAAAAATTTTTGTGACTGTAAAAAAAAATCAGAAGTTAACTTTAAGAGATCAAAACAGGATAGAATCAGAGAAAGTTTTAATAAAACTACAGGCATATCTCATTTTATTGTTTCATTTTACTGCACTACATTTTTACAAACTGAAGGCAAGTACCTCCACCAGCAAAAAGATTACAACTTGATTTATTGCAATACCTGCTTTATTATGGTGGTCTAGAACTGAACTTGCAATATCTCTGAGGTATGTCTGTCTTCTAAGATATACCATGCATGTTAATTAGAAATGTAATTCTATTTTGGACAAATCACTTTTTTTCATAAAATATCAAAATGAAACAAAGACAAACTTATAAACACCTCACTTTCCTCAAACCTCTCCCAAGCCAAGCCAAGGAGACATGTACACAATTAAAGAAGGGAGCAACCCAAATGACTAACATCTATGGAAGAAAATCCCTCTCACACATTTTAAGGTGTAAAGTAGTTTCAGTTAAAATAGTATATGCTGCCAGGTGACAACACTCAGGAAGACATACATAAGAATTAATATATCACAGCAAAAAAGGAACACTGTTATTTATGTATGTTAATTATATGTACTATGTCCCTATTTGGGAATTTAAATGGGTAAGTAACTTCATTAAGGAGGGAAAAGAAATTATCCCTTATGACTCAAAAAAAAAAATAAGAGGAGCAAAATAATTCTAAAATTAAGTCACAATATACCAGTTTCCATCAGTGTCACTCACAGACAGGGCAATTATTTTCTTATACTTATTAAATGTTCACTCTGTTATAAATATGAAGTAATAGCTTAAGAATGAGAGTTCTACAGTCATACTGCTTTGATTATATTCTTGGCTCTACATACATAAATATACATATATACATACACACACGCACGCACGCACACACGCACACACACACATACACATATGACTCTGGACAGTTAACCTCTCTGTGCTTCAGTTTCCTCATCTACAGATGAGGCAGGGAAAATAAAAGTACATATCTCAAAATGTTGTTGTGAAGATGAGGTAATACATGTAAAGTATATGTAACACTTAGTATTAACATCAACTGTCATCCACTTCCTAATGTTTCAATATTCCCATCCCAATCTCTCCATCCCTGAAGTAGCAAAAAAAGTCAAAAGAGGGTGAACTTTTTCCTTTTAATATCTTACTTTAACTGAGGATGCATATAAATAAATCTGTATTGTGGTGCTATGATTTCTAATGTAAAGCCCTGCTATTCAAAGTGATTTAAGGACCAGCAGGCATGGGAATTACCAAGAGGCTTGTTAGAGATGCAGGCGCCACTGCAGACTTATGGAATCAGAATCTGTATTTTAATCCCCAGATGATACCTATGCACATTAGAGAAGCACTGCTCTCAAGAAAAAGAAGACCAAAGGCCTATAAAGTAATGAGGACATATGAAAAAATACAAATTAAGATACTACGGAGATAAATATAGGCTACATAGCCAAACCAAACACATTAATTTGCTACTAAAAAGGATTAAAACTATAAAAAAAATTTGCCCCCCAAAAATGCTTCCTTACCTAATGTTAAGGTATGTTAACATCTGCAGATTTTTAATGGCTTCAGGAATTGTTTTGATGCAATTATGATATAAATTTAATGTTTCAAGAGGTGCAAATAACCAGACATCAGAAGGAATTTCTGTAAAACGATTTCTTGAAAGATCTGAAAAACAAATATAATGTTTGAGTGTCAAACATTCACCTATATCTACAGTAATAAACAGAACTATTTTCACACTTGCTGAATCACTGAGAATCCAAGCAACTCTTCAAAATATTATAAAATATTCACCATGACCTTGAAGGTAAAAAGAAAATCATGCAGAAATATGTTAATGCAAAGTCTGCTTTTTAACAAACTGTACTTGATATGCTTTAATATCTTTAAAACTTATCTTTGAAGATATCAATGAGGAATTCTCTCTGATCTTTCAAAACAAAAAATTTTTAAATCCCTCTCCTGATCTCACATCCCCCTCCCTCCATGTACTTCTTCCTCCTTCACAGCTGACTTTACATAAACTTATAAGACAACAAAATTTCTTCCATACCATGGACCTCTCAACCCACTGTAATTTGGTTTCTAGTCACACTCACACCCATCAAATTCAGCAATGGCCTCCATATCAATAACCAGTCACCCACATGGAAATATTTCTCTTCCCTTGGCTTGAAAGACTACACTTCTGGATCACTTCCTATTATCTCTCTAGTTATGTCTTAGTCTCTTGCTAGAATCTCCTCTATCCATATTATGAATGTTGGCGTTCCTGAGAGTCATGATAAATGGTATTCTTTCCTTCTTAAGATATATACACACTGGTAGGCAATTTCATCCAATCCCAGGGCTAATTTACACTTACATGCTGACAAATTTCAATTTAAAGATGTCTGAACACCTAAGTTCTGTTCTTCAGGACTTCCTCTTGATATCTCTCAGACATCTCAAATTCTACAAGTATAAAATCTGAACTGAAGATTTTATTCTACATCCGTTTCTCTCACCTCATAATGTCACCAACATCCTCCTGGTGAGTTGCTCAAGCCAGAAATTTGGCATTCATTCTTGACTCCTTCCTCTCATAAATTATTCCAAGTACATAAAATATACTTCCATTCATTGAAGTTTGTAAATAAATTAAACCATAGAATTATTATAACCATTACACATCTATTAAAGGTTTATTTGTTAAATGAAGTTTTGAGAAATATTTAGGACATCATGTAGCAGATGGAAAAAAATACCCTAAATGAGTTTCTCAACCAAAGCACTATTGACCTTCTGGGCTGTATCACTATCTATTGTGTGGGGGCTATCCTGTACATTGCAGGATATTTAGAAGCATCTCTGGCATCTACCTACTAGATGGCAATAACACCCTCTAGTCATAGCAGCCAAAAATTATCACTGGAGTGGAAACCCCCATGCCCCTGTTGAGAACTACTGCCTAAATAATTATCAAACTAGCTACCTACCTTATCATAGAATTTACTTTGCTTATACTCATTCATTATACTTACTGGTTAAAAACATAAGATTATTATTTATCTCTGTCAGGGAGAATATCTGTGGTGCAGTTTAGCCCACTTTACCTCATTTAGCATCTAGTCTACCCTTATAAGAACACGTTCCTACCCATGCCCAACACCTTCACTCTGAAGGATGAGTCAATATAGTAAATTTCCTATTCAGAACATTAATATACATTCATCAGTGTTTTATATATGCATGCATACATATACACACACTTGCAAACCTAATGCAAAATTTTATTATTGGCAAAGAAAACATTAGTTATGATTATATAATGTGAAAATTAATTTGGATTCTTCTTCCTTCCACCATAAGATTCTAATCAATTAAATGAAAGGATAAACAGAATTACGAGAAACCAAAATCTTAACTTGAAATACAGGTTTCTCAATATCCTGGCTTATTTCCTCTAGACAGGCAAGTATCATGCAGCTGTAACAAGGGGGGAAATTAAGTCTTTTTTTTTTTAGTTTAGGATGTTTCTTTTGCATTTAAGGTTTGTCTCTTATTCCTGTAATTTTGGAATCCTGGGAGTTAAAAATGATTGCTTACAATTAATCTGAAATCATAAAAACAAAATTGTGCCCAGTTTGTTATTCTGCATAACATCTAGTATTAAGTATCAATAAATAATGCAGTGGCCCTAGAGACAGATGATATTAGCCTGAATTAAGATAGCAAAAATAGGAATAAGAAAAGCAAATAGAACTTGAAATATATTTTGATACTGGTATATACAAGAATTGAGCAAATGATTGTCTATGTGTATAAATAAGTGGTAAGAATCAAAGATGGCACCCAGAATTCTGGCCTAGGCACCTAAATGATGCTATTTGGTAGAAGAGTAGTAGGTAGAAAAGTATTTTTTTGTTGTTGCTGCTGTCGGAGATTTTGTCTTGCTTTTTGAAGCAAAGGTTACAATCAAGAGTTCAATTTTATATTTGTATAAACTGAGATATCTGAAAGAGATACAATGGGAAGCTTGTAAAATGGTTAGTCAGGCAATTCTGAATATTAGAAGTGAGGGTAGGGATGGATACATAAAATTGAAAGTTATGTGATTATGATTCCACTATAAAATATAGAAATGGAAGACTTCATCTAACATCAGAATAATTGAATTAGAGAGTTCAAGAATGGACCATCAGGAAAGCCAACATTTACAACCTGAGTGAAAAAAAAAGCAAGCAGAAAAGAGTGAAAACAATGGTCAAGAGAAAACAATAAAAGACAGTGTTCAGGTGGTACAGAGTCAAGATAGAGGGCTAGGTAACAGCAAGGTTCACTTCCTCTTAGGATCACATTAAAATGACAACCAAGTTATAAAACAACATGGATAACCACCTGAAGTCTAGCTGATAATAACACATGCTTCTGAGGATATAAAGAAAAAGCCACATTGAGACTGGGAGGGAGACAATCAAGACTGGTAGGGGGGACAGAGATGGGAAATGGGCTGGTCCTGTACCTGCATGTGCCAATTGAGCATCAGGAGGGACAGCATGGCTACAGAAGCTTCCCCAAAAGAATGAGGGGCCATAGCCTGACACAGGGAATCTGCAGCCCAAGGTTCCAGTCCCAGAAAGAGGAGTTCCCACAAAATCTAACTGTAAAAATCAATGGGGATTCTGAACATCTAGGTGAGATGGAAGGAACCTAAAAACCCAGATGTCCCCCTTAAATAGGCCACACACAGACTCATTTGCTTGCAGAGACTCACACTGGACTCCAGTGGAAGGTCAGTAGCTCGAGGCTTACAAGAGACATACAGGGAAAGACCAAGTTGCATGGGGCCAGGGCAAGGGCTGGAGGGACAACAGCCATTGCTTCTTTATCAGGTGCCCCTCTGGGATAGTCTGCAGAAGGACACCATCTTGCCTGTGTTGAGTCCGCCCCATGCTCAACAATTCTGAAGCTGCATTAGGCCAGTGAGATCACTCCACCACATTCAATCCACAAATTGCCCCAAGGTGGGTGTTGCTGGGCAGCCACCCCAGCCATGCCCCTTCCCAGCCATGCATTTGTCACAGGAAACAGACCTCAGCTCATACGGCCTGCACATTTTGGGGGAGAAGAGACACTTGATAGAAAACCACTGGTGTCAGCACAAGCTGCAATATCTCTTGGACAGATCAGGGAGGTCTGCAGCCTGATGTAGATGACAGCAGGCCTCGCTGTGATCTGTGACTTTTACAGGAGCCTGCAGACCCAGAATTGGCAGCAATTCTGATTTGGTACTGGAATGACAGGATCGAGTGGCTCCACCTAGTTTCTTGCTGAAACTCCGTCCTACCCAACCCACAAATTATCCATACCAAACCCATTCCCAGACAGCCAGCACCACCCTGTGTATTCCCTGGACCACAAATTTGACAACAAACAACAGCAATCAACTTGTACAGCCTGTGCACATCCTGTGCATCCCAGGAGAGAGTTTTAGTGGCAGGCCACAAAGCCCACCCTGAACTACAATATTTCTTGAACAGATCTTGGGTGCCCACAGGTTCAAGGTGGGCAGAGACTGGCCTTACTGCAATCTGAGACTTTTACAAGAAGCCACAGAGACAGCACTGGCATGAATACTGACACTGCAATGGCCAGAGGAACTCTGTCCAATGACTCCCTGGTTCTCCGCACCACCCAGCTCATGAACCATCCATAGGCTCTTCCAGCTGCAGAGTCTTAGGGGCAACTGGCAGACAACCTCAGGCCATGAGATGCATTGAACCTTTTGTTAAGCCACCCCAGGCTCAGTATTGGAGGTAACCAGACTGTGGCTTACAGTGACACCTCTCCCACTTGCCTTTAGATCAGGCATAGACAGAAACCATCCACAGATTGCTTTGTAGTACCTACAAGGTAGCACTGAGCTATCAAAGGCTGTGGCTGAACTTGGCCTACGCATGAGCTCCAACCAAGGGGCCATAGAACCAACATACTGGAGGCTGACAACAGACCAAAACAGAGCAACACCTGACTAGTCCCATAAGTGGTACACTCAAACAGTAGTCTCAACAATTATGGGAGCCTGAAAGAGCAAATCCTACTCTCTCTGAGGCATTAGACCCCAGAGAGCAACTTATAGCCTGTGGACAAGGCCAAAGCCAAAGGCCAGTCAGCCCAAGAGAAAAATCCCATCCACTGATGTGCTAACAAACAAGGCTTAGCCACAACAGGAAAACATACACAACTCATACAAGGAACATGCCCAGAGCCCTTGGCACAGGTGATCAGGGAGACTGCTCCACTGGGCCACACAGGATATCTACTATAGAAGGCAAACCAACCAAGGTTGAGAAATGTAACAAATCTTCCTGATACATAGAAATGAACACAGGGATGCAACTAAAATGAGAAAACAAAGAAACATGTTGCAAATAACACAACAGAAAAAAACTCCAGAAAAAAGAACACTAAACTAAATGGAGGCAAGCAAATTACATACAAGAGACAGAATTCAAAACACTGGTTACAAAGGTACTCATGAACATACAGAGAGAATAGGTATTCTCAGTGAGAACTTCAACAGAGAGTTAATAAACATTAAAAAGTACATAAAAACCATATAAAAAGAACTAGTCAGAAATAAAGAATACAATAACTAAAAAGAAGAATACACTAGAAGGAATCAACAGGAGATCAGATGAAGCAGAAGATCAAATGAGCGAGTTGGAAGACAAGATAGCATGAAAACACCCAAATGAAACAGCAAAAAGAAAAAAAGAATTTTAAAAACGAGAATAGTTTGAGACCTCTGGGATAACATCAGGAATATATCAATAACTGTACCAGAGGAGTACCAGAAGGAGAAGAGAGCGAGCAATGGATTGAGAACCTATTTAAGAAAATAACAAAAAACTTCCTTAACCTGGCAAAAAAAAAATTAGACATACAAGTCCAGAAAGCACAAAGAGTCCCCAAAACAAGGAATTCAAACAGACCCATACCAAAACACATCATAACTAAATGCCAAGGTTAAACACAAAGAGATAATCCTAAAAGCAGCAGAGAAAGGCAGGTAGTTGCTTACAAGGGTATTCCCATAAGAATGTTAGCTGATTTTTCAAGAGAAAGATCGCAGGTAAGAAAGGACTGGCAAGAAATATTCAAAGTTATGAAAAACAAGCATCTATAACCAAGACTACTTTATCCAATAAAGCTATCAATTAAAATGGAAGTTGAGATAAAGAACTTCCCAGAAAGGAATAAGCTAAATAAATTTTTCACCAACAAGCCATTATTATAAGAAATGTTAAGGGGACTTCTGTAAAAACAAAGGAGAAAAATAACCCATAAGTACGAACACTAAAATGGCAATAACTACGTACCTCTCAACAATCATCTTAAATGTAAATGGACTGAATAATCAAAAGACATAGGTTGGTTGCATGAAAAAGAATACAAGACTCATGTATATGCTGTCTACAAGACACCTACTTCAGATCAAATGACACACACAGACTGAAAGTAAAGAGATGGAAAAACATACTTCATGTAAATGGAAATGAAAAAAAAAGGTGGGGCAGCAATACTTACATCAGACAAAATAAACTTTAAAACCAAAGCTAATATAGGAGACAAAGAAAAACATTGCATAATGATACAGAAATCGGTACAAGAGGACATATATGCACACAACAGAGGAGCACCTACATATGTAAAGCAATCAGTGACTAACATAAAGGGAGAGATCAAGAGTAAGACACTCATAGTAGAAGAACTTAACCATCCACTGACACCAATGGATAAATCTTCCAGACAGAAAATCAGTAAGAAAACAGCAGCCTTATGGGACACACCAGACAGATTTTATTCATACGTCAAAGCGTTTCACCCAAGAACAGCAGAATATATATTCTTCTCAAGTGTACATGGAATATTTTCCAAGAAAGACTATTAGTCTACAAAACAAGCCTCAGTAGATTTCAGAAGATTGAAATCATATCAAGTATCTTCCCAGACCTCAGTGGCATAAAACTAGAAATCAACTACAAGAAAAAAAAACTGAATACACAAAAACATGCAGTCTAAATAACATATTACTAAACAATGAATGGGTTAATGACGAGATCAAGGAGAAAATCACAAGGTATCAAGAGACAAATGAAAATACGACAACTCAAAATCTATGGGACACAGCAAAAGCAGTCCTAAGAGGGAAATTCATAGCAATACAGGCCTACCTCAAGAAACAAGAAAAAAGCTCAAATAAACAATCTAATCTTATACTTAAAAGGACTAGGAAAACAACAGTAAACAAAACCAAAGTGAGTAAAAGTAAGGAAATAATAAAGATCAGAGCGAAAATAAATAAAATAGTCTAGAAAAACAACACAAAAGATCAAAGAAACCAAGATCTGGTTCTTTGAAAGGATAAACAAAATTGATAAACCCTTAACCAGACTCCTCAAGAAAAAAAAAAAAGAAAGAAGAACCAAATAAATAAAATCAGAACTGGAAGAGAAGTAACTATAAGCTCCACATAAACACAAAGGATTATTTAAAAATACTATGAGCAAATTACATGCCATTAAATTGGACAATCTGGAATAAATGGATATATTCCTAGAAATATACAATCTCCCAAGACTGAGTCAAGAAGAAAAAGAAAATCTAAACCAAACCATTACTACCAACAAAATCAAATCAGTAATCAAAAAACTTCCAAAAAGCAAAACTCCTGGACCATATGGCTTTATAGGCGAATCTTACCAAACATTCAAATATTAACATCTATTCTTTACAAAGAATTTCAAAATTCAAAAGGGAAGGCTCCCAAAAGCTTTTTTACAAGTCTTCCATTACTCTGATTACAAAACCAAAGACATTACAAAAAGAGGAAACTATAGGCCGATATCCCTGATGATCTTTGATGCAAAAGTCCTCAACAAAATATTAGCAAACAGAATTCAGCAAGACATTAAAAAGGTCATACACCATGATCAAATTGAATTTATTCCTAGGATACAAGGTTGGTTTAATAACCATAAATCAATTAATGTGATATACCACATTAACGAATTGAAAGAAAAAAATCATATGATCATGTCAATAGATGTAGAAAAACCATTTGGCAGAATCCAGCACCTATTTATGATAAAAACTCTCAACAAGGTGGGAATAGACAAACATACTTCAATATAATAAAGGCCATGTATGACAAACCAACAGCTAACATTATACTCAATGGGGAAAGGCTAAAAAAGTCCTTCCCTTAAGATCAGGAAAAAGATAAGGATGCCCACTTTCATCACTTCTGTTCAACATTGTGTTGGAAGTCCTAGCTACAGCAAACAGACAAGAAAGAGAAATAAAAGGGTTCCAAATTGGAAAGGAAAAAGTAAAATTGTCATTATTTGCAGATGACATGATACTATATATAGAGAACCCTGAAGATTCCACCAAAAAACTGTTAGAATTGATAAATGAATTCATTAAAGTAGCAGGATACAAAATTAATAACCAGAAGATGGTTGCCTTTTTATATACTAATGAACTATCAGAAAGAGAAATAAGAAAACAATCCCATTTACAACTGCATCAAAAACAAGGAAATACCTAGGAATAAAATTTAACAAGGAGGTAAAAGACCTGTTTTTGAAAAATAAGTTATTGAAAAAAGAAATTGAAGAAGATATAAGTAAATGGAAGCACATACCGTGCTCATGGATTGGAAGAATCAACATCATTAAAAGGGCATACTACCCAAAGCAATCTTTAGATTCAATGCAATCCCTATCAAAATATCAATGGCATTTTTCAGAGAGCTAGAGCAAATAACCCAAAACTTTATATAGAACCATAAAAGATCCCGAATAGCCACAATAATCTTGAGGAAGAACAAAGTAGGAGGTATCACGCTGCCTAATATCAAATTATACTACCTACAGTCATCAGAACAGCATGGTACTGGATTAAAAACAGATAACACAGATCAATGGAACAGAATAGAGAACTCGGAAATAAATCCATGCCTATATGGTCATTTAACCTACAAAAAAGGAGGAAAGAATATACAATGGGGTAAAGACGTTCTCTTCAAGAAATTGTGCTGGGAAATCTGGACAGATATATGCAAAAAAAAAAAATGTACCTGGACCACCTTCTTACACCATATACAAGAATATACTCAAAATGGATTAAAAATGTAAAGGCCAGACCCGAAACCATAAAACTTCTAAAAGAAAACATAGGCAGTAAACTCTTTGATATTGCTCTTCTTAAGTTTTTTCTGATATATTTCCTCAAGCAAGGGAAACAAAAGAAAAAATAAACAAATGGGACTACATCAAACTAAAAATTTTTGAACAGTATAGGAAACCATCTGCAAAATGAAAAGAAAACCCACAGAATGGGAGAAGATATCTGCCTATGATACATTTGATAAGGAGTTAATATCCAAAATTTATAAAGAACTCATACGACTCAACAATCCAATTAAAAATGGGCAGAAAACCTGAATAGGTATTTCTCCAGAGGAAACATAAATGATCAACAGACATATGAAAAGATGCTCAAGATCACTAATGACCAGAGAAATGTTAATTAAAACCACAATGAGGTGTCACCTCACACCTGTCAGAATGGCTGTCATCAATAAACCAAAACACAATTACTGGTGAGGATGTGGAGAAAAGGGAACCGCTGTACACTACTGATGGGATTGCAAACTGGTACTGCCAGTACGGAAAACAGTTTGAAGGTTCCTCAAGAAATTAAAAATAGAACTACCTTTTGACCCAGCAATTACACTTCTGGGTATTTATCCAATGAAAACAAAAACACTAGTTCATAAAGATTTATGTACTATTCACAACAGTCAAGGTATGGAAGTAACTTAAATGTCCATCAACACACAACTGGACAAAGAAGTTATGGTTCATATATACAATGGAATATTATTCAGCCATAAAAAAATTATATCCTCCCATTGCATTTTGCAATGACATAGATGGACCTAGAGGTTATTATGCTGAGTGAAACAAGACAGAGAAAGATAAATACCATATGATTCCACTTATATGAAGATTCTAAGGAACAAAAAGAACAAACTAAATGAAAACAGACTCACAGATACAGAGGACAATCTGGTGACTGCCGGAGGTTAGGTGGGGGTTGGTGGGCTGGGACAAAAAGGTTAAGGGATAAAGAAATAAAAATGAGTAGTTACAAAACAGTCACAGGGACGTAGAGTACAGCGTAGGGAATATAGTCAACAGTATTGTAATGGCTATGTGTAGAGCCAGGTGGGAGACAGAGTAATCGGGGGGATCACTTCATAAACTATATAAATGTTTAACCAATGTATTATATACCTGAAACTAATATTTAAAAAAATACAAAGAAGTAGTAAGTGAAAAAAAGCCAAAAGATCAATATTAATAATAAGAGAAATTCTTTTTAAATACTTTAAATAATGTCGAGGTATTACTTTAATACTTTACATAATTACTGTGTGGTGCTTTATGTTCTTTCCCCTCCAAAAAAGGAATAATTCAATTCCAAAATAATATTATGAGTTCCTTAAGAAATTTAATTAAATTTGCATTCATAAACTATTTTCTGGATGAACTAATATATTTATTTAGTAAATACCAGTTAATGTTACAATTATTATTCTAATTTAACTGAGTCGAATCACATAAAGCATAATAAAGTCAAAATTAAAACTCAAGCTACTATAAAGCCTCTAAGAAAATCTTACTCTAGGGTTTTTCAGATTCTGAATCTGTATAAACATCCTTTCTAAGAATTGGGTAAACAATAACAGTGCCAAAAGAAAAATACAACTATGGAAGGAAAAATGGGAAAGAATACAAAACACTTTGTATTTTGATTTCTTGAACTATCTCACACTAACAGCCTCTCATATATTACTTCAAAAACTGAAAATTAATTTTTATATATAAAGGATAAAATTTAAACTGATTTAAATTTTTTTATCTTGCGATATACAATTAAACCATGAGAGTTTTTAGAACATTAAAAATTATTTAACTAATAATAGAACTAACTAGAATAATAGAACTAACAATGAACATAACATACTTAATAAATATATGAAAAATTAGTATTTTACTAAATATGGTGCCATTTAAAATTGAGAAAGTAAACTGTTAATTTATTCCTCATGAGGAGATTCATTTCACAACAATTTTAAAGCCTGCCTTCTTAGGAGACAAGTAAAACTCAGAGGAAGACAATTATAAAGACATTTCAACTTTACCACACATACAACACACAAATAGAAATTAAAATCTGTTCCTTATCTTCCTGTAGTGAGCTGAATGGTGACCCTTAAAGATATCAGATTCTAAATCCTGGAACTTGAGAATGTTAGTTTTTAAGGTAAAATTATACAGATGTCAATGGGGAGATTATCCTGGATCATCCAGGTGGGCCCTAAATGCTATCATATGTATCATTATATGAGGAAAGCAGAGGGAGATCAGAGAGACCCTTTGAGGAAAAGGCTATGTGAAGGTGAAGGCAGACAGTGGACTGAGGTGGCCAAGAAATGCCAAGCAGTAACCAGAGGTAGAAGAGGCAAGGAATGCAGGGTGTATGGCCCTGATGAAACCATGATTTTAGCCCCATAAGACTCATTTTAGACTTCTGGTCTCCAGAACTGTAAGAAGAAAAAAAATCTGTTGTTTTAAACTAGCAAGCGCGCACACACACACACACACACACACACACTCATACATACCCCACATAAGCTAGATCAGAAATGCTATAGGCTTCACGTAATTCTTTCTAAACCTTATAACAATCTTATAAGGTAGCTACTATTCTTCATTATGCATATGAAGCAAAGACAGATTGAATGGCATACCCAAAGTTAAAAAACTAGTAATAACTGACAGTACTAGGGTTCCAATCTCAGACATGACTCCAAAGCCCATGTTCTATGTGTGGTTTCCTACTCCTCCAACACATTATTGTGACTTCCTATCCCAGATTTCAAATATCTTATTCCACTGAACCACAAAGAAGGGGAAGAGAAATTCTGAAATCTCCTAACTACATTCATATCCAATGTTGCTTCTTGCAATAGGATGCAGAACATAAATTTTACTTCAAGTTCCAATTTTTAGTTAAGAAAATAATGAACATTGTTTTCGAACATGAAAATAAAGCTCTCATCTGTTCTTAATTTACTAATTCAGAACTGTTTAGTCTCAGCCAAAACATAGCTTTCTTGGTTCCTTAAAGAGCAGACTCATTAATTTTTCAATATTTTCAACCAATTCAATAAACAAGGACTAAAGAAAATTCACTAAACAAGGTTCTTCAAAAGGGTGGTAACATCTTATAGACAAAACCATTGTACCAAGTACCTGTCAAGAACTCTGAAGGATCTGAGACTTTACTTGTAAGCCAATAGGTTAGCCTAATACAGTTCAACGGATACTGGCAGAAAGCATGAGACTCCAAAGTTCTTTATTACAGCACAGCAGGTGGCATAAGTGACATATCTGTATCCATTCCCCTGGCCCCCCAAATCTCACAGGGGCAAAACAATTAGGTACAAATGGATGTCTGTACATGCAGTACACCACATTATAGGAGAGGAACTCTGAGCTGAGGGAACCCAAACCTTTTATAATAGACAGTAAGCATGCCTGTACTTAGAAGGGAGATATTATCTTTATTTTACTAGACAGTAAGCATGATTTTCCTTTGCTGTGGAGAAAGAATTTTCCCATTCTTCCAAAAGACAGTCTTGAACAAAGGGCAGTTAGTACCTCACTCAAAAGATGTACAGAAACATAACACATATGGAAAATTATCTCCCAATAATACCACATACATTCCTTGTTGAGCAGGGATTAGAAGTTACAGCCTCACCACAGAGAATATATAAGGTAAAATAATTAAATATCTTAAGTATCAAATTCTCTGTGGTCCTGCACTTAGAGTCTTGGACAGAAGCAGGCATATCCTGATCCTCACATCCCCAAGCCTCATTCTCCTTATTTTCCAGGCAGCATCCTGGCTTAACTCACACCCAGTGCCATACATTCAAACAAAATTCCATTAAGCACTATGAATTAGGCACTAGGTGTTAGGGTAGGCAAAAAGCCCAGACACCAACCCTAGGCAATCCCAATCACTGTCCCACTTAAGCACCAAACACTAGCTGCTTATACACCATTTCATTGAAAGAAACTATGCAAAAGCAATCATCCCCACTTAGTTCTACTGAAATTGTACTTTTTATAAAGTTGTGGTGGTGAGACCAGTATTACATCTTTCTGGGGTATATCTCACAGTTTACATAACTCTTACAGACTGAAAAATGATGGGTAACTTATTTAGCAGATTAGCACTAGACTGAATCTGAGCTGTATACAAATTCTACAGATTATTGCCTATAAAACATTGTCAAAATCACTTAATTACTATTCCTCACTATCTCAAAGCTATTGAAAATGAGTGAATATTATAAAACAATCTAAAATCCCTACAGAAAGTGAGCAATAAAAATGAGGGGAAAATTATCAATTTGCACATAATGATATATAATGTTCATAAAGGTACAAAATAAAGTGATAAAAACTATTATTCAGTTCTTATGAAAAATATATACCAGAATTATGTCTTTAGAAGAATGCATATAGTCAACCAACTTAGTTATTTCCTAAATAACTGATCTTTAGTAATTGATATTACTCAAATGTGAGCAGTTACAACACATAAAATCTGATTAATATGCTCTTAAATAGTAATGCTTTCTTATCTATTTTTCATTTAAAAGAAAAGTCAGGACTACAAACAAAAGCAACAAGAAAACAAGAGGCACCACAGTTGTCTGTCAATGCAAGACTAGAAAGTATCTTTGAAGTACTAGAGACTCTGATGTTGGAACCTGATGGGAAATGACAATCCTATGGCTCTGGCACCTGCTTTCAATAGATGCCCTCTGCAAAAACATGTGATTTCCTAATTCAGTATTCCCTAGAAGGGTGTCATCTTGTCAAACAGGACAAGATAATGAAAAGACAGTCTATAACACTGAAGTCTTGCTGAATAAATTAAAGATATACAGGTCACAGAATTTCTAACCTATTCCATGCTGAGTTAAAACAATAACCATAAGAAGAGTGGAGAGCAGAAAAAAGTGTAAAGCACATATTAGAAAAATACTTTAAAATACTTTAAAGCTAACAAATATGAGAAGCAGTAACAAGCAGACCTCACTGACCTGCACCAACCAATAATGGAAGACTATTTGAACACAGGCACTTTGAGAAGCAAGAGTGCAAACAAAAACAGATGCTGCAAGGAGAAACCACAGCTGCTAACCAGAGGAGAGATTACATGCATGCTCAGTGAGAAAAGGACTGTGAATCATAGAACTACTGAGCCACATGGAAGGACAAGACCTTATTTTTTTTAAAAAAAAAAAGGGTGGGGGGGGCGGGGACCAGGCAGCTCTATGCACAATTCTCTGTAGGAAATTTTACAATGTGTTTCAACTTTATGAGAAAACACTAATGAACACTATAATGACATTCAAATATCAAAGTGATGTTTAAGTATGGTGTTATACTTCACCCCTTATAAAATTTATTATACTGTAAATTTGGCATTTCAAATCAATGTAGTATTATTTATTAAATGGTTCTTTAAAAACATTTTCAAAAGACAAATGTTATAACCCCATCACATACTTTTACGAAAATAATTCCAGCTGAAAAAAAAAAACATAAAAAGACAAAAACATTTTAGTGACTAGTCATTTAATATTACAATGGGGAAGGCCTTTCAAAGCATCAAATAAAGGAATAATTCACAAATGAAAAGATTTCTAGATTTAGCTACATAAAAAGAAAACTGTAGTCTATCAAAAAGCAAAACGATACCGACGACTTATAAATAAAACCTGGGCCAAGGACATAAACAGATTAAAAAATGAAAATTAATGACCACAACACACATGAAAATGTTCAACCTCAGTGTTAATCAAAAGAAATATAATAAATAAGATACCATAATTCATCCTACAAAGGATTTTAAAGATATTCCTCAGTGTTGGCAAGGCTACTCTGAATTAGGCACTTCCATAAATCACTGATGGAAATTCAAAATGAGGTAACCTGTCTAGAGAGCGGTTTGGCAATATGAATCAAGGTCCTTTAAAAATGTTCATACTCACTGACCCAAGTATTAAATCACTAGCAGTTTTGAAACCAAATAAGTATGCATAAAAATTATGTACATTTTAGGATTATTTAAAGTAATAGAAAATTAGAAACGTAAATGTCCAACAATAGGTAAAGGCTAAATAAAATATGGTATATCCTTAAAATAGAATATCTCGCAGGATTTAAAAATGAAATTATAGACTCGATTCCTTAATATGGAAATAAGAATGCTCATGGGTTAATAACTGCAACATTTAAAATATAAAACTATATAAATAGTGTGAACCAACTGTTTCCTTTAAAATGTAAATTTAATAAACTAGTATATACATATATAAAGACCCACAGGTATATAACAAGGTGATGAGTGGGTGAGTATGAAGGAAATATACTAAAATGTTAATATTTTTTCAAGCTTGGTAGAATAAGGAATGATTTGTATTTTCTTCTCTATGCTTTTATTTTCCAAAGTTTATATAATAAGCAGACATTGCTTCTGTTATAAGAAAAACACAACTAAAATTATATTTTAAAGGTATTATGTTTCACAAGGTAAACTGAATTCTAATGATATATATTCCATTAATAAGAATAATATATGTCGACAATAACAGGCTAATTATAAGTTGGAACTATATATAAACATTTTATTTTTATGGGACACGACTTGGTCTGCTACCACACATCTACCACTATGTTGTCATACTGCCATTCTACCGTTGTATTTTTTAAATGAAAATTACTATGAAAATACACAACTTTTAATAATATTTTTTTTATTTTTCAGTTATAGTTGACATATATTAGTTTCAGATGTACAACATAGACATTAGACATCTATATAACTCACAAAATGATCACCCCAATAAATCTAGTGCCCCTCCGACAACGTAGTTATTACAATTTTATTGGCCATATTCCTTATGCTATACTTTATAACTCCATGACTATTTTTAACTACTTATTTGTACTTCTTAATCCCTTCCCTATTCTCCCTTTTTCACCAACCCCTCCAAACCCTCCTCCCATCTGGTAAATGCTCAAAAGGTTCTCTATATCTATGAGCTTGTTTCTTTTTTGTTGTTGTTGGTTTAATTTGTTCTTTAGATTCCACATATAAATCATGGCATTTATCTTCCTCTATCTGACTTACTCCACTAAGCACAATACCCTCTAGGACCATCATAAAATATCTTTTTCCATCCAATTACTTTTAGTCTCTATGTCTTTTAATCTTAAGTAAGTCTCTTGTAGTCAGCATATATAAGGGTCTTGTTTTCTTATCCATTCAGCCACCCTATCTTTCCACTGGAGCATTTAATTCTTTTTTATTTGAAGTACTTAATTGTTAGATATGTAGTTATTGCCATTCTTTATTTATATTTTTGATACATTTTTTCTTCTTCTTAAACTCCCTCCAACATTTCCTATAATACTGCCTTGATGGTGATGAACTTCTCTAGCTTTTTCTTTTCTGGGAAGCTCTTTATGTGCCCTTCAATTCTAAATGATAGCTTTGCAGAGTAAAGTATGCTTGGTTGTAGGTCCTGGATTTCATACTTTGAATATTTTGTGCCAAGCCCTTCTGGTCTGTAAAGTTTCTTTCAAGAAATTGGCTGACAGTCTTAAAAGAGCTGCCTTGTCGGTAACTAAATGCTTTTCTCTTGCTGCTTTTAAGATTCCTTTTTTTAATTTAACCTTTGGCATTTTAGCTATGTCTTGGTGTGGACCTCTTTGGGTTCATCTTGTTTGGGACTTCCTGAACTTCCTAGGGTTGTATGTCTATTTCCTTCGCTAGGTTAGGGAAGTTTTCTGTCATTATTTCTTGAAATAGGTTTTCAATTCCTTGCTCTCTTCTCCTTCTGGTACCCCTATGATGTGAATGTTATTAAGCTTGATGTTATCCCAGAGGCTCCTACAGCTATCTTCATTTTTGGGGGGGATTCTTTTTTCTTGTTGCTGTTATGATTGGGTGTCCTTTGCTACCCCATCCTCTATGTTGCTGATTCGATCCTCCACTTCATCCACTCTGTTCATACCCTCTAATGTACACTTCATCTCAGATATTGTATTCTTCATTTCTGACTGGCCCCCTATTATGTTTTCTATCTCCATTTTTATGTTTTCTATCTCTGTTTTCACTGAGTTCATCTACTCCGCCCCTAAGTTCCTTGTGCATCCTTATAACTAGTGTTTAGAACTCTGAATGTGTTATATTGCTTGTCTCCACTTTGTTTAGTTCTTTTTTTAGAGCTTTCATCTGGGACATGTTTCTTTGTCTCCCCATTTTGGCTGCCTCCCTACATGTTTCTATGTCTTAAGTAGGGCTTCAAAGTCTTCCAGTCTTAGTAGAGTGGCTTTATGTAGTAGGTACGCTGTGGGGTCCAGTGGCACAGTCCTGTAGGGGAGGGTGTCCAGATGTAAGCCATGTTCAGCTGCAGCCTGTGCACCTCCAGGGCCACCTGTTAGGAGTCACCAAGTCCAGCATGGGTGGTAGCCATGCTAGGCTTATAGGTGCCTTGAGGTGAAAAGTCAGAAACTGAGGTGGGCTGCCACTGGTATGGAGCTTGGGGCTGTTCAGCAAGAAGTATGGGGCACATTGAGGCCAGATTCTGCTTCTTTGGGTTTTGTGAGCCTTTGAGAGATTTTAGGAAAGTTCGCAGGAAAAGCCAAGACAGCCCGTTTGCTTGGAACAAATCACTGGAAGTGGCTTGGGTGGGCCCACAAGTTGAGAGAGGCGGAGTCTCAGAGAATACCCTGGGTGGAATGACCTGTGCTATCCTGGTTGATGACACCTTGGATACCGTGGCGCCCGCATCTGCAGCTGGGGTGGGGAGGGGTGCGGAGGTGGGGGGCCCAACAAAGGAGCAACAACTTCTGCCTACACCTCATTCTGGGAGAAAACCACCCCTCCAAACCTCACCCTGAAGCCTGACAGCTCAGTGCCTCCCAGTATGTCCCTGGTGCCCCTTGAGCAGCTGCCCCAGTGCTCATAGCAAACAAGTCCATTCATGAGTAAGGTCGGGTGTGGGCCATTAAGAGGAACAGTCCCAAATCCTGCAGCCATGTGTCTCACTCAGCCACAACCTCCACTGGTTTTCACAGCCACAATTTCTGGGGACTTCTCTTCCCAGCAGTGGAATCCTGGGCTGCAGAGCCCAGTGTGTGGCCAGGATCCCTTGCTCTTCAGGTGGAGGAAGGGGCTCTGCACCCAAGATAGCCCTTCCAATTCTTGATTGCCATAAGCAGTTGTGGGGCCAAGCTATTTCATATCTCTGCCCCTCCTACCATTTTGAGGTGACCTGTTATTTTTTGCCCTAGTTGTAGAGCTTCTGTTTAGCCAAACCTCAGGTGACTCCACATGCTGATTGCTCTGTAGTTTTGTTATAATTTTGGTGTGGTCATGAGAGGAGGCATGCACAGTCATTACCTTCTATACCATCTTGCCTTCCCCCTTGAAAGAATGCAACTTGTAATGTCAGAATTATGCTTGAAGGTAAATTACTTTTAAAGCAAATATCAAAAGCTATAAAATCTTAATTATTATAGTCTGATTAATTAAGTAAACAATGAAAAAACATGTCTTCTTGACCATCTCCAAGACATCTCAATTGATGCATGATTCACATGACACTAATGTGCTTTCTGCCTAGGTCAACATCGACTAGGACAACACTGAAAATCAAATAAATCTGTTTATACAGTGTAGTTTTCATTTGTCTTACTTAAGACACCTGTGTGAGAAAAGAAAGTCTAATGTAATATGAAAACACTCTGCATCTAACTGACTCCACAGGATAACTCTAGTAGGCTTTGGATTCCAAAACAAAAGTAGTCCTTGAGGAGAGTGTAAAAAAAAAAGTGCAATCAACTTCAACCATGCTAAATAAAACTAAATGCTTCATCTTTGACATTCAATATTACTTTATATTAGTTTCAGGTAAACAGCATAGTGGTTAGACATTTATATAATATATGAAATGATCCCCCAAATAGTCTAGTACTCACCTGACACCATACATAGTTATTACTCCCTTTATTCCTTATGCTGTACTTTATACCCCCATGACTACTCTGTAACTACCAATTTGTACATATTACTCCCTTCACCATTTTCACCCATCCCCCCCAACTCTACCTCCCATCTTGTTCTCTGTATATGATTATGTTTCCATTTTGTTTGTTCATTTATTTTGTTCCTTATATTCTACATGTAAATGAAATCATATGGTATTTGCCTTTCTCTGACTTATTTTACTTAGCATTATACCCTATATAGATCCATCCATGTTGTTGCATATAGTAAGATTTCATTATTTTATGACTAAGTAATATTCCATTGTATATATGTACCACAACTTCTTTATCCAATCATGTATTAATGGGCATTTAAGTTGTTTCCATATCTTGGCTATTGTAAATAGCACTGCCGTGAACACAGGGGTACATGTATCTTTTTGAATTAGTGTTTTGTCTTTCTTTGGATAAATACCCAGATGTGCAACTGCTAAGTCATAAGGTAGTTCTATTTTTAATTTTCTGAGGAACCTCCAAACTGCTTTCCATAGTGGCTATACCAATTTACAATTCCAACAACAGTACACTAGGATTCCCTTTTGCACACATCCTTGTCAACACTTATTGTTTTAGATTAAGACAAATTTTAAAGCCAGTATACTGTACTGTGCTCCTTAAATAAAATACTGTATTCAGAGAGTACTAAATACTAAATGCTGGAATTAAAAGCAAGTCAAAGTAAACCAACTGTGAAAAATTCCACAAACTGTGCCAAGAAAATCCCATTAGTTTATGTTAAGTGGTCAAACGGCCCCCAAACAGCAGCACACTGTTTGTGTGTCCTGTTCATTTGCTGCTTTTAGGTTTATATCCCACACAGAAGTGATATCACGTGATGTTCAACTTTTTCTGTCTGGCTTATTTCACTTAGTATGATTATTTCAAGGTCCATCCACGTTGTTTAAAATGGCAGTATTTCATCTCTTCTTATGGTTGAGTAATATTCCATTGTATATATACTATAGCAATTATATGCCAACAAATTGGACAATTTGGAAAAAAAATGGATACATTCCTAGAAACTTACATTCTCTCAAGACTGAGTCAAGAAGAAACAGAAGATCTGAACCAACCAATTACCACCACAAAAAATGGAATCAGTAAACTCCCAAAAAACAAAAGTCCTGGACCAGATGGCTTCATAGGCAAATTTTACCAAGCATGAAAGAATTAACATCTATTCTTCTCAAACTATTCCAAAAAATTCAAGAAGAGGGAGCGCTCCCTAATTTTTTTTTTATGAAGCCACCATTACCTTGATTCCAAAACCAGACAAAGACATCACAAAACAAGAAAACTGAAGACTGATATCCCTTATGAAAACTAATGCAAAAACTCTCAACAAAATATTAGCAAATTGAATTCAGTAATACATTAAAAATGCTATACAGCATGATCGAGTTGGATTTGTTCCTGGAACGCAAAGTTGGTACGATCTCCACAAATCAATTATTGTGACATACCATGTTAACAAATTGAAAGAGAAAAATCATATGATTATATCAATTAATGTAGAAAAAGTGTTCGAAAAAATCCAGCATCCAATTATGATAAAAACTCTTAGCAAATTGGGAATATAGGGAACATGTAATAAAGGCCATATGTGACAAACCTACAGCTAACATCAAACTCAATGTGGAAAGGCTAAAAGACTTTTCCTCAAGATGAGGAAAGAGACAAGGATGCCCACTTTCATCACTTTTGTTTAACATGGTATTGGAAGTCCTAGCTACAGAAAAGAAAGAGAAACAAAAGGCTTCCAAATTGGAAAGGAAGAAGTAAAACTGTCATTATTTGGAGATGACATGATATTATATAGAGAGAACCCTAAAGATCCCACCTAAAAACTGTTAGAACTGATCAATGAATTCATTAAGCAGCGGGATACAAAATAAATATTCAGAAGTCAGTTGCCTTCTTACGCACCAATGATGAACTTTCAGAAGAAAAATTAAGAAAACAACTCCATTTACAATTGCATCAAAAACAATGAACTACTTAGGAATCAAGTTAACCCAGGAGGTAAAAGACTTGTTCTCAGAACATTTTGTCATTGAAAAAAAGAAACTGAAGAAGATACAAGTAAATGGAAGCATATGCTGTGCTCATGCGTAGGAAGAATCAACATTATTAAAATGGCCATACTACCCAAAGCAATCTATAGATTCAATGCAATCCATATCAAAATACCAATGGCATTTTTCAGAGAACTAGAACAAATAATCCAAAATTTTGTATGGAGTGATAAAAGATCCCAAAGAGCCAGAGTAATCTTGAGAAAGAAGAACAAAGCAGGAGGTATTCCACTACCGGATATCAAACTATAATTACTAAATGGGTAAATAGTCATCAAAACAGCTTGATACTGGCTTTAAAACAGATACATAGATCAATGGAGCAGAATAGAGAACCCAGAAATAAATCCACACCTATATGGTCATTTAATCTATGAGAAAGGAGGCAAGAATATACAATGGGGTAACGACGTTCTCTTCAAGACATGGTGTTGGGAAATCTGGACAGATACATGCAAAAAAAAATGAACATGGACCACCTTCTTACACCATATACAAGAAAAAGCTCAAAATGGATTAAAGACTTTAAGGTAAGACCTGAAACCACAAAACTTCTAGAAGAAAACATAGGCAGTAAACTCTCTGATATTACTATTGGTGATTTTTTTCCTGACATATCTCCTCAGGCAAGGGAAATAAAAAAATAAATAAATAAACAAATGATACTACATCAAACTAAAAAGGTTTTGCATAGCTAAGGAAACCACCAACAAAATGTAAAGACAACCTCCTGAATGGGAGAAGAGACTCATGAATGATACATCTGACAAGGAGTTAATATGCAAAATTTATAAAGAACTCATAACTCAACAACAAAAGAATAATTCAATTACAAAATAGGCAGAAGACCTAATGGAATTTCTTCAGTGGAACTACAGATGGCCAATAGACATATGAAAAGATGCTCAAGATCACTAATCATCAGAGAAATGCAAATTAAAACCACAATGAGATATCATCTCACACCTATCAGAATGGTTATCATCAATAAATTAAACAAGTGTTGGCGAGGAGGGAACCCTCGTGCACTCTTGGTGGGATTACATATTGATACAGCCACTATGGATAACAGTTTGGAGGTTCCTGAAAAAGTTAAAAATAGAACTAACTTTTGACCCAACAATTGTACTTCTGGATATTTATCAAAAGAAAACCAAAACACTAATTTGTAAAGATTTATGCACCCCTATGTTCACGGTGGCACTATTCAAAATAGCCAAGATATGGAAGCAACCTAAATGCCCATCAACAAATGATTGGTTAAAGAAGTTATGGTTCGTATATACAAGGGAAATTACTCAGCCATAAAAAATGATATTCTCCCATTACAATGATATGCATGTACCTAGAGATTATTATGCTGAGTGAAATAAGTCAGACAAAGATAAATAACATATGATTTCACTTATATGCAGAATCTAAAGAACAAAAGTAACAAACTAAATGAAAACGGACTCACAGTTATAGAGGACAATCTGGTAATTGCCAGAAGGGAGGGAGCTTGGGGGCTGAAGGAAAAGGTGAAGGGATGAAGTACAAACGAGTAGTTACAAAACAGTCAGGGAGAGGTAGAGTTCAGAATAAGGAAATATAGTCAATAGTAATGTAATGGCTATGCATAGAGCCAGATGGGTGATAGACTAATGGGGGGGTGGATACTTCATAAACTATTATACAAATGTCTAACCAATAAACTGTATACCTGAAACTAATATAAAATTTTTTAAAAATTATAAATTATATAAAGCATAGTGTACATATTAGCTTGTTTTCACATTTTTTTTAATGTTCGAGACAAGGAATAAGCAGTGTATTGTTAAGGAGCTAGCTTATAGACTCTAGGTTTATTAGTATCTACAGGTGACAATCAGGTCTGCATATATTAGAGAGTACTCTGCCTACAGTGTGAAGGACTAA
Organism: Eidolon dupreanum; assembly: GCA_028627145.1. Lineage (NCBI taxonomy): Eukaryota > Metazoa > Chordata > Mammalia > Chiroptera > Pteropodidae > Eidolon > Eidolon dupreanum. Next base: position 68,194,386 of record CM053505.1, read on the forward strand.
CTGGACTTGAAGCAAAAGTGAGACAGAGAGATAACTCAGGAAAACTGCTAATGGGTCCAATTAAAGGTGAAGAGAGAAGGACCTGAAAAACAATGGCAATGAGACTAGACAGGAAGGAAACAAACCGATCTGAAAGCTATTCAAAGAAGTATGACCAATAGGCCTTAGTTCCTAACTAGATATAGAAAGGAATGGCTGAGAAGAGTCCAGAATCATACCCAAGTTTCTTGTCTGGATGACCAGTGGGCCTAGGCACAATAACAAGAGTGAGTTTTTATTTGTTTGTTTGAAGAGACTCTGGGATGTCAATATCCATGAGTAACTATAAAAGCTGATCCTTCCTCCTGTGAGGCCCATCCTTCCTCTCCTTTATAAAGCTGTCTCTGATGTTCTACCAGCACCATCACAGGTCACCTCTCCTTTTATGAACCTGCACTGCACTCTGTTCTCACTTATGACATTTATCTTACTCTAGTCCAGTGTTTCTCGATTTTAGCATCATTAACAGTTTGGGCCAGATAAGTCTTTGTTGTGTGGGGCAGTTCTGTTTACTGTAGGAGGATTAGCAGCATTTCTGGCCTCTACACACTAGATGTCAGTAGCAATACCAAGTTGTGACAATTAAAAATGTCTCCAGACATTACCAAATATCCCCTGGGGACAAGTCTTCCCCTGGTTGCAAACCACTGATCAAGCTTATATAACAGATATGTGAGTACTTACACCACTCTGAAATCATAAATTCCTTAAAGGCAGCAACATTACAACCTTATCCATATACATAAAATAGATATGACAAATCCATTCTTGCAAACTCATTAAGGTAGTTTAAGGAGACAATTATCTATGTTCGATGTACTATTTTTAATTTATAAATATCTTTAAAAGTAATTATTTCCTATAGATACAGGTATCCCCAACCAATTGGCTCAAAGTATTAAGGATTTACATATTGTAATTACTTTTTTAAGAAGGGAAAAATTTTAGGCCGCACTTCTCTTAGGGGCATAATCAGTTAACAAAACAATTTCTGAGTGAAATCCAAATGCACAAATGTTCCAGAATCAGTCACTATTGAGTTCAAATAAAAGTTTATGCTGCAGTTATTTTATTTATGTCTCTTGTCACTTTGATTCTCTAATATTATACATAAAATTCTACTGTAAGAAACTGATGTAATTAATTTAGATAAAGTGACAGCAATTTGTCACAAATTATAAAAGAGTACACAGAATTAACAATTTCCACAAACAGGAAAGGACTTACTTCCCTATTTAGAAAAAAAAGTTTTCTTAAAAAATTTCATATCAAAATATACATTAGAAAATATCCATTATATAATTATGCATTAGAATCCACTGGCTGGTATTCTGTAAGTGGAATGCTATCAATTTATAATCTATTTGAAATAGGAGAAATATAAAGATTAAAAGTTAAAGTTTGATCTTTAGCAGACTGTGTGCACTAGTTTAAAGCAAGACTAAACACACTTAAATTATTGCTATAAAACTGACTTTTACAGTTTTCTTTTATTACATTAAATCATTCCCTGGAGTGTAAGGTATTTTTTTTCCTATAAATGTAAAGCTGAAAAAACTTTCTGAAACTTTTCAAGAACTGATTAAGAGTATTACAATGCTTCAAGAAGTATCCAAATATACCCAAACTGTCTCTGCTAAGAGAAAACTAAAAGATTTCCGCTTCTAATAAGTCAATCATGACATAAACAGTCTCTGTAGAATGAAGGTGGACATCACACAGTTTAAGCATCCCTTACAGTAGGCTGCTGAAATGGGCTTGGAGAATGAATGATATGCCCTTTTGCAAAGTTTCATTGTGCGCCTTGGAACGTAAACAAATACTACTTCCCAGGAAAAATCAATATGTTGTAAGTCCTCAATTATTTGTATTTGTGAAAAGTATCTCTAGCATCATCTCTCATTTTGTCAGTAAGGTTCTGGATTTTGCTCACCTTTATGCTTCTGGTGACAAATATGCAAATGATTCAGATTATATTACAAATAATCTAAATCAAAATATTAAATTTTAAACATTAAGCAAAATGTCCCTATGACTCTGACTCTGAAATATACCAACCAACCACTTCTGTTCTTTTGCCTGTCATACCATATATATGATCATTTTTTTCAGAAAACATGATAAGCTCATGTATTCCAAAAATAACTAATTCAGCTGCTTACCACACAGTCCTAACTCTAAACTGTAACTTATGCTCCATACTGATTCCTTAAAGTAGTTTGCTTTACTGAGTACCTTTCTCATGCTCAAGCTTGTTTTCCCAGATGACACTGCCTCACTTCTTTAAGATTAAAGCTTAAAAAAAAGATTAAAGCTTAAGGCATTAATGTCCCCCTGACATCTACCTTCACCTTACCGAAAGTCAAGTTTACTCCTTCTTTCCATGGCTAACAGCTCTCTACCCTGTGCTTGCTTCCCTTGCCCTCAAACGAAGGTCCTCCCTCCTCTTGCATTTTAACACTAATTCTCTACCAGTCTTCTCCCGAGTCTCAGTCTCTAAGGGCATTTCAGAAAACAGAGTAAACTTTAGTTAACATTTGCCCTTAATATACAATATCATTCTGCAACTGTCCCTCCTGCATAAACAAAACTTGATCTTATAGTTTACCTCAAGAGTCAGGAAATACCTAACTTTATAGGAAGCTTTCTCAAACTAAGTTAAACCTCAATAAAATTAAGCCTTATTGCCAGAGTTCCTTATTACTTATCATACAGTTTATAAAAGTATACAATTCTGAACAGTTATATAGTCATTTTCTAATTGTTACACATATAAATGAACACATTCAACTATTTTATAAACCCAAAGTCAAGAATCACGTCTTTCTTTTCTATTGGCCATAATCGTGTTTTCAGAGTTAGAGTTTAATTAATACTTGCTTAATTAATCTATTCTAAAATCATCAGAGAGGCAGAAGACAAGCTATACTACACACAAAACAAAACATACTGTACACAAACTATATAACATATGAAGTTAAACAAGCATTTATTTTTCAGAATAAATAACCTATGTATTAGCATAGTTTAATAATAGCTTTGTTATAAGGAGAGAATGTGCTACAATAGAAATAACACTGGAATAGTGAGTGCTAGAGTTGGAAAACCTATCCTCTGACCCACACTCTGCCACACAATAGCCATTTAACTTTGGGCAATCACTTAACTTCTCTCAACAAGAAGGAGTAGTTAACTATGTACTCTGCTAAGCTCACAGTTTTATTATTACAATACAATAGGATAATATATATTTTTGAAAGTACTTCAAAATTTATAAAGAGCTGTATAAATGGTATTATTTTAGTGATGAACATACCCTCCAATTTAAGATAAACTGCCAACTGCTACCTACTGTCCATTTTCCCCTCATAGCAAGACTATTAATAAAGAACACAAGATTTTGCTGCTACATATTTTTGGGGCACTATATTCTTCATGCAAATTTATCAAACAGTATTAAATGTAAACCAGAATACGGCATGGAAACTGAAGAAACTATACAGCCTCCTAGTAAGTTTCTATCCATTATAGACATAATATGATGGGGGAAAAATAGTCTCTGCTTCATACAAGTCTATTAAAAAGAATACTGAACTGCAACTTGAACGCTTAGTTCCAAGTTTGGGTTCTGACTCTCTTAACAAGTGGCTTTCAGTTAATCACTACACTTTTATCAATGTTCTCAAACAAATATTACTTGAGTACCTAAAAAATTAGCTATTTTAGTTTCTCAACCCTGACTGCATATTAGAAGAACCTGGGCAGACTTTTTAAAAAGTCTCTGGGTCCCTGAGATTCTCTGACTTAATTGGTCTGGGGTGGGGTCCAGACATAAATTTTTTAAAAAAACACTCTCTTGAGATTTTAATGTGTAGTTAAGATGGAGATACACTGACTTATTTCATCCTATGTATATGTAAGGAACAATAAAATAATGCAAAAAGCCCTCTCCATTTCCTTTGAAATTTATCAATTTCCCCTATTTATCCATTTTTTTAACCCAAATTCTCACCCCCTCATACCTAGATTAACAGAATAGCTTCCTATTTTTCCTTCCTCCCATCTCTTCCTAATCCAATAAACCACTATATGGTTGCCTAATATGAAACATTATCCCACTTAGAGTGATTTTAAATATGAGTATCAACAAACAACTGTTTTCATCAAGAAATATACAATGTATATATGTAGTGTATGTTTGTGTGTGTATGTCTATGTACCTGTGTATAATCTCAAACATGCCCTAGTTTTTTGTCAGTTCCAGTGCACCTACCTTCATTTATACATAATGGATACTAATCTCTTTACATAAAAAGTATTGCCCCTAAATAGTTCATGCTTGAATTTTGTCAAAAATAATGGCAAATGATTCACTCACAGATTTCTCATTTAAATTGTGAAGTGCTCCTGCAAGGAAACACATATTTGACTGGGAAAAAAAAAGTAAAGTGAAGTGGAATTATCTAAAAAACTCCTGTTACTGTAGACCCTGATAAAGTTTATGATGAATGAAGGCTTTACCAAGAACAAATATGGTTCTGGTTTCTCTTAATGCTTGCCTCGGAAAACCAAATGAAGGTTTAAAAGCCAAAGATTATAACCATATGATATTCATATTTATGAAAAATATTATCAAGTACAATAGAAGCAATATATAATGAGAAGACTGACCAAGCATATGATTTATTTCCTGCCTTTAAGGAGCTCTCCATCTTCTCAGGCACAGCAAGACACAAACATAAGAGGAAAATAAAGCCAGCACTAGTAAAGTCAATAATTATCATGGGAATGCAGAGAAACAAGAGACTGCTGCAGACTTAAGGGAGCTGAAGACAGCTTCTTAGAAAAGATAGGGCGTGAATAGGAAAAAAGGAAATCCCAAGAATGTGGATGACCTTCTAGAGAGATGAGGCAGAAATTCAAAAAATGTTTGAGGGATAAGGAGTTGACCTCGTTGGAACAGAGGGTTCTATGTAGGAGCTTTGGGTGAGGTAAAGTTGCAATAATAAACTGAAGCCAGACAGTGAAAGCCCTGAATGCCAAGGTAAGATGCTTAAATTTTACCTAGAAATAGTCTTTATAGATTATAAAGAACAATAAGCAAAACAATTTATCCCTATAATGACGCAGACTTAAACCATTTTTTTGAAGCCTTTGATACCAAGTAGTGTATTGTCTTGCCAATATAGTCATGAACACGTGAACATATTGTTTAGGAAATCTGTTCAGAGTGAAGAAGTAAATACTCAAACATGCTTTCCAAAATACCAAATCAATGATCAATTATGTATTTATAGTCCTTAGGATAATTCCTAAAAGAACTACTGGGTGGAAGGCTTAAATTTTAGATTTTCTTCCTCTCTCCACCCTCCTCCAAACACATACCTTGATTTAATATCCAGAAGCTGAATACACTGAAATAGTGTTATTCTGAAAATAAGAAGTCTTTTATTGTTTCTTATTATGGGTGATTTTACTTACTTAATTGTTTCAAAATTACTACATATATTAAAATAATGATTTGTCCATGATTTCTTTCGGCAAAGCAGATGAAAATAGACATATAAATAGCAAATTTAAAGATTATGAAAAGCAAAGAAACCTTTTCATAAGACCAAAAAACACCTAAAATAATCATTAGTTTCTAAGGCAGAGGGGAGAGTGTGTTCATAAACAAAAAATGTTATCCACAACAAAGAGTACCAGAGAGTGTACTAAGAACATTACAATAACCAATTTCTCATCCAAAATTATAAGCTATTAACCCACAACTCTATATAGAATTGAGTTAATTGTTTCTCAAACTTACTGTTAAATTTTTTGGCTATTTCTGCTATAAAAATTAAAACTAATAGAACTCAAAACGAGAATTCCTGCCCCTAGTAACCAGATATGCAAGTGACTGATGATTTAATTTGCCACTGCAGCAAATACTAACTTAAACACCACTACCTTCTCAACACCAGGAAAATAAAAAATCTCAGTCCTTAAGGCAGAGATGACAAAAAGGCAAGAATACTTGTATGATGATTAAAGCACACAAAATAAGTACACAGAAAGACCGTGGCAATGCTGCTGCTCTGCCATGAAAATAGATATACCGTTCTTGCAGGTACGTATGGCTTTAAGGAATATATAGATTATGATTCTATGCATTGTCTTTTTGATGGGAACATCTAGGAGAGGTGGAAGACGTGCATTAAAGAAAGTGTTAATACCACCCTCCCCACCCCTTACTGGGGAAACTCGCTTTAACAATGCTTTTTCACCCTTCACATCCCACCTGGTTTCCATACATCCTTCAATAAGCATTCCTTCCCTGCCTCCCCTATTCCTTTCTCTGCTCCCTCTCATTCGGAACAGGCTGCTCGGACTTTGTCAGTCTCACCGCCCCCGCGCACCCACCCAGACCAGCAGAATCCAACAACGCAGCCACGCAGCCACCCACACCCTCCACCTCCTTGTTCTTGGCGCTGCTTCTCCTCACCACCCCCACCCCATCTTGTCACCTGCTTGGGTGGTGTCAGTCAGGTCGTAGCCGCTGCCCGGGAAGTCTCGGAGTTTCCTACCACTAAGACTCAGGATGCCAGAGTTGCCCGCCTCCTCCAGGGCCCGGTCCATGCTCCTCGCGGTATGTTGAGGCTGCAGGCTCCCCGGGTTCCACTGCGGCCCGTTGGGGAACGGCTGACCGAAAAGAGTCGGTACCGGGATAGGCACCACCAGGGTCCCGCCGCCGCCCCCCGCTCCGGCTCCACCACCTCCTACCGCCGCGCAGCCGCCACCGCTACTTCCACCTCCACCACAACCACCGCCCCCACTGTTACCACCACCTCCCTGACTCGCCGCCATGTTTCTGGGAGAAAGAATAGCCCCCGACAATACTCTCAGCTTGTGCCGTGACTGTAGGGGTTCTTAGGACGCATGCGCAGGCTGGGGGCGGGGGAGGGGGCGAAGTACAGGGGGAAGGAAACGGGGCGGGCTTGAAGGAGATGTTGAGTACAGAAGAGACGGTGTTGAAATACGCAAAACGCTTGCTTTATGAAATGTATGATCGGAGGAAGGATGCTAAAACCCGGTTCCGCTGCCTTAGGTACCAAATTCTTGCGAGGTGACACCAGCTTAATTATAGGTCATTTGGCGATGTGTCCTCAAATATCTAAGTTGCTTCACCTTTTTCGTTCTGCGAAACGAAGGCAAATATATAAATATATTAGGGATGAAAGGGATTCGTTTCAGAATATATTGAAACAACATTTAGGACTATCAGCGCCTTAATAAAACGCTTACCGCAAATGCCTCAGGAATTATTTACCCGTGTTAGTAAGGAGAAAAACATTGGGAAACATTTGGGGAGGAAAATTGGTGCAGATTTTAGTTTTAAGCATGCATGAATTTTGCCATAATTTCTAATTCTAAAATAAGAAAAGTCTTTTCAAATATTTTCAAGGAAGCCTCTTGTTTCAGTGTGTGTGAGCCTCAGCCAAACTGCTGCCTTCCAAAACTTGGAAAAGTTCTCTGCATTCTGTTCAATTACTATTTGAAATTGTGCCAAGATCACCAAAATATCTTGAGTTTCTTTTCATCATGTCAGTATTGCTGATGGAAAGCTATTTGATCATCAAACAACCTTAAAGTTTATTTTTGAAATACAGGTTTTGATTTTACGTGGAATTCTGAAGGTTTAACACTGGAGATATGAAGCTAATCAGTCTTGCATTTTAGGAGTTCATTCTCAGACCTGAACCCAACCATTCAAGACACTACCACCACACCACCACTCAGAGTTATTAAAATCTTTTTCCAAACAGAGACTTATGGGCATGGACTATATGCTACCAGTTACCAGGGGGTGGGGGGAGGGGGGAGGGGGGAGGTAGATGGGGTAAAGGGAGTCAAAAATGGGGTGACAGAAAGAAATCTAACTATAGGAGGTGAACACTGTAAATATATATATATATATTTATATATATTTATATGTATAAATGTAATTTCTTGCAACATAATCATTTATTTAACCTTATGGCCACAAAGCAATTTAGACAAGTTGTAATTCTTTCCTGTTTTTTGTTTTTGTTTTTGTTTTTTCCCCCAGAGTAGACTCTATGGTAGGTAAACTTTCCTGGAGATTTTGCTGAGAAAATGAGATTGTTGACAGATTGTTTATATATATATATATATGCCTTACTGTTAAAATGTACAGCTGAAACTTATTGGATTTCATTAACCAATGTCACCAAAAAAAAATTAATTAACTTTTTAAAAAATCTTTTTCACTGATAGCCAGTAATATTACCAAATAAAACTAACACAATGCTTGGGCACATTCAGTTATCATTAATTTGAATATTGTATGCATTTCTTTTACATCCATTTCAACTTGAACAATCTGTCAACAATCTCATTTTCTCAGCAAAATCTCCAGGAAAGTTTACCTACCATAGAGTCTACTCTGGGGGAAAAAAACAAAAACAAAAACAAAAACAAAAAACAAGAAAGAATTACAACTTGTCTAAATTGCTTTGTGGCCATAAAGGTTAAATAAATGATTATGTTGCAAGAAATTACATTTGCCATATGCATGACCCACAGAAGGAACAAGCTGAGAATTAGACCCTACAATGAATTAGCAAGTAAAATCAAATTATTTAAACTCACTGGTGCCAGAAAGGAATGTTCTACCATATATCTCATCTTCCTTATGTCAAAAATCAAATGAAGTATCAACTGAGAACTTGCAGAATGGAGAGGAGTGAGAAGGGAAACTAAATTTATTATAGAAAATATTAGGAAAAGAACTATTTTAATAATTAACCAATAAGAATTTCTGTGATTATTTAAAACAATGTATTACAATCCAGGAAAAGTATGCCATCAGGATCAGACTCCTTGTCAAGTGAAAAAGTCCACGTACTACCAAATTTAAAAAGAAAAGTAACCTTTCAAAGAATTAAAAGGTAGTCTAAGCAAGAAAAATGGGAAATCTACAAAATAAGCTAGGTATACATGAAAATCAGGCAGAATAACACATTTGAGAAGAACACCAAGGCCATAAGGAACGTTAAAATTTTTAAGAGTTTATTCAAGCATTTATCTATCGGAATTGGGCAGTGTTAGAACAGAAGTGGTTATGAGCACTCTGACAACAGAAACCAGAGGAATGACATAGAGAGAAAGTAAGAAAGGAAAGGAAATTATTGAATTGGCTATAGCTTAATGCCTAGTTGGCTCTTTATGATTGCTTGTCCTTTGTATTTTGATTTCATAACCTTGAGGTATTTACTTATAGACCTAGAATTTGTTTTGCTTATGTATGCCATCACAACATTAGAGCCACCTCAGTCTAATGACCTCCTTGCTTAATCAATTTAACAGGACCTAAAGGGTTTAGAAGAAAGAGCATGAAATTTAGGAATTTGTTCCAAACCTTTAATTGCCTTTGCAATACTGGGAAAAGTGACTTTAAATCTCAATTTCTTCATAAGTAACACTAGAAAATAATAATAATATGTAAATGTTGCTTACTATTCAGCGGAATTGTTCTCATTGCTTTACATATATTGTCATTCAATCTTCATAACAACCCTGTAAAAAAAAATACTATTCTTCTATTTTATGGATGAGGAAAAGTAGTATATATCTCATTAAAGATTGTTGCAAGAATAAATAAGATCACGAATGTAAAGTAACCCCACAATACCTGGCATTCATTCATTCATTAACATTTAATAAATATTTAGTGAGCAATTACTCTTTGCCAAGAACTATTCTCTGTGCAAGTAATAATAAAGCATCAGGTGCTTCATAAATATTAGTCTTTTTACTACACCCCTGCCCCCTCAAGAAATAAAATAATAAAGAATACACAAAATAGAGGAAGCCAAGAGAAAAATTAGTTAATTCTTTGATAATTGTAGGCAAAGAGATATCTCACATATTGTATGAATTTTTTATTTCAGTCTATACTAGAGGATATTTTACAATGATTACCAGTTAGATGTTGTTCCTGATGTGGACACGTCAGTAATTGGTTAAATTACAGTCACTACTAAGAATTACAAGCTAAACTTAGAAAATGAATGTTGATAAACCACCAGTATTCAATGACATATATTAAAATTACAGAAGAAAAACAAGTGATTTTAAACAAAATTTGGAACATCTATTAAATAAAGCACTGGTAGGCTACAAATGTGTTTTGTATTCAAAAGAACTCTGGAGGAGACTTCTGAAATTCCAGGCCAGTTTATAGTCACCACTATTCCAATCAATTTGGTAGTTATCCAACATTTATAAATAATATAGAAGAGGACAGTCACAGTTTAAATCTCCTAATCCTTCTATTAGAGATCAAGATCATTGGGATAAGACTACAGGATGTTCTTATCAGTCTGTAAATAAATCAAAAGTGAGGTATGTTTTCTCTCAGGATCTAGAACAAGGCAATGACCTTGGAATTTAAATAGATCAAATTATAATATGAATTTTTTTAAATCCTTATCAGGATTCAGGAAAGAGCCATGGGAGTTTCTGCTATTTGTTCTTTGAAAACATCAGCTCAATTAAATGCTAAATTCCAGGGGAGGGGGGTACAATGAAATGTTAGGTAAAATCAAGACATATCAGAAACCCTAAAAAATATTAATCTACACCATACTGAACTATTCCACAGCTGCTGCTAGAATGAGATGTGCAGTTCTGCTCACTCCAATCTCAGCACAAGTCCTAAATTAGTCAAAACCCTGAGAAGTACAACTAAAATGATTAGAGAAGTGAGGGGAGGGAAACTGACTTGGCCCTCATCTCTCTAGTAAGTTGATCTTAAGTCCCTTCCAAAACCCCTGTTCTGGCATGGGACCTTCAGAGGACTATATATTGTTATTTTAGCATAATTTATGGCACATAACATCCCCAATCTGCCTTCCCTTATTTGTCCTTGGTTCTAACCTTGCGGATAATCCTTTGTACTGTTTTTACTAATCCTAACAAACTCATTAATATGAAAGTTAATATTTATTAACGTAAAGGGATTTGGACAAATGTATGAATGATCACTATTATTTAAATAGTAGCGATGACATATATAATCTTCAGTGCTAATGTCAATGAGCACTAGTATGTTCTATCTTGGTTAGAATCTCTGCTATGACACCTACAAAACATGAGATAGACAAGTCAATAAACTTCTCAGAGTCTCAGATTTCTCATCTATAAACCTGAGATCATACCATTATTTGCTATCTCATAGGATTGTAATGAGGATTACATGAGAATTATATAAAACACCTAGTATATTATAATATTTATTGCTATATTATAATAGTTATTATTATCTTTTTTTCTAGGTTCACTTTACCAATAGAACACTGAGATCAGTGAACCATGAATTATCAGCATGGCGACTCATAAATTCCTCTACTCTATTGTGCTATCGGTACTAATAGATGTTTTCCTCTGTGGGGCTGTTGAAGTTACATCCTTATTAACTCATCCTAAGTTTCTGTCCTCTCTTAATTTCTGTGTTTCCACTATGATTCAGTAACCTGATTTTAATTCCTGCATACTGTTTCTAATGCAATCGCAGATTTTGTCCTCCATGTTTATAGTATGTTTACCTGATATCATGAAATCCACTTAAATATCTGTTCCAAGTTCTCCTTGTAAATGTTTTGCTTTGTGTAAGTGACACAGGTCTGTTAAAAATCCTGAAGATCTTTCTTATTAGAGTATGTAGTATACAAAAGATACAGATTGCTGAATTTTGCTAGTTAAGATTGGCCAAAGGAAAGTAAATAAAATATCACATAAAATTATTAAAACTGTTATGCCCAATTAGAAAACATATGGTTGAGGAAGATTTTTTAGACTTCTTTAGTATTACAATGGAAAGTCTCCTCTTTACATATAACAATGGAAACATGCCATATGCCTTTTGGGCAAGCTTGTCTTGTATAATTACCTTTCTATTCTTGCAGTATGTAAGAGAGAATGATGAAATAGGGCCTTTTCAAGCAAAATCCAGATTCCTTAAAGGAAAACTAAGCCACTCTTATGCTACCTTAAAGAGGTTATATTTATGAGAGAGAAAAAAAAGACGTTAATGAAATTTCAGTAAGGCATATTAAAGGAATTATGACACTCAAGCTAGATTAAAACTCCAAAAGAAAATGTAAATCCCAGAGGGTTTAGATTCTCTATTTCTTTAAACAGAATGAGATAAAAAAAAAAAAAAAAAAAAAATTTGGACCAAAATCTGTATATAAAATCAAGGCTGGAATGAAATGGTGAAGAATTGAGTGTGCTGGCTGGAAAATAACTGCTTGGCCATCACCCATGGGAACATAGGCTATCACCCATGGGAACATAACATTCTAACAATAAGCTTTCTGCTTCTGTATCCCCGCTTGCACAACTGACCTGTGGGTTGACAGTTAGTAAATAGAAGAAAAATAGACTTTTGTGTTCAGACAGAATGAAGAATGGGGTTTAAGGCTTTAAAACCCTGTACCTCTACATTTCGGGGCTGCTTAATTTGGGATCTGCGTACCCCTGGAAGACCCAGCTGGCTGAATAAAGAGTGTGTTTCCTTTTAACTCACTGATTTCTGGTCGTCTGTGTGTCTATCAGGGGCTGGTGGCTACAACAGAGTTGGGGACCTATCAAAATCTAATTATATTTGTTTGCCTTAAGTTTTGCTTCAAATCTTCATCATTATATATCATTTATTTCATGTAAAGTGTGGCTGTTTTACAGGTTTATGTTTTTAGGTTTCTCTCTATCAAATAAACACACTATATAAATCTCTGTGGGATTGTGACAGGTGACTCTGTGGGCCTGGTGGCAGTGTATCCAAAATATAAGGTTATTTGGTGGGCAGGGCGAGTGGATTTGATTGATGATGAAATTTCTTTTAAAGACCGAATCTTTAAACCTAAAGCTTTAAAGTGATGACAGGGTCACGCCTGACTCTAAAATCCAATTTTTCTCTCTATGTGGAAACAGGACTATTTCTTCTTGATTATGATCATGATCATGACCCCAGTTAGCCTATCTGTAGGTTATCAGAAGAAAGGGTCAAAGTTCTGTTCCTTAAACGAGAGAGCGTGGCATCAAATATGCAAGATATTTTGGATGTGTTTTGTTTTGGTGAAGCAGTCAGAAATTTCAGTTTTCACTTACATTAAAGGTTTAGGTTGGCAATGATAACCCTGAAGAAGATATTTATTTCTGCTTAAGTATTTTGCCTACAATTATGGTATGATTCCATAAAGCAAGAGAAAATCTGTGGGTTGTAGTTAATAGAGGAAACTGACAAACTTCCCCCCCATAGTTTTAAAAGTCTATTAATTAAAGCAGCTAACCACAGTTATTAAATAATGGAGTAGATCATTATAAGGTACTAATTAATAAACAATTAGGTTATCTTTGATGACTTCACCACTTCCATTTTGTATATCTTAAACATTCCTTAATAAATCTTCATTTTAATATCTCTACTTAGATTAAAACTTTTTTTTCAATATGCATACATATAGTTCCAGAGGACTATAAAATTTTCTTATCTGTCAATGGCTTCTCCTACTGCTCATAGGAAATAGCCTTTTGTTAGATTGGTAAAACTAAAGATATAAATGTACCATACTGTTTGGCTACTAGCATCATCTTCACTGCAATAACGTTAATTTAAGTCACTATCTTCTCTGAACTACTACAGTAGCCTCCTAGCTGTCCTTTCTGCTTCTACTATTCTTAATAATTATGTGGCCCTGAGCAAGTACCTTAGCCTCTTAGTGCCTCTGTTTTCTCACCTGAAAAATGGGGATGATAATATTACCTACCTTATAGGGATGTCATAAGGATTAGAATTACATAATTCATGAGAGCATCTAGAAGAACATCTAGCACATAGTAAGTACTCAAAGAACATTAGCTAGTATCATTATCATTATTGTTCTCATTAACATACTCTACTTGCTAGAAATATTTAGCACTGAAAGGTAAATTATCTCTTAATTAAACAAGAGTTTTGTGAGGTAGGAATTATTATTATCCTTATTTTATAAGTGAGGAAACCATGGTTCAAAAAAATCGAATAAGTTGTCCAAGGTCTCATCTATAATTACTTTTACACAAAATACAATAAAAAAATCTACAAGAACAAATAAGTCAATTTGACAAAGTTGCAGGATAGAAAATCTGACAGAGGTACAAAAGAACTGTATAGTGAAAAATTAAATAAGACATAAATAAATGGAGAGATATATCATCTTCATGGGTTGAAAGGCAATATGAGGTCAGTTCTCCCAAAGCCTCAGCAGGCATTTTTGCAGAAACTGACAAACTAATTTTCAAATTCATATGAAAATGCAAAGGATCTAGAATACTGAAAACAATTTGGAAAAAGGAAAAATCGAAAGACTAATACTACCAAAATTTGAGGCTTACTACAAAGCTACACTAATTAAAATAGTGTAGCACTGGTGTAAAGGTAAAGAAATAGATCAATGGCACAAAAATAAAAGTCCAGAAATAAATCTATACACATGGACAAATGGCTTTTGACAAAGGTGTAAAGACAAGTCAGTGGAAAAAATACAGTTTCAACAAATGCCACTAGCACAAGTGAATATCTATATGCAAAAAAGACAAACTTGGATCTGTACCTCACATCACATGTAAAAATTAACTGGTAATGCATCATAGACTTAAATGTAAACCTAAAAATTAAAATAAAACATAGGAGGAAGTATTTGTCACTTTATTTAGGCAAAAATTTCTTGTGTATGACACCAATAGCACAATCCATAAAAGAAAAATCGGTAAATTGCACTTCATCAAAATTATAAATCTTTGCTTCTTTGAAAGACATGGTTAAGGGAATGAAAAGACAAACCACAGAATGAGAGAAAATATTTGCAAATTATATATATGATGAAAACTTGTATCTATATTGTGCATATGACTTTCCTGAGCTATGAATCGCAAGCAATAAAAAGAAAAAACTCAATAAAAAAATGAGAAAAAGATTTGAACATTTCACCAAAGAAAATATATGGATGGCAGATAAGCAAATGAAAAATAAAACTATGAGATACTAATGCACACCGATTGGAATGGCTAATATTAAAAAGATTGACCATAAAACGTGTTGACAAGGATGTGAAGAAACTGGAAAACTCAAATGCTGCTATTGAAAATGTAATGTAGTAAAACCACTTTGGAAACAGGATGTCAATTTCATTACATGTTCAACATACACTCATCATATGATTCGGATATTTCACTCCTAGGTAATTCATATACCTTCCAATTTTACATAATTGACCCCTTTTAACACATCTACCACCTCCCTAACCCCCTACCATCTGGTAACCAACCACTAGTCTATTGTTCATGTCTATGAGTCTCTTTTTGTTTGTCCTGCTCATTTGTTTCTTTTAGGTTTATATTCCAAATATAAGTGATATTATGTGGTTTTCAACTTTTTCAGTCTGGCTTATTTCGCTTAGCATGATTATCTTGAGGTCCCTCCATGTTGTCGCAAATGGCAGTATTTCGTCTCTTCTTATGGCTGAGTAATATTCCATTGTATATATGTACCACAGCTTCTAAGCCAATCATCTATTGTAGGACACTTCGGTTGCTTCCATGTCTTGGCCACTGTGAATAATCTGATATGAACATCGATGTGCAAATATCTTTTGAGATATGGATTTTCAAGTCTTTGGGGTAAATACCCAGTAGAGGAATTGCTGGATCATAGGGTAGATCAATCCTTAGTGTTTTGAGGAACATCCATACTGTTTTCCATAGTGGCTGTACGAATTTGCAGCCCCACCAGCAGTGTATGAAGGTTCCTTTATCTCCACAGCCTCTCCAACACTTGTTATTATTTGTCCTGATGATAACCGCTATTCTAACAATTCTGACAAGGTATCTCATTGTGGTTTTGATTTGCATTTCCCTAATAGCTAGTAATGTTGAGCATCTTTTCACACGTTTGTAGGCCATTTGTATGTCTTCGAGGGACAAGTGTCTGTTCGGGTCCTAAGCCCATTTTATGATTGGATTGTTTTTTTTTTCTTGTTATAGAATTGTATGAACTCTTTGTATATTTTGGATATTAAGCCCTTATCAGAAGCATTGCTTGCAAATACCTCCTCCCATTCAGATGGCTGTCTATTTATGTTGATGGTTTCTTTTGCTGAGCAGAAGCTTTTTAGTTTGCTGTGCTCCCATTCATTTATTTTTGCTTTTACTTCCTGTGCCTTTGAGGTCAAATTCATAAAATATTCTTTAAGTCCAAGGTCCTTGAGTTTAGTTCCTATATTTTATTCTATGCATTTTATTGTTTCAGGTCTTATATTCAGGTTCTTCATCCATTTTGAGTTAATTTTGGTGTGTGGTGATAGACAACAGTCTAGCTTTATTCTTTTCAGGTGGCTTTCCAGTTTTCCCAGCACCATTTATTAAAGAGGCTTTCCTTTCTCCACTGTATGTTTTTGGCTTTTTGTCAAAAATTATTTGCCCATATAAATATGGGTTTACTTCCGGACTCTTGATTCTGTTCCACTGGTCCATGTGTCTGTATTTCTGCCCATACCAAGCTGTTTTGATTACCATCACTTTGTAGTATAATTTGAAGTCGGGCAGAGTGATGTCTCCAGACTCGTTCTTTTTTCTCAGGACGGCTTTGGCAATTAGGGATCTTTTGTGCTTCCATACAAATCTGATGATTTTTTGTTCTATTTCTTTAAAAAATGCCAATGGGAGTTTGATGGGGTTTGCATTAAATCTGTATAATGCTTTAGGTAATAAGGTCACTTTAACTATGTTGATTCTTCCAGTCCAAAAACACGGAATATCTTTCCATTTCTTTGTATCTTCTTTGATTTCTTTTAATAAGGTCTTATAGTTTTGATTACATAGGTCCTTCACATATTTCTTTAGATTTATTCCTAGGTATTTTATTCTTTTTCTTGCAATTGGAAAAGGAATTATTTTTTCCACTTTTTTTCTGACACTACATTGTTAGAGCATCAGAATGCTACGGATTTTTGAACATTGATTTTTGTATCGAGATACTTTGCTGTATTTGCTTATTGTTTGTAGTAGTGTTCTTGTGGAGTCTTTAGGATTTTCTATATAGAGAATCATGTCATCCAAAAATAATGACAGTTTGACTTCTTTATTTCCTATTTAGATGGCTTTTATATCTTTCTCTTGCCTGACTGCACTTGCTAGGACTGCTAATATTGTATGGAATAGCTGTTGCAATAGTGGACAACCTTGTCTTGTTCTTGATCTTAGAGGGAAGATGTTTAGATTTCACCATTAAGCATAATGTTGGCTGAGGGTTTGTCATATATGGCCTTTATTATATTAAGATACTTTCCTTCTATACCGATTTGTTAAGTGTTTCCATCCTGAATGGATGCTGTACTTTGTCGAAAGCTTTTTCTGCATCTATTGATATGATCATATGATTCTTATTTTTTAATTTGTTTATATAGGGTATCACATTAATCGATTTGCATATTTTGAACCATCCCTGTGCCCCTGGGATGAAGCCCAGTTGGTCATGGTGTGTAATCTTTTAAATATATTACTGTATTCAGTTCAAAAGTATCTTATTTAGGATTTTTGCATCTGTGTTCATGAGAGATATTGGTCTGTAGTTTCCCTGTTTGTGTTATCTTTACCAGGTTTAGGTATCAGGGTAATATTGGCCTCATAAAATGAGTAGGCAGTATTGCCTCCTCTTTGATTTGTTGGAAGAGTATGAGGAGAATAAGTATTAAATCTTCTTTGAATTAGTGGTGGAATTCACTGGTGAAGCCATCTGGTCCTGGACTTTTCTTTTTGGTAGGTTTTTGATGATTGTTTCAATTTCCATACTGCTGATTAGTCTATTTAGATTTTCTAGTTCTTCTTGATTCAGTCTAGGACGGTTTTACCCTTCTAAATACTTGTCCATTTCTTCTAGGTTATTAAATTTGGTGCTATATACTTTTTCATAGTATTCTTGTACAATCCTTGTCTTTCTGTGGTGTCTGTCATAATTTGTCTTCTTTCGTCCCTGATTTTATTTATTTATGTCCTTTCTCTTTTTTCTTTAGTGTGTCTAGCCAGAGGTTTGTCAATTTTATTAACCTTCTCAAAGAACTAGCTCTTTGTAGCATTTATTTTTTCTATTGTTTTTGTTTGTTTGTTTGTTTTCAATTTTATTTAATTCTGCTCTAATTTTGATTATTCCTTTCCTTCTGAATTTAGGCTTCATTGTTTTTTTCTTTTCTAATTTTTTATGATGGAGTGTTAGGTTGTTTATTTGGGTTCATTATTAGTTTTTGAGATAGGCCTGTAATGATATGAGCTTTCCTCTTATGACCACTTTTGCCGTGTCCCAAAAGTTTTGATATGTTATAGTATCGTTATCATTCGTTTCTATGTATCTCTTGATCTCTTTTTATTTCTTTTCTGACCCAGTTATTCTTCAGTAGCATGTTGTTTAATCTCCATGTGTTTGTGGTTCTTCCTGCTTTCTTTTTGCAGTTGATCTCCAGCTTCAAGCCATTATGATCAGAGAATATGGTTGGTATCATTTCAGTCCTCTTACATTTTTTGAGGCTATGTGTCTCAGTATGTGGTCAGTCCTTGAGGATGTTCCATGTGCACTGGAGAAGAATATATAAGCAGCTTTTTGGGGAATGAAAGGCTCTGTACATGTCAATGATGTCCAGTTGGTCTAATGTGTTATTTAATTATGTTATTTATTGATTTTATGTTTAGATGATTTGTCCATATTTGACAGTGTTGTATGTAGGTCCCCTGCTGCAATAGTGTTTTTGTCTGTTTCTTCCTTTAGTTTTGTTAGTAATTGCTTTACGTATTTCGGGGCTCCCTGACTGGGGACATAGATATTAGTAAGTGTTTTGTAGAATAATAAATCTTGATAAGAAAAAATATACATATTGATCAGTTGCAACCAATGTATGTGGAATTCTTCCCACGTCTACATGGGTTTTCTCCACATACTCAGGTTTCCTCCCACATACTAAAGATGTGCACATTAGGTGAATTAGTGTTTCTAAATCGTCCCAGTCTCAGTAAGTGTGTGTGTGTGTGTGTGTGTGTGTGTGTGTGTGTGTGTAAGAGCATTCTTTCCAGGGTGGGTCCTGCCTTGCACCTTGAGCTGCCAGGAGAGGCACTGGACACCTGCTGTATTGAACTGGAATCAGCGGTTTAGAAAATAATTACCTTACTTGTTTTTATTCATTTACTTCAATATTTAATATTCGAAATGTTTGGGTCTTTAGTTAGAAATTTAGCGATGTTTTTGTGACCAGAAATATGCCATAGGAAGAAAACTGCGTAAAAAGAGTCTATTAGTACAAAAATATACTAAAGAAATAGGCCAATACAAATCATAAAAATATTTATTTTACACATTTTCACAAAAATAATTAATAAAAATTCAGAAAAAAATGTTATTCCCTGTCAGTGTCTGTATTGTAATCTAAAGCAATCAACCTTCTCTTTTTAATTGGCACAAAGTTATTATCTTCATTGCTCAAAATATTTGGAAATACTACTTCAGTTTCATTATTTGTGTTTATATTTTGGATGATCTTTTTTTCCAAACCCATCTTTTGCTAAGTTTTCATATATTTTTAGATATTCACTGTAACATTTTTCTAAATCTTTTTGAAAATTTAAGACTTGTTAGGTGTTTAGATCGATATCTAGAATTACATTTTATAATTTTGTGTCCAATTGAAGAGCATTATAAATATTTTCTGCAGTGAATGAAACTGGTTTAAGGTCACTGCGTTATCGGCAATTTGGGCTTCAGACATTAAGTGAATTAATTCATCATCAGTTAATTCGTGATCAACCAGTAATTCATTAATATCATCTACATTCAAATTGTCAGAGTCTTCTTCTTGAAATTTATCTAATATATTAGTAATGCCAGTTAATCCCTCTTCAGTTGTTTGAACCATATTCCCTGGTACAACCATTTCTGGTCATTTAAAGTTGATAGCTTTATATAACTCCGAGCTAAAGCAATATTTTTGATACAACTTAAAATTGTATATTTACTCCAGTCTTCTGTAACTGCAAGTGATTCATTATCTTCATTTATTAAAAATATTATTAAAGCTCCATTTAATATAATTAATCTTAAAGGTGGAAATAACACCTTGATCTAAACATTACATCAAGAAATTTGTATTTGGAGGCGAAAATACAACTTTTATACTTGGATGTTCTAAATTGTGTGGATGACCAGGTGCATTATCTAAAAGTAAAAGCATTTTAAAAGGATTTCATAAGAATTTTTTCTTCGTATAATTTTCAGCTTCTACAGCAAAACATTTGTAAAAACAGTCCCCCAAAACATCAGTAGTCATCCATGCTTTTTTATTTGCCATCCAATGAACAGGAAGATCATTAAAATTTGTGTGTTAGTAAGTATTAGTTCTTTGTACTTTGCTGAGTTAAGCTATTGTTTTTTAGAAAGAGTAATGGCCAATAATGGAAATGAAAAAGAAAGAACCATGTATTATGAGACTGCATAAATGGAAACCACGTATAAAGAGCCCATGTAACTGGAGGGAGTATTTACCATGTATAAAAAAACTTACGTAAAAAAATACCACGTAAATCAAGGGACAGGTGTATATCATTATTATTATTATTATTATTATTATTAGGAATACCTTTAAATAATAAAAGGAATGAACTGTTGATACAATGTAACAATGTGGATAAATCTCAAAGTAAATTCACTGAGTGAAGAAAATAGAAAAAGAGTGCAATTCAATTTACATAAAATTTTAAAAATGCAAACTAATCTCTACAAGCAGTAAGCAGATAGAGTAGTGATTTTCTGGAGGGCATGTAATGGTAGAAAAGTGGAGGGAGAAATTACAAAGAAGCACAAAGAAACTTTTGAAGTCGATGGGTATATTCACTATCTTCATCATGACGGTGGTTGCATGGGTGTATACATATGTCAAAATTTATCAAACTGTACACATTCAATGTATGCATTTTATTGTTTGTCAATTAAACCTCTTTGAAAATGTTAAAATTGATAAATATTCATTGTAAAATGAACATGGAAAAATTATTTAAGATGGAAATTTCAGTAAAATAAAAATTAATACAGAAAATATTTAAATTTTTAATAGCATTTAATAGGGAATTGATCAAAGAACTAAATTGGGTGAGTTGAGATCACTCTAAATATGCTTTCTCAGCAAAAATAGTCAGTGAAATGTAATTCTGAATCAAATGTTTGTACATATAAGCAAGAAATCAACATATCGTTAGGGTCCAAATATCTACTGTGTCAAAATGGGTCAAAATGTTAGAATAAAAATGGCTTAGACCCAACTGGGATAATTGAAGTAATATTGAATTACATCCCTTCAATGAGTTTACAACATAGTTAAAGAAATAATACTTGCATATTATAGTTACATAATAATTAAATCATCTAGAGAGTATGTGATTTCACTTATAATTGTATTGGAAAATTAGAGATTAAGAGTTAAAGGAAATCTTTATAGAGGGGCTGGAACTTGATCTGAGCCTGAAAGGATGGTGGCACATACAGAGCAAAAAGGATATGACACCTTAAGATATGACAATGACAGAAGGACATGACATCTTAGGATAAGACAATGACGGTAAGGAGCATGTGCTGTTTTGGAGACAGTATTCATCATGGCCTAACCAGAGCAAAGGGGGCATATTGAGGGGAATGGAAAATAAGCTTTCATAGGTAGGATGAAACTGGGTTAAAAATGGTCTTGAAATCAGAAAGAGGTGATGAGATTAGATTCCTTAGACAAATTTCTCAAAGAACATCTGGCATCTTTACACTAGATGAGTTTAAGCTGAGAGAAACTGGAGTTGGGAACATTAACTGTTATGGTAGACTAAGGTAGTAGTATTAGAAATGTATAGGAGACAAATTTAAAAAAGGTTTTAAGGGAAGACTCAATAGGACTTGGAGACAGATTATACATTAATTTCCCTCAAATTGCTAGTTCTATTTCTTGTTTTCTTGACGTTTGATTGCTATCTATTGCTAATGTAACATTTAAGTCTTCTTGCACATTCGTATTTAAGAATAATTACACAGTCACGTTTATGTAATCTAAGCCTGGGGTCTTTTCTATTCTTATTCAAGCTTAATGTATCTAGTTCTTCCTGATTAACTTATTCAATATTAAGAATTCTGAGTTCAGTTTTATTAATGTTCTTTGTATAATTGTGTTCTATCATAACCTTATTTCATAATCTAATATATTATTTATTCTGATTTTTATACAAGATTCATTTTTAAATGGAAATATTGATCTGTAATTTTAAAAACTTACTTTAGTTTTTAGAATTAAATTTAATTCTCCATATTATGCCTTAATCATTTAACATTTATTATGTTTTTTTCTTCTTACTGTTTTTGTACATTCTAAATTAAATACCATCATCAATTATATTCCATATGGCCCTCTGGACTCTTCCTTTGCAAAATAAACAGATTTCTGGCACAGAAAGCTTCTTTTTTTGTGAGATTGCTTAGAGAATAGCTGTGCTTTTGGAGAGAGGAAAAAGAGACAGCTGGCAGAGCCTTTCTCCCTCACTCTGACCCTAACTTGCTTTATTTCAAGTGCACAATTGCCTAGAGTAGGCTAAACCACATGAGTTAGTAACCCTCAATGAGCTAAGCAACCAATCTCCAGCAAATGGTTACTCTTTCAAGCTGAGCAGAGAAGAGTATTTTTAAAAAGATTATTTTCAGAAGGAATTTTCAACAAATGTCTTATCTGAAATAAACTTTATGTTATTTCATCACACCAACCCATTACCCTCCTTTTACTGCTACCACCACATCAATCGCTTTGACCTAAAGGTCAAACTCAGTCTTGGATCAAAACCAAACAAAGAACAAAACTCTTCCTCAACAGTCTCAAATTCAAACCTATCCCCTTCCTGCTATCCCCAATAAACACCCTTTGTTAAGACTCTAGTCATCTCTCTCTCTCTCTCTTGGAGTATTACAACAACCTCTTAACTGGTCCCCCTCCTTCTGGTCTTGCTTCTAGTCCTTTCTATTCTCCATACTGTTGTCAGAGTGACTTATCAAAAACGGTCGCTTACCAACTTCCCTACTGCCTACAGAAGAAAGTCCAGCTGCCTTGGCATGCCATACCAGACCTTTCATAATTTGGCTCCTGTCTATTTATCTAGTCTCATCTTTCACCACTCACTTGCTTTGTACTTTATGCTCTAGTCTACCCATACTGGATTACTTACATTTCCTGCCACACAACATGTTATTCCTCTTGATAGAACTGATCTCCCTCCACAAACCGTTTCTTTTGGGTAACTCCTACTTATCCTTCAGGATTCAGTTCAGGCAATACTTTTCCAAAAAGCCTTCCTCTAACTTCTCTTCAGTTGGCTTCCATCCAGTTCACTGTGTTCTCAAAACTCTCTGTGCTTATCACTATCATATTAGTTTTTATAATATATTATCATCTTTTTGTCTTGTTTTCTCTCATTCAGATGTGAATTCCTAAAAGGCAGGGACTGTGTCAGATTTGTATCTGTGTTCTAGCACACAGTAGATATTCAAAAATGTTTTGTTCTGGAAGGGACAAAGACAGAACCTGCTGCTGTTGCCATGACTCACAGTAACCAATGCAAGCTTGTCAACCAGAATATGAAAACAAGTGACTAGATTAAGCAAAAGTGCCGAGATGATGGGCTTTCTGTTGCTGCCCACAAGCAGCAGGACTCAGAGATTATAGAGCAGAAGCAAAAAAGGCAAACGAGAAGAAAGAAGAACCCAAGTAGCTTTGTGGCTTCACGTCCAACCTTCTTGCCCTTTGCCTGTGTGCCTGGAACTAGTGCACATCTCTTGTAGTACTCACAGGTCCCAGCACTGATAGCATTCTCTTTGCCCTGAGTCTACAATGGGTCCCTTTTGTGCTTCCTTCCCCTCAGGTGGCGTCTCTCCCCTGAGTGGCTCCTGGAAGTGAGGGGGATACCCCTCCCCAGTGTATTTTATTCCTGCAGCACTCATCCCAAAATATTAAAAGTAGCTTTGTAATTCCTTGAAAAAATATTTTATCACATGAATAGAAGAATACAAAGGTGGCTACCATATAAGCCTCAGGATCACCAACTTTTATTTAGCTCCTCGGTACCACTTTAAAAAGTCTGGCCACAACCCGTTTGAGGCACACATATATGTGTGTTAAGAATTTAAATCCTTTGATCCTAACACCTACAATAGAAAAATTCTTTTTTTTTTTTTACAGTCACATTCTAAACTCAGTTCTCTACATGGTAGAATTCAACACAAAGCTACTATGTTTCAGAATTTTGTTATTTGCAACCTTGGATCCCTTCTCAGACTTACAGTTTCGTCTGAAGACACTAACAACTAATTTCAGTCAATGTGAATGCCCCTCCCCCCCCAATTCTTGGGAGCCTCAGACTCCAGCCTTGTGAGCAGCTAAATGCCACTGTTTACTGCCCATGTACTAAGGCCAAATCCAAGAAAGATTTTCTGGCTCATAAAATATTCCTGCTGTTTAGAGTAGAGGGCACAGATCCTGGGTGTCATAACAAAAACTGTTAATCTGTACACCGGTGTATTGAAGCATGTAAAGCTAATTCATAACAGTCTATGACACTTCTATGAGCTTAAAAACATCTTGCCAGACCTATTTAAATTGTATGCATGTGGGAGAATTGTACTCATAGCTATTTTTAGAGTTTTAGATCATCTTCCACAAACATGCCAAGGTACCCTCAGTAGTCTGTTAGAGATGAAAAATGTTTTCAAAGAAGTGGACCAAGGTTCCAATTCCTGATGTGGCAGGGCTGATTATAAAATGCCAATTCTTATTGTGGATTAAGAGGATGGACAGCAGGTCTACCAGCTTTCTAATAAGGAGTAAAACAGATTGTTGATCTGCTAACTTCAGAGAAAGGATCAGTAGGTGACAGTGAGCAGCAGCTCTTGCAAATGGCTGGCAGTGGGAAATCTCATGGGCTGTGGGAGAAGGGAACTGGAATTACTGAGATGTCTGTGTGCCGCCCCTGGTGGGAGTACTGAATATACTGCTACCCCTCTTCATGATATACCTTCATCTGCTATCATCTCATCCCATTCCATTTATCTTTTTCTTTCTTTCCTTCTTCCTTCCTTCTTTCCTTCCTTCTTTCCTTCCTTCCTTCCTTCCTTCCTTCCTCTCTTCTCTCTTTTTTCTTTCTTTCTCCTTCCTTTTCTTTCTCTCTCTCTCTCTCTCTCTCTCTCTCTTTCTTTCGTTCTTTCGTTCTTTCGTTCTTTCGTTCTTTCATCTATGACCTTTGGGTCATCCATTCCCTGTAATTCATTCTTGACCTGACAGGCTTTAGTTAACAACAAAATAACACTCAATAAGGTGACTTGTCTACTAAAATTTGGTGTTACGATTGGGTACAATTTTAATAGAAGTATATAAATCATGTTAAAGAGATAATATCTTCACTCTACTTTTTATTAGTCAAAATACACCTGAATATTTGGTTCCACTATGGGAGCTACATTTGAAGAGAATAACCACGAGTATCCAGTGACTTTGAAGATTAAGCTTTTTGAACACAACTTATTAGAAAAATTTAAAAATATATTTTCCTGGGTAGTACTTCTTGACAAGTAATCTATGGACTATCTGCATCAGAATTATCTCAGATTCTTGTTAAAATTTCAAAAGTCTGAGTTCCATTACAGATCTATTGAACCAGAGTCTCTGGCTATGGGACCATGAGATCTCCATTTTTAATATGCTCCCTAGGCAATTCTGTTACACATTAAAGCTTGAGAACGAAAGATTTAGAAAGTACACAATAATGGCCTTCAACTATTTGGAAGGGTTCATAAAAGGAAAAAGGAAAAGATTAACACTGAGTTTCTCAAGAAAGGAAAAGATTAGTTTTGTATTGCTCAAGAAAGCAGAACTTAAACTATGTATGAAAGCTATAGCAGGAAAGTGTTCAAATATGAGGAAGATTTTTTTTAACAATAAGACATAGCCATCAATAGGAGTAATTGTCTTGCAAAACAGTGAATTCTTCACCCCTGAAATTGTTCATATAGAGAGGGAAGAGGGTTCTCTTTAAAGAATAATTTAGTGGAGATTGAGTAGGAGGTTGAACAAAGTGATTTCTTGAGTCCCTTCTAGTTAATACATTTGATGAATTTATTAAATAAGTGTCAAACCATTAAGATTATGCCACGGCCTCCAAAGTTGATAGTTCTGGTTTCTTTGATCTTTCCTTATTTTTTTTTAACATTAATTTGTAAGCAACTACTATGTACTGAACACTGTGCTAGATTGTGGAGATACAATGATCAACAGCAATGTGTCTGCCTTTGTGGAATTTATAGTGTAGACAGGGAAAAAAGTAAAAGTACAACTATAGAGTGTTAAGTGTTGTAATGAAGGAAATATAAAGTGCTAAGGTAACATAAAGAACGGTACCTAAATGAACTTGGAAGTCAGAGAAAGCTTTTTGGAGGAGATAATATCTACACCAGAACTTAATGGTCAGCAGACATTAACAAGGCAAAAAGAGGGAAGAGCTTATGCAAAGATCAGGAGGCAAGAGGTAGCATGCTCATTCAAGGAAATAAAGGTAGTTCAGAATGACTAGAGCAGAAGTGCCCAGAGACACAAAATGAGACTGAAATGATACATAGGGTTCAAATCTCTGGACCACATAGATCATAATAAAAATTTTAGATTTTATCCCAAAAGCAATGTGGAACCATTGAAGGGTTTTAAGAAAGAAAATAATATGATCAGATTTTTAGTATACAAAAAAACATTCTTCAGTGCAGAGAAAGTATTGGAGAGGAGGCAAAACTAGAGGCTTGGAGATCAATTACAAAAGAGTTTTTTCAATAGACTGGAAGAAAGTATACTGCTTAGAGTAGTAAGAGGTCATTGAACATGAAAAGAAGTAAATTATTTGAGAAATAATTAGAAGATATCATTGATAGGACTTAGTGATAGGTTGGATGTAAGGGTTAAGGAGACAAAGATGACACTCAGGTTTATGGCCTGAGCAGCTGGATGGATAGTAGTAGCATCACAGAATGAGTGAGGCAAATAGGGGCAGTAGGTTTTATGCATAGAAGATAGACACGATAAGGCTGTTGGGAGCCCTTTGTAAGGAATTATCAGTTCCTGAAATCCCAAGGGAGGAGAAGCATCAGTTCCTGAAATCCCAAGGGAGGAGAAGTATCAGTTCCTGAAATTCCAAGGGAGGAGGTTTCTCTTGGCTTTATGTTAATCCATGCTAATCGCAGCTATTGTTTCTGGATATTTGTGGTTTTGTTTTGAGCAGTTTACTTTGTTACGAGCAGTTTGTCATGTACTCAAGCTGTATAAGTATAGGGTGCTAAATAAACTCGAGGCTGCAGCTTTGACTGTATGCCCTCCCGAGATCTTTTTCTCTTCTCTGTCTTTTTTCCTAACCCTCGCTCCCCTACTCAGGACTGTTCGACTCCGACCGGCGGGTTCCAGCATAAGGCCAATTTTGAACATTGAGAATTTGAGCAGCCTATAAGGTATTCAAATGGAGATAGGCAATAGGCAGCTAGGTATGTGAAGCAGGAGAGGGGTCTGGGCCAGAGAGATAGATTTGAGAGTCATCATGTGACTTGATAGAATCAGTCATGGAGAGTACAGTTGTCCTTTGGTATCTCTGGGAGATTGGTTCCAGGGCCTCCACATGCCTCGACACTTGGTAATGGTTCCAACATCTTTTGTATTTCTGTAACTGATTCTGATTTCATTCAAACCAAAAAGATTAATAAAAATGTCATTTTAAAATTCTAATATTATATCAAGATTAATATAATTAATCTATAATTATGATATGATGCAATTAATATATAATATAGAATATTATAATCTATAATAATTCTGTGTATTATGAAATATATTGTTTACAACCTTCATAATAATAGTCTTTGAAATTAAAGTCCTATGCTATAATTAAATAAAAAGAAGATGAACCAATCAAAAACAAGAAAGCATGCTATGGAGTTTAGTAAAAGAAAACCCTGTCAACTAATGTCAAAACTTATAAAGTATAAGTTTGGTTTTAGCTTCTCTTATATATTAGATGTACTCAAATCTTTAGAGGGCAAAAGCAGAAGATTTGGAAATAGTGATTAGATGAGAAGAACTAGGGAAAGATGTATTTGGTGATTTGCTCTGTCAGCCCCAAGGCAGAGAATGAGTCTGTTTACCAGCTGGCTGCCTATTTTCCTAATGTATCTGTTGGGCATTTGCTATAGAGATGAAAACAAACAATAGTCTTGTCAATAGGTAAAATTCTGAACCAATAGCCTAAATTAAGGTAATTGATATAAGACAAAGAATAATGTTATATAACACTTTGCTGAATTATGTATATTTAATGGTTTAATCTCTAAAAAGACATAAAGTGGTTCATAGAAGTGAAATTTAAATTTGTCTAATAGTAATAAAAATTTTAGTTTGTCTAAAGGTAAAAATAATCAAATGACTAAAATGAGGAAGAGACATAATTTTGACAGTACCTAGGTTAGCTCAACAGCATAAATCACATTTAGAAACACTATTACAGAAGCTAAATTATAATACATGAATATAAATTTAAATGTTTGAGAAATATTTGATAAAAATGAAAATGCGTAACTGTATAATAAGTAGAGAGCCAATCTAGTTTGCCCCTAACTCATTTTATAACATTTAATTAAAAGAGATTTTAGAAAGCAAAATAAATGTTTTAAAAAGAGGGCAAGACTAAGAAGTATTTGAAGAAATAATAGCTGAAAATTTCTCAAATTTAGTGAGAGATTTTTAGGTGAGGGAGTTTTTAGGACAGTGCAGCTATTCTGTATGATACTGTAATGGTGCTTACCTGTCGTTATACATTTGTCAAAACCCACAGAATGTACAACACAGAGTAAACTGTAATGTAAACTATGGACGTTAGTTAATAATATATCAATACTGATTCACCAACTATACCAAATGTACCACACTAAAGCAAAATATTAATAATGGGGTAATTTGAGGGTGAAGGTTGAAGGGGTATGTATAAACTCTGTACTTTTTGTTCATTTTTCTGTAAAGCTAAAACTGTTTTTAAAAATAAAGTACTTTAATTTAAAAAAATACACATTTTAGTAAAAATAATAGCATAATGATATTCACTCAATATATCAAACCTCTTCATAAAAGAACAGGTTTCATAAGTCTATCAACTGGATTATATAATTTCTATCAAGAGGATTCTCCCAAGAACATTAATAGATTTTAAATTAATTATTTTAGAGTATGTATAGCAACAATGACAAAAAATACAACAAAAAAATGTATGCAGGATTACACTTACCAAATAAAGGCGTGTAAGCAAAATATTTCTCCTTAAGATTTAGTAGGTCTCCCTGTGGAGGAAATACACTAAGAGAATCTCTCCTTATCTGCCAGTCCAGTCCTGAACATAACCCTTGTTGTCAGGGCTAACTAACATTTAGGAAATTACCACGTGTCTTCACTGTAAAGCCTTTACAAAGATAAAATATGGACCGAGGCAGAGTGCAGAAGAGAATGAAACAAAGATATCTAGCTGAAATGCTATCAGAAAATCTCTGACAAATTAAGGCTAAATCCCATTTATTTGTGATAGAACCAGTTCTAGAAGTCTGCAGATACCTGAAATATATTAAAAGAACTGTTTTTCTATCCATCTGATTTGACAGTGGATTGTCTCTTAGTGTCCATGGTAACTCTCATAGAGTGGTTTGGAAATTCGTCATTAAAAGGCTTACACATTAAAATATAATGGGTCAACCACAATACTCCAAGTAATGTTTGGTTTCTGAACTTCAAAACAAGTTTAAACCATTCTCAACCTTTAGGAACATAATATTAAAGGAATCTCTGTATAAAAACTAGCCATTTTTTTTAATCCACAGAAGCACACCCTTTGAAAGAAGGTGTCAATTTAAAATGTAATAATGTATTATAACCAAGTCCATTTAAATATACCTTTCATGGGGAAAGTTGAAATGGAAAGTTTTAATAACTGATAAAGAGTGAGGGAGTCAGAGTATAGCAATTTGTCCATTTTTTTTCAGGGCCATGCAATTGAGAGGATTGTGGGGTTCTATTTCTCTTGACAGCTCCATCCTGTAGAAGTTGGGTGTATCTGATTATTATAATCAGATTACACTGCCCATTAAAATAATCCAGTCCTTCCTGCTTTTTTCATACTAAAGGAGACTATTATCTAGCAAATTTTTCATTGTGAACTTTGTCAAGTCCCTGATAAGTAGACTCTGTATGCTTTGTGACCCCCCATCCACCCACCCAATGAACAGGTAGCTCCTGGTTTTCAAAAGTTTGCTTCATGCCACTTCAGCTTTTAGGAAACATCTACATTAATACTTGATTTTCGCTACCCAAAAGAAATCCAAAGGATTTTCGCTTTTATAGAAAATGGCGAAAAGCAAATAACTTTCAGTGTTTGTTTTGCAGCAAGCCTTTATAGAGACAGTGCACACCCTAAGCAGTGTGAGTAGCACTGCCAAGCTCCTTCCCTGGGAAATACACTCAGGTGCCACAGCTTTGAACCATGTCTATGAGCATCCATGCTCACGGATTAATTAATAGCAATTGCTTCTTCACTTTATGCCATTTCAACTTTCAGATATCAGGGAAAACCTATAGAGACATCCTGTAAGATATAGCCTAAGTAGCCAGTTAGGCTCTCTCTGTGCCATTTTATATAAAAGATGAATATACTTGAATTGATGTTCTCCCATTGAGAATAGACTTCAATACCCCTTAATTCAAGATGAATATTCCTTATCTTCAAAAAGTATTGAAGAAATTAAAAGTATATCATATTGGTACAGCCATTATGACAACAGTAAGGTCCTCAGAAAATTAAAAATAGAACTACCATATGATCCAGTGATCTCCTTTCTGGGTATATATCCAAAGGAAACGAAGTCATTATCTCAAAGAGATAACTGCACTCCCATGTTCACTGAGGTATTAGTCACAATAGCCAAGACACGGAAATAACCTAAGTATCTGTCGATGGATGAATAGATAAAGAATGTGGAATGGAATATTATTCTGCCATGAAAAAGAATATTCTGCCATTTGCAACATGGATGAATGTGAAGGAAATTATGCTAAGTGAAATAACTGAGACAAAGAAAAACATACTGTTAAAAAAAAAAGAAAAACATGCTGTATGATCTCACTTACATGTACAATCTTAAAAAGTTGAACTCATAGGACCAGAGATTACAACAGTGGTTGCCAGGGGAAGGAGTCTGGGGGATAGGGGGATTTGTTGGTCAAAGGGTACAAACTTCAAGTTATAAGATGAATAATTTCTGGAGATCTAAGATACAGTATGGTAACTGTAGTTAGCAATACTATATTGTATACCAGAAATTTGCTAAGAGTGTATATCTTAAGTGTTCTCACCATAGACAAACAAACAAACAAACAAACAACTGTGTGAGGTGATGAATGTGTTAATTAACTTCATTATGGTAATCATTTCACCTCTATATATAAATAATCGTGTTGTATAGCTTTAAAAATATCATTGTACAATCTAAATATATACAATTTTTATTTGTTGGTTATACCTCAATAAAGCTAGAAAAAAAAATGAATCTTACATTTTATGTTAAATCTGTAACTCCATAAATTCCATAAATAATGACACCAAAAACAAATTAGATACTGAATGAATAAATTATTTTAAAAGTCGGTTTCTTATAGATTCATTGTATGTTTCTTACAAATAATAAATTACTCCGATAGATTTCAAATGTGAATTAATTATATGTACAACTTTTTAGAAAGATTTCTAATAAAGGAAGCATAACTTAAAAATATGTAGAACATTTGACAATCTTGATATCTCCATTTCTTTTGCACTCTACATCCAGTTTTATTCCTTCAAAACATAATCCAAATTCAAACACTTTTCACTATATTGTTCCAAACTACCATCATCTCTCACCTGGGTTACTGCAATAGCACAGACCTGGGCTCCCTATTTCCTGCTTCTAGGTTTTTTTCTCTACAGTATTTATCAACACAGTAGCCAGAGTGATTCATATTTGAAACATAAGTCAAATCACCACTTTACTCCTCTGTTCAAAACCCTGCAAATGGCTTCCCATCACATAAAAAGACTTATGGGGCATACTGTGAAGAAACTAAATTGAGTGTTGGGGCTACATGTTAAATCAAAATCACACATTAAATCAGGACCCTCAGTTTTACTATAGTACTAAGTTTTCCTATATTTGCCTTCCTATATTAATAATAACAAATTAAATAAAATGTAAAGTTATAGCTTTACAACTGTGCCATCTCCAAGGGAATCTGTGCCAGCAATTTCCTCTCATTCTGAAATGTACACACCCAGAGAATCTGCTCTGTATTATGTCTGGATGCAGAGCAATGGAGACTTCTGAGAGATGAATTCCTGTTCATTGAATACAGTTCTATCACTCACTGACTAAATTTTTTCCATTTTTTGCAAAAAAAAAAACAACCCAAAACCGGTAGGTATATAGTGATTATGTATGTGTGTACAAGCTTTTAATTTGAACATTTTGTGTTCAAATGAGCATTTATTGTTACATATTTAAAATTGAATATACAGTTCACATAAAGTAGTAAAACTCATGTAGAGTTAAATATAACCCACATTTGACCACACAAACTAAACTAACAGTTAAATATAGCAGAATATACCACCCCAAAATATGCCTCTTTGGCATAAGAATTATTTTGAGAAACAGCAGACACAGGAGAAGATCTGAAAACAGAGTAAAGTTGCCCTTTTGTAAGGGAAATTTACACTTATAAGGAAAATCTCCATATGAAAGATTGTCTCCCTCTCTTTACCAGGAAAAGAAGGGTGACTCTAAATCACAAGACAATCTTATCAGTGAGGAACGCAATGACTTAAATCTGCATAACAAACTATGCTAATAAAGTTCTGTTTCTTTTTCTCAGGTTCATCTGTCTTTTATTACAGGGGATTTCAGCCAAGACATCAGTATAGAGGGAAAATTATTTTTCCTCCTCTGCGATAGCTATAAATAATCTACTGGTTTTCACGGGAAAGGGCAAGCTTGTAATAAGCTTTTCTAAATGAGGGGACTTGGTAATGTTTTGCTATGTTCTAATGACAGTATCTTAGTAGCTAGGTAGTGCTATTACCAAAGTCTGTGTGCAAATAGCATTACACATTCAACTGCAAAATTATGAGTCAGGAAAGTAAAGCAATAGCAACATCTGAAAAGCAAGCATTGACTCTCATCAAAACCAAAGAATAAACCCAAGGGACCTTAAACCTAAATACAAAAGCTAAAGGTGAAGATATTGATTTGATATCTTTTAAAAGTGATGCAGTTCCTTTATTTCTTACCTGTTTCTATGTTGTGGAGTATGAAAACAAGACGTTGCATTTATTTAAAGTTTGGTATGTAAGGCTGCAGTTATGGCAAATACTTTTTGTATTAAAAATCAGAACAAATAATGAATGCTACTTAACAAAGTACTTGAGCATAAATGAATTTTCAGTGAAATGTTTAATGAAAGAAGATAATGTAATTATTACGTGGTATTTTACGTAATACTAGAGAAACTACAAAATATTTCTTCCTATTTATTTGTAGAAAGTTCTTACAAAGAGCTCATATATTCTTAAGAAAATTTCAGAGTTGCTTAATATGCCTACGAATACAGCTAATAATATTTCACTGAGCTTGTGAGAGTAGATGACTTATCTGATTATCTGAATACAGAACAACAGACAGGATTCAGCCCAGAGGATGAAGCAGTCACATTAATAAGAAATGTGGATCTCTTACTAAATGTATTCTTTTACCAAGAAAACATAAAATATTTGATATAATAGTTGAAAAATGTGGCAGAACTGTAAAATATTTTTCTTATTTAAAAATTTGAATTTTAAAGGAATAAATTTTTTTTAATACCTTGTCTGAAAGGTGGCTTCAAGGATAGATACTAAATGATGAGAACTGGACCAAAATGCTCAGGGAATAGGATGTCTTGACCAAATTGATTATCTGATGAACAGTTAAATTCATTTTTGTTCAAAATTTTGTTCAGTAAAAATATTCTGAAGGATATTATTTTTCTTTGTAGAATTAATAAAACCAAATTGAATTGAATTTGATTAGTGATAAACAAAACTTAAGCTTTTCTATGCTTGAACATGTGGTATGTTTTTGGAGTAACTTTTTGGACAATGATCATTTTTCAGTAGTCTAGTTAAAGAATGTGAATTAGTGTGTTTGTTTACTTGTGTTGTCTACAAAAAGAAAAAAGAATCTCTGACAACAGGTTTATTGTAATGTCTCATTTTTTATTCCAAGTGGAAGACAGCAAAATACCCTGACTAATGAATTGGAAGTTATAGTTAAGCGGATAATGCGAATGTAAGATTTCCCATGTATAATGAAAATGGCTGACAGAAAGGAATTTGAATATTTGATAATATTTTTATCCTTTTTCTCACTTTCCAAATACAGCTTTGTGCATTTTTTGCATGCAGTTGTGACAGATGCTATGTGCCCTGGCCCCAGCTTTGGATGTTGGTATAGGTCAGGCTACATGCAGAGTGCTAAACAATTCACCAACTGTGTATCAGAGTGTGTGAACACAGGCAGATCAGTTACAAAATATTCCTATTCATTTGATGGGAAAGAGGAAGAACCAAAAAAAAAAAAAGCGCGCGCGCGAGCGCGCGAGCGCGCGCACACACACACACACACACACACACAGTTTTCGAGGCACTACTCTTTAGGAAGGACCTCAATTAAATCTCTTGTCTTTGTCTGAGCTTAAATGATGGAACTCATAAACCTGCAATCCTAAATGAGAAAAAAAAGGCTAGGAGAGGGGGAGGAAAGTCACTGTGTCCAATGTAGTAGAAAGAGAAAAGAAGCAAAGACAATAGCTTTCAACAGATGAGAACCTGTGAAGCATGTTGCTCATGAAAAACCTATCATGACTGTGAATATTTCTGAATTGATTTAGTAAATATAATTATGAAATGCATATTTTTAATGCCACAGAGTGAAATGCAAGGGATAAGAAAGGGAACGAGCTTACTTGATTGTTAGCCCAAATTCATTGTTTGGATGCATTTATTTTCACTTCCCATTTATTTAAGGGTAGTTGTTTCAAAATGGTAGCAAAATTATCAGTTTAAATTTAAACTTCTTAGCTAAGTTTCTAAAATTTAAGATGGTCTAGGTATGTTTTGACAATTAAAAAATAAAAATAAAATATCCCACTACCTGAAGTAAGTCAGAGAAAGACAAATACCCTAATAATATGTGGAAGAGGCATGAAAACTACATAAATTGACTAACTATTAAACCAGGTTGTATTCAGAGCCTGCTACGTGCTGCTAGACACGGGAACCTGGCTGATCAGCATACTTGATCAGCATACCTCCAGACCACAAGAAACCTACAGGAAGATTCCTACTGAGATTACTAACAACTACTTCCTCATGTTTTTAATGCTGCATACCCATACAAAGAAAAGAAAACAGATAAAACTCATTTCCTAAAACAGTCAGGGTCTCATTCTCTGGCTTTGAGAGGAGACCACATCTCTGTCTGTGGAGCATTATTCCTTCTCTAATAATCTTTCCTTTCATCTCTAACTCTGAGTTAGCTAGAGCTTGAATTCTTTCCCGTGGGGAGTCGAGGTCCATCTCTCTGCTGGTGTAGAGCTTGAGTTCGTTCACTCAGGAAGATTTGCCCGGTCCTGCATCAATATGATTTCACTTATATGTGGAATCTAGAGAACAAAATAAACAAACAAACAAAATGAAAACAGGCTCATAGATACAGGGGACAAACTGGTGATTATCAGATGGGCAGGGAGTTGCGAGGCTGGGTGAAAAAGATGAAGGGATTAAAAAGTACAAACTGGTAGTATGAATCATGGGGTTATAAAGTACAGCATAGAGAATATAGTCATTAATATTATAATAACCATGTTTAGTGCCAGGTGGGTACTAGACTAATAACGGGGAAATGATTTCATAAATTACGTAAATGTCTAACCACTACGCTCTACACCTGAAACTAACGTAGAATAATATTGAATGTCAACTCGGATTGGAAAATAAAAGTTAAAAAAAATCCCACTGCTTTCTTCTCCTATGGTTACCTTGATAGGCAGTGCAAAGTAACTCAGAAAAACTAGTTCTCTAGTCTTCCTCTGCTAATTCCTAACTGTGTTGTGGGACAAATAGTTAACATCTCTGGAGCTAAGTTTCTTTGTCTCTCAAATAAGAGAGTTGGATTAGACCATTCTCAGGGCTCTTTTTCAATTGTAAAATTCTGTATCTTTTTAAAATTATTATTTCTGTTTTTAAACTTGCCCTACGTAGTATAGAGCAAAAGAAAGATTTGAGAAAATGAGTTAAAAAAAACAACAATTTAGGTCAGGAATAAAAATGTAGGCTTGAATAATCCACATGTTCATAAATGCACACAAGAGATATAATTTCTTGAACTTCCCTTTACTTTGTAGTGTGTAATTATATTTTGTGATGTCATTAATAATATTTAGAATGTCTCCATTTTAAGGAAGATTAATTACTTTTTTTATCAAAAGTTCACTGCTTTGACAAATACAAAATATTATTAAAGACACTTGGATGGCAAATTTGATATTGATCAGTAGAACCATTTGAGGCAGAATTGCTTTTCCACAAAGGGGTTCAGAATAAGCCTCCACAAAATATGCCGCTTTGGCATGCGGATTGTTTTGAGCTGATGACAATCAAGACTCAGAAAATTAAAACAAAAACAAAAACCTTCTACCTCTTCCTTAATTACCTAAAAGAATTTAGATAGGGACTTGACCAATAAAAAGAGCTATTGACAGAAATAAATTTTTGTCTGAATGACCTATCTGTCTGGCAGGACAACATCTAATTATTAAACATCTGTTCTCATCATCCTGTGAATTACCTTCTTCCCCTTTGAAGCTCCAAGCCCCTATCCCATTACTTAGCTCGGGATTACATATAAACCTCAACTTCCAACTTGTCCTAGGGTCTCATTGTCTTTGTGGGGCTCCTGTATGTATGTAATTATTATTATTTTTTATTATGATGACATTGGTTAATGAAATCTAGTAAGTTTCAGGTGTACAATTTAGCAACCCAGCAGTACATCCCTCTTAGATATTAATTTGGCTCCAAGATACCCATGGCTTAGCTAAAGCTGATAATGTGTGCTCATAAAAAAGAAAAACTGGATGAAGTTTCCCTCTCATCTTATTCTATGTCCTGAGAGCTTGGCTTTATGATCTGTGAGAATATTCTCTCTGGTCTCTGCCAACTGGAAGATGCATGTATCAGAGCTGAATTGGCTGTGGATGTGATAAGAAGTGTTCTCTTTCTCCGACTAGACCAGCTCTCAGAGGAGTTTGCCATAAGGTGACCTGGTCCATAACGGACCTTTATTGCCTCAAGCTTCATGTCTTGTTATTGCCCAAAGTCCTATTCCAGTAGTGCTTGCCTTATGTCAGAGATTAGTAGGTCTGTATCCGGAGGCATCTCACATTCTCATGAGTCACTGGAGACATCATTTTCACTAAACCATTCTTACCATCTGTGACAACGAAGCTGTTTGCTTTCTTAGACTCTGGGAATGAACTTTTTCAATCATTGGGTCTTCATTTTCTGCACCCACTTCAAGGATGCCTATTATAAGCTATTCATCTGTCTAAATTTCTTGAAATAGGTAAACAATTCCCTGTTCTCTTCTCCTTCTGGTATCCCTAGGATGTGAAGTTGGTATGATTGATATTGTCCCAGAGACCCCTTAACTTCTCCTCATATTTTTGGATTCTTTTTTATTGTTGCTGTTCTGATTGGGTGTTTTCTCCTACCTTATCTTCTAAATTGCTGATTCAGTCTTGTGCTTTATCTGCTCTACTATTGATTCCCTCTAATGTATTCTTTATTTCAGTTATTGTAGTCTTCATTTCTGCCTGGTTATTTTTTATGTTTTCTATCTCCATTTTCATGTTTTCTATCTCTTTGTTTAAAGTTCTCACTGAGTTCATCTACTCCTTCTCTAAGTTCATTGAGTCTCTTTATAACCAGTGTTTTGAACTCTGCATCTGGTATATTACTTATCTCCATTTTGGTGAGTTCTTTTTCTGGAGCTTTTTTCTGTTCTTTCATTTGGGACATGTGTCATTTTCTCCCCATTTTGGCTGCCTCTGTGTGTTTGTTTCTATGTATTAGATAGGACTGCTATATCTCCCAGTCTTAGTAGAGTCGGCTTATGTAGTAGATGTCCTGTGGGGTCCAGTGGCATAATCTACTAGGTCATCTAAGCCAGGTTCTCTAGGTGTGTCCCCTTGTTTGAATTTTGTGTACCTTCCTGTTATAGTTGAGCCTTGATTGTTGTTGGTAATCAATGGGAGGGATTGACCCTTGGGCTGATTGGTTTTAAGGACTGACCGTGACATCAGTAGAGAAGCAGTTGTGCAGGAACTGAACCTACAGAGCAGGATTTACTTTAACAGGGCTCTGGTGCCTGCTGAGTCTACCTTTTGGGTGTTTCATTTGTAGATGTGGTTGGGTGGTGTTGTCGGGTTGTCTGAAGCTGGCAACCAGATGTGTTTGTTCTGGGGCCTCTTGGGGTAAGGGCTCTGGTGCAGGCCAAGTTCAGCTGCTGCTTGTGCTCTACCCAGAGCACCTTGGTATGAGCTACAAAGTGATCTGCAGATGGCTGCCACTCGTACTGGGATTAAAAGTGTATGGGAGAGGCTAAGGTGCGAACTGAAGCCTGCTGCCTCTAGTGCCGGGCTTGGGGCTATTTAGCAAGAGGTACAGGGCACGCTGAGTCTAGATGCAGCTTGTTTTGGGTTTGTGAACCTTTGACAGATTTTAGGAAATTCCACTGAAGCCCTAAGACAGGACATTTGTGGAGAGAAACTGAATTGTCTGGCTTTAGGGTGAGGGCTAGAGGGGCAGCTTTTTTCTAGACAGAAGTGCTGGCAGAATCCTTTGTTTCTTTGTTCGGCTCCTCCATCTCCTAGCATGCAGAAGCAGGTGGCTGCCTTATCTGAGTCTCCATCAACCCTACTCTGGTGATTCTGAGACCTTGCCCCACCCAGTTGTGGGCCCACCCAAGCCACATCCAGTGGCTTTTCCATATAAAAGGCCTGTCTTGGTTCCTGCTGTAGATTTTCCTAAAATCTTTGTTCGCAAAACGGAATAGCAGGATCTGGCCTCGGTGTGCCCTGCAACACTTTTTGAGCAGCCCCAAGACCAGCACTAGTGGATTGGCCTCTTAAGGTACCTCCAAGCCCAGCACAGGTGGTGGCCGTCTACAGATTGCTTGGTGACTTTTGCCAAGTACTCCCAGGCAGGGCACTGGCTGTGGCTGGAGACCCTCCCAGGAGGCCAGAGAGGCTGAAGTGCCTCATGGCCAACTTTATGCCAAGCTGGAGCACCACTGGGACTGCATCCGAGGATAACACTTCCAAAGGGAAGACCTGGCAGACACAGAGCTGTGCTCAATTGAATCTTGTTCCATAGAGTCAGTCCCTCACCAGCCAGTCTTCACTACTAATCAGCCTGAGTTTCAGTCCCTACCACTGATGTGCAAACAGCAACCAA
Organism: Eidolon dupreanum; assembly: GCA_028627145.1. Taxonomy (NCBI): domain Eukaryota; kingdom Metazoa; phylum Chordata; class Mammalia; order Chiroptera; family Pteropodidae; genus Eidolon; species Eidolon dupreanum. The sequence goes on from CM053505.1 coordinate 68,234,229, forward strand.
GGCTGAACTATAACAGGAGGGCACACACAAACCATACAAGGGACACACCTGGAGCACCCAGCCCAGCTGACCAGGGAAGACTGTGCCACTTGGCCCCACAGGACAACTACTATATAAGGCCACTCTACTAATACTGAGAGACATAGAAGCCCTACTTAATATATAGAAACAAACTAAGGAAGGCAGACAAAATGCGGAGACAACAAAAATATGTCCCACATGAAAAAACAGTACAAAGTTTCAGAAAAAGAACTAAACAAAATGGAGACAAGCAATTCACCAGATGCAGAATTCAAAACGTGGGTTATAAAGAGACTCAGTGAGAATTTTAACAAAGAGTTATAAAATATAAATCTAAAGATAGAAAAAGTAAAAAAGAGGCAGTCAGAAATGAAGAATACAGTAACTAAAATGAAGGATACATTGGAGGGACTCAACAGTAGATTAGATGAAGCGAAGGATCAAATCAGCGATTTAGAAGATAAGGTAGTGTGAAACACCCTATCAAAATAGCAACAAGAAGAAAGAATCAAAAAAAATGAGGATAGTTTAAGGGGCTTCTGGGACAATATCAATCTTACCAACATTTGCATCATGGGGGTATCAGAAGAAGAAAAAGCAAGGCATTGAAAACCTATTTCAAGAAATTATGACAGAAAACTTTCCTAACTTGGTGAAGGAAATAGACATACAGGCCCAGGAAGTGCAAAGAGTCTCAAACAAGATAAACCCAAAGAAGCTCACACCAAGAGACATCATAATTAAAATGCCAAAGTTTAAAGACAAAGAGAGAATTTTAAAAGCAGCAAGAGAAAAGCAATTAGTTACCTACAAGGGAAAAACCCTTAAGACTGGCAGCTGATTTCTCAGAAGAAACTATATAGGACAGAAGGGCTTGGCACAAAATATTTGACGTGAGGAAAACCCAGGATCTGCAACCAAGAATATTTTATTCAGCAAAGCTATCATTTAGAGTTGAAGGACAGATAAAGAACTTCCTAGACAAGAAAAAGCTAAAGGAGTTCATCACCAGCAAATCAGTATTACAAAAAATGTTACAGGGACTTCTCTAAGAAGAAGAAGATAAATGATAAAAAAAAATATGAATAATAAAATGGCTATAACTACATATCTAGTAATAATTATTTTAAATGTAAATGGATTAAATGTTGCAATCCACACATATGGTGGCTGAATGGATAAGAAAACATGACCTTTACATATTTTGCCTATAAGAAACTCACTTCAGATTGAATGACACAAGCAGACTGAATGTAAATGGACAAAAAAAAGATGTTTCATGAAAATGGAAACAAAGAAACAAAAAAGTTTGAGTAGCAAAACTTATATCAGACAAAATACAATTTAAAACAAAGGCTATAACAAGATATGAAGATCCAGGTATTCCACTTCCGGGTATTTAATCAAAGAAACTCAAAACACTACTTTGAAGGAATATGCAAATTAGTATGTTCATTGCACCATTATTTACAGTAGCCAAGATTTGGAGGCATCCTGGGTGTCCATCAGTGGATGAATGGATAAAGAAGAGGTGGTATATATATATACAATGCAATATTACTCAGCCGTAAAAAGGAATGAAATCTTGCCATCTGCAGAAATATGGATGAATCTAGAGGGTATCGTGCTGAGTGGAGTAAGTCAGACAGACAAAGACAAATGTCATATGTAGAATTTAGAGAACAGGATAAACAAACAACAGAAACAAGATCATAGATACAGGGACAATTTTGATGGCTGTCAGATTTTGGGTTGTGGGATGGGTGAAAGAGGATGGGATTAAGAGGTACATATTGGTAGTTATAAAATAGTCATGGGGATGTAGAGTATAGCGTGGGGAAATATAATCAGTAGTATTGTAGTAACTATGTATAGTGTTAGATGGGTACTGGATTTATCAGGGTATCACTTTATAAGTTATATTAATGTCTAATCACTGTACTGTATATCTGAAACTAATATAATATTGTATGTCAACTATAATTGAGAAAAATAAAAATGTAAAAAAAAATGAATCCATCCATGTTATTGCAAATGGCAGTATTTCATCTCTTCTTATGGCTGAGTAATATTCCATTGTACATATGTACACAGCTTCTTTATCCAGTCATCTATCATATGACATTTTGGTTGCTTCCATGTCTTGGCCACTGTGAATAATGCTGCTATGAACATCGGTGTGCAAATATCTTTTCGGGTATGGGTTTTCAAGTCTTTGAGGTAAATGCCCAGTAGAGAGATTTCTGGATCATATGGTAGATCAATTCTTAGTTTTTTGAGGAACTTCCATACTGTTTTCCATAGTGGCTACACCAGTTTGCAGTCCCACCAGCAGTGTATGAGGGTTCCTTTTCCTCCACATCTTCTCCAGCATTTGTTATTACTTGTCTTGTGGATTATAGCTATTCTAACAGGTGTGAGATGATGTCTCATTGTGGTTTTGATTTGCATTTTCCTAATAGCTAGTGATATTGAACATCTTTTCATATATTTGTTGGCCATTTGTATGTCCTCTAGGGAGAAGCATTTGTTCATGTGACAACATGGATGGACCTCGAGATAATCATACTAAGTGGAATAAGCCAGACAGAAAAAGTTGAAAATCACATGATATCACTTATATGTGGGATATAAACCTAAAAGCAACAAATGAATAGGACAAACAGATAGTCATGGACATGGACTCTAGACTAGAAGTTACCAGAGGGTAGGGAGTAGGGGCAGGGGGAGGTAGATGGGGTAAAGGGGGTCAAATATGTGCTGATAGAAAGAAATCTAACTATGGGAGATGAACACACAGTGTAAACATGTATACGCCTTACTGTTGAAGTGTACAGCTGAAATTTATTGGATTTTGTTAACCAATGTCACTATAAAAAATATGAATAATTTTTTTTTTAAAAGCATAAATCCTAGAGCCAATATGACTGGGTTTGAATGTAGGTCCACTATTTGGTAGTTATGTACCTTGGACAAATTTTTTAATGTCTCTGGGCCTTCATTTTCTTACCTGTAAAATGAAATAATACTGATTTTTTAGGTTATGGGGTTAATGTGAGGATTAAATGAGTAGATATTTGTAACCTTGTTAGTGGATACTTGTAAAGCTGTTAGAACTGATCCTGGCAGATAGTAAATGCTATTTGTTAAATAAAAATTAATTAATTGACCATTCTCAACTCATGGCCTATTAGAATTCTGTTGAAGGTAAAAAAAAAAAGCCTCTTAATTACTAAATTTAATGCAGTCTCCAGTTCTTAGCTAATTTGACCTTTGAGCAACATGACACAGTGGACCACTAAAATCGTCTTGGATTCTCCCTTTATTTCCTGGATTCCTCTTTCATGATTCTTCCCATATCTTTCTGATATTTTCTTCTTAATTTCCTTTGTGATTTCGTTTGGTTTCTGTTTTTGGTCCTCTTCCCTTTTCACTCTATAACTCAATAAATCTGATGGGAAAAAAAATTCTCCAAACCATTCTCATAATATAAAAGTCCCTCTGTAATCTAATTTCTGTTTATCTCTTCAGACTCATCTTTCAGTACCCCATCATCTGAAATGGCTTGAACTTTCCAGAGTGTTTTGGTAGTGCTGTTTCTTCTGTCAGGAAATACCCTTCTACCCTTATAAATATTTCTTGATTTTTCAAGTCTTAAATAAATTTTCCTTGATACCTTAGTTGAGTTTTCTCCTTTACATCTTATATTTATATATTGTAGATACCAGTATCCCCAGAATCTATGATCGTAAGGAGGTCAATATTTGCTGATTGACTGTATTATAGCACTTAAATTAATATGTTGCATGTATTTTTTTGTTTTCAGGCAACTATATATGCCTTGAGAAAAAGATTTATTTTTTAATCTTTAGGTCCTTGGTGCTAAGCAATTACTTAAATACAGCAAATAGTTAAATTATTTACATTTTAAAATATCTCCAGACATTTATGTTGTGATTTCTGTAATAATCTAAACATGTTTTCAGCTGTCAAAATTTACTAATTGATTTTATTTCCTCTGAAGAACGTCTGAAGTGACAAATAGGATTTCTCTAACCTTTCAAAAAAGCGTATACAGAGCAGTATTTAGGCAATTTGAGGAATAATTACATTTTTCTTAAGAAATGTCCTGGACACATCTTTAGAGAAGTCATCAAAAAGTGTGTGGTACTGCAAGCCTGTGGATGGGCCTTAACTGCTAGATTTGTGGTAGCTCTTTGAATTTAAGAGAAGCGGAGAATCTGCCTATTACATTAAGAACTGAAAGTTTTATTTGCCAGGAATGTCAGCAGCAAAGAACAGAAAAGGGTTCTAAGAGCTCCGAAAGGCAAGTGTCAAGAGGTCACGGAAATAAAGTTATGACTGACTAGGTGGTGGATGCACAAAAAAGATGGAGACAGCTTTTAGAAAGAGTGGGAAAAAATCTAGCGATTCTTCTTATTTTTTTATTTTTTTATTTTTGTGAGCAGAGTTCCGGATAGGAAACCTGGAAAGTGGTTTAAATTAAGCTCCACCCCTTGGGCCTTAGCAACAGTGAAGGGAAAGACTGTGATTGGCGGATGAGTTTAGCTAGGACCCAAGTGAACAGTGAGGGGGCGCTACACCTACCTAGCTCAGCGTGTGGTGCGGTTACGCTGAGGAGATGGCTTCGCTTTCCCGCCTAACAGTTTCTGGAAAGGTGCTGGCACACCCTAAGAATTGGGGAAAGATGGCCTTTCTAGATATGTCTCTAGGTATGTAGATCCGGATCCCAGGCCCCGCTGGTCTGGGCAGCCGACTTTGAGCCAGAGATTTCCCGTCAGGGGGGCAGGCCCGCGGCGGTATGAGCCACACCCCTGGGTGGGTTGGGTAGTCACTGCCCCAACGCCATTAAAGTCGGCTGCTGGGCTCCCGCCGGTCTTCTCCGCTTGCATTTTTCCCGCTCCCTCCTAGCCCTCTCTTCTTAGGTGGGAAAACAGGCTGTCATGTGGGGATTAAAGATTGCTGGGAGGGGACGGGTGGGGGAAATTAAAAGCCAGCTACTGCCATATATTTTCTTCTCCTGAGGAATGCTAGCAGGCTACCCTCTCTCTTAACAAAGGTGGGGCCGCACACTCTGCGCAGTAGGCCACACTCGCTCCTCAGAATCCGAGTGCGTGGCACAAATAACTAGGTGCTAGGGGTAGAAGGAGCAAAGCAGTAAGCCGGGGCAAAGGGGTGGTTTGCTTTCACGGTGCTTATTCAATTCAGCCTATCTTTCCCTTTTGCTGGTGGCTGGCACCCTTTAGTTTAGTACCTCAGATCTCTACGTGCCATCATGCACTTTAGAAATGGGGGTGGGGAGAAGGAAGAGTGGGGAGCAGAGCCCGGAAAGAGGAAACTTGAGCAATGGGGGAGGGAGCAAAACTGGAAGGGCGACTTTAAAAATAAGAGGGGGAGGAGCAGTGCTGTGAGGGCGGGCCTTTGATGTGGAGGGGAGGAGCAAGGAGGGTGAAATTTGGGAAGTGCAAAGAGGTTTCTCTTTAGAGATCAGGGTGGGAGAGCAGAGTCGAGAAGGTTCAATCTAGAAGTGGCGGAGGTGGGGGTGATCCATAGAAATGAGGTGAGAAGGGTAAGGAGGGCATACCTTAGAAATAGAGGGGAAATAGAGTTGATTGCTGTGAGGACCGAGGCAACCAGCAGGAAAGGCAGATAGTAGAAATGAGACGAGCAGAGCAGGCGGGTAGGGGGGTATTTAAAAATGAAGGGGTAGAGTAGGAAAGTAGGGAAGCAGACTTTAAAAGTGAAAGGGGAAAGCAAAGCAAAGAAGATGGATATTAGCAAGAAGGGAGTAGTAAGGAAAGCAGACATTAGAAGTGGGAGTGAAGAGGAGCAAGGGTGAAAGACCTTAGAAATGGAAGTGGAGTAAAGATGGAAGATCTTAGACATTAGTGAGGAACAATGAGGGTAGAACTTAGAAATGGAAGGGCACAGAGCAGGTAGGGTTGACCTTATAAATGAGGAGGGAGAAGAAGGATGGACTTTGGAAATGAAGAAGGAGCAGGAGTTCAGACCAAAAATATGAGACAGGGAGCATCCCTAAGGGCAATCATTAGAATTGGGGAAAGGAGGAGCAGGGAAAATGGACCTTAAGAATGAGATTGGACAAGCAAAAGGAGGGCAGATCTCAGAAATGATCAAAGTATTGTAGCCAGGGAGGACCTTATAAGTGGTAGGTAGCAAGTAGAGTGGACCTTAGAAATAAGGATGAGGGAGCAGAGCAGGGAGGGTGAGTTTTTTAAATGAAAGGAGATTATTTGCCTTTTTATTGTTGAGTTGTAAGAGTTCTTTATATATTATGGATACTGAACCTTTCTTAGATATATGATTTATGCACATTTTCTGTGAGTTGTCTTTTTCACTTTGATAGTGTTCTTTGAAGCACAAAAGTTTTTAATTTTGATAAATTACAATTAATTTTTTTGTTCATGCTTTAGTATCATAGCTAATAAATTATAAATATTTATCCCTGTGTTTCCTTCTAAGAATTTTATAGTTTTAGTTTTTACATCTTTGACCCATTTTGAGTTAATTTTTTGCATATGGTGTGAGATCCAGCTTCTTCTAGGTGTGCATATCCAATTGTTCTAACATCATTTGTAAAAAAGATTTTTTTTCTGCTAATGAATGTTCTTCTTGGTGGAATTGCTTTCTTTATTTTTAGATAGTTCACTGCTAGTGTATAGAAATAGAATTTATTTTTGTGTGTGGATCTTGTATTATCTATCCTTGTTGAACTTATTAGCACTAGTTTGTGTGTGTGTACATCCTTCGGGTTTTCTGTATACAAGATCATGAAATCTAAGAATAGAGATAGATTTACTTCTTTCTTTCAAATATGGTTGCCTTTTTTTTTTCCTTGACTAATTGCTCTGGCCAGAATTTCCAGTGAAACGTTAAACAGATGTGGTGAGAAGACATCCTTGACTTGTTTCTGCCTTGACTTATTTCTGATCTTGGGGGGAAGCTTTCAGTCTTTCACCATTAATTGACATTTTAACCGTGGGTTTTTCATGGATGCCTTTTATGAGGTTGAGGAAGTAACCTAATCCCCCTGCCCCTTACCTCTGAGGGGGAATGACCATGAATAATACCTACAACATTTCCTTGTTTTTTTTTTCCTTTAAGGTGTTTTTAACAATCTACTTCATGATCAGTATCCATAGGCTTCATTCTTCTAAGACAGTTCCTGTTATTCTAGACTTGCCTCCTACACCTACCTCCAACATGAGTTCCAAAATACTTTGTGACTTTAAAATTACTTTCAAATGAGTGTGCCTGATCTCGGCTGATCTCAGAAGCTAAGCAGGGTCAGGCCTGGTTAGTACTTGGATGGGAGACCACTTAGTAATTCCAGGTGCTGTAGACATTAAAAAAATTACTTTTAAAAAATAATAATTGGTCACTGGGTAGGGCTGGGACTATGATGAGGGAAGTGGGGCACTTGCCAAGGGTGCAGAATTTAAGGAGACAACAAAAATTCAGTGATCAAGATAAATAATATTTTAATGAAATATTTAAAAATCAAATGAACAAACTACAGCCCTCTGGCTGGTCACCTGTTCTTATAAATAATTTTTTAAATATATAAATAAAGGAATAAGAGTTGAGGCAAGTGAATCAAGGTTGTGCAAGTATGGGATCTGATCTGGTCTTTTTGTTGTTGATTATTTTGTTCATGCCTGATGTGAAAAAATTGAGTAAATATTTGTTTTATGTCTTTCCAAAAGTGGACCTAAAGCCTCCCTTTTGGGTAGCTAGCAATTTTTCAAGCTCTGGAGTACTTACCTTCTCTCTCTCTGGATTTGTATATTGAACTTTAGTGACAGAATAGACTTAAGAGAGATGGAAAACATCTGGTTGACACATGGGATTTAAACAGTAGATAATGTCAAGCTCTGGGAGATTGTGGGGAGTGGTTGTTTGATGTAACTTGGACAATAGCAGATTTGACGGATTTAGGAAGCACTGTCATTTAAGTAGATGATTACAGCTAGGAGGATATGAAGAGAGTCTGGTTTGGAAAAGATTGGCTCAAATAATATGTGAAAGGCTGAAAAAAGATGTTGACTTGAGTATGGTAAGTTAGTTGGAGGTTCTGTATGAGATTAAAATTTTGTAATCAGGGTTGTAAAAAGTCATAAGAAGTCATTGTTTTGTGTTCTTAAACATTTGTTCTCCATATCCATATTTATACTATTTCAGACAAATGAGAGACCAGGTTTTGATCTTTTCAGGGGAACAGGCAAAACTTTTGACTAGTATGAAAAACCCTTCCAGTTTGAAGCCAAGAAAAATACAGCATAAAGAGCAAATAACACATTGTTTCCATGAGTTGATGAAAAATCCATACTTTCCCAATAAATTTCCTCATGTTTTTATTGTGAAAATATTACTTTTAACAGTGCATATCTTTGTCTTTGGATAACTATGCACATGTATTAGAAAAGCAATTTTATTATTTATATATACATAATTTTATATTATTTTAATATTTATGTTATATAAATATTTATTTGAATATAAGGATATTACTTCCACTGTAATAAAAGGTACTAAAATATGAAAAGGTTGTACAAATTTATTTTTGTTCTCGTACCTAGTGAACATTCCCAGAAGGTACTATAGTCTTTGTAGAAATTAAAGGCAAAAGTAAGACCAAAATTGGAACTGGCAACAGTAAGAACTTAATATGAAATGTACTTTCCTATTCACTACTGCTAGCTAAAGGAGACTAAAGTGAAAGTACTGTAATTAGAGAGGCACACTTTCTTCTTTCTAGATGTATTGGATCATAGCTCCATAAATGTTTATAAAGCATCCACTCTGTATTAAGTACCATGCTAGGCACTTAGTACACTGATAAACAATGGCTTCTTCTCAAGTAGCTCATAATCTAGTTGGAGAGGCAGTTAAGTAAATACGTGCGATTATATGTTGTTTTAAGTGTTCAGGAAGTATGTATAGTCAGAGTCTCTCAGAAATTGAGAGGAAACTGTTGCTTACATTTTTTGAGGCTTCTAATATTTTAAGCATTTAAAAAATGAGAAAAGTGTTTACCAAAACTGAGGTATGTATTAAATGTTTACAAGTAATAAACCAGTGCTTTTTAATTTAAGCATGCATATTCTAAAATACAAGGCAATATAATTATATTTTCACAAGAAAATTAATTGTATAATTTACATAAATTTAATTATTCATATGACAACTCAAGCAGTGTGATCTATTTTAAACTTTATGAGGAATGTTTTCTTCAATGTTGACAGTATATTTCTGAGACCAGGTGTATCTGACTTAGGCTCTTTGGTGAGGCCTGGGCCAGATGGTTCTCCTTGAGAGATCTGACTGTTTTCCAGATGGATTCAGTGAAGAATATCACTATAGAGAGTAGCATGAATACAGCACTGTGACTCTGTAATGATATATCTTGAGAACTAAAAGAAAGGACATGAGAATCTGGAAAAAGATTGTTATATTAAGGATACTTTCTTCATAACCTCATTGACTATGTTAAAAGTGCCCTTACACATCTTACCCAGGATCAAAAGCATTTATTTTCTCTTCCCTATGGAGAGGCTGAATAGCAATTGGATTTCATCTCTAAATCATAGCTGATAAGGTCTTTGATTTCTAGCTCTACTATTATACAGTTCCATTACAGTGCAACAAATTGGATGGTAGCCTCTGGAATTACAAAGTCCAGCGGTTAAAATTGTGTATAATTTCACTTAAAAAAAACCCTGCTAAACATTCCAAAGGTGTAAATAATCGAAACCTTAAAAAAGTAATTAAATTTTTTCAGTAAGTTTGTAAAAGACCATTATGTTTGAAAAGTCAAGACCTCTCATGTTTCTCAGGGTTTATTTACTACTGTGAAAACATCTATTATTATTTTTTTTATTAAATTTATTGGGGTAACATTGGTTAATACAATTTTCAAGTATACATTATAATTTGACATCTATTGTCTGATTACTACCCTAAGTCCAGTTTCCTTCAGCTACCATATATTTGATCCCCTTTACCCACTTTGCCCTCTTCCTACCCTACCCCCCTATATTTGACCCCCTTTACCTCATCTACCTCCTCCCTCTTCCCCCACTCTGAACCCTCTGGTAACCACTAGTCCATTCTTCATGTCCCTGAGTCTCTGTTTGTCCTGTTCATTTGTTGCTTTTACATGTAAATCGCACATATAAGTGATATCATGTGATTTTAAACTTTTTCAGTCTGGCTTATTTCGCTTAGCATGATTATCTTGAGGTCCCTCCATGTTGTCGCAAATGGCAGTATTTCATCTCTTCTTATGGCTGAGTAATATTCCATTGTATATATGTACCACAGCTTCTTTAGCCAATCATCTATTGTAGCACACTTCGGTTGCTTCCATGTCTTGGCCACTGTGAATAATCTGATATGAACATCGGTGTGCAAATATCTTTTTGGAAATGGGTTTTCAAGTCTTTGGGGTAAATACCCAGTAGAGGGATTGCTGGATCATATGGTAGGTCAATTCTCAGTTCTTTGAGGAACCTCCATACCATTTTCCATAGTGGCTGTACCAATTTGCAGTCCCACCAGCAGAGTATGAGGGTTCCTTTTTCTCTGCATCCTCTCCAACATTCGTTATTACTTGTCCTGTTGATTATAGCCATTCTAAGGGGTGTGAGATGGTATCTCATTGTGGTTTTGATTTGCATTTCCCTAATAGCCTATGATGTTGAGCATCTTTTCATAATGTTTGTTGGCCATTTGTATGTCCTCTAGGGAGAAGTGTCTGTTCAGGTCCTCTACCCAGTTTTTGATTGGATAGTTTGTTTTTTTTTTGTTGTTGTTATTGAGTCGTATGAGTTCTTTGCATATTTTGGATATTAGGCCCTTACCTGAGATGTTGCTTGCAAATATATTTTCCCACTGAGATGTTTGTCTCTTTACGTTTTTACAATTTCTTTTGCTGAGCAGAAGCCTCTTAGTTTGATGTAGTCCCATTCATTTACTTTAGCTTTACTTCCCTTGCCTTTGAGGTCAAATTCATAAAATCCTCTTTAAGTCCAAGGTCTTTGAGTTTAGTTCCTATGTTTTCCTCTTTGCATTTTATTGTTTCAGGTCTTATATTTAAGTCCTTAATCCATTTTGAGTTAATTTTGGTGTGTGGTAATAGACAACAGTCTAGTTTCATTCTTTTGCAGGTGACCTTCCAATTTTCCCAGCACCATTTATTGAAGAGGCTTTCTTTTCTCCACTGTATGTTTTTGGCTTTTTTGTCAAAAATTATTTGCCTGTATAAATATGAGTTTACTTCTGGACTCTTGATTCTGTTCCATTGGTTTGTGTGTCTGCTTTGCTGCCAATACCTTGCCGTTTTGATTACTGTCCCTTTGTAGTATAATTTGAAGTCGGGCATAGTGCTTCCTCCAGCCTCGTTCTTGTTTTCTCAGGATAGCTTTGGCAATTCAGGGTCTTTTGTGCTTCCATACAAATCTTATGATTTTTTGTTCTATTTTCTTAAAAAATGCCAATGAGATTTTGATGGGGATTGCATTAAATCTGTATAATACTTTAGGTATTATGGTCATTTTAACTATGTTGATTCTTCCAATCCAAGAACAAGGAATATCTTTCCATTTCTTTGTATCTTGTTTGATTTCTTTTAATAGGGTCTTGTAGTTTTCATTATATAGGCCCTTCACATGTTTCGTTCAATTTATTCCTAGATATTTTATTCTTTTTGTTGCAGTTGGAAAAAGAATTATTTTTTCCACTTCTTTTTCTGATACTTCATTATTAGAATGTTATGGGTTTTTGAACTGTATTTGCTTATTGTTTCTAGTAGTGTTCTTGAGAAGTCTTTAGGGCTTTCTACATAGAGAATCATGTCGTCCGCAAATAGTGACAGTTTGACTTCTTTGCATCCTATTTGGATACCTTTTATAACTTTCTCTTGTCTGATTGCATTCACTAGGACCTCCAATATTATATTGATGAGCAGTGGCGATAGTGCACGGCCTTGCGTTGTTTCTGATATTAGAGGGAAAGTTTTTAGTTTTTCATCATTAAGTATAATGTTTAACTTATATGGCCTTTATTATATTAAGAAATTTTCCTTCTATATTGACTTTGTTAAGTGTTTTGATCATGAATGGATGCTGTGTCTTGTCGAAGGCTTTTTCTGCATCTATTGATATGATCATATGATTCTTATTTTTTTAATTTGTTTATGTGGTGTATCACATAAATCGATTTGTGTATGTTGGACCATCCCTGTGTCCCTAGGTTGAAGCCCACTCAATCATGGTGTATAATCTTTTCAATATGTTGCCATATTCGGTTCGCAAGTATCTTATTTAGGATTTTTGCATCTGTGTTCATGAGAGATATTGGTCTGTAGTTTCCCTGTTTGTGTTATCTTTACCAGGTTTAGGTATCAGGGTAATATTGGCCTCATAAAATGAGTAGGCAGTATTGCCTCCTCTTTGATTTTTTGGAAGAGTTTGAGGAGAATAGGTATTAAATCTTCTTTGAATTAGTGGTAGAATTCACTGGTAAAGCCATCTGGTCCTGGACTTTTATTTTTTGGTAGGTTTTTGATGATTGTTTCAATTTCCATACTGCTGATCAGTCTATTTAGGTTTTCCATTTCTTCTTGATTCAGTCTTGGAAGATTGTATTTTTCTAAGTATTGTTCCATTTCTTCTAAGTTATTAAATTTGGTGTTACATGCTTTTTCATAGTATTCTTTCATGGTCCTTTTTATTTCTGTGATGTCAGTCGTAATTTCCTCTCTTTCATCCCTGATTTTTTTTTTATTTATATCCTTTTTTCTTTTTTATTTAGTGAGTCTAGCCAGGGGTTTGTCAATTTTATTAACTTTCTCTTAGAACCAGCTTCTTGTTGTATCTATTTTTTCTATTGTTTACTACGATAGTGTTTTGTTCTGTTTCTCCCTTTAGTTCTGTAATTGCTTTATATATTTCAGGGTTCCCTGATTGGGAGTCTAGATATTAATAAGTGTTATGTCCTCTTGGTTCATGATTCTCTTTATCATTACGAAGTGTCCCTCAGTATCTTTCTTTACCTTTTTTTATTTTGAAGTCTATTTTGTCTGATACTAGCACTGCTGCTCCTGCTTTTCTCTGAATTCTATTTGCTTGAAATATCATTTTCCACCCTTTCTCTTTGAGTCTCTATCTGTCTTTAGAGCTGAGATGTGTCTCCTGAAGGCAGCATATGGTTGGTTTTTTTTTTCTTTATTCATTCTGCAACTCTACCATTTTATTGGTGAGTTCAGTCCATTTCCATTTAGGGTGATTATTGAAATATGATGTCTTCTTATAGCCATTTTATCTTTTGCTTTCCGGTACCTCGGTGTTTCCATTGCTTCTTTGTCCTTGTGTTTCTGTTTTATTTTGGTTGGCTTTTGTGGGTTTAGCCTCTGATTCTTCTTCTCTTATGTTAGATACTTTAGTTCTGACTCTGTTGTGTGTGGTTACCATTACAAATATGAAAAAGATAGTTTTATATATATATATATATATATATATATATATATATATATATATATATATATATACAGTCATCTATTTTCTTCTGTGTGTGCCTTATCTCCTTCCCCCTTTGTGAATTTGGATATTTGAATCTTCTCCTTTTTAGTTATTGTTATCTCAATTTGTTTCTATATATGCTGAATGTTTATTACTATCTTGTTATAGCAATTCTCTTATTTTTTAAGCTTATAATGCCCTGTTCTTAGTAAGGGTTGCACTCCTCTGCTTCTATTTGCCTGATAGTCACTTTACTCCCAATTATTATTATTATTTTTTGTTTTGTTTAAGGTGAGCTGACCCCTTTCAGGATTTCCTGTAGAGTAGGCCTCGTAGTGGAGAATATTCTCAATTTTTGTATGTCTGGAAAAGTCTTAATTTTTCCTTCATATCTAAAGGAGAGCTTACCTGATACATTATTCTAGGCTGCTAGTTCCTTTCACTTAATAGTTTAAATATTTGATTGCATTCCTTTCTGGCTTGTAAGGTCTGTGGTGAGAAGTCCGATTATAATCTAATAGGCTTTCCTTTATACGTTACCATTTTCTTCTCCCTGGCTGCCCTGAGAATTCTATCTTTGTCATTGATTTTTGATACCTTTAATAAAATGTTTTTTGTTGAAGGCCCTTTTGTGTTGAGATAATTGGGTGTTCTGTTGACTTCTTGAATTTCAAGTTCCAGCTCATTCCCTAGATTTGGGAATCTAGATTCTCATCCACTATTTGTCTTTAAATGCTTTCTAGTCTCTGTTCCTTTTCTTCACCTTTGGTAATGCTCATTATTCTTATGTTTCTTTTCTTGATGGTATCAGCTAGTTCTTGAATTTTCTTTCATTATTTTTTTCATTCTTTGGTTTCTCTCTTTCTGATTTATTTCGAGATTTCTGTCTTTGATATTGCTTATCCTTTCCTCCATTTGGTCGACTCTGTTTCCCAAGGTTGCTATTTCATTTTTCAACTTTTGCAGTGTGTTTTTTAATCTCCAGAAGATCAATTCTGTTCTTTTTGAGGGTTTCAGTCTCTTTGCTCTGCTCATCTAGTTGTTTTTACATTTCCTGAAATTGTTGATATACTTGTTTTGCAACTCACTGAGTTTTTTAAGAAGTACCATTATGAATTCTCTGTCACTTAAGTTGCACATTTCTATGTCTGTAAGCTCATTTTCTGGAGATTTTTCTCTTTTTATTTGTGATATGCATTGTCACCTTGGTTGTTCATGGTGTTTAATGGACTATTTCTCTGCCTGGGCATTAATAGAAGTGTATTTTGTTGTTTTTCCAGAAAGAAGATTTATTATATAAAGGTCTCTCTTTAGCCTGCTGCAAAGAAGGCACTTTTCTTTTGGTTTCCAGTAGATGGCATCTGAACCTCTTAGATCCCCGCTTTATATAAAGCCTAAAAATGTCTTTAAAATTTTTTTGTAGACATTTAATCCCACTCGCTACACTCAGCTTTAATCACTGTCAGTGTCAGCAACTGTTTGGGTAGTGTTTGCTTTGATTCTCCTGGGGCTCCGTGGTGATTGGTCTCAGAGGATATGTGGGGAGGGGCCCCCTGGGTTGGGGGTTGGGGGCTACAGATCAGCTTCGGTTTTTCAACCGGGGCCGTAAAAATCAACTGTTGTTTGTATGCGGTCCAGACCTGCTTCCCTGCTTTCCCTGATGGCTCAGCCCTGCTGCAGGCTGCATAAAAAGTCCAGACACTTCCAGGCAGGCTGATCAGGGAAGTCACTGCACCTTCACCCCTCCTCCTCCTCTTCCTGCTGCAAGGAGCTCTGGAAGCTGTGAGAGGCAGCTTCTTAATTACTCCCAGTCCACTGCCCAACACGTGGGGTTCTGACCTGTGGTAGCTCTATGCGCAGATCTCATGCTCAAACATGCTGGTGGGTGTTTTTTGTTGAGTTTTAGATGTTCAGCTTATTGTTGTTTCAAGGGGAGAGATCTGAAGATGTCTCTGACTCCACCATGTTTCCAAGAATCTCCCCCCCATCTATTATTAATTTTGTCCCACTTAACTCTTTTCCTATTTGTCTTGAGAATACTAACCAGTGGTGTTTGCAGCTGTAGCATTTATCCTGGGATAACTTGCGGATTACAGTCCTATCCTAACCCCCAAAGTTTGCCACGAAATGTCTCGCTTTTATTATTTTCACATCGCTCTAGTATATTGATAGTCTTTGGAAACAAATGACATCATTCAATTTAGAGCATTCTGTTTTTAGTAGTGGTATTTCCATTTGAAAAATATAGTAATTCTCAATCACTCAAATCCTAGAAAATGTAGTATCCCTACACATGATGTTAACAACGTTCTCTAACAGTTGTTAGCTGAAGATTCATTTGATGAATCCGATATATGTACACATTACTGTTACATTAGGATTAGAGACAAGTTCTGTTTAGAAATAACTCCAAGAACAGTTTTTATATTTTGTTTTCATATATAAAATCAGTCAGATTTGCTTCAGCCTCAGAGAATGTGTTTATGTAAGATTACATTAATGCTGGCAGTGAGTTGCACTTTTTTTTTTTCTAAACAGGAAATGGGTTAACATACACCTTTATACTCAGAAGGGGAAAAAGAAACTCATAATAGAAAAATTATGTATTTTTTATAGGCTGCATGTGTATACCTGAAAAAGCTTTTTAGTGTGTCAATAACTATTAAACGTCAATTCAGTTTAAAGTATTTTTTAAACAGGTGAAAGTAAAATATACCATTAACTAAAATATAAAAGTAGAAAAAGGCCAAGAATCACCCTGACATTGGAATGGAAACATTAAGTAGGAAAGTACCAATCCCTCATTTTACAAATGAGAAGACTGAGCCCAAAGAGGGGAAGTGATATGCCTAAGGTTAGCTAATGGCAGAACTGGGATTAGAACATAAATCTCCTGAACATAGAGGGTTTTGAAAGTCATGCTAAGCCTTGTAAAGGATATCCTGTAGGTCATTTGTTCCCTTCTATGACTTTGCATCAGAATCACATTATTACCTAACAGTCAAAGAACCATGTAGAAAAAGAATGAAAGGGATTTCATTCCTCAATTCATTGATATTTCTACTTAGACTATACCTGAGATTCTTTTTTTTCTGTCTCATGACACATTTTTATGTTGGGGGCATAGATATCTTTCCCTAATGACATTTTTTTCTCAATTATTTTTCAATTTGAACATTTGTCAATTTAAAATGAACTGTTCATGAAATTCCAAATACTGTTCATTTCTAGAAAACCTAGCATAGAATGGATGTGTAAGATGATATAGCTGAAATATATTAATTTTCTCCCTTTTGAATCTGAAGCACCTTCGAGATTAAAATTTCCTGCTCACTTGACTTTCATCACAGTTGGTATTTTAAATACTGTTGTCTGGACCCTGCATTAGTTTAGATGAGTACTATGCCATACAGGCTTGTCCTAAAGTGACACCATATCAGTGTTCTAAGTGCAAAGAGAAATGCAATAGTCGGCATTTAGCAAGAGGTGAGATAAAAGATCTGTATTAAATAAAGCTTTTCTACTTTATTGGGAGCCATGCAGATCTTGACTTGAAAAAAACCCAAATATTTGCTTTTAAAGATTGAATGTTATATTAAATACATCTATCATTCACCTTTTCTTTGAATATCCTCTTTTTGTAATCTAGGTAGTTTAGTTTTTGCTAAAACAAGTTTCCTTTAAAATGTGGACTTAATTTCTAAAGAAAGTAAAATGAAATAAAAATTATTACTACAGCCATGCCACCCTAAACAAGCCCGATCTCATCTGATCTCAGAAGCTAAGCAGAGTAGTGCCTGGTTAGTACTTGGATGGGAGGCCACCTAGGAAGACCAGGGGCTGTAGGCATAAAAAAATAAAAAAAATAAAAATAAAAAATAAGGGATTGTAAGCAGACAAGTTCCTTGCAATCTGTGAGGTCAACCAAGGGTTGCCTTGCCTAAAAATATATGTGTGTGTGTGTGTATGTGTGTGTGTGTATATATATCAAATAAAAGAAAAGATGGTTTCCTTTCAAATAGCTGTGCAGTGATAATATAAATTATTTAAAAAGCATTGATCAATTTCCTGATTTCATGTGATACCTAATATAATTGCCAAATACATGGAATGTTTTCAGTAAGTGCTTGATATTTGGTAGATCGACATGGCATGGTGCCAGATATTGTATGGGTTTCTCCCCTCACCCGCTGTCTGTAACCCTCACTACTTGTACCTTAGCTCCTATCCTATTGAGGTATTGGCACTCAAGACTTTTTCATCATCTACCTTATCTGTCTAACCTTTCACCCCAGAACTCTCCAGCATTAATCTTCCATTGTAGTCAAACTGATCTTTTCCCTGAATATACTTTATTAATTCTTGGCTTGAAGCCTTTTCTTATGTTGTTTCCCTTTCTTGAAGTGCCTCAACTTTTCCCCTCATTCAAATCCTCTGTATACAGTATCATGTCTTCTGCAAATAATGACAGTTTTACTTCTTCCTTTCTATTTTAGATGCCTTTTATTTCCCTTTCTCATCTCATTGCTATAGCTAGGACTTCCAATGCTATATTGAAAGGAAGTGGTGAAACTGGCCATCCTTCTCTTGTTTTCCTGATCTTAAGGAAAACGCTTTTAGCTTTTCCTTGTTGAGTATGATGTTAGCTGTGGATTTGTCATATATGGTCTTTATTATGTTGGGGTATGTTCTCTTTATTCCTACTTTGCTGAAAGTTTTGATCACAAACTGATGCTGAATTTTGTTGCATGCTTTTTCTGCATCAATTGATATATGATTTTTATCTTTCAATTAGTTAATGCAGTATATCACATTAATTGATTTGTAGATATTATACCAGACTTGCATCCCGAGAATTAATCCAACTTGATCATGGTATATATTTTTAATGTATTGCTGAATTCAGTTTCCTAATATTTTGTAGAGGATTTTTGCATCAATGTTTATCAGGGATATTGGCCTATACTTTTCTTTTATTGTATCTTTGTCTGGCTTTAGAATTAGGGTAATGTTGGCCACATAAAAAGAATCATAAAGCCTTTTCTCCTCTGAATGTTTTGGAATAATTTGAGAAGAACAAGTGTTAATTCTTCTTTGAATGTTTGGTAGAATTCACCTGTGAAGCCATCTGTTCCGGGGCTTTTGTTTTTTGGAAGAGTTTTGATTACCGATTTGATTTCATTAGTAGTAATTGGTCTCTTCAGATTTTCTGTTTCCTCTTGATTCAGTCTTGGAAGATTATATGTTTTTAGGAACGTATCCATTTCTTCCAGATTGTCCAATTTGTGGACATATAATTGCTCATAGTATTTTCTTACAATCTTTGTATTTCTGTGGAGTCTGTTGTTACTTCTCCTCTTTCATTAATGATTTTATTTATTTGAGTCCTCTCTTTTTTTCTTGATGAGTCAGGTAAAGGGTTTATCAATTTTGTTTATCCTTTCAAAGAACCAGCTCTTGGTTTCATTGATCTTTTGTATTGTTTTTCTAGACTCTATTTTGTTTATTTTTGCTCTGATCTATATTTCCTTCCTTCTACTCACTTTGGGCTTTGTTTGCTGTTGCTTTTTTTTAGTTCTTTTAAGTGTAAGTTTAGATTGTTTATTTGAGCTTTTTCTTATTTCTTGAGGTCAGCCTGTATTGCTATGACTTTTCCTTTTAGGACTTCTTTCGCTGTGTCTCATAGATTTTGAGTCACTGTGTTTTCATTTTCCTTTGTCTCTGGTATCTTTTTATTAACTTCCATGATTTCATTGTTAACTCATTCATAGTTTAATAGCATGTTATTTAGCCTCCATGTGTTTTTGTATTTTACATTTTTATTCTTGTAGTTGAGTTCTGCTTTCATACCAGTGTGGTCAGAGAAGGTTTGATATGATTTCTGTCTTCTTAAATTTACTGACACTTGTTTTGTGGCCAAACATGTGGCCTATTATTGAAAATGTTTCATGTGCACTTGAAGAGAATGTATATTCTGCCACTTTGGGGTCAAATGCTGATATATTAAAGAGTTGCCAATACTATTACTTATGAGTCTAAATAGAATGAAAATAGTGGCCCATTGTTAAGAAAATTTAAATTTCAACACCATAACAAAATACTTTGTAGTCTATGGTAATGAACAGCCTTAGAGTAAGGCAAAATAAGTAGAAATATGATGTATTATTGACTAAAAGCCTCTTTATTATAGATTTGGATGAATGCCAGAGTATTTTCTACCTTCTCTCTTGAAGAACAATTATAGTGAGTCAAAATATCTTGATGCTATTGGTCAGATAGCAGATATGAAATCTATACCCATTTGCTGAATGTGAACTTTGACAGTCAATCTCTGTAAAGCCTATCTGGGAATGTCATTTTTATCAAAACCTCATCGTATGTGAAAAATACAACGTTTTGCTTTCTATAATACTGTTGTTTGCTACTCTTTCTATGATATTTGTTCATTCATAGTACTAGGGAGTTATGTGATATTTGGATTGGGTCAGATTGAGATGGCAAAATGCTTCCATGCAGTAATGTATTCAAAAGAGAGGAATCAAAAAATCCTGTAGCACTGTCAAGACAATACTAAGACTGAAGTCTATAATATTTGTTACCTGAAAAGTAAACTAAGAAAGATTTGATTATGAGGAAAGAAGACTACAGGCATTCCTGGAGCCATTTTATATATTTTACTCATGAGTTAAAAGGATTATGTGAGTTGCAGAGTAGTTTGAAAGTTCAAATGACTTAAGTCTTTTTGGGCAAGTGAGGTCACTGGCAGGATTGAGAGCTATGCTATATGGTACTATATGGTTCAGAACAAGCCTGATAATGGTGGTGTACCAAATCTTAGCCTGAAAGAATCAAGGGGACATGGCAAAGTGGGTGCTCTTCTACTGGATTAGATGTTGCTGTTAGAATATTTGAATGTTAAATTTGATGTTGTGCAATTACTTTTGAAAATAATTTAAAGGAAAATGTTATTTTAATAGGAATACCTATTGAATGTGAACTATAAATGGTTACTAGCCTGGGTATTGCTGTCGTAATTTTTGGGATAACTGTGCTTCTGAAATAGGAAGTGTAACATAATAGTAAGCATCTTGGACTTAGAATGTCCCATCTTGTTAATATTATTAATTTTATGCCCTTGAGTAAGTCTATTTCCTTTTTTATAACCTTACTGAGTCTTTTTCTGTCTTTAAAAAGTGAGAATAATCTCTCCTGACCTTTAGTCATGGGGGTGTATTACCTGGCATATATGAGATAGTAAATGTTTGCCCATTTATTATCTCACGTATTGAGTGTCTCATGTATGTCCGGTACTGTGTCAAGAGCTTTTATGTGGATGTGCTTAGTAAAATTTAAAGTACTATCAATTTAAAGTTGTTTTATTAATTCACATAGTTTATCCACTCATCCCTGTCATAAAGCATTAAACAAATGTTTCTCAACTGTAGCTGTAGGTCTGCATGAGAAATTTTCTGTTTTACTTAAACTTTACAAAATTTTGAGACAGAGCTTGCCATTATATTTGGTGACTCCATGGACAGGAAAAATTAAAAGTCTCTGTAAATTGTTTATGAATGCCACAAGACAAACTGGTCCCAGAACACTTCCTCATGTCATTGTGAAAAGTACCAGCTTATGAAAGAGCTTGCTTTTTCTCTTCTCTGAAGTTTTGCTCTCCTATTTAGGAAGTTACCCATCTCGTTTGGTCGCTATAAACTGGGTAGTGATTGTTTCAGTGCTGATGAGGGGAGAGGTTGGAGATTTAAAAATTTTCCTGTGGTGTCTTGTAAGATGTTCCGTTAGTGTACTCTCTTATACTGTAATGAGGAAAAAATCTGTACAGAGATTTGTACAGACTTTAAATGTAGAATACAGGGGAAACAACAGAGGGAAAAAGTGAGAAGAAAAGGGATTGCATAATGAAAATTAAAGACTGTCTGCAAGAGATGTTACAACCATTAGCTGCAGAGAGGCAGAAAGAACAAAGGTTTAAATTGGGATTGTCAATTAATGATACTTGATTGTTGAGCTCTATGCTGACTTTTACCTTGGGAGATGACAGTCTTTTCAAAGAAAATCAGAATCAGAGTTTTGGAGACCTGAGGGAGGACTAGTACTAAGCAAAATCATAAAGGAATGGTTTTTGGTATCCAACTGCCTCCTCTTTTGCACCCTTCCCAGCTCCCTATCTTTTTTCTAGTATCTCTAGCTTCTTCCAAATGCCAAAATTGCGCTTATTTCTAAAGATACCTTGACCCAAGTAAGCTTTCATCTATTAATAGAACATCCAGCCTTTAGAACTTTCCTTTCTAGATATTAGGAGAACTATTTTAGAGCAGGTTGTACTTGTTTCTCATCCTTCAAATCATACCATGTAAGTGCTCTCTCTATTAACTGCCTTAAAACATGCCTGACTACAAAGTAAAGTCTGATTGCTTCCTGCTACTACATTAATCTTGGTTCTTTGCCTCTTTGGTATTTCCTGTGAACATCTATCACCACTGTTTCCTTTTTTAGTTGTCAAGAAAATAAAGGTAACAGTGGGCAAAATAGCATAGATGATAGAGGCTTTGTTCATCTGCTCTTACAACCACATCAAAGTTGTGACAGAAACATGGAGTAAACACCAAGCAGAGTAGCCAGGGTCTAGATGAACATAAGCCCTACAACTATAGAGAGAAATAAGAAATCAGCCTGCATCAGGAGGGAGCGAGGACATGAGGCTGCCTGGTCCTTAGAGGCTGAGTGGGACAGAGATTATGGCAGCTACAGACGCCTCTTAAAGAGACTGTGTTTGAGAGCAGACTTTTGCAGATGGACTTGCTCATTCTGAGCACCAGTGCCTGGTTGGCTGCTCGAGGCCGGTGAGGGGGGCGGGGCACCAGGGACTTACAGGGGGACACTGAGTTGTCGGAGTGAGGGCTCAAGATGAGGCTTTCTCCCAGGCAGAAATGCTGGGGGATTCCATTGTTCCTTTGTTGAGCCCTACCCCCAACCCCGTGTTCGGAAACAGTGCTGCCATAGCTGAGAAGTCATCAAACTGGATAACAGAGGTCCCTCTACCCAGAGGATTCCCTGAAACTCTGTAATCTCTAACTCGCAGCCCCACCCAAGCCACAACCAGTTATGTCCTTGGCAAGTCCAATGCTCTTTGCTGAGCAGAACCAAAAGTCACACTGGTCATAGTTGACCTCAGATTCTGGCATCGCCTATTGAGGCAACTATAAGCACAGCATCTGTGGATTGCTTGATGAATCTTAACAGGGGGCTCAGGAGAGCACAGGCTGGGGCTAAACTTGGCCTGCAGCTGAACCCCTCTCAGGATTGTGCCACTGAACTCCTACTACACAAACCCACACTAATAAGAACAAGAGATTTAGGAGCTTTTCTCGGTACACAGAAACTGCCAAAATGGGAAGACAAAGAAGCAGAAACCATATGAGAGAACAGAATAGAGATCTAGAAATAATTGAGTCAATCTAATAGATGCAAAGTTCAAAACACTGGTTATAAAGATGGTCAATGAACTTAAGGGAAGTGTAGGTGAACTCAGTGAGAACTTTAACAAAGAGATAAAAAACCATAAAAATGGAAATGGAAATTATAAAAGGGAACCAGTCAGAAATGAAGATGAGATGAAGAGTGTATTAGAAGGAGTCAACAGAGTGGATAAAGAAGAGGATTAAACCACTGATATAGAGGATGGGGAAGCTAAGGACACTCAATCAGGGAAAAAATAGCCAAGGCTATAATAATAATTTAAGAAGCCTATGGGACATGATTCAAGATAAAAATATCTGTGTCTTGGAGAACCTGAAGGAAAACGAGATGTTGAACAGCTATTTGAAGAAATAATGATGGAAAACTATCCTAACCTGGGGAAGAAAATAGACATACAACCCCAGGAAGCTCAGAGAGTTTCAAGATAGAGGAACCCAAAGAGGCCTACAGCAAGACACATCATAATTAAAATGCCAAAGGTTAAAGACAAAGACAGAATCTTAAAAGTAGCAAGAGAAAAGCAGTTACCTACAAGGGAGCACCCATAAGACTGGCAATTGATTTCTCAAAAGAAACTGTGCAGGACAGAAGGGTTTGGCACAAAATATTCCACATGATGAAAACCCAGGATCTACAAACAAGAACACTTTATCCAGCAAAGCTATCATTTAGAGTCTAAGGACCGATAAAGAGCTTCCCAGACAAAAATAAGCTAAAGGAATTTATCGATACCAAACCAGTATTACAGGAAATTTTGGAGAGATTTCTTTAAGAAAAAATAAACATGTATCAAAAACAGGAATAAAGAATGGTAATAACTACATTCCTATCAACAAGTATGTCAAATGGAAAAGAATTAACGTTCCAACCAAAAGGTAGGGTGGCAGAATGGATAAGAAAATAAGATCCGTACATATGCTGCCTATAAGAGACTCACTTCAGATTGAAAGACACATAGACTAAAAGAAAGGGGATGGAAAAAGATATTGCCTTGATGGTCCTAGAGGGTTTTGTGTTAAATGAAGTAAATCAGATAGACAAAGATAAATATATGATTTCATGTACATGCAGAATCTAAAGAACAAAATAAACAATGACAACAACAAAAACAGAAACAAACTCATAGATACAGAGAATATTTTGAGGGCTACTAGACGAGAGAGGGTTTGGGGGAACAGTGATAAACAGTGAAGGGATTAAGAAATACAAATGGATAATTACAAGATAGTCATAGAGATATAAAGTGTTGGATAGGGAAAATAGTCAACAATGTAATATGTAAGGGGGAAGAGGGGTACTAGATTTAATGGGGTGATCACTTGAGCTCTAATCACTATGCTGTACACCTGAAACTAATACATTATTGTATATCAACTATAATTGAAAAAAAGCTCATTGAATTGTACAATGTAAGTATGAGCAACTAATTGTCTATTACATTACAATAAAGCTGGGAAAGAAAAAAGAAAATAAATGCAACTAATTTTGTAGTACTTATATTTAATCAGGTTGACATTATTGCTCTGTTTCTTTAAAACTAAAATCATATTTAGTAGAATCATTTCTTTGATTTCCTCCTTAAACTACTTTACTCTGAAGGCATTTTATTTTTGCATAAATGAAGTTACAATAAATCTGTTTAACAGGAAATTTGTCTCTTGTTCCAGGAAAGTAATACTGAAGTGTATGCATTGTTTGACTTTGTTATGGTTTTACAAGTTCATTATTATTATACTGTTATTTTTGTTTTTTAGGGTTACTAAATTTTAAAATGTACTACAATATGATGAGGTACAATATAGATTATTCACTTGAAACATGTCGTAATTTGGCTTTTTCCATTGTCTTCATTTTTGTTTTCTCATACAGATGACATAATAATCCTTAGAAAGATAGAAAATACAAGCACTGAAGAAGGAGAAATGGAGACACAGAATGAGAGAGAAAAGAATTCAGTTTCAAAATGTCAACCAAATGCTTCTAGGCATCATAAGCAGAGAGGTAAAGTATACAAAAAATCACGTAAAAAGAGTCTGAAATATTTGTGAGTAACTAAGTTAGCAAATTTACAAAATTGGAGTGTTTTCTGAAGTTGTATAATGTCTCAAATTTACTTTTTCTTATAAAGTAGGCATACAGATTGGTAAGAGTTTATACCAAGACAAATGAAAAAAAATTAAATTTATATGTTACTTCCTTAAAGGAGAGCTGGATAGAATGAGAAATGTTTCATAGTTGTTAATGGGCCTGGCTGTTTGGTCCAATTCCACATTTAGGAGGCAATACAAGAGAAGGATGGTTAATAATCTGGGCACCATGGGGTCCACATTTTTTTCTAAATATACATAAAAATTGCTTTTATTTTGTTTTTTAAAATTATTTTAATTACAGTTGGCATATATATTAGTTTAAGTTTACAACATAGTGATTAGACATTTATATTACTTACAAAGTGATCACCTGACAAATTTACATCTGATACCATACATAGTTATTACAATATTATTGATTATATTCCTTAGGCTATGCTATACATTCCTGTGACTATTTTGCAACTATCAATTTGTACTTCTTAATCTCTTCCCCCTTTTCATCCACCCTCCCAACCCCCATCACATCTGGCAACCATCAAAATATTCTCTGTATTTATGAGTTGGTTTCTGTCTTCTTTGTTTTATTTTGTTCTTTAGATTCCAATGTAAGTGAAATCATATGGCATTTGTCTTTCTCTATCTGACTTACTTCACTCAGTCTATTCATGTTGTTGCAGATGGCAGGATTTCATTTTTTTTTACAGCTGAGTAATACTCCATTATATCTATGTACCACCTCTTCTTTATCCATTCATCCATTGATGGACACTCAGGTAGCCTCCATATCTTGTTGTAGGTACCTGCTTTTCATCACTTTGAATATTTCCTGCCAATCCCTTCTGGCCTACAATATTTCTGTTGAGAATTCAGCTGACACTCTTATGGGAGCTCTTTTATTAATAACTAGACACTTTTCTATTGGACTTATGTTTTTGTTGCTGTTCTGATTGGGCGTTTTCTGCTATCTTGTCTTCTAAATCGCTGATTTGATTCCTTGCTTCATTCGATCTACTGTTGATTTCTTCTAGTGCATTCTTCATTTCAGTTATTATATTCTTCACTTCTGACTGGTTTTCTTTTATGTTTTCCATCTTCATTTTTGTCTTCTACCTCTTAAAGTTCTCACTGAGTTTATCTACTCTTCCCCAAAGTTCACTGAGCACCCTTATAACTGGCATTTTGATCTCTCATCTGGTAGATTGCTCATCTCCATTTTGTTAGTTTTTTTTCTGGAGATTTGTTCTGTTCTTTCATTTGGGACATTTTTTTTGTCTCTCCGTTTTGTTTGACTTCCTGTGTTTGTTTCTATGTATCAAGTAGGGCTGCTATGTCTCCCAGTCTTAGTAGAGTGGCCTTATTATGTAGTAGGTGTCTTGTAGGTCCAGTGGCACAGTCTACCTGGTCACCTGAGCTGGGTGCTCTAGATGTGTCCCTTATATGGATTTTATGTGCCCTCTTGTAGTAGTTGAGTCTTGGTTGCTGTTTGCAAGTCAGTGGGATGGAGGGTTGACCCTGGGGCTGATTGGTCATGAGGACTTGCCATGACTACATTGGCGGGGGGGAGGCTATTGTGCAGGGGCTGAACCTACAGAGCAAGATTCACTTTAGCAGGGCTTTGGTGCCTGCCCTGAGTGTCCTTTGGGTGCATTGTCCTGGGCTATGGCCCAAGGTAGTGCTCCAGCTTAGACTCAAGCCGGCCATTGGGCATGCAAGCTGGGGCTTTCTGAAAGGGGCCCCACTGCAGGCCAAGTTTAGTTGCAGCCTGTGCCCTGCTTGGAGCCACTTGGAATGAGCTACCAAGCAATATGCCAATGGCCACCAACCACACTGAGCTTGGAGGTACCTCTAGAGGCCAAGCTGCAAACCGAGGCTGGCTGCCACTAGTGCTAGGTTTGAGGCTGCTCAGCAAGAGGTATGGGGCACAATGAGGCCAGATGCTGCTTGTTTAGGTTATATGAACATTTGAGAGATTTTAGTGAAGTCCACGGCATGAGCCAAGACAGTCTGTATGAAAAATCTACTGCAAGCAGCTTATGTGGACTCACAAGTTGAGTGGGGTGGGGTCTATGGGAATCACCAGGTGAGGGAACCAGAGTTTTAGTCAGGTTGATGGAGAATCAGATATGGCGGCCACCTCTGTTTGCAAGTTGGGTGAGGGAGTGTTCAACAAAGGAACCATTGTTTCTCCCAGTACTTCCTCCCTGTATGTCTCTGGGATCTTTTAAGTAGCTACCCCAGTGCTTGAGCTTAAAGTGAATCCGCCAGCAGGTCAGTTCATACACAGGCCCCTTAAAAGAAACATCTGCAGTTCCCGCACTCCTCCATCTAACTCTGCCACAATCTCTGCTGGTTTTTACCGCCAGAAGTTGTGGGAACTTCTCTTCCCAGCATTGGAAACCTGGGCTGGGTTGCCCAGTGTGGAGCTGTTTCTTCTTGCTCCCTTAGGGGGAATCTCTGTAGCTAAGATACTTCTCCCAATTTTCAACCAGCACATGTGGGTGTGGGACCTGCCCATTCCATGTCTCCTTACCTCTTACCAGTCTCCTGGTGACCTCTTCTGTGTATCTCCAGTTGTAGGACTTCTGTTCAGCTAGATTTCAGGTGCTTCTCAATGATAGTTGTTCTGTAGTATAGTTTTAATTTTGATGTGGTTGTGAGAAGAGGCAAGCACAGTGTTTACCTACTCCACCATGTTGACCAGAAGCCCCTGGCATCCACATTTTAAAAAAACAAATGCTGTAGGGCATAGAGAGTGTAGAAGAACATGAAGAAAGTTGATTGCATCCCTAACCACATTAGTCAGTGCAGTGTGCATATTTTAATATGAATGCACTGTAGATTGCCATAGAAGAAAAGTCTTTTCAACAATTAAGGATCTTCATGGTCTAGTCAACAGGTCAGAACCATCTTTACATTGTACATACTCTTAAGCCCGTGCCAGTTGCCTACCAGCTTCACTAGTGTCCTTATTTAATCCTTAAGTGGCTTAGCAGGTTCTGAGTAAAGGAAGAGATGATAGGTATTATAAAGGCAAAGATGCTAAGAATGATGAGGTGGTCCATTCTCATGTTTCTAACTAAACATAAAATTGATCTTTATGAGCCTTTTGGAGATCTACATTTCTTGAACATTTCTTAAGCTTTCTATACACCCAAAGCAAAACAGATGAGGCAAATATTCACATGATTAATATAATGCAGATAGTTTTCCCCATCTCTTCTTGTTCTATTAGTGTGTTTTTTCAGTTCTGAATAATATGCCCCAATTTTGGTGGCATCTAATACCAAATTTGAGGTATTATATACAGAGAACATTAACATATTAAGATATACTGATAGACAATGACATGGATGGACCTAGAGGTTATTATGCTGAGTGAAGTAAGTCAGAAAAAGATAAATACCATATGATTTCACTTTTATGTGGAATCTAAGGAACAAAAGGAACACTAAACAAAAACAGACTCACAGACACAGAGAACAATCAGGTGAGTGCCAGACGGGAGGGGATCGGTGGGCTGGGAGATAAAGGTGAAGGGATGAAGAAGTCCAAATTAGTAGTTACAAAACAGTCACGGGGATGTAGAGTACAGCATAGGGAATATAATCATTAGTGTTGTAATGGCTATGGGTCGAGCTAGATAGGTGATAGAGTAATTGGGGGAGATCACTTCATAAACTATATAAATGTCTAACCAATGTACTATATACGTGAATCTAGTTTTGAAAAAGTTAAAAAAGGTATGCAAATAGAAATAGTATGGCAAAGACTTCTAAAATTCAGTGAGACTCCTTGATGATATCAGACTAATGAAATCAAAAGTTTTGCAAAACCCAGTACATGGTTTTAAAACAATAAGATTACAGATAGTACTTCTAAAAGATATACTGAATTTATTGACTGAAAATATGGAAAATAATTATTTTTCAAAGGATACTCAAGATTCAAAAGCAATGTCAAGGAAAGAAATGATAAAAAGCCATATCAAGGAACTTCTGGATTCAAGTCTGGACAAAGCCCTTTAAACAGTCAGCCTTTAACTAAACAGGTAAATAAATACCAAGAATTAATCAATATAAAAAGTCCTAAATTTAATATATTTCTTAATATTAAGGAAAATTTTAAATTCTGTTGAGAGCAAAGGTTGTTTCTTACTATTCCTTCATGATTCCTTGAACATAAATATTTGTTAATATTTTCTTATAACTGTTTTAATAAACATTTAATTTTTGTTCTTTTCAATCATTACTCGAAATTTTGAATTTATAATGTGCCAAAAGGGATTATTGGTTTTGTGATTTGTCTTGTATAATCATTATTATTTTTCTTCTTGGGATATACTATAGTTGTACAAATCCATCACTTCTAAACTTTCATAGGTGAGCCAGTCACTGGACAGGAATCTGAGAGGTGCTCATATCCAGATTAATTAGCCAACATTGATGCTACTGTTTTAGCCTATAACCTGATCCTTCTTAAGATGTTATGTGATCATTTAGTAAAAATGATGATTCTGGGAGCTTAAATAATTTTTGCCAAATTATGTAAATGCGATTTTTTTTGGAGAAGAACTAGTTGCATTTTTTAATATTTTGAGTATTAATTTAAATTGATTTAGTAAATATTGATTAAATGTTTTCTATGTAGGCACTATGCAAGATACCAGAACAGCCCTGCTTCAAATATTATATGTAATGATAAGAGAGAAAAAAGAAAAATTTAATGCCAGGAAGGTCGCAATACATATTCTAATAGGAGTATAAGTTATATATTGTGGAGATGCAGTAATTCATTCTGATTGAGAAAGTTTGATGTAGGAGATGACATTTAATCTGTAGGGTGAAGAGGTTTTTCATAAAATTTGGAACAATGGACATGAGCTTACGTCTGCTATATGAGCTTACATGATGCATAAATGAACTAAGAGTACTGTAAAACAACATTTTCAAATTAAAAGCATCTTTCTCTCACACTTGAGACTGTCATCATAGCAGAACTCACCAGAGAAAAGTACTCTGCTGTAAAGAAATACATTAGAAATAATAGATATACTTAATAAAAACATATGTTTAACATATTAAGAATAATCATTTCACCAATAAATTGAATAACAATTTGTTTTCAATCATGCTTTGAAAATTCTAATAAGCTAGTGTTGTACTTCACAAAATTTAATCCTCACATCAGTAGGATACAATTGTATTTATTCAACATAATTTTTTTTGATAGAGAGATTCTGTTTGATAGAGAGTTTCTACAAAGAAAAAAACTTACATGCACTTTGTTTGCTAAAGATAGAAATGCGTAGTATCCATGTTGATGAAAATGTTTCTTGTATAAACATTTGAAAAATGCTATGAGCTCCTTTGGAAAGGGACTTGGGTGTATATGATCTTTAGAAAATGGGTCTCAATATTTCGTGCTGACCCACTGTTCTCTCAACATTAGTCATTTTGAAAAGAGAAGTGCAAGTGCTTTCCACCCAATCTCCTTATTTATGTTTTACAGTAGAAAAGCTGGAGAATGACTATGGTTTTATGCTTTAGCAAAGCAACAAATTTGTCATATTTTTTACTTTACTAAAGTTTTATGGGAACTGTATTCTTTACATCATTTAACAATTGCTTCCATCTTCTGGTAGTGTTATACTAGAAAGTCACAATGGCAGATCTAGAGCATGTTTTGTTTGCCAGGCAATATTTGCTAGTGGAAAGTTTGATTTCTCTTCATGGTTCATATAACTTTATCCTCTTACATTTATGTAGCATCATAGAACTCTGTTAAAGATTTCATTCTTTCAATTTCATTGATTCACTCCACCACTCTTTTGGTTTAAAAATTGAAAAGGTGGAAAGGCTGAGTTGTTGCCAGGCTGATTTACTTGAACAGCATTAAGCCAAACTTCTGCTTTCTTTATAGCCACCTTTCCCCTCACTTATATGTCTTTCTCTCTAGAATTAAATATTAATTTATTTTGAAGAGATGGTTTCTTTTTTAATGATCCTGAACAGCTGAAGAATAAATAATATGATTTTGAACACTTTCTTTTGGTTCTAAGGGTTTGTACTAGAAAATATTATTAAACAGTCTGTCTCTTCTTAACTATAAAGTCACAAAATCTGTTGTTTATTTAGGTAAAAAATAGATCCAAAGAATGGTAGGTAGAATATGACCTTGAAATATATTCAAATTTGTAATGCAACTAATTTCCCATACTTAAAACATTTCATTAAAATTTTACATGCATAATACTCTTTGTGCCAAAGATATTAGGTATCAGAGCTTTCTGCAAATTATTGCTGAAAACTGTTTAGTCTATAAAAGTGCAGGCAACGGAATTCTAAAAAAAAAAAAGGATGATAGAAATGGCCTTGACAAAATATCATTGTGACTTACTGAAATCATGGAGTATGTGTTTTATTGGTTTTGTGAAATTGTGATTCTTTGCAGGGGAAGTGCAATGACAATTCTAAGACCCAAGCAGAGAGGAATCGAGGCCAATCAAAAAGAAACCAACATCGATTAGAAGGATCTCAAAGCCAATCAGAAGAAAATCGATACTATTCGGGGAGATCTCGAGGCCATTTAGAGAGATTTCATCGTCAGTCAGAGAGATCTCGAGGCCAATTAGAGAGATCTCATGCCCAATCGGAGAGATCTCATGGCCACCCAGAAAGATCTCATGGCCAATCAGAGAGATTTCATGGTCAATCAGTGAGATCTCATGGCCATTTTGAGAGATCTCGTTACCAGTCAGAGAGATTTCATGGTCATTCAGGGAGATCTCATGGCCAATTAGAGCGATCTCGTGGCCAGTCAGAGAGATCTTTTGGCCACTCTGAGAGATATCGTGACCAATCAGAGAGATCTTATATCTGCTCTGAGAGATATCGTGGTCACTCAGAGAGATATTATGACCACTCGAGGAGATCTCATGTCCTATCAGAGAGATCTTATGTCCTGTCAGGGAGATATCATGAACAATCAGAGAGATCTCATGGACAGTCAGGGAGATCTCATGGACAGTCAGGGAGATATCGAAGATACTCACCAGTAGGAAGATTCAGAACTTCACTCAAAATTGAGTCTGGATTTGACAGGTGAAAACTTAATGAATACTTAATCATTAGTGCAATGTGTTAAGTGATATGCAAATATAAAGGCATGCTTTATATATCTAAATTTTAATGATTGTATTTATTGTAACATATTGGGACAAAGATACTAATAGAATGGAGGTAATATACAGATGGCACCAGTATTTTTCTTTGGGGGGGGGCGTGAAACAATAACACGTTTATTATGCTAATTAATCTCATTCATGAACGTGGTATATTCCTATATGTTGTAAATTTTCTTTATTTTTAAAATTCAATAGTAAGTCATATATATTTTGCATTGCATGTTCACTGCCCACAGTTATATTTCTTTCTGTCACCACATATGTGACCACTTTCATCCTATGTACCTTCCCCCTCACCCCACTCTCTGGTAACCACATGTCTTTTGTTCAGGTACATGAGTTTCTGTTTGTTTGTCCTTTTTGTTGCTTTTAGGTTTATATCACACATATAAGTAATATCACGTGGTTTTCATCTTCTATTTTGCTAATTTTGCTTAGCATGATTATCTGAAGGTCCATCCACGTTGTCACAAATGGGAATATTTCATCACTTCTTATAGCTGAGTGATAGTCCATTGTATATATGTACCACATCTTCTTTATCCAATCATCTATTTTTGCATGTTTCGGTTGTTTCCATATTCCAGCCACCATGAATATGCAGCTATGAACATCGATATGAAAACATATTTTCAGATATGGGTTTTTAAGTCTTTGGGGTAAATACCCAGTAGAGGGATTACTGGATCATTTGGTAGATCAGTTCTTAGTATGTGAGGAACCTCCATATTGTTTTACATAGTGGCTGTACCAATTTGCAGTCCCACCAGTAGTGTATGAGGGTTCCTTTTTCTCCATATTCTCTCCAACACTTGTTATTACTTGTCCTATTGATAATAGCTATTCTAACAGGTGTGAGACTGTATCTCATTGTGGTTTTGATTTGCATTTCCCTAATAGCTAGTGATATTGAGCATCCTTTTATATATGTTTGTCGGCCATTTAAATGTCTTCTTGGGAGAAGTGTCTGTTCAGGTCCTCTGACCATTTCTTAATTGGATTTTTTTATTGCCGTTGTTAATTGAGTTGTATGAATTCTTCATATATTTTGAATATTAGGCCCTTATCCGAGGTGTTGCTTGCAAACACATTTTCTCATTTGGATGTCTTGTTACCTTGTTGACGGTTTCATTTGCTGTGCAGAAGCTATTTAGTCTCATGTAGTCCTATTCATTTATTTTTGTATTTACTTCCTTTCCATTTGAGGTTAAATTCATAAAATCTTTAAGTCTAAGGTCTTTGAGTTTAGTTCCCATGTTTTCATCTATGCATTTTATTGTTTCAGGTCTTATATTCAGGTCCTTAATCCATTTTGAGTTAGTTTTGGTGTGTAGTGATAGACAACAGTCTAGTTTCGATCTTTTGCAGGGTTTCCAGTTATCCCAGCACCATTTATTAAAGAGGCTTTCATTTCTCCACTGTATGTTTTTGGTTGCTTTGTTGATAATAATTTGCCCATATAAACATGGGTTTACTTCTGGACTCTCGATTCTATACCACTGGTCTGTTTTTCTGCCAATGCCATGTCTTTCTGATTATTGTCACTTTATAGTATAATACGAAGTTGGACAGAGTGATGCTTCCAGCTTATTCTTTTTTCTCAGGATGGCTTTGGCAATTCAGGGTCTTTTGTGCTTCTACACAAATCTGATGATTTCTTGTTCTATTTCTTTAAAAAGTGCCGGTGGGATTTTGATGGAGATTGCATTAAATCTGTATAATGCTTTAGGTAATAAGGTCATTTTAACTATGTTGAGTCTTCCAATCCAAGAACACGGAATATCTTTCCATTTCTTTATGTCTTCTTCAATTTCTTTTAAAAGGGTCATACAGTTTTCATTATATAGGTCCTTCTCATGTATCATTAAATTTATTCCTAGGTATTTTATTCTTTTTGTTGCAATTGAAAAATGAGTTATTTTTTCCTCCTATTTTTCTGACACTTCATTATTAGAGTATAGGAACACTATGGATTTTTGAACATTAATTTTGTATGCAGAAACTTTACTGTATTTTCTTATTGTTTCCAGTAGTGTTCTTGTGGAATCTTTAGGTTTTTCTATATAGAGAATCACCATATCCGTAAATAGTTACAATTTGACTTCTTCTTTTCCTATTTGGATTCCTTTTATATCTTTCTCTTGCCTGATTACAGTCGCTAGGACTTCCAATGTTATATTGAATAGCAGTGGCGATAGTGGACAGTCTTGTCTTTTTCATCTTAGAGGGAAGGTTTTTAGTTTTTCACCATTAAGTATAATGTTGCCTGAGGGTTTGTCATATATGGCCTTTATTATGTTAAGGTGCTTTCTTTCTATACCAATTTGTGAAGTGTTTTGGTCATAAGTGAATGCTGTATCTCGTCAAAGGCTTTTTCTGCATCTATTGATATGATCATATGATTCCTGTTTTTTAATTTGTGTGGTATATCAGATGAATTGATTTATGTACGTTGAACCATCCTGTGCCTCTGGGATGAAGCCCACTTGATTACGGTATATAATCTTTAAATATGTTGCTGTATTTAGTTCGCTGGTATCTTATTTCAGATTTTTGTTTCTGTGTTCATGACAGGTATTGGTCTGTAGTTTTTTTGTGTATGTGTTTGTGTTATCTTTACCAGGTTTTGGTATCAGGGTAATATTGGCCTATAAAATGAGTTAGAAGGTACTGCCTCCCCTTCGATTTTTTGGAAGAATTTGAGGAGAATAGGTATTAAATCTTTGAATGTTTGGTAGAATTCATTGGTGAAGCCATCTGGTCCTGGACTTTTATTTTTTGATAAGTTTTTGATGATTATTTCAATTTCCATACTGTTTAGATTTTCCAGTTCTTCTTGATTCAGTCTAGAAGGTTGTATTTTTCTAAGTACTGATCCATTTCTTCTGGGCTATTAAATTTGGTGTTATATACTTTTTCATAGTATTCTTGTATGATCCTTTGTATTTCTGTGGTGTCTGTCATAATTTCCCCTCTTTGATCCCTGTTTTTGTTTATTTGTGTCCTTTCTCTTTTTTCTTTAGTGAGTCGAGCCAGGGGTTCGTCAATTTTATTAACCTCAAAGAACCAGCTCTTTGTTGCATTTATTTTTCTATTTTTTGTTTGTTTTGTTTTCATTTTGATTTAATTCTGCTCTACTTTTGATTATTTTTTTTCCTTCTGCTGACTTTAGGCTTCATTTGTTCTTCTTTTTTTAGTTTTTTAAGATGAAGCATTTGGTTGTTTATTTGGGTTTGTTCTTATTTTTTGAGATAGGACTATAATGATAAGAATTTTTCTCTTATGACCACTTTTTCTGTGTCCCAAAAGTTTTGATATGTTGTACTTTTTTATTTCTATGTGTCTCTTGATCTCTCTTTTTATTTCTTCTCTGCCACAGTCATTCTTCAATGGCATGTTGTTTAATTTCCCTGTATTTGTGGTTCTTCCCATTTCGTATTTTACAGTTGATCTCCAGCTTCAAAGCATTATGATCAGAGAATATGGTTGGAATGATTTCAACCCTCCCATATTTGTTGAGGCTATTTCTGTGTCCCAGCATGTGTTCAATCCTCGAAAATATTCCATGTGCACTAAACAAGAATATATAAGCAGCTGTGTTTGGATGAAAGGCTCTGTAAATGTCAATTATGTCCAATTGGTCTAATGTGTCATTTAAGGTTGTTATTTCCTTATTGATTTTCTGTTTGGATGATCTGTCCACATCCGACAGTGGGGTATTTAGGTCCCCTAGTATGATATTTTTTGATCTGTTTCTTCCTTTAGTTCTGTTAGTAATTGCTTTACATATTTCAGAGCTCCCTGATTGGGAGCATAGATATTAATAAGTGTTTTGTATTCTTGGTGTATAATTTCCTATATCATTATGAATTGTCCCTCAGTGTATTTACCTTTTTTATTTTGAAGTCTGTTTCATCAGATATTAGTACCACTACTTCCACTTTCCTCTGAATGCCATTTGCTTGAAATATCATTTTCCACCTTTTCACTTTGTATATTTGTGTTTGGAACTGAGGTGTGCCTCCTGGAGGCCACATATGTTTGGGTTGTGTTTTTGATCCAATCTGCAACTCTGCTTTTTTATTGGTGAGTTCAGTTCCAACAGAAAATCAATAAGAAAATAACATCCTGAAGTGACACACTAGACCAACTTTACATTTAGGGTGATTATTGAAACATGAGGTTTTCCTATAACCATTTTATCTTTTGCTTTCTGGTAGCTTGGTGTTTCCATTGCTTCCTTGCCCTTGTGTTTCTACCTGTTTGTTTGTTTTTTAATTTTGTTTGTTTTTTTGTGGAATTTTCCTCCGGTTCTTTTTGTTTTATGTTATGTACTTGCATTCTGAATCTTCGGCATGTGGTTACCCTTATGAATATGTAATAGATAGTTATATACATATATGTATGTATGTATGTAGTAATCCATTTTCTTCCCCATGTGCTCTACCTCCATTCCCCTTTGCGAATCTGGATCTTTGACTCTCCCCTCTTTTCAGTTGTTATTTTCTCAATTTTCCCTATGTATGCTGAACATTCATTACTATCTTCCAATAGCATATCTCTCCTTATTGTTTAAACTTATAATGCCCTGTTCTTAGTAAGATTTGCATTCCTCTGCTTCTATCTGCCTGTTAGTCATCTTGGTACTAGTTATGTATTTTTTTTTTATCATTTTGTTTTAGGTGAGCTGACCCCTTTCAGTATTTCCCGTAGTGCAGGCCTTGTAGTGGAGAATTCCCTCAATTTTTGTATGTCTGAAAAGGTCTTTATTTCTCATTCATATCTAAAGAAGAGCTTTGCTGGATACATTATTCTTGGCTGGTAGTTGCTTTCATTTAATAGTTTGAATATTGGATTCCACTCCTTTCTAGCTTGTAAGGTTTGTGCTGAGAAGTCCAACGATAATCTAATGGGTTTTCCTTTATAGGGTACCATCTTGTTTTCCCTGGCCACCTGAGAATTCTTTCTTTGTCATTGATTTTTGATAATTTTAATACAATGTGCCTTGGAGAAGGCCTTTTTGGGTTGAGATAATTGGGTGTTCTGTTGATTTCTTAAGTTCCAAGCTCCAGCTCATTCCCTGGATTTGGGAAACTCTCATCAACTGTGTGTCTGAGAATGCTTTCTAGTCCCTGCTCCTCTTCCTCACTTTTGGGAGTATCTATTATTCTTAGGTTTCCTTTCCTGATGATATCAGCTAGTTCTTGTATTCCTCTTTCATATTTTTTATTCTTTGTTCTCTCTCTTCTTCTTTATGCTTTATTTTTATATTTCTGTCTTCAATATCACTGATCCTTTCCTCCATTTGGTTGACTCTATTTCCCAAGCTTGCTATTTCATTCTTCATCTCTTTTAGTGTGCTCTTCACCTCTAGAATTTGTATTTGGTTCTTTTTTAGGGTTTCAGTCTTCTGGATAAAATACTCATTCTGCTGATCTAGTTGTTTTTTTTTTTCAATTCCCGGAATTATTGGTATGAATTATTTCAGATCTCATTGAGTTTTTTCTGAAGTACCACCTTTAATTCTCTGTCTTTTAAGTGACATATTTCTATGTCATTAATCTTAGTTTCTGGAGATTTACCTCCTTCTTTCTGAGCTTCCTTGTCACCTTGGTTCTTCTTGGTGTTTAATGAACTATATCTGAGCCTGAGTCTGGGCTTTAATGGAAGTGCATTCTGTTGTTTTAGTTTTTTTTCCCAGAAAGCTTTACTATATATATAAAGGTCTCTCTTTAGCCTGTTATTAAGAAGGAGTTTTTCTTTTGGTTTCCAGTAGGTGGCGTCTAAGCCTCTTGTATCTCTGCTTTATATAAAGCCTTAATAATATCATTTTTTTCTTAATAAACATTTAATCATGCTAGGTACCCTCAGTCCCAGTCCCCATCCCTGTCAGTGTTAGCACCAGTTTTGGTGCTCAGATCACTAGCTCAGACGTGCTTGTGTGAAAGTTGGGTGTTATTTGCTGAGTTTTAGATGTTCACCTTATTGTTATTTCAAGGGGAGAGATCTGGAGTCATCTCTCTTTCTGGTGTGCTTCTGACCTCAATATTCTTTCAACATGCTGATGTCTTCTAGCTATCATCCAGTTTCTCAGTGTACCCTAATTAAGTTGTTCTATCTAGGTCAGCTTTCCAGGCAAAGCCCCATATATTTAGCTTTTGCTACTGAGCCTTCTCCACAATCAAAATATATATACTCAGTGTCTCATTCCATCTGAACCTTTCAACCTGCTAGGCAGGCTAATATAAAACAAGCTGTGCTAGATTAATATTATGTAATCTCTGATAATGAATTTCTTTGTTTTGCTCCTCTATCTTCTTCCTAAAAAGTCTTCAGAGAGTCCTCATCAGATAAATGATAGGTGTATCTTTGGGCAGCTTAACTTTGCTGCTTTCCTCAAATGAGAGGATGCTATTCTGTTTATAGAAGCAACCCTAACCTTCTGAGTATAGTTTGAATATATTGTATATATTCACTGTTGCCTTACAAAAGTGTCAAGTCTATCTGCCCTAGCAAAAGAACCAGAGTAATTTAATATTATTGCAGATTGTTAGAGTTTAAAAACCACAGGACATTTTTATTGTCATCAGTGAGGTAACTGAGTAAAAAATTTACTTTATTTTGAAAATCTCAGTGATTGCTTTCAGTTTGCATTGACTGTAAATGTCTAGTGAAATTTTAGTTTATATTAACAACTCTATAGAATTGCTAATCTCAGCTAAAAACTATTCACAAAATGTATGCATAGGTTATTGTATATATAGAAGATATCTCATGTAAGTACCATTTTAATGTGAAATGCCCCAGACTAATATTAGCAGTATACAAATAATTTGCTATAAAAAGTTAAAATATGTTTAACACTAATGACAAGAAATTCATGTTTCTGCATTTATCAGGGATTTTCAGGATTTACTTCATTTTCTTTTCTTTTTTTCTTTTTTCTTTTTCAATGACAGTTGACATTCAATATTATTTTATATTCATTTCAGGTGTACAGCATAATGGTTAGACATTTATGTAATTTACAGAGTGATCCCCTGATTGGTCTAGTACCCACCTGTCACTATACATAGTTATTACAATATTATTGTCTACATCATTTCATTTTACACATCATTGTTTGTTAAGTAGTATAATACTTCCACTAAGGCACTTGTTACTGAGCAAGGCCTCAATGCCTGATGCACATAGAAGCTAATGCTATGATATTGTCTTTTGAGAAAATAAGAGACTTTTATTACCAAGTCAAAGAGCCAGGAGATAGAAGGCAAGGCACAAATCTGTCTCCCCTGATCCAGAGTTTAGGATGAGTTTTAAGTGATAAAAAGCAAAGACCTACAACAAAGATTACTCTACCCAGCAAAACTACCATTTAGAATCAAAAGACAAATAAAGAACTTTCCAGATAAGAAAAAGGGAAAGCAGTTCACCACCATTAAGCCAGTATTACCGGAAATGTTAAAGGGACTTCTTTAAGAAGACAAGGAAGAAAAAAAAGATAAATATGAAAATGGTAATAGTTACATAACTGTCAACACTTACTTTAAATGTAAATGGCTTACATGCTTCAGTCAAGAGACATAGGGTGGCTGAATGGATTAGAAAACAAGAACCTTACATATACTGTCTACAAGAGACTCATTTCAGATCAAAAGACAGAATGAAGGTAAAGGGATGGAAAAGATATTTCATGAAAATGGAAACAGAAAAGCAGCAGGAGTAACAATACTTAAATCAGACAAAATAGATTTTAAAACAAAGGCTATAACAAGAGACAAAGAAAGACTCAGTAATTCCACCTCTGAGTATTTATCTGAAGAAACCCAAAACACTACTTTAAAGGGACATGTGAGTCCATATGTTCATTTCAGCATTATTTACAATAGCCAAAATATGGAAAGAACCTAAGTGTCCATCAATGGATGAATGGATAAAGAAGAAGTAGAATATATATATGATAGAGTATTACTCAGCCATTAAAAAGAATGAAATCTTGCCATCTGCAATAACATGGATGGACCTAGAGGGTATTTTGCTGAGTGAAGTAAGACAGAGAAAGACAAATGCCATTTGATTTCACTTACATTGGAATCTAAAGGATGAAATAAACAAAACAGAAACCAACTCAGATACAGAGAACATTTTGATGGTTACCAGATGGGAGGGGCTTATGGATGGGTGAAGGGTGGAAGGGATTAGAAGTACAAATTCATAGTTAGAAAATAGTCATGGGGATATAAAATGTAGCATAGGAAATATAGTCAATAATGCTGCAATAACTATGTATGGTATTGTATGGGTACTAGACTTACTGGGGGGATCATAAGTTATATAAATGTCTAGTCTGTACATGAAACTAACATAATATTGTTTGTCAACTGTAATTGAAGAAATAAAAAGTTATTTT
Organism: Eidolon dupreanum; assembly: GCA_028627145.1. Taxonomy (NCBI): domain Eukaryota; kingdom Metazoa; phylum Chordata; class Mammalia; order Chiroptera; family Pteropodidae; genus Eidolon; species Eidolon dupreanum. The sequence goes on from CM053505.1 coordinate 68,274,996, forward strand.
AAAAAAGTTTTCAAACACAGAGCCCAACACCAAAAGATTTTCATTAATAGAGAGGAATGTTCATGGTGCACTACTGCTTACAAGAAAACCTATGATGAAAAAAGAAACAAACAAGAAAATCACCATGGACATCTTTCTGAAAAGAGTGACACCTCCTCAAGAATAGCCTCAGGCATGTTCTTCAGGAGGTATTCCAGAAGAAAGCATTGTTATTATAGGAGATGACAACTCCATGGTTGTTAGTGCTTCTGAAGACCTTTCAGAGGACAATATGTAGAGGTGGAAGACAGTGTTTTAATTTTCTTGACCCTGTGTAGATTTAGGCTAATGTGTGTGTGTTTGTATCTTACTTTTAAACAAAAATAGTTTAAAAATTAGAAAAAAATTTCTTAAATAGAAAAAAGCTTATAGAATAAGGATATAGAGAAAGGAGATATTTCTGTACAGCTATACAATGTGTGTGTTTTACTTGTTTGTGTTTGTGTTTTAAGGTAAGTGTTATAAAAGAGTTGAAAAGTTCAAAAAAACATTAAAGTTTATAAAGAAAAAAAGTTACAGTAAGCTAAAGTTAATTTATTATTGAAGAAAAAACTTCTTTAAAAAGTTTAGTATAGCCTGTGTGCAGTGTTTTTAGTCTCCAATACTGTACACCTCATATCCTAGGCCTTCACATTCACTTACCACTAACTCACTGGCTCACCCAGAGCAACTACCAGTCCTGTCAGCTCTATTCATGGTAAGTGCCCCATACAGGTGTACCACTTTTTAAATCTTTTATACTGTATTTTTACTATACTTTTCTATGTTTAGTTATGTTGAGATACAGATACTTACCGTTGTGCTATAGTTGCTTACAGAATTCAGTACAGTGACATGCTGTACAGGTTTGTATCCTAGGAGCAATAGGCTATAGCATATAGCCTAGCTGTGTAGTAGGATATACCATCTAGGTTTGTGTAAGTGCACTCTATGATGCTTGCATAACGACAAAAATCACCTAATGATGCATTTCTCAGAATGTGTCTCTGTAATTAAGCAACCTATGACTATATTGAGTTTTAGAGTGCTTGCCATTTAAACTCCAATTATAGAGTGACAACAGATATGTCATCACCACTTCAGCATTCCAAGTAATTCTTCAAATAGATTCAAACTGGACTGTAATTGACAAATCAGATTTTTGGGTCTAAAATCCCTAATATACATTATATCACTCTGAAAACAGAGGTCTTTTCAGACTGATTATTTGATTTCCCTATTTTTATTTCCAAATTCTTCACTTTTCCCTATCTCTATTTGTTTACCGAGTTAGTATTTTTCTTATTTCCTTTTTAAGGCTGAATAATATTCCATTCTATGTATATATCATTTTGTTTATTCATTTATCTGTTGATGGACATTTGGGTTGCTTGCACTTCTTCATATATACTCTCTTTACCCCTTCTGAGATTCTCATAATGCATATAATGGCCTGCTTGATAATGTGCCATAAGTTCCTTAAACTCTTCATTTTTCTTCATTCATTTTTCTTTTTGCTTCTCCAACCTGATGATGTCACATGACTTGTCTTCAAGTTTGCTGATTCTTTTTTTCTGTCTAATCCAGTCTTCTGTTGAACCCCTCTAATAAATTTTTCAGGTCAGTTATTGTATTTTTAGCTCTAGGATTTCTGTTTGATTCTTTTATATTTTTTATCTCTTTGCTGATATTCTCATTTTGGTCATGTGTCATTTTCCTGATTTAATTTAGCTGTGTATATGTGTTCTCTTTTACCTCATTGAGCATCTTTCTGTTATTTTAAATTCTTTGTTAGGCAGCTCATAGATCTATATTTCTTTAAGTTTGATTTCTGTGTACTTTTATTTTAGTCTTTTGATTGGACTGTTTCTGTTTCTTTGTGTACCCTGTCATTAATTTTTTCATCAGATTTGGGCATTTGGAAAATTAAACACCTTTTCCTCAGTCTCTGCACTTTGGCTTAATTTAGGGTAAGATCATCAATTTGCTGTTCTAGGACCTCTCAAACGTTTTATGAACTGTTGCTCCCCTTGGTATCTACCTGCAGAGTTGCAGCTCTAATGTGCTGCTTTCATCTGTATTCAATGGCTTCCAAACTCTGGCACTGGTCTCATCAATGCTCAGTCTGAGAGACATATACCAGCCCTCAGGCAGCCCCCAAGCAGCCCCCAGAGAAACCAGAACATTTGATACATGGTCCACTTTTTAGTTTCTATCCCAAGGGAGGTGCCCCAGTATGGGGTTTTCCTTCTGGTTGCTCTGTGCTATGTTGTGTAGGGAGAGATATACAAATGGAAGCACTAAATGCTGTGAATATTCCAACCCCATTCACTGGAATCCTTTTTTGTTTTTATAATGACTTGAGTGCTGTGGCTTCTCAACTGGTCTCTACAGTTTACACAGAGGTATTCTAGTCTGTATATTGTTAACTTTGTATCTCTGGCAGGGAAGGAGGGCCTGTAGCTTCCTAGTTCATTATTGTCTTGGGATGTTTGAGCAGCCATAACAAATTACCATGGACTGGGTAGCTTAAACAACAGGAATTTATTCCTCACAGTTCTGGAGGCTGGAAAGCTGAGATCAGGGTGTCATCATGGTTGGGTTCTAGTGAGAGCTTTCTTTCTGGTTCGTGGATGGCCACCTTTTGTCTGTTCTCACTTGATCGAGAGAGAGTGAACTCTGGTCTCTCTTCTTCTAAGGATATTAATCCCATCATGGGGCCCTACATTTCATGACTTCCCAAAGGCTCCACCTCCAGATACCATTACATTGGGGTTTTGGGCTTCAACATATGAATTTTGGGAGAACAAAAACATGCAATCCATAACAGCCATCTTGCTAATGTCAATCCTGAAAAAAAAATTTAAACAGTAATATTCCACCATATGGCTCGTTAACTTCTGATCTTTGTTATGCATGCAGAAAGTAATAATTCACACCTAAGCTGAAAATTGCTTATCAGAACACTATTCTGGATTTTAACTGCATCTTGAGTCCAGTCTTAAAATCAGACGTTTAAATGTGTATAATGAAATAATATTGCTTGAAGACATACATTATAAATAATAATTTCTTTCAAAAAAAAGATTGTTTTTTAAAGTATCACCTTTTATTATTTATATCAGGTCTTTTATAACAAGGAATGAATACTCCCAGAAACAGATGCAGCAAAGAAATGATCGAATGAACATGCATCGAAGAGTAAGCATCAACACTTTCAACTTGATAGCACAGAATCTGTGTGATTTTATATATCATTTAATTTGAATAGACTTCCTTTTTGCAGCCTTTGTTCTAATTTTTGAATCTATTTATATTGGTATTTACTTTAATACATTTTAAAACCTATTTATCCACATCTATGTAGAAAGAAGCACATATGTCATATATGTTTACATAGGTCAAGTTTTTCCAGCCTTATAGTATAACTGCTTACAAAAGTTTCTGTCTTGCCTTCCATTAGCCCTCAATCTACCTTATATTATTTAGTATCTAAGCAGACAGTAGATAACACTGAGAAAGGATGATACAAATAAAATTTCATAGCATGTATTATTTTAAACAGTCTTTTATAACCATTGAATTTTTAGGGCATTGTATTTATTTTATTTATTATTTATTTACTGATGATCTATGAACAGCAATTATAAGAAATGAAGTGACTATTGTATTGATTAAGCCAATTAAGTTTATTTTGTTGGAAATTTCCATCTTTAGTACAGAACACATCTGTTTGGCATAAGTATTTAGATGAAATATATTATTGAGTACATATAGCTCCTGTGTGAAACATCTAATACTTATTTTTACACATGACACTGGTATTTTTTCCAATACCTGTATACCTACAGGAAAAAAGATTAGCTTAAATAGCAATGTGATACAGTGTAAATAGGTCTAGTCTGGGTCTCAGAGATGTGGCTTTTTTTCCTGGATAATCTTCAATCTTACTTTTCTTCCCTTGTAAATAAGGTTAGAATGAAGGACATCTATGAGACGTCAAAAGAGATCTAAGCAGTATGGTGTAATGGTTAATAACAGAGGCTTTGGATTCACATTTGGATGGAATCATATTTCTGTCATTTAATACTGTATTTGACCAACTCTAAGACACATATCTTTTTTCAGGTTTCAACTTATCTAAAATCAGAAAGTGTCTAACATTTAATAATTTATCATAGTTAAATTGAAAACGTTTTTTTACATAAAATAACAGTACATTTTACAATCATGGTGTCTTAGATTTAATGAAACATGGTAGCCTAGGAACCTTGGGCAAGGCCCTTTGAGCCCATAAATGGGACTATCAGCTATAAAATGGGAATAAGGACCTCATAGGTTGCTGTAATGATTAATCGAAATACATATAAACATTTTAGGATTGAGACTGGATTGTGGTAAACATTCTATAAATTGGAGTTATTATTATTTTATCATTACTGATGATGATTATATAAAATTATTATAATCACCAAATGTTCATTATGGCCATATTGATGTGATTATTTTTTAAATGCACGCTATTTAAAAAGTTATTATATTCCAATAAATTTTATGTGATTCAGTTATTAATATATATTACATATACATATATACATATACATATAGATGTATATATACATGTCATTCATTATTCAGGGGATTACCAAGACCCCCTTGGTAATATAGAGGCAAATATGATTATCCTTTAAATAGGAACAAAATCTCTTCTGATAGGCTTCCAGATACAGTTAGAACCTCATTGCTGTTTTTATTTGCCAATTCATTTCTTGAGTCTGACTTTAGTTCCTACCATTCTAAATTTTGCTATCAAACATTTTTTATTACTTCCTTATTGTCAAATTCAATGGCCTTTTTTAGTCCCCTTTTTCTGCTACTTCTTTGTACTATTTCATTTATTCATTCAACACTTTTTGAGCTCTTATTATATGCCAGAAATGTTCTATGTACTTAGAAAGAATCTTTTCTCTGAGAGAGAAGGGGGAGAGAGAGGGAGAAAAGGAAGTAGAAAGAGAGAGAGAGAGAGAGAGGGAGGGAAGAAGAGAGAGAGAGAGAGAGAGAGAGAGAGAGAGAGAGAGAGAGAGAGAGAGAAGGAGAACAGAGGAAAGGAAAGAAGGAAGAAAGGAAAGAAAAAAGGAAAAAAAGAAATAAAGGAAGAAAGGAAAGGAAAGGAGAGAGGGAGGGAAGGGAAAAAAGAAGGAAAGAAGGAAGGAGAGAGGATGGAGGGGGAATGAAAGAGAGAGTAAGGAAGAAGGGAAAGAAGGAAGAAAGAAAAAGAAAGGGAAAGGAAGGGAAGGGGAGAGGAGGGAAGGGAAGAAGAGAGAAAAAAAAAGAAGGAAGGAAGGAAGGAGATAGAAAGGAGAGAGGACGGGAGAAAGGAAAGCATAACATAAATACTTAGATGTATGGCAGTGAGCATAGGGGAGGGAATCTCAAACCAGCTAGGGAGGTTAAGAAAGGCATCCTAGAGGAGATGGTGTTTGAGTTGAGTCCTGGAGGCTGAGTAGGAGGAAGCGAAGCAAAAAAGGTAGAAAAGACTTTCCAGTCACAGGAAACATCATGTGTAACAATTATAGAAGTGAAAGAAAGCATGGCATATTTAATAAACTGCAGTTAGCTTAGTTTAGCCAGACTGCAGTCGTTTTCAGACTGTGTACTGCGAAGTTCTAGGGATTGTGAAGAGGCATCTCGGGCCATTGAAGGCAGTTTTGCTTTTTAGTATTTTGCATATTGAGATACCAAGTAAGATTTTGTTAGAACTAAGGATAATTCCACTGTTAAAAATAGTTTGGAAATCACTGAGCTCAGGTGTAAAGTGTGTTGTCAGAACTGTTGAGAGGTGAGTGTGGAGAGGTAGAAAGTCAAGAGACTTATGGCCTATGTGTCATGCTAGAGTATGAATTCTATATTGAGGGTAATGCAGAACTATTGACTTTAAGGAAGGTAATAATATTGACCAGTTTATTTTAGAAATAATCACATTAGCTCAAATCCCTTTCTTCCAATAGTTTCTAGTTCAAATTCCTGCCCTTGTTTCCCCATTTCCATGGCTCCTATTCTCATTTCTTCTACTTTGGCTTATGTATCACCTAGTTAAGCTCCTGGATAATCTGCCATAATTTCCATATAAACTATGCCTCCATTCTCTTGGTACCCTTATCTTTCTTTAGTTTTGGCAAGGACCCTATTGACTAATGTTACCAGTAGAGTATGGGGTGAAGAGGGTATATGAAACTGTTTAACTCATGAAGTTGTTGCCATTAGACACACATCCATCTTGAATTCAAGGCTGCCTTCTGAAGCATCTTTACTTGTAAACACTAATATGTGCTTCCAACCTAAACAAGAGCCTTCCAATAAGAGAATATTTGATATGTAAATATTAACTTTTAAGAATCCTTTCATGGGTTATTGTACTTTTATAGTCTACTGGCTATACAGACATCTTGGCTGCTATTATATTATTTGTAAGGCTGTTGATACCAAATTCACCTGCAGACTATAACTGTGGTCAGGACTTTATATAAAAACAGCTGAACCAGCAATCACCAGCTACATATAACTGGATGTACTGAAACCAGTTCAGTAATGGAGTGATCTGAGCCAATTAACATTTGGATGGAGTGTTTTAATTATGCTTTGTTTTGTTTCATTGACCACATGTAGGTGTAACCTATGTTGTCACTTATAAAATAATTACAGGAATAAGAATTTAAATTTTTTATTGAAAAAGATCCTAACATTCACCTGAAATACCTGATTAAGTTAGAAGTAAGACTTTCTAAAATTAAGTTGTTAGGATAATACAATTCCCTATCTCACTTAGCTATCTTGAATAGAGTCAGATCACAGGCCTATTTATATAAATAGTAGAAGGACACCCTTTGTGGATTTTATCTACAATTATTACCTTTCCCCTTGATTCAGATAAATGATGTGTGGATCCAGGCCACAACTATATCTTGAGAGTTTTCTTCTAGGTCACTACTGCTGCAAAGATTAGGGGAAATCATTTGAGTTTTCTGAATCGCCATTTCCTTATTTTTATGTGAGGAGGTTGGACTGCTTGATCCTTAAGGGTCTGCTGGCTTTGGCATGTTTGATCTATGAAAAGGGAAGAATGACCTGAAATTGAATGTTTGACTAAGGATCAAGCAGAGAGAATTGTGTCATTGAAAATGTTAATCAATTTAAAATACAGAAAGTAAGCACCTTGTACTGAGTAACAAAGGCTTTTGCATGATTTGATTCAACCTTTTCCATTTAGATATCACCAGAAAATAATTCTAACGCCTGTGAAAATTATCGAAGACGTGAAAGGTAATTGCATACAAACATCTGTATAACTAAATGTAATTATTCTTAGGGGTAAAATGAAAGAAAAATGAATAAATGTAACTTCCAGCAGAGGGCTTCTAGAAGCTGATTCTGAACAATCCATAACAATTTCTGTAAACAATCCTAATGTAGAACTAGGAAATTCATAAAACTGCCTGGCTTGATTTTATGTTTATATTTTAGGTTTCTGTGCATTCTTTGAAGTAAGGTATGAATATTTCCATATTAAAGATGAATAAAATAAGCTCAATAGAGTATATTAACTTCCTCAAAGTCATGCAACTAATAATCTAATTCAAATTTCGAATGATATATTCAAATTTGGTTTGTGTGGCTACAAAACTTGTGGGCTTTCTACTCTACTATATTGCCTCTTCACAAATACAAGTAAAGACAAGGTTAAATTCTTTAAAAGCCTAGAGTATTAGTTTTCTATTGTTGCTTAAACAAATTACCACAAACAGCAGCTTAAAGCAGTACTCACTTATTATCTCACAATTCTATAATTCAGATGTCCAAGTGTGCTTGGCTGGTCTTATGGAATTGAAATCAGGGTCCTGGCTCTGAGCTTCTCTCTTATCTGGACACTCCGAGGAAGAAGCTTCCAAGCTCATTCTAGTTATTGGGGAAATTCGGTTCCTTGAGTTTTTGGGAATGAGGTTCCCATTTCCCTGTTGGCTTCTAGAGGCAGCCTGAATTCCCGTTCATGCAGCCCCTTCCACCTTCAAAACAGTGTCATGTCCTGAAGGAACTCTTTGGGAGCCGTTTTTAGAATTCTGCCTACCACATATAGAATGTTACACTTACCTGCTTTTAAAATAAGAACGTAATATATTGTGTTCAGTAAATAAAAAAAACATGAACATATTCTATGCTATGTTGTCAAAGAAAATGATGAAAAAGAAAGAGGAATTTTGACTACAAGTTAAATTGGAAACTAATATTTATTTAATTGCTCAGAGTACTCTCTTTTTTCCAAATCAAACCCAATATTGGTCCAGTTGAGTCCTAGTAGGAACAATATTTATAACCAGAAAAAAAAAAAACAAAAAAGTACCTGATTTATTTAAAACCACTTTTAAATAAGTAGTTTTACAGCAACTTTATTGATAATATCAAGATAACCACACAGCATTTGGGCTTTTGTTGTTCTCTACATTTGATAGAGTGTGACTACATGCTGTGGTCTGAGTGTGTGTCCCCCAAATTCATATGTTGAAATCTTAATGCCTGATGTGATGATGGTGTTAGGAGTTAGGGACTTTGGGAGGTGGCTAGGTCAAAAAGCCAATGAGATTAGTGCTTTTATAAAAGAGACCCAAAGAGCTTACTTGCCCCTTCCACCATGTGAGGACACAGCTAGAAGCTGGCGGTCTGCAATCCAGAAGAGGGAATCCATCAGAACCTGACCATGTTGGCACCTTGATCTTGGACTTCTCAGCCTCCAGAACTTGAGAAATAAGTTTCTGTTGTTTATAAGCCACCCAGTTTATAGTATTTTGTTATAGCACTCTGAGCAGACTAAGACACTATATGTGGTAAACATTTTCCTTTGAACTATTTAACCATCCATTTAAAAAAAAAATGTGTCCTGTTAATTTACATGAAGAGATGTTATATTAAGACAAAGCAAAAACCAGACCTACTAGCAGCCAATGAGGAGACTCTTTATAAGGGATACCCCTGCAACCTGGCAGAATAAAAATTTTGGATAACCAGGTTGCTTTTTGTATTAATGTCTTACGTGCTCCGGCTATGTTTTTTTGTAACAACTTTATTAAGATATAATTTTTATACTATGTTCACCCATTTAAAGTATATAATTCAGTGGCTTTTAGTATATTAACAGAGTTGTGCCACCATCAGCATAATCTAATTAAAAAAAATTTTTTGTCCCCAAAAGAAACTCCTGATAGCCATTAGTAAGGGGAGATAGCCACTCCCCATTTACTCCCTTCCCTCCTTCCCCCCAGCTCAAGGCAACTACTAATCCATTTTCTCTCTACATGGAGGCTCTGGCTACTTTTGTTCCAAAATGCATATAGACATGACCATACTTAAATAATAGTGAGACTGCTTTGGCATTTAAAGAGTGTAACAACTCATCTACTAGTTTTGAAGTGACAATATAAAAAAGCCTACATTAACGCATGCATGTGATCCTTTGAATGCTATATAAACATTCCTAGATTCATTACTTGGAATCTTAAAAGGAAGCTTGAAGATTCTTGAATATACCATCTTCATTTTATAGCTGGTGGAAATGAGACCTTGAGAGATTAAGTTGATTGGTCTAATGTCACACATCTAATTAGTGGCTGTCAAATATATCTTTTTATTAAATATTATGCTTAATTGATATACATAAAACAGGAGGTTAAAGCTTTACTCATAAAGACTAAATATACTACAACCAAGAGTTCTCTGCACCAGCCCAGAGGAATATACCTGAAATTCAACTTTCAAGAAATGGGTAATCAGGTAAATGTAATAGAATTGCACGGTAAGCTTGTTCATGAGATGTTAAATAGTTCATGCCTATTTTAGGTATATACGACAGCATCTTTTATTTATAGGAAAAAATGTGGTTAAACAGAGTCTATCTGGAGCCCTTAATACACAAGGAATTTCTTCATTGTATTCCACCTTTGTGAAAGACATAATGGTCAAGAAAATAAGCCAACCTTAATTACTTATCTTTTAAATGAACTTCAAGTTAAACATGGATTTAGCTCAATCTACTATACATTTACATCTGTGGAGGCCTTAAGGCTCAATGTGGTTCTCATCTGCCAAGGAGACAGCTATGTTTACCAGATTATGTACTAACGCAAATAAATATACTGACATATTTAAAAAATTTTTCACAGCAGAAGTTGAAACCAAAAGAATTACCTGCCAACCTTAAGTGGCAACAAATTAAATTAACCAGAGCATCATATTCCATCCATATTCTGATTAATTGTGTTCTGCATAAAAGTATATGACTCATAAGTAAAAAATATGCAATATATAGTAATGGATGTAGTAATTTAGTAATGGATATAGATCACCTATGCCTCAAAACAGTGTCAGTCTGGTTTCTGATTTAGATTTTGAGGTGATATTTAAAAGAGTATTTCTTGAAGAAACTTAGGCTCAGTGGCAGCCTAAATAAGGATGGAGCTGAAACTTAAGTCTTGTGAGGTTTTTGAGATAGATGTTTCAGCTTATTGTAGACTAATGCCAGTTGGAAGTCACCTGTCCCTAGGGGTATCTTCACAAGGCGGATTACCACATTCCTGGGCATAGTCGAGACATTTAATCTCCACTCCATTAAAGTAAGGCTGACCCTCATCCCACCCTGGAAGCTTACCCACTTACTCTGTTGGGTAATAGTATGCTTTCTTCCCTACACCTTCAATTAAAGCCCTTTGATGCCACGGTTTAGGATGTAAGAACCAAGAAGTAGCCTCAGTGGTGATCTGGCAACTACTTCGTGCTTCTAGGGTCACAGAGAAGAGCTCTATGCAGTTTCTTTAAACTTATAGTCTTCCTCCTGTCACTCACAGTCTTCAACCATCTCCTGTCTACTTTTAGTCACTAAGTTTCATGAGTATTTTATAAGATTGTTAATCCCCCAAGCTCATAGTTTTTCTCTCCTTCATAGACTAAACTTTCACTCAATGAGAGATTCTCTAAGCTGAAAAGGAAGACCAGGATCAGTTGCCATTCTGAAGACCAAAAAGTTCTTTCTTTTTAAAGGTTTGCTGTTAACAGGGATACTGCACTGAATTTTATTCAAGAACATATATATATTCTTTCAATACTTTTTACTGATTTTGTTAATATATTTTCCTTATGTAAATTTTGATGTAAGTAATCTGTCAAAACTATGCATTTCCATAAAAGAAAAAAATGTTTAGCTTTGTTTGCATAAAAGAACAGAAAAAGTAAGAAGGAAGCTCACTTAGAATGTGAGCTTTTAGGAAAACACCTGTTTTTTGGAATTACATGTCTTTTCAACATTAGAGAATTTGTTTGTTTAAATTTGTTCTTTGAGCTCTAGAAGCCACATGTGAATCCTAAGTAGACTCTATTTCAACAGTAGAGCAAGGTAATTGATAAGCATCTTATATGACTAAATATTCTGTGCCTCAAAAGTTAGTAAGATTAAATTCTACTCTTTGATTATTAAAATGCTGAATTTTTATCCAAGCTTTTACATTTTTTCTAGGAACTTGTGCTTTTACTTTTGACATAAATTAATACGAATTTTAAACTGTTCTGTCATTTTCTGTGAACATGTTAAGTTAATAAAGTTTAAATTAAACTGTGGCTTTTTTCCTGTCCATTGATACTTGGGGTCATAATGATCATGATACAGATTATCAAAGTACAACTTGGACCTCAACTGTGTTCAGCTAAGCCTGTTGTAAGTACACTGAAAACATTAATTTATAATTATTCAACCTCCCTGTAAGGCTGGTGGGTTTTAGCCTAATTTAATCAGGTCATCACATTTAATAGTTGTTTGTGCAAGGAAAATGAAATACAGTATATAAATATAAGAAGAGTTGGATTCTAGTCTGGCTCATTTATACCACTGCTTTCTGAACCAAATTAACAGATGATAAAGACTCTTTTATTAATTACATTGTGTTGAGAAGTGAAACTATCTTCAATTTGATTTAAGGTCTGTACACTTTACTGTAGCTTTGCTGCAAAGTCCTAATCTTGAAAACAGAGAATGGCAATGTACATGAAGCTGCATAATGTAATTTGTGTAAAGTGATTTGGAAAGGCAATGTTTCTTCAGGTTACAAAAACAATGCCTATTCACTGAAGAAATTTTACAAAACACAAAATGCCCCCCCAATCACATATAACAGCTGTGATATGTATCTTCATATTTACTTTCTTGACACTGAGATTTCTTCCACAGCAAAGCTTTCCACAGTATTTTTCCAGTACCCCATTGCTAGACATTTAGGCTATTTCTAATTTGAATTTTTGTAAATTAAACTGTGATTTGAATTGCACTCAAGTTTGTATGCCAAGTGCAGTAAGACCAATCATGGAAGCATCGAGTATGTAAAAAGGAAAGAGTCTATTTCTAGAGGCAGCTAAATGAGATGAGGAGGAAGCCCAGATCCATGTCCCTGATGGGGAAAAGACAATGGATTTTAAGGGGTTTGAAAGGAACTTTTCCTTGCAAAGAGAGAGGAGTTAAGTAATTCTAAATCTTGATAAAGGAGATTAATGGTTTGGGGTAGAGGGCAGTTTTTTGCAGGAATCTTGAATCAGTTCTACATTGCCATGGTATCTAAGGAGTCCTCTCCTGTTATTGTAGACTTCTTGGAGTCAGGGTCTTTCCTCCATGTTATCTTTAGATTCAGTTGGTCTCCTGATTCCTGCAAAACAACTAAATGGATATCTCATGACTGTTTGTAAAATCACAATCTTTAAATCACTCTAGTATAGCTTTGTTATCTATCCTTACATTTTTGAGAACTGGATATTGCTTACAAAAGCAGATGATTGACTAAGATTTCATCTCGAAGAACCATAAAGCTTAACTACAAATAATGTAAGTTTCCACATATCTATCCTTAACTTTAAATGTTATCTTTTTAGTTAAGCTGCAGCTTCAAGATGAGCATCCTTGTACCTATATCTTTGCAGTACATCTTCAATTCATTCCATATGATTATGTTCTAGAAATAGAATTGCTAGATAAGATAGTACTTATTTAGAATGTTACACATATTTATAAATTGCTATACAAAATATGAAAGGCTTGTTTTCTCATACCCTCCTCAACAGAGAATATAGGAGAGATATACTGTTTTCAATGCCTTGTTTGGTAATGGATAATAATGGGTAAAGAGAAAAAGCATAAGTCAATGAACCTAGCAATATTTTCCAAGCTTCAAATGGTCTCTTTTCTATATTAAACACTGGCCATATAACTCACAACTCTCTTCCTCTCTACCTTGAATAACATAAGAAGTACAAGAGCATAAACTACCGGTTTGGTCAATGCCAAAAGATAAACACTGTAGCCATTTGTCAATACATGAACAAAGAAACGAGCTGACTGAATTTTCCATTTTCCCTCATTTGGCAGTAATCATATCATTAAGTTTTCAAGTGAGGTCCTCAAACCAGCATCATCAGCATCACCTGGAAACTGACACATTCTTAAGCCTACTGAATCAGAAGCTCAGGGTGTAGGCCCCAGCAATCTGTGGAATTGATGCTAAAGTCTGAGATTATATAGCATACTACTCCTTGGTGGTAACTAAAAATCTACCCAAGACCAAGTGAAATTGAAGAGCCTATTTCCTGTCTCTCTCTATCTGTTTCAATCTTTCTACTTGTTACTTTTGACATATGTCAAATGCCCTGCATCTCTCCCCTAAACCACATTCCCACTCTAATACTGTATCCTGTATATAATAGTGAATGTTGGAGGGCCCTCTGCTTTGTTCACCTGCAGCACTCTCAGTGCAAGCACCTGTATCTGATCTTAGGTTTGTTTCCTAGTGATAGGGCCCAGGATGTACCAACTTATTACATGCTATTCATTAGTTGTGGAAGGGGAAATCATAGAAGTAAGTGGAAGAGCTGGCATTTGAACCCAGATTTCTCAAGTTCCATGCTCTTACCCTCTATAGCATTCATGGCTGTGCCTCAATATTGTTATCTCTTCTGGGATTGTTCTTTTGTTCCTTTGTTTCAGCTGTGTTATGTTACATGGGTTTAAAAAGGGGAAACACTATGAAGTTATGTGTGTATTGTTTGGCCTTTTTATAATTTGATTCCTGGCTATGCTTCTTTTATTTCCTTCCAGTTTTCTTCTCCCATACATCTTTCCAGCCACAATATCTTCCTTGTTATGCCTCTGGCACAGTTAGGCGTAGTCTTGCCTCAGAGCAATTGCACTTGCCTTTCTATTAGCCTAGAACACTTTTCCCTCTAGAAGACTCTTCCCCCTCTTTTCATTCAGGTTTCTGCTCAAATATCACTTCTTACAACAAGTCGGAGGGACCTTCCATGACCACCCTATCTAAAATAACATTTATCATTATCTAACATTTAATTATATCTTCATCTGTTTATTGTCACCCGTACCTTTGACTGTAAGCACAAGGGAATGGGCAGAGACTTTCTTAATTCTTATTTTCTCTGTTTTATCTCCAGTGCCTAACACATTACCTGTTATATAGAAGGTGGTGATAAATATTTGTCATTAAGGGAAAGTCAGAGTCTTGAAAAAATGCATTTTGAATAAAAAAGATTGGCAAAAATGCACCATCATGTGTTAGAATTTGGGAACTAAGAATTTTGTTAGAGATTGGTGTTTTTCCACATCCACTTTTTCAGATTTTACGAATTTTCTGAAATAATCACATTTCTATTAGAAAAAAAAATACAGCTATGGGTAAAATAATGTCATAAAAGTATTTAAGTTGTTTTTTGGTTTGTAAATTCAGTGCCTTTAGTTGTGTGGGGATTTAAGAAATTTAATTAAATTAAACAATTAAATTTAAGTAATTTCATTTTTTAAGTTTATTTTTATTATGGTGACATTAGTTAATGAAATTCAGTAAGTTTTAAGTGTACAATTCAACAGGAAGGCATACATACATATATATGTATATTGCATTGTGTGTTCACCACCCATAATTAGGTTTCTTTCTGTCACCACATATTTGACCCCTTTTACTGCAGATTGGTGTGGGTTTTTTTTTGTTCTTTGCTGTGGGTCTGTGGATCTGGCAGAAAAACTTCCCTGTTTCAGCTCAGTACTGCTACTCAACCAGCAGATGGCAGCATTCCACTTCTAAAAAATTGCCTTTCACGAACCTACAAACCCCACAGAAGTGGGGAGGGAGTGGGAGGGAGAAAAGGGGAGTAAGGGAGGGAAGGAAAGATAGGAAAAAAGGGAGAGAGGAAGAAATCTTATGGTTAAAAAATTGTGGAGTGTTCAGGTACTTCAGAAAATGGACATTTGTCTGAAGCTGAAAAACATTCCTTATAGCACAGTTCCCCAGTTTAATTCAGGCTATTTAAACAACTAATCCCAAAACTCCACTAGTAGAGGAATGATGGCAAAATTTTGTATTTCCTAGAGCCACACTTCATGGTTGTAGTCAAGATCAGCCTTCTGCGGCAGCTGCCTTCAAAGAGTAACTTGAAGACCTCTGAAATATTCCTCTCCCATCCCCACAGCTCTAACTAATGCTCCCCAAAACCATTTTCCTTTGCCAGATAACTGAGGTATATTAAACACCTGTCTCCTTTTAAATTTCCTTAGAAGAGTTCTAATAGTTATAGAATTTTAATGTTATAAAGTTGTAAAGTCTAGTTTTGTTCTTTCTTAGGGAAAGAGGTCTTAGACTAAAAGATTAAACAACTTTCCCCTGATCATATATAGCTAGTGAGTGGCAGAGCTAAGTAAAACAAGGCCTAGGTTCCCTACCTTCAGCCCAGTGTAGGCTTTATGTTTGTTTTTGTTTTGCTATATCATACTGCTTTTCTTTAAGAATATATGCCTTGCAGTCTAGAACTTGCTTTAAAATATTCTAGCAACAAACAAGCAAATAAGTAAAATATGACTATAATAAACTTGTAAATAAATAATATACATGAAAATTCTATAATAAAGGGTTTTTTTTTAGGTATACCTTATTATACCTTGTTTTGAATAAACATACTAGACTCTCTCTGTTTAAAGCATATCCAGACTAGAGAACTGAGAAAGGAGCATGAGAAAAGGAAAAATGGGAAATGGGGAATTGAGGATGAGGACAAACTTCTTCCAGTTACTTTTTCATTTAGTCTTGGTTCTTGACTGAACCAGCTCTGTGATCTTAGGCAAGTCATTTCCCTTCTATAAGCTTCCGTTTCTTAATCAGGTGAGGTCTTTAGAAAAGATAGTCTTTTAGACCCTGCAAGTAATACATATTTCAGCTACCTGCAAAACTCTGAACTATTTAAATTCTTCTTTGAATTTTCTGAAAAATGCCAAGGGAAGACTCAGAGAAGCCCCGTGGGCCTGACCAGATCATTTCTTACAGCTAAGTAGCTCTACAGCCCCACAGTTCCTCAGAAGGTCCCAAGGCCACCAATTCTTGAATGAGACTGAAGTCTTCGGCAAGGAGCCATACTTGCCATAGAGGTCTCCACATGGCCTGGGGTTACCAAAGGAGTATGGTTGTGTGCCACCCCAGTGGGTTCCCTAGGCTTCCATTTGAATGTAAGAGCACAGGCTGTGTTAGACCTAAGTTTAAATCCCATCTCTGACACCTCTTAGCTGTGTATGATCTTGGTTAGGTTATATCTAGTCCTCAATTTTTTCATAAATAAAATTGTAAGAATTAAGTAAGATAACAATAAATGTGAGTAGGAATATAGACACAGAAGTTATGGAATAATATGTTTGCAATATTGAATTTTTACTCTGCAGAGGTTCACCCCTTCCTGTTTAAGTTGCTAGTCATTTTTGTACTCACTGCCTCAAACAGCAGCATGTATCTTTTATAAGGCATAAACAGTAGGATCTTCCTGATTTTGGAAAGACAAAGTCTTTAGGCAGCTACTGTATGCTGGAGCCAGCTCCACCTGGCTCTTAATTTTATTCAAGGTGAACTTAATGTAAAATTAACCATTTTAAAGTGAACAATTCAGCAACATGTATCTAGTTCCAAAATATTTCCATCACTCCAAAATAAAACCCCATATCCTGCTTTGTAGCTGTATTGTGTGACTTCTTTGGGTGGCCAAATAAGTGGGATGAGAAATTGGCAGGTTTGGGTTCTAGTCATAGCTTTGATTGCTAACTCAGTATATAATTTTTGAGCTATCTTAACTTTTGCCCTACCCCTAGCCTCTGGCAACCACCAATCTGTTCTCTGTTTCTATAAATTTACATATTCTGCATAGTTCAAATAAATGGAATCCTGTGTCTGGCTTCTTTCACTTAGAGTAATATTTACAGGATTCATCCATTTCATAGTATATGTCACTACTTCATTCCTTTTTGTGGTTGAATAATATTCCATCGTATAGATATACCACATACTACATTTTGTTTATCCACTTTTTTAAATTAAAAATTATTGGAGTCACATCGATCAACAAAATCCAATAAATTTCAAGCGTACAATTCAACAGTATGTCATATATATATATTGCATATAGATAGATAGATAGATTTCCTTCCAAATATTTGACTCCTTTTACTTCTATCTACCTCCCCTTTCTCCCCCTTTCCTCTAGTAACCAATAATCCATTGTCCATGTCCGCAAATATCTGTTTGTCATGTTCATTTGTTGCTTTTAGCTTTACATCCCACATATAAGTGATATCATGTGATTTTCAAGTTTTTCTGTCTGCCTTATTTCACTTAGCATGATTATCTCGAGGTCCATCTAGCTTGTCGCAAATGGTAGTATTTCATCTCTTCTTATGGCTGGATATTATGCCATTGTATATATGTACCACCGCTTCTTTAGCCAGTCATCTATCATAGGACACTTCAGTTGCTTCCATGCCCGGGCCACTGTGAATAATGCTGCTTTGAACATCGCATTCAGATATGATTATGTCTTTGTGGATAAATGTTTTCAGGTTTTTGGGTAAACACCCAGTAGAGGGATTGCTGGATCATATGATAATTCAATTCATAGTTTTTTTTGTATCCATTCTTCAGTTAATGGACGTTTGCATGGGATTTTTCTGTTTTTGGTTATTATGAATAATAGTACCATGAACATTCTTGTATAATTTTTTTTTTGCATGTGAGCATTTCAGTTCTCTTGGGTATGTACCTAGGAGTAGAGTTGCTGGGTCACATGGTAACTCCATGTTACCAGAAGTGGGAAGAGATGCCTATAATCAGCTCTCAAGAACCAGTTGCAAATAAGCACATTAAAAGGTTTTCAACATCATTAACCATCAGAGAAATACAAATATTGGGCCCCAGTGTCATGGCAGGGAGCTTTCCAGGTGTAATCTGAAACCAGCCCCCATAGCTAAGGTCAAGGAGAGAATGAATAAAAAGGCAGACCACTTCAGATTGGTAGGTGGCAATTTTAATAAGCAAGGGAACTTACAAGGTTTGTCTTGGGCAACTTTAAGACACATAGTTTTCTATATCCACTGGCCAAATTTTAAAAGTTTATAAGAGGCCTTAACTTGGGTCAGTCACATACACAGGGGGCCTTAACTGGGTTTAATCACATATGTAGTCAAGATGGTCTCAACACCAGATTTCTATCTCAAGGCTGTGTCCTTGGAGCAACCTCTGGGAGCAAAGAAGGCAAGCAGAGTGTACATTCCAAGTACAGAGGAGTGGGTAGGGAGCCTCCAATTGCCTGAGTCTACCTTGTGGGTCAAACCAGTGGTCACATCTTCTTAATGACCTTACCCAACAGTAAATGCAAAATCCAGTGAGATAATACTTCACACCCACCAGGATGGATATAATCAAAAAGACAATAACAAGTGTTGGTGAGGATGTGGAGAAATGGGAGCCCTCATACATTGCTAGTGGGATTGTAAAATGATATAGATGCTTCTGAAAACAGTCTGGCAGTTCCTTAGATGGTTAAACATAGAACCCCTGTATTTATTAATGTTTCCTGGGCTTGGGGTAGGGAGTTTTCAGGATATGAACAGAATAGCAAGAGGGCTTCCCTGCTCTCCCAAGGGTGGGCTAGTGATTCATTAAACACATGCCCATTCAGATAGATGGATAGATATATGAATATGATATTCATCTCTTTGGTGTCACTTCCTGTCCTGTCCCCAACCCTACCTTCACCTCTCACCTCTCCAAATAGTAGGCATTCTACTGCAATAGGAATTCTCTTCCAAATAACTGGTGCAGAAAAAGTCACCTGTGGTTTCCCTTTTTTGTGATAACTGATTTTGTTTTTGGAAAAGTGAACAGAGCCTTACCATGTAACTTATATGTATAGTTCACAGTATTTATTTTCCTGCCTCTGGATCTTATCCCCACCATTCTACCTCTGCAAATGCCTTTCTCAGTACTTTCATCTTGTCTAGATCCTTTCCATCCTTTGAGATCCAGGTCAAATATTACCCTCTTTGTAAAGACTTCCCTCCATCAAACTCAGGATAGAAGTGCCCCGTGACTCAGTAGCATAACTCCTGGATATCATAGTACTCTTAATTAAATACCATACAATGCTCCAGTATTTTAATTTAACATAGGTAAATAAATCATATGGTAAATCATTCTAAGGAAGATGAATTTAAGATGGAACAAATGTGAACTATATTTTGTGTGTAATTCATTGATAAAAGACGTTCGTTGTTTGATTTTACTTGGAACACTAATGCTTTGTAGCTGTATTGTGTGACTTCCCTTGGGTGGCCAAAAAAGTGGGATGAGAAATTGGCAGTTTCGGGGTCTGGTCATAGCTTTAATTGCTAACTGGGTATATAATTTTTGAGCTATCTTAACTTTCCCAATGAATCAATTGGAAAATGGGGATGTTTTACCTGATAAAAAAATTTCTATGGATTCCATTTTCTTTTTTCTGCTACCCATTTTTTCCAGTATCACTTCTCTAGTTCAGGCTCTCATCATCCTTAGCCTAGGCGTCCTTCTTAACCAAAATATGTTCTATAGCCAAGTAGCAGCTTGCTAGAAATTCAAAATCTCAGGCTCCACCCCATATCTATGAAAACAGAATCTGCATTTTTAACAAGATCTTTAGGTGAATCATATAAACATTAAAATTGGAAAAGCAGTGGCCTAGACTAATTACAGCCTCTTAGCTGGTTTCTCTGTCTCAACTGTGGCCCCTCCCAATCCATCTTCTACATTGTGACTAGGAAAATCTTTTCAATAGGCCAAGCTGATTATGTTCTCTATTTAAAATCCCCCAGAAGCTTCACATTATGAAATAGCAATATAGTAAGAGCATAGGTACTAGAATCAAACATATTAAGTTCAAGTCTTGCCTGGACCACTTACTAGTTTTGTGATTTTTAGTAAGTGAATCAATCTTTCAGTTTCAGTTTCTTCATTCATAAAATGGCAATAAAAATTTCTAACCTCATAGGGGAAGGGTGAGGATTAAATGAGTGCTTATATGCAGAAATTTCACAGATGAAAAAAATGATATCCTGGGTTTACTTCCCAATAGTCCATGACAGTGAGTAGGGGGTGGAGGGGAGTATAGATGTAACAAGATTGGTGTGGCTGACTGTGTTTTCCAAATATTACTGCAATGATATCTCCCATCCCACATGCTCTTCTACAGTGTGACCTTGCCATCTTTGTGACCTTGCCATCTTTCCACTTTAAAATGAGAGCCTAAACAAACACGTTGGATATATAAAACATGGTAAGTGAAAGAGCCAGACACAAAAGGTCACA
This sequence comes from Eidolon dupreanum, assembly GCA_028627145.1. NCBI lineage: Eukaryota > Metazoa > Chordata > Mammalia > Chiroptera > Pteropodidae > Eidolon > Eidolon dupreanum. The sequence goes on from CM053505.1 coordinate 68,295,752, forward strand.
AAAATATATACAGGAATGAGCATAGTAGCATTATTCATAATAACCAAAAAGTGGAAAAAACAAAACAAATGTCCATCAACTGATAAATGGTTAAAATATAGATAAGTAATACATCTATACAATGGAATATTATTCAGTTATAAAAAAGAATAAGTACTCATATATGCTACAAGGTGGATGAATCTTGAAAACATTATGGTAAGTGAAAGAAGCCAGACACAAAGGGCCATGTGATTCCATTTATATGAATTATCCAGAATAGGTAAAACCATAGAAACAGAAAACAGATTGGTTGTTGCTAGAGGCAACCTTTAAGCTATTGCATCTAATTCTGCTTCTCTTATATCTCAGCAAGCCTTATAACTCACTCATCACCAATGTGGCAGAAGTGATGCTATATTATGACTTTTAAGGCGAGGTCAGACAAGGTCATGAAGCTTCCACCTTCTTTTGGGACACTTGCTCATGGAGAAACTAGCAAGAAATCTGACTACCATGAGACTGCCATGCCAGAGAGCCTACATTTATGTATTCCAGTCGATGTTCTAGCTCATCTCAATCTTCCAGCCATTCTTATTAAGCCACCAAACCTAGGAGTGAAACTGTCTTGGACTCTCCATACTAGTGCATCCATCAGCCAAGTACTACTCAGGGGACTTAGTACTACAAGGAGCAGAATTGTTCTGCCCAAATTTCTGTTTTTTTTTTTTTTTATACTACTAAGTTTGGAAGGTAGTTCTTTATGCAGCAATGGATAACTGGTACAATTGGCATGAATTGATCATTGTTAAAGCTGGGTAATGGACACATGGAGGTTCATTATATCATTTATATGTGTGTCAAATTTTCCGTAATAGCTTTTGTAAAGAAAATATAGTCAGGTCAAAATTAGTAGTCAATAAATAGTAGCTATTATTATTATGAATGAAAGTAGTAAACAAATAGTAGCTGTTATTGTGAATGGAATAAAGTTCAAATTGGATAGTACAGCATTGAAGGTCCTCTTGCTAACCTGGCTCCTGCTTACTTCTTCAAGCTCATCTCTCACCAGCTCACACCCTTTACTTCATTTTTACATGTTCTAGCAATAATAAAAATATATATAGTTCCTAGAATGTGGCATGCTGCTTTATGCATCCAAGCTATTGTCTATGCTGCTTTCAATTTTGGGAAGTATTTACCCATTTTTGTTCTCTTATAATCTTTCAACATTCAGCTCAAGTTTAACCCCATTAGGGAAGTTTTTTCTGACATGTAAAAATAGAATTTGTTCCTCCTTTTGTTAGGCCCCTACTCTAAAGAGTCATTTTCCAAGGCATCAGCACTTGTCTGTTATACTTATGTGTATGCTTGTCTGTTTTTCTTTACCAGACTCTGAACTCTTCCCCACTGTGTTATGTATGGGGATTCAGTGGAGAACATGACAGTCTTAACCCTCTTGAAGCTAATGGTGCAAATAGGGAAGCCATATACAAGCAAGATATGATAAGTGGAAGGGGGGAGCAAAATTCTCTCTGAAAAAAATGACATTTTTGTTGAGACTGGAAGGATGAATAGCAGTTAACCTTATTTATATGCTTAAGCCAAGGCCTCGCACAAGGCCTGGCATATAGTAGGATGCATTAAATACTTAATGAATGGTCTCTCTAGCTCACAAATTTCTTGTATCACATGAGATAACATCTTCAAAACTTCTTTAGAGAGTAAAAAGTGCAACAAAATGCAACTTTATTACAGATTATATTCTGAGAGGCTAGGATCCAGAATTCACTCTTTTATTGGAGGGATCGATCCTCAAAAAACTTCTATAGACAAGCAAGTTCTGGCCTAGCCAAGTGTATCCAGGTATACACTCTTCTTCCCAAACATAATTTTCCTATTCTGTTTGGATCATCAACATGGCCTTTAATAAGGTACAGGAGGGAGTAGACACATGTGGCTTGTGTGGGTGTAGGTTTGGATGAAGTCCTAAGGTGGGAAGGCAGCCAGCTCTAGTGCATTGATTTGAAGATCAAACTGGATGACTTGCAAAGGTGGAGGGAGGATGCGAAAGTGAGCGAGAAATAGGGAAGGTGATTAAGAATAGTAATATTAACTTTGTGTTTGCCCTTCAATATGACTTAATTGTGTAAGTGTTTGAGTTCTTCTCTTTTGTTTACCTCCTTGACTTATGGTTACCCAAATATTTCCTGTGTTTAATAAGACTAGAAGTGAATTAACACATATTACATCTACTATGTGAAAGACACTATGGTATGGTATGTGCTTTTAAAACATAAAGAGAGATCTTTGGAAACATGGCGAAGTGAGAGATGTCCCCAGATCTTTCCCCTTGAAACAACAATAAGCTGAATATCTAAAACTCAACTAAAAAAAAAAAAAAAACACCCAAACTGCATGCCAACACATCTGAGTGTGGGATATGTGCATAAGAGCTACCACAGGTCAGAATCCTAGGTGTTGGGCGGTGGACCAGGAGTAATAAAGTAGCTGCATCTTGCAGCCCCGGGAACTCCCAGCAGGACGAGGGGAAGGGGAGAAGGAGAGGCAAGTTACTGTGGCAAGTTCTCCAAACAGCCTTACCTGGGAAAGCTGTAGGGCCCAGTCATCAGGGAAGAAAGCAGAGAAGTGGGACGGTACTGCAGAGGAACAACAGTTGATTTTTTCTGGTCGCAGATGCAAAACCAAGGCTGAGCCACAGCCCTGAACCCCAATCCGGCGGGCCCCTCTCCCCATACTGATCTACAGGGGAACCTGAGCAAACACTGCCAAGACTGTCACTGACACTGACAGGGACTGAAACTGAGGGTAAAGAGCATGATTAAATATCTACAAGAAAATTTAAAAAGCGTTATTAAGATTTTATATAAAGCAGGGATCCAAGAGGCTTAGATGGCCACCTACTGGAAACCAAAAGAAAAGCGCCTTCTTTGCAACAGGAGAAAGACCTTTATATAATCTTTCTGGAAAAATAGTAATACACTTCCATTAATGGTGGAGAAATAGTCCATTAAACACCATGAACAACTAAGATGACATGTCATCTCAGAAAGTAAGAGAAAAATCTCCAGAAAATAAGCTTACAGACATACAAATATGTGACCTAAACGAAAGAGAATTCAAGATGGTACTTTCGAAAAAACTCAATGAGATCCAAAACAAATCAACAATTTGAGGAATTGAAAAAACAACTAGATGAGCAAAGCAAGAATATTGAAACCCTCAAAAAGAACCAAAAAGAACTTCTGGAGATAAACACACTGCAAGAGTTGAAAAATGAAATAGCAAGCTTGGGAAATAAGAGTGGACCAAATGGAGGAAAAGATCAGTGATAACGAATACAGAAATCTAGAAATAAATCAGAAGGAAGAAGAGAGAAACCAAAGAATGAAAAATAATGAAAGAGAAATTCAAGTACTAGCTGATACCATCAGGAGACGAAACATAAGAATAATAGACATTAATGAAGGCAAGGAAAAAGAACTGGGATTAGAAAGGATTTTCAGACAAATAGTTGATGAAAATTTTTCAAAGCGAAAGAATGAGCTGGAGCTTGAAATTCAAAAAGTTAACAGAACACCCAATTTACTCAACCCAAAAAGGCCTTCACCAAGCCATATTGTATTAAAATCATCAAAAATCAATGACAAAGAGAATTCTCAAGGCAGAGAGAAAAAAAAAACTGTAACATATAAAGGCAAACCCAGTAGATTATCATCGAACTTCTCAGCACAAAACCTACAAGCCAGAAGGAATGGATCAAATATTTAAACTATTAAGTGAAAGGAACTACCAGCCTAGAATAATGTATATAGCTAAGCTTTCCTTAAGCTATGAAGAGAAATTAAGACTTTTCCAGACATACAAAAATTGAGGGAATTCTCCACTACAAGACCTGTACTACAGGAAATACTGAAAGCGGTCATTTCACCTAAAACAAAATGACAAAAAAAAAAATACATATAATGGAGAAACGTGACTGTTGAGCAAATAGAAGCAGAGAAGTGCAACCCTTACTAAGAAGAGGGCATTATAAGCTTAAATAATAATAAGAGAATTGTTATAAGAAGATAGCAATGAACGTTCAGCATACAAAGAAACAAATTGAGATAACAGTGAATGAAAAGGGGAGGATTCAAAGATCCAAATTCACAAAGGGAAATGGAGATAAGGCATGCACAAAAGAAAATGGACAACTGTATACATATAACTATCCTTTACATATTCAAATGGTAACCACATGCCAAAGATTCAGAATTGAAGTATATAACATAAAACAAGGAGAACCAGAGGGAAAACCCCCAAAAGCCAAAATAAAGAAAACAGAAGCACAAGGACAAAGAAGCAGTGGAAACAATGAGCTACTAGAAAGCAAAAGATAAAATGGCTATAAGAAGACCTTATATTTCAGTAATCATCCTAAATGGAAATGGATTGATCTCACCAATAAAAAGGCACAGATTTGCAGAATGGATCAAAAAAAAAAAAAAAAAAAAACAACCATATGCTGCCTCCAGGAGACACATCTCAGCTCCGAGGACATATATAGACTCAGAGTGAATGGGTGGAAAACGATATTTCAAGCAAATGACATTCTGAGAAAAGTGGGAGTAGCAGTACTAATATCAGACGAAATAGACTTCAAAGTAAAAAAGGTAAAGAAAGATGCTGAGGGACACTTCATAATGATAAAGGCAATCATACACCAAGAGGACATAACATTTATTAATATCTGTGCTCCCAATTAGGGAGCTCCGAAATATGTAAAGCAATTACTAACAGAACTGAAGGGAGAAATGGACCAAAACACTATCATAGTAGGGGACCTAAATATCACACTTTCAGATATGGGCCGATCATCTAAACAGAAAATCAATAAGGAAATAACATCCTTAAATGACACACTAGACCAACTGGACATAGTTGACATTTACAGAGCCTTCCCTCCTAAAACAGCTGCTTATACATTCTTCTCTAAGGTACATGGAACATTCTCAAGAATCGACCACATACTGGGACACAGAGATGGCCTCAACAAACATAAGAGGGTTGAAATCATACTAACCATATTCTCTGATCATAATGCTTTGAAACTGGAGATCAACTGCAGAAAGAAATCAGGAAGGACCACAAATACATAGAGATTAAACAACATGCTACTTACTGAAGAATAACTGGGTCAGGGAAGAAGTAAAAAGAGAGATCAAGAGATACAGAGAAATGAATGATAATGATAGTACAACATATCAAAACATTTGGGACATGGCAAAAGTGGTCATAAGAGGAAAGTTCATATTACAGGCCTATTTCCAAAAACAAGAATGAACCCAAATAAACCACCTAATGCTTCATCTTAAAAAACTAGAAAAGGAAGAACAAATGAAGTCTAAAGTCTGCAGAAAGAAAGAAATACAAGTAGAGCAGAAATAAATGAAATTGAAAACAAACAAACAACAGAAAAATTAAATGCAACAAAGAATTGGTTCTTTGAGAAGGTTAATAAAATTGACAAACCCCTGGCTAGACTCACTAAAGAAAAAAGAGAAAGGACACAAATAAACAGAATCAGGGATGAAAGAGAGGAAATTGCAACTGACATCACAGAAATACAAAGGATCTTACAAGAATGATATGAAAAATTATGTAACACCAAATTTAATAACCTAGAAGAAATGGAGCAGTATTCAGAAAAATACAACCTTCCTAGACTGAATTAAGAAGGTCGAATAATCTAAATAGCCTGATCAGCAGTATGGACTTTGAAACAATCATCAAAAACCTACCAAAAAGTAAAAATCCAAGATCAGATGGCTTCACCAGTGAATTCTACCAACATTCAAAGAAGATTTAATGCTTATTTTCCTCAAACTCTTTCAAAAAATCGAAGAGGAATCAAACTTCCCAACTCATTCTATGAGGCCAATATTACCCTGATACCAAACCTGGTAAAAGTAACACACAAAAAAAGAAAACTACAGACCAATATCTCTCATGAACACAGATGCAAAACTCCTAAATAAGATACCAGCGAACCGAATACAGCAACATATTAAGAAGATTACACACCACGATCAAGTGGTCTTCATCCCGAGGGCACAGGGATGGATCAACATGCGCAAATTGATTAATGTGATACACCACATAAACGAATTTAAAAAATAAGAATCATACATTCATATCGATAGATGCAGAAAAAGCCTTCAACAAGATACAGCATCTATTAATGATCAAAACACCTAACAAAATCGGCAGAGAAAGAAAATACCTTAATATAATAAAGGCCATCTATGACAAACCCTCAGCCAACATTATACTTAATGGTAAAAATCTAAAAACCATCCCTTTAAGATCAAGAACAAAGCAAGGCTGTCCACTATCACCAGTCATTCAATATAACATTGGCGGTCCTAGCGAGTGCAATCAGACAAGAGAAAGATATAAAAGGAAATGAAGAAGTCAAACTGTCACTATTTGAGGATGACATATACAAAACCCTAAAGCTTCCGTAAGAACACTAAGAGAAACAATAAGCAAATACAGTAAAATTTCTGCATACAAAATCAATGTTCAAAAATTCATAGCGTCCCTGTACTCTGATAATGAAGTATCAGAAAAAGGATTGGAAAAAATAATTCCTTTCACAATTGCAACAAAAAGAATAAAATACCTAGGAATAAATTTAATGAAACAGTGAAGGACCTATAAAATGGAAACTATAAGACTCTATTAAAAGAAATCGAAGATGATACAAATAAATGGAAAAATATTCCGTTTTCTTGGATTGGAAGAATCACCATAGTTAAAATGACTATATTAACTAAAAAACAGATTTACTGCAATCCCCATCAAAATCTCATTGGCATTTTTTAAGGAAATAGAACAGAAAATGATCAGATTTGTATGGAAGCACAAAAGACTCCGAAATGTCAAAGCCATCCTGAGAAAAAAGAATGAGGCTGGTGGCATCACTCTGCCGGACTTCAAATTATACTACAAAGTGACAGTAATCAAAACGGTATGGTATTGGCAGCAAAACAGACACATGGACCAGCGGAACAGAATCGAGAGTCCAGAAATAAACCCATATTTATATGGGCAAATAATTTCGACAAAGAAGCCAAAAACATACAGTGGAGAAAGGAAAGCCTCTTCAGTAAATGGTGCTGGGAAAACTAGATAGTCACCTGCAAAGGAATGAAACTAGATTGTTGTCTATCACCACACACCAAAATTAACTCAAAATGGATTACGGACCTGAACATAAGACCTGATTCAATAAAATGTATAGAGGAAAACATAGAAACAAAAATCAAGGACTTTGGACTTAAAGAAGATTTTATGAATTTGACTTCAAAAGCAAGGGAAGTAAAAGCTAAAATAAATGAATGGGACTACATCAAACTAAAAAACTTCTGCTCAGCAAAAGAAATCATCAGGGTAAAGAGACGACCATTTGAATGGGAAAACATATTTGCAAGCAACACCTCCGATAAGGGCCTAATATTCAAAATATACAAAGAACTCATACAACTGAATAACAACAGAAAAACAAACGATCCAATTAAAAAATGGAAAGAGGGCCTGAACAGACACTTCTCTGTAGAGGACATATAATAGGCAAAAAAAATATATGAAAAGATGCTCAACATCACTAGCTATTAAGGAAATGCAAATCAAAACCACAAAGTGATACCATCTCACATCTGTTAGAATAGCTCTAAACAACAGGACAAGTAATAACAAATGCTGGAGAGGATGTGGAGAAAAAGGAAATCTCATACTCTGCTGGTGGGAAATAGTATGGAGGTTTCTCAAAAAACAGAAATGATCTACCATATGATCCACTAATCCCTTTTCTGAGTTTACTGCAAAGACTTGAAAACCCATATCCATAAAGATATTTGCACACCGATGTTCATAGCAGCATTATTCACAGTGGCCAGTACATGGAAGCAAGCGAAGTTTCCTGTGATAGATGATTGGCTAAAGAAGCAGTGGTACATATGTACAATGGAATACGACTCAGCTATAAGAAGAGATGAAATACTTCCATTTGCGACAACATGGATGGACCTCGAGATAATCATGCTAAGTGAAATTAGCCAGACAGAAAAAGTTGAAAATCATATGATATCACTTCTATGTGGGATATAAACCTAAAAGCAACAAATGAGCAGGACAAAGAAACAGAGACTCATGGACATGGACTATAGGTTAGTGTTTACCAAAGACTATAGTGGTTACTAGTGGAGGTAGATGGTGTAAAGTGGGTCAAAGATAGGGTTCAGGGGGAGGGTAAAGTGGGTAAAGGTGATGAAATATATGGTAGCTGAAGGAAACTGGACTTTGGGTGGTAAACACAATAGAATATACAGATGTCAAATTTTAATACACCTGAAAATTATATAATTGTATTAACCAATGTTACCCCAATAAAGTTAATTTCAAAAAAGAAGTGAGGAAGAGAGGGAGAGAGGGAGAATAATAATTTCAAGGTTTTAGATTGAACAACTGGGAGATTGGAGTTGCAATTTCTTGCCATGTGGAATCCAGCAGAAGGAGCAGCTTTGAGCAGTAAATAAGGAGCTCAGTTTTGGACATATTAAATTTGAGCTGCACAATATGTATTTCAGTGGGGATCTCAGGTAGACAGTTGAAGGAATAGCTGCCTGCAATTCATGTTAGAGATTTAGGATAAAGAGTTAATAGTTCATGAAGATCTCTAGTTCTCTGTAATAATGCATATGATATTCTATCTTATTTTAAGTAAACTAAACTCCTTAAGGCCAGCAAGTACATCTGACTCAACTTTGTATTCATAGGACCTAGACCAGTGTTTAATAATTGTTTACTGAACAACAACAACAACAACAGAAAGAAAAAAAAAGAAGTTATCCTGTATAGAAAACGGGACGTTCAGTCTTGGATTTTGGTTCAGTTCAGATTTAGAATGCTTTAAACCAGTTATATGGGGCTCAATTATCTTGAAGTAAGTTGTCTCTCAAGGTTTTGGACCCACAGACCTGAGAGGGTAGACACTTTACCTCTAAGAACCAATCTCCTCTTCTCCCACCCCACATGGACAAGTGTGACCATCCTTAAAGCATCTATCCCGATATGTCTTGCTCTTCTTTAAACCAGTGCCAATAGGATCTGCTTATGCTATTTCCACCACAGCCAAGCAAGCTTCACTTTGCACCCCAGGTTGGTTTTGGACAATGAATCATAGAAATCTCTCTACCAGAATAGTCTATTCTGTATTCTGTTGTACCCTATCAATAACTATCATGAATCACAGTACAGTGGACTGCTGTTTACAGTGACTATTATTGTTCACTGCTTTTTATTGTTAAAATGCTGAGAACTTACATTATGTCATCTTACTGTTCTTACATAGTAATAGAAAATGGACCTTGCATATATTTTTATCTGTCTCCTTGAAAGTTAAAAAAAGTGGTTGTTAATGACTGTATCTGTAGGAAGCAAGGCAGGGCTTTCAAAAGGGATTAACTAACTGTCTGTGTTACTATCTTCTCAGACCTGACAAAGATGCTAAAGATGAAGGGAGTGGGGGCAAGAGAGTTGAGAAGGGCCTGAGGAGGGCAAAGTTAATCAGAAATCAGGAATTCTATTGAAGCTGCTTTGAAACCACAGTAGAAATCAAGGAAGAGAAAGGAGAGAATTAGTTTGGGTTTTGCAGAACCACAGCCACACACAAGGGTGTTCCTTACCAGGACTTACATGTGCAAATCTGTAGATTTGGGCAAAAAGTCAGATTACAATATTGTGGAGGCAAATTCTCCAGTGATATATTAAATCATTCTTTGAGGCTGTTGATTTGGATCTAGTTTCTTTTCATGCCCCAAGATGGAGCTAAAGCAATGCTGTCCTCCTCAAACTCAGTGTATTTATTGCTTGAAGAATGAGAGAGAATATGGTTCCTTCTTCCTGTTCACATAGCAAGTGTAAGAGAAAGGAAGCATCATGTTTTTTTTTTTTTCTAAAGCACAGTGTTTCTCAGCTGAGGAACATGCTGGAGCATAAGAGAAGTACAGAATCACTGCAATTATTTGAATTGGCTTTTCTCAGCAAGGTTACACTATCTTCTCTGGAAAGGGAAATCAAGTTTCCATGCCAAGCCACAGGTGAGGTTTTGGGGGCCAGGAATTTGTTTCTTTCCCTTACTGTCCTTTCCATTCAGGTTTTCACCATTCAAGAGGAACGAAGGATAGATTGAGAGGTACTGTATGGGCCCAAAGTCTGACCAACTACCCAGCATTTTCATAAAACAGAGTTTGGTAATTGCCAGTTTACCCTGGTTTGATTTCAGCTGGTTCCTTTTTCAGCTGACTGTCCCAAGTGACTATTGAGACCATTAAAGCATTTAAGGGTTAAGGAAAGAGAAATTCCATTTTTTATTTCTTACTAACTTGGGTAACTATGCTTTATTATCTCCATTTTACAGATGGGGTAAAATGAGGATTATGGAGGTTAGGCAATTTACTCAAGTCTAAACAGCAAGTAAATGGTGGAATTAGGATTCAAACCCAAGACTGTCTTACTAAAATAGTTGTGTTCTCAATCACTGTGTTACACAGTATGAAAGAGATGTTAGAATACCTTCAGGGCCTTAATAACATTAATAATTAACACTATTGTTGAGGACTTATCCTATGGTATCCATGTATCAACTCATTTATCCTCTTAATCTCACAACCGCATAAAGAAGGTATTATTTTACAGGTAAGAAAAGTGAGGCACAGAGAACTAAATTTCTTACGTTCATGAAACTAATAAGTGGTGTAAATAGGCTACACATTCAGGCAGTATGACTTCAAAGACCATCCTCTTAACTGCTAAGCTATACTGAAGGTAATATATTTATTTCTGCATGAGGCAGCCCAGTCAGTTTGAGGATCATCTTTCTTTGTTAGAAAGTTGGACTTGTAGCTATAAGGGACTTCTCAGAAACAAACAGTTCAAGAGTGCAGACTACAGGTGAGGCTCTTACCCAATTCCTTCCCCAAATGCTTGTTTTCCATTACCCTTTAACCTGCATCTTTGAACAAACTGATATATGAGGAGTTCAGCAATGGCATATCTCAGCTGTGCCTTTAATGTCTGACGACTCTGCTAGCATACTATGTTTTTCATTTGATTGAAAGGAGATCTAATGAGAGATCATTTCCTGATAACGCATTGTCTGCTTTTCAAAATCACTAGGCAAGCACTTTGCTGCAAACAATTCCTATTTTGATATAATTGCCTTTGAAAAAGGGGCACAAGAGGCAGCACAAACTCCTTAGAGTTTGCATCTGATTTCCTGAGGTGTTCCATTTCAGAACAGGCCCCTGACAACAGGCAGAGAATAAAAACAAGTGTGGTCTGGGGCAAACAGTGTTTTTTGAACAGTTGGCCAGATATCTCCTGGCAGCCAAGAAACAGCTGAATCATCAAACGCTAGGCCTCTAAAGAGATGGAGGCTGGGCTGTACTGAAGTACATTCCAGACTGACTGTGAAATCCAGAGCTGCTGCTGCTTACCAACACTGGCTCCCTTCCTAGGGGCTGGCCGGGCTGAACTGCTCGTCAAAGCCTGATTTCATCTCTTTTCTCTTTTTTCCTCCTCTTTGTGATTTCCCATACAGCATTTGCCTGTCTGAGGGTGGAATATTTGAATGAATTTTGTAGTCACCTCAGATACAGCTTCTGCTCTGTGAGGTAAAGTTAATGAAATTCATTTCCTGGTTAGGAAGTCAAAATAGCAAAGAAGAAAGTCACTGAATTGGAGCACTCAGGGAATGAACAAGAATGGGCAGACATTCTTTTCCAAGAGGCAGAAATGACCTAGGCATTCCAAAGTTGAAAGCCAGATGTTTGGACAAAATCCTAGACCCAATTCGTATCTTAGAAGTGTTGAAATCCTTTGACTAAAACTTCGGAGAGTGGAGGATAAGGAAGGGGGCTAGGGTAATGCACCTTAAAATAAATAGATCACCCCATTTATATCAGAAACAAATGTTTGGACTCATTTGGCATGAAGAATGAACAGTATTTTCTGTGTCTTTTAAGATGACTACTTGTGGCACATACCATTCCTAAGCTTAATTATGAACGAGAACAAAAATATCTGTTTTGTTTCTCCTCCTATGCCAGTATGCAGATAATTGTTTAATTATATTTTCCTCTAATAAATAAAGGGAAATATGAAGTTTCTTACAGACTGACAGTGCTCTGTTGGGCACCGATTAATACCTGGAGCTGACCTCAACCAGCTAAGACAGCTTTTTCAACTAAAAGAATATGGTGGAAGAGAAGAGCCTTCTTTCACTGTTCACAGTCAACTGTGAATACATGAAGGAGAGGGAGGTTGTGACTTGGAAAGAACCTTAAAATTCCACAAAACTATAATCCATTGTCTGGACTCTAATAGGAAAAAGAAAGAAACTGGATTCTTCTCCCTTCAGTCCTTGCCAATAGCATTCCTTTTTCAGTCTGTTTTTTTACTTCACCCATAATAATAATGTGTGTTATTTTTATAAAATTTTAAAAGAACTTTCATACATATTTGTATTTGATGTGCACAACTTGGAGAGGATGGAAACAAGAGAATTGTCTCTTTTTACAGATGAGGACATTGAAGTTTTGAAAAATTAATTGATTTGCCCAAAGTCATACAGGAAATTAGTTGTAGAGCCAGGTTCACTAGGTCATCAGTACCTAGTACCATTACTCCTTTTATACACCAAACCATACTGATTTATAGTGCTGGTTCTCAAAATTTTAGGTACATCAGAATTACGTACCTGGGAAGTATTTCACAAATGCAGATTATAGATCCTGTCCTTAAAAATAAAGTAGTCTAGGATAGGTATCTGGAATCTGCATTTTAAACAAGGTCCCTAAATGCTTCTGATGCAAGTGGTCTTTGGGCCATACATCAAATGAAAGTGAACCTATAATTATCTATTTGAATCTCAGTAGATAATTTTTTAAATTAGAAATTCACACAGGAATAGAAAACTAAGAGGGCTATTCTTAAAAGGACCATGAGATGAGGGGGTAAAGGAGAAGAGATGTTGTCTTTGGCAAAGGACACTTGCTCCCCCAACTCCCTCCCTTCAAAATCCCCTTTCCACATGAAGATGGAGTCAAATGAACATCAAAGGAAGTCTTAAAGATAAGGATATCTTGCAAACTGCCTCCTGAACACATGGCCAAAGGCCAGAAAAAGGAACTTTGCAAACATGGCATGGGAGCAGCTCTAGGTAAATAGGATAAATGTACTTGAACCTCAGGTCTTCTTTAGCACAGCTGTAGGGTCTTTTTACCCTGGAGCCAAACTGCATGGGTTTGATTTCTCTGTCTGCCAATTATTAGCTGTGTAACCTTGGGGAAGTCACTTAACCTTTCCATGTCTCAATTTTCTCACCTGTACAATGGGGATAAAATTACTATATATTTCATAGGGTTGTTGAAGGATTAAATGAAATAATGTATGTTCACCATTTAGAACAGTACTGACACCTAGTAAACAGTAATAGTGCCATTGTTAATTACAATTTCCCCGATTGCTTTATTGACTGCTGAGCTGCAATTGATAAAGGATGGCTTGTGCCTAGAATCAGTTGTTTCAATAGTTTTCATATCTGTACTTCAGTAAGCTATGAAACAAAAGTGCTCTGAAGAGCTGTAGATGGCACTATTATGGCAGTCTGCTAAGTCCCTTTTTCCAACTAAAAGATAAATCCCAATGAGATACGGGGCTTCAAGTGTTTGCTGTGGCAGCACCACAGAGCAAAGAGACAATTGATGACCAAACATAATACTTTTTCTCTCCTTTTAAAAATTATTCCATGGAATTTAATAAAAATCTGGTCAGTGTTGCTAGAGAGCAAATTACACATTCAAACCACTGTGGTGCAGTTATTCCCCTTTTAACTTTTTCATGCCCAAGAATGCTCTACACATGACAAAGAATAATGATGATGAAGAAGAAAGGGGAAGGGGAAGGGAGGTGGATGGGGGAGGTAAAAAAGGAAGAGGAAAAGGAGGAAGAGGAGGAGAAAATAATAACAGGGGACTGAGGTTCCTATGAGAATATTAGGAAGGCCTATGGGACATAGGCTTAGTGAAGTGCACAGTATGGCATATGGCACAGTGGCAGGCTATAGAAATTGTACCCAGGGACTGTCTTCCCAGAATTTGCTGATGGGTAATATTTTGAGATGTTGGCAGGTATTTGTTGTTAGATTTATGGGAAACATATTAGGTGTCTACAGAACTTAATGTATAAGTGTATAGGTAGGGGATGGAAAGAGGGAAGAATGGAGAGAGAGAAGTTGGAGAGAGAAAGAAAGAGAGAAGTTAGTAACGACAGAGACAGAAATTATGTAAATGTATATTGGGTGAGAGTCAGGATTAAAGATGGAAAGCAAGAGAATTTTTGAGAAGGGATAATAGGAAACAGGGAGGGGTCTAGCACTATGTCCAGAATCTCCTAGAAAGCTTCTGCAGCACATCATGTCTCACAGGGAAGACAGTTTCATTTCAGCCTGAATCAGCCCACCAACTAGCAGGTATGTTCCCCGCTGGCTGTACTGTCACTCAATGCTCACAGGCACATCTGCTTAAGTGCCCCCAAGCCATTTTATGGTATATTCATCTGTACAATTGCTACTCATGGGACTATCAGCCAGCCAGCAGGGCATCAGAGTACCAGCAAGTAGCCTAGGTTGAAGTGCAAAGGAAATACTGACAAATATATTCGTGAGTGTTTGGTACCAATTACAGTCAGTTAGCACTTAAAGAATTCAAGAGGATAGGAGCAGGGATATCAATAATGGAGGTCCAAAGGCGTGTGTCTTTGATTATGTGCATGTGTGCATCTAAAGAACACACTTGCATTAGAAACATTTCAGTAACTGGTAATTTTTATGAAAATGATGTAAGAAGGATAAGTTTACTCCTGGCTTTCTCTCTCAACAGGTTTAGTTGCATAACGCAAACTGTTCACAGATCAGACCATTTCTTCCCTCATGCGTGTCTGTTTGGCCTAGAACCAAGGCCTGCTGGGCTGGAGTTTGATGGTGGCTACAGGAGCAGCTTTGGCAACTGTACTTTCTGTGTACATATAGCTCCCACATTTTGCCTCTGGAATTGGATAGTCCCTTGCAGAGTACATTGAGCTTGGAAGATTTTTTTCCATGTTTTTTGCAGCCTCACAAAACACTCAAAGCCTTTCTTATAATCACAGTTCAGCTGAACTTTGACTAGCTTTTATATAGACAAGGTTCAGTTTAATCACTTGAAGACATCATGAAGTGTGTTTTCCTTCTGATTATTTTGCATCTAATTGGGAGACAGCCACCAAATAAAAAAGCTTTCAGGATTTTTTTTTGCTAGACTATAAAATCTCTTTAATTCTTTGACAATGTACAGTTTAAATGAACTAAAGCCAGGATTTATAGAAGGTCAGGAAAGAAGGTTGGAATTAAAAATTTTTTTTTTCATTTACAATTGACATATAATATTAATTTTAGGTGTACAACATATAATGCTTTTTTCTTTTTTTTTGCCAATAGTATTTTTAATTTTTTTAAAATTATAGTTGACATACAATATTATATTCATTTCAGGTGTATAATATAGTGATTAGACATTTATATAACTTATGAAGTGATCATCTTGATAAATTCAGTACCCATATGACATCATACATAGTTATTACAATACTACTGACTATATTCCTTATGCTATACTCTACATCCCCATGACTATTTTGTAACTACCAACTTGTACCTCTTAATTCTGTTCCTCTTTACTCATCCCTCTATCTCACCTCCAATCTGACAACCATCAAAATGCTCTCTGTATTTATGAGCTTGTTTTTGTTTTGTTTGTTCATTTATCCTGTTCTCTATAATCCACATACAAGTGAAATCATATGGTATTTGTCTTTCTCTGTCTGACTTACTCAACACAATACCCTCCAGGTCCATCCATGTTGCAGCAGATGGCAAGATTTCATTCTGTTTTATGGTTGAGTAATATTTCATTGTATATCCATACCACCTCTTCTTTATCCTTTCATCTACTAATGGAGAGCCAGATTGCTTCCATACCTTAGCTATTGTAAATAACACTGCAATGAACACACAGGTGCACATAACCCTTTGAAGTAGTATTTTGGTTTTCTTTGGATTAATATCCAGAAGTGGGATAACTGGGTCCTTCTTTGACTCCTATTATAGCCTGTGTTTTAAAGTCTATTTTGTCGGGTATGAGAATTGCTATCCTAACTTTTTTTTCCATCTCCATTTTTATGAAATATCTTTTTCTATATCTTTACTTATAGTCTACGTGTATCTTTTCAATCAGAAGTCTCTTGTAGGTAGCATATGTAAAGGTTTTGTTTTCTTGTCCATTCAGCCACCAATGTCTTTTGATTAGAGCATTTAATCCATTTACATTTAAATGAATTGCTGCTAGATATGTAGTTATTGCTAATTTATTATTCATATTTTTTATTTCTTATTCTTCTTACAGAAATTCCTTTAATATTGCAATACCAGTTTGGTGGTGATAAATTCCTTTAGCTTTTTTGGGGGAGGAGGTCTGGGAAGCACTTTTTCTGTTGTTAAATGATAGCTTTGTTGGGAAGAAGGCTAGAATTAATGGAAATTGATGGTTTTGCCTTTTAGGAAAAAACTGAATAGGACATAACTATTCATGCAGAGCCAGGTTCTTAAAAATACCCAACAAAATAGAGAATAAGGCATATCCTTTCACGCTTTATTGTTAAGGTCAATTAAGTAACTGACTTTGGTGATGTACATCATTGTTAAGATAATCTTCAGCAAGTTACATGCACTTCCAGTATGGTTTAGAAAAGTAAATCATTTTTGTCTTGTGTCCAGGGTGCACATTTCAGAAATGCCAATGGCATACCCTAGGCCAGTTATAAAGATATGCACTGGCTCTTGTTTATAGACTTTTTAAAAAAGTTTGTGAAACTTGAGCTCTGGAAAGCCTTCTCTGAACCTGCCCCCCACCAACTAAGTTGGGTGAAATGCCTGCCAGTATATTTCTAAGTACTTATCTGTTTAGATGTCTGTCATTTGTAGTGCATTGTAAAGTCCTTGAGGGCAGAGACCATATTCTGCCCATACTTAAAACACCACTAGCAACATGCTGTATGATACAGAGTAGATGCTAAATAAATATTTCTTAAACTGTTGATGGAAGTCAGACAGTGGGACAAATAAAGGTTGGGCAGGGGATGATCTAAAATAAACAGTTAAAATATATGGTCCACTGTCTACTCTGCTTTCCATGGTTTGTATAAAAATAAATGTTGCCATCTGTGACATCATGGATGGATCTTTAGGGCATTATGCTAAGTGAAATAAATCAGATAGAAAAGGACAAAAAACTTATGATTTCACTCATATGTGGAATGTTAAACAAAAAAGAAACAAATGAAGAGACACAAAATTTTAAAAAAAAACCTCATAGATAAAGATAACAAATTGGTGGTTATCAGATGGAAAGGGTGTCAGTGGAAGGCGAAATGGGTAAAGGAGATCAACTGCATGATGATGGATGAAATCTAGACTTCTGGTCGTAAGCATACTATAATGCATACAGATATCGAATTATAGAGTTGTACACCTGAAATTCATATGTAATTAACCAATATTATCTCAGTTAAAGAAATGTAGGGAAACTCTGTATTCCTGAATCTGACCCTATCTGTACAACAGGGCTAGGTTTATGTAATATGATCAAAGATCTGTCTTGATAAATCTCTTCGTTTTGCTTGAAATCTCAGGATAATTATAAAGATTAGGAGTCCTTGACTTGAAATCTCAGGATAATTATAAAGATTAGGAGTCCTTGAGGATCTTTCAGGTGAGTAATCTTTCACATCTTAGTATGAAAATGTTGGATCAGGTTGCTCTACTTTTAATTTCTAGATGAGATTAACACTGAGGAAAAAAGAGTTTGGATTAAAGAGGTAGGAGGATGAGAGATGGTGCCAAATTAAGGGAGAGGAGGGTGTTTTGAAGCATGGGGAAATAGAAGAACATCTAGTCTGGGTAGCTCACTGCTTATCCATGTCTCAGGTAAGGTAGGGCTGGAAGTGAAACATAGATGTGGAAAAGGATTTAGTGAGTGACAAAATCAAATTTAGAATCAAGCAATAGACTGTGAGAGTTAGAAGGATTATTACATGTCCTTAATGGCAAAAGTTAAATTATATTTCAAGGCAACATGACTATTTCTTGGGTAAGCCAGGAATAAAACCAACAGAACTTCAATCTTTTTTTTACCAAACGAACAATTCAATTCAGTTCAAGTGCTTACTAAGCATCTACAATATCCTCAGCACTGTGCTACACACTGCTAGGTATTTAAGTTACATTTACAATCTTTCACCTTCATGAAGTCTTCCACTTTCCTTTCTATATATAAGGACTTCCTATTGTAAAGGTGAAAATACATGGGTAATACTGCCTAACTGGTGCTGGGGTATCAAAATTTAAAGATAATAAGTGAAAGTCTACCTTACAGCAAATTCGAACCAATCAGGGTAACAAATATAATAAAATCAATCATAAAGAATTAACTTCTCTCTTTGAAATCAATATTAACATCTCATTTTCTAGATATATTTAGTCATCAAATCATGTAGAGTCTGACTTCATAATCTTTCCCAGGTTTGTCCCTCTACTTATATAGCACTTCATTCTCGCCTTAGTCCATGTTCTCATCACTTCTCATGTAGATTATTACAATAGTCTTTAGACTATTGGTATTCCCATAGCTGTTTTTTTCTCATCCATCAATCAATGTACACTTATTTAAGATGAATATTTCTAAAAGATCACATTGCATATGTACATCACAAATCTGTTCAAAAGCATTTAACATTCCCCAGTGACCGCAATTAAATGCCATATTCTTATACTAACTTCATAGTTACCCCCTTTGCCCTCTTTTGTGGTCCTCTGTTTATTGACATGTCTTCTTCCTGACACTAGATTATAATTTCTAAAGAAGCAGGGACTCCAACTGCTTTTTTTTTTCAATTCTCACATCCTAGTAAAAATTAGGCACTCAGCAAATGTATCTTACTGAAAATGATCACTTTCTATAATATAATAAAGTAAAGCTTTGATAGAGACTGACCTAATTCTTTACAATATATTGCGAACACCTACAATTTTATGATTTGACTTTCCTCTTACAGTTTAAGCTTAAATCTGTCTTATCACTACTAAATATACAACCCATTCTAGCCAAGAATACTAAGAAGATCAAAACTTTTGGGACATGACAAAAGCTGTCATAATAGGAAAGTTCATATCATTACAGGCCTATCTAAAAAACAAGAAGGAGCCCAAATAACAACCTAATGCTTCTTCTTAAAAAAAACTAGAAAAGAAAGAAAAAATGAGGCCTAAAGTCAGCAGAAGGAAAGAAATAATCAAAATTAGAGCAGAAATAAATAAACTTGAAAACAAACAAAAAAAATAGAAAAAATAAATAGAACGAAGAGCTGGTTCTTTGAGAAGATTAATAAAATTTACAAACCCCTGGCCAGACTCACTAAAGAAAAAAGAGAAAGGACACAAATAAACAAAATCAGGGAAGCACAAAAGCTATCCTGAGAAAAAAGAATGAAGTCGGAGGCATCACTCCACCCGACTTCAAATTACACTACAAAGTGACAGTAATCATAACAGCATGGTATTGGCAGCAAAACAGACACACGGACCAGTGGAACAGAATCAGGATTCCAGAAATAGACCCATATTTATATGGGCAAATAATTTTTGACAAAAAGCCAAAAACATCCAGTGGAGAAAGGAAAGCCTCTTCAATATATGGTGCTGGGAAAACTGGAAAGCCACCTGCAAGAGAATGAAACTAGACTGTTGTCTATCACCACACACCAAAATTAACTCAAAATGGATTAAGAACATGAATATAAGAACTGAAACAATAAAATGCATAGAAGAAAACAGGAACTAAACTCAAGTACCTTGGACTTAAAGAGAATTTTATGAATTTGAACTCAAAAGCAAGGGAACCAAAGCAAAAATAAATAAATGGGACT
>CM053505.1:68316375-68430779 GCA_028627145.1 Eidolon dupreanum
AGTCCCATTTATTTATTTTTGCTTTGGTTCCCTTGCTTTTGAGTTCAAATTCATAAAATTCTCTTTAAGTCCAAGGTACTTGAGTTTAGTTCCTGTTTTCTTCTATGCATTTTATTGTTTCAGTTCTTATATTCATGTTCTTAATCCATTTTGAGTTAATTTTGGTGTGTGGTGATAGACAACAGTCTAGTTTCATTCTTTTGCAGGTGGCTTTCTAGTTTTCCCAGCACCATATATTGAAGAGGCTTTCCTTTCTCCACTGGATATTTTTGGTGTTATATTAATGAGTCTGCTTTATTTCTAGCCCCCTCAAGAGGTTGCTGGATTTAAAAATTAAGCTTAACAGTAGAAGAAAGGATATACTAAAGATCAGAATGGAAATAAATGAAATAGAAGCTAGAAAAACAATACAAAAGATTAATGAAAGCAAAAGCTGTTTCTTTAAAAGGATAAACAAAATCAACAAACCTTTAACCAGACTCATCAAGATAAAAAGAGAGAAGACTCAAATAAATAAAATCAGAAATGAAAGAGGAGAAATAACTATGGACTCCACAGAAATACAAAGCATCATAAGAAAATACTGCAAGCAATTATACTCCAACAAATTGGACAATCTGGAAGAAATGAATACTTTCCTAGGAACGTACAACCTCCCAAGACTGAATCACAAAGAAACAGAAAATATGAACCAACAGATTACTGCCAATGAAATAAAATCGGTGATAAAAAACTTCATAAAAAACAAAAGTCCTGGACCAGATGGCTTCATAGGTGAATTTCTTCAAACATTTAAAGAAGAATTAACACATATTCTTCTCAAACTATTCCAAAAAGTTCAAGAAGAGGGAAGGCTCCCTAATTCCTTTTATGAAGCCACCATTACCTTGATTCCAAAACCAGAAAAAGACATTACAAAAAAAAGAAAATTATAAGCCTATATCTTTTATAAACATTGATGCAAAATTCCTCAACAAAATATTAGGAAACTGAATTCAGCAATACATTAAAAATATCATACACCATGACCAAGTTGGATTTATTCCTGGGATGCAAGGTTCGTACAATATCCACAAGTCATTTAATGTAATACACCACATTAACAAATCAAAAGATAAAAACCATATGATCATATTGATAGATGCAGAAAACGCCTTCAACAAAATCCAGCATTGATTTATGATAAAAATTCTAAGCAAAATGGGAATAGAGGGAACATACCTTAATATAATAAAGGCCATATATGACAAACCTACAGCTAAATCATACTCAATGGGGAAAGGCTAAAAGTATTTTCCTTAAGATCAGGAACAGGACAACGATACCCTCTTTCACCACTCCTCTTTAACACTATATTGGAAGTCTTAGCCACAGAATAAGACAAGAAAGAAGAAGAAAGTGTATCCAAATTGGACAGGAAGAAGTAAAACTCTCATTATTTGCAGATGACATGATATTATATGGAGAGAATGCTAAAGATTCCACCAAAAAAAAAAAAAAACTGTTTGAACTCATAAATGAATTCAATATAGCAGGATACAAAATTAATATTCAGAAATTGGTTGCATTTTTATACACCAGAGATGAACTTTGGAAAATAGAAATTAAGAAAACAAATCCATTTACAAATGCATCGAAAACTATAAAATACCTGGGAATCAAATTAACCAAGGAGGTAAAAGACCTGTTCTCAAAAAATTATATCATTGAAAAAGAAATTGAAGTTAATACAAATAAATGCTGATGGATAGGAAGAATCAGCATCATTAAAATGGCCACACTACCCAAAGCAATCTATAGATTCAATGCAATCCTTATCAAAATACCAATGGCTTTTTTTAGAGAGCTAGAACAAATAATCCTAAAATTTATAAGGAACCATAAAAGACCTTAGATAGCCACAGCAATCTTGAGAAAGAACAAAGTCGGAGGTATCACACTACCTGATATCAAAGTATACTATAAAGCTACAGTAATCAAAACAGCATGGTACTGGCATAAAAACAGATACTTTGATCAGTGGAACAGAATAGAGAACCCAGAAATAAGTCCATGCCTATATGCTCACTTAATATATGACAAGGGAGATAAGAATATACAATGGGGTAAAGATAGTCTCTTCAATAAATGGTGTTGGGAACATTGGACAGATACATGCAAAGAAAAAATATGGACTACCTTCTTATACCGTATAGAAGAATAGACTAAAAATTTAATAAAGACTTAAATATAAGACCTGAAACTATAAAACTTCTAGAAGAAAACATAGGCAGTAATCTTTCTGATATTGTTACTAGTAATTTCATTTCGCACTTATCTCCTTGGGCAAGGGAAACAAAAGAAAAAGTATACAAATGGGGCTGTATCAAACCTTTCTGCAGCAAAGGAAACCATCAACAAAATGAAAAGACAATTGACTGAATGGGAGAATTTATTCACATATTATACATCTGATAAGAGGTTAATATCCCAAATATATAGAGAACTCATACACCTCAACAGCAGCAACAACAACAACAACAATCCAATTTAAAAAAAGGCAGAAGATCTGAACAGATACTTCTCTAAAAAGGAAATACAGATGGCCAATAGACATATGAAAAGATGCTCAAGGTCACTAATCATCAGAGAAATGCAAATTAAAACCACAATGAGATATTATCTCACACCTGTCAGAATGGCTATCATCAATAAATCAAAACAACAAGTGTTGGTGAGGATGTAGAGAAAATGGAACCCGCATACACTGTTGGCGGGATTGCAGATTGGTACAGCCATGATGTAAAACAGTCTGGAGTTTTCTCAAAAAATTAAAAATGGATACACCTTTTGATACAGCAATTGCACTTCTGGGTTTTATCCAAAGAAAAACAGAACTATAATTCATAAAGATCTGTGCACCCTGATATTCATGGCAACACAATTTACAATACCAAGATATGGAAGCAACCTAAATGCCCATCAGCAGACCATTGGATAAAGAAGTTGTGGTTCATATATGCAGAGGAATATTATTCAGCCATTAAAAAGTGAAATCTCACCATTTGCAACGACATGGTTGGATCTCGGGGTTATTATGCTGAGTGAAATAAGTGAGACAGAGAAAGATAAACACCATATGATTTCACTTATATGTGGAATTTAAGGATCAAAAAGAGCAAATTAATCAAAAAACATAATCACAAATATAGAAGACAATCTGGTGACAGCCAGAGAGGTGGAGGGTTTGGAGGGGATGGGAGAAAGGGTTAAAGTGTTAAAGGAGTACAAATTAGTAGTTGACAGATAGTCACGGGGATAGGGAGCATGGCATACAGAATGCAGTTAACATTAATGTAAGGGCTAGGTGTAGAGCCAGAGAAGAGAAAGAGCAATTAGGGAGATCGTTTATAAAATATATAAATGTCTAAAGAATATACTGTATGTATACTTGAAACTAATAATAAAATAATTTAAAAAGTGATGCTCAACATGTGGTGCCCCTCTTAAACCTGATTAGCATGTAGATAGGGAGATAAGAGTAAATAAACAGAAAATGATTTTAATTCAATTTGGTATAAAATTAACAATGCAAATAGTGATACCATAGTAAGAGAAGAGAAACGTTTCAGTGATAGAAAGATCTGGTTTTAGAATCAGTCAGATATGGGTTAAAAACTATTTCTTCCACTTACTGGTCTATTAGGTCTATTGCTTAACTTATAAATCAATTTCCTCAACTGCACAATGAGGATAATTGTAGAACCTGCTATGCAGGTTTGCTGTGAAAACTAAATGAGTAAATGCATGTGAAGTACCAAATGTAGTGTCTGACCCTTAGAGATGCTTAATGACTATTTGTTGATTTTAATAATCAAGGTGGGTTGGAATATGTTAGGAAAAAGTTCGGACCCAGGATAGACATATAAAGATGACAGAGAGAGGGATCTTTGGAAACACAGCAGAGTGAGAGATGTCCCCAAATCTCTCCTCCTGAAACAATAATAAGCTGAACATCTAAAACTCAACAAAAATCACCCAAACTGCACACCAGCACGTCTGAGCATGGGATCTGCGTGTAAGAGCTACTACAGGTTAGAACTCTGGGTGTCAGGCCGTGGATTGGGGTAAGTAAAGAAGCTTCCTCTTGCAGCTTCCGGAGCTCCCTGTAGGAGGAGGTGGAGGGGAGAAGGAGTGGCAAGTTCCCTGAACAGCCTTGCCTGGGAAAGCTGTGAGCTCCCTGCGGCCAGCAGCAGGGCCTAGCCATCAGGGCAGAAGGCAGAGAAACGAGATGGCAGAAAAACAACAGTTGATTTTTACTGACTGCGATTACAAAAACAAGGCTGAGCCACAGCCCCCAAACCCCAACCCTCCAAAACCGAATACTGCAGAGCCCCAGGGGAATCTGAGCAAACACTACCAAGACTGCTGATAACACTGACAGGGACTGAAATTGAGAGTAGCGAGCATGATTAAATACCTATCAGAAAATAAAAAGGCATTTCTCAGCCTTTACATAAAGCAGGGATCCAAGAGACTTAGTCGACACCTACTGGAAACCAAAAGAAAAGCACCTTTTTTTTTTTTGCAGCAGGCTAAAGAAAGACCTTTATATAATAAATCTTTGTGGGGGGAAAAAAAAGCAGAATACACTTTCATTAATTCCCAGATGGAGAAACAGTCCATTAAGAACATTGAACAACCAAGGTGACAAGGCATCTCAGAAAGAAAGAGAAAAATCTCCAGAAAATCAGCTTACAGACATAGAAATATGTGACTTAAATGACAGAGAATTCAGGATGGTACTTCTGAAAAAACTCTGAGTTCCGAAATGAGTCGTATCAAAAATTCCAGGAATTGATAAAACACCTAGATGAGCAGAGAGCAGTGAGATTGAAACCCTCAAAAAGAACCAAAAAGAACTTCTGGAGATGAGGAAAACACTGAAAGAGATGAAAAATGAAATAGCAAGCTTGGGAAATAGAGTCGACCAAATGGAAGAAAGAATCAGTGATATCGAAGACAGAAATCTAGAAACAAATCAGAAGGAAGAAGAGAGAAACTGAAGAATGAAAAATAATGAAAGAGAAATTCAGGCACTAGCTGATACCATTTAAAAAGGAAACATAAGAATAATGGGCTTTATTGAAGGCGAGGAAAAGGAGCAGGGACTAGAAAGCATTTTCAGACAAATAGTGTATGAAAATTTCCCAAAGCTAAAGAATGAGATGGAGCTTGGAATTCAAAAAGTCAACAGAACACCCAATTATCTCAACCCAAAAACGCCTTCAACAAGGCACATTATATTAAAGTTATCAAAAATTAATGACAAAGACAGAATTCTCAGGGCAGCCAGGGAGAAGAAAATGGTAACATATAAAGGAAAACCCATTAGATTATCCTCAGACTTCTCAGCGCAAACCTTACAAACCAGAAAGGAATGGAATCAAATATTCAAAGTATTAAGTGAAAGAAACTACCAGCCTAGAATAATATATCCAGCTAAGCTCTCTTTTAAATATGAAGGAGAAATTAAGATCTTTCCAGACATACAAAAATTGAGGGAATTCTCCACTGCGAGGCCTGAACTACAGGAAATACTGAAAGGGGTCAGCTCACATAAAAAAAAAAAAAGAGAAAAAATACATAATTAGGAGTAAAGCAACTATCAGGCAAATATAAACAGAAGAGCGCAAGCCTTACTAAGAACAGAGCATTATAAGCTTAAATAATAATAAGAGAATTGTTATAACGAGATAGCAATGAACGTTCAGCATACATAGGAAGAAATTGAGATGATAATGTCTGAAAAGGGGAGGATTCAAAGATCCAAATTCGCAAAGGGGAATGGAGATAAAACACACGCAGAAGAAAATGGACGAATGTGTGTGTGTGTGTGTGTGTGTGTGTGTGTGTGTGTGTGTAACTATCCTTTATATATTTGTAATGTTAACCACATACCCAAGATTCAGAATTGAAGTATATAATATAAAACAAAAAGAACCAGAGGCAAAACCTACAAAAGCCAACCAAAATAAAGAAAACAGAAACACAAGGACAAGGAAGCAATGGAAAGACCAAGCTACCAGAAAGCAAAAGATAAAATGGCTATAAGAAGATCTCATATTTCAATAATCATCCTAAACGTAAATGGACTGATCTCAACAATAAAAGGCACAGAGTTGCAGAATGGATCAAAAAACAAAACCACACTATATGCTGCCACCAGGAGACACATCTCAGCTCCAAAGATAAATATAGACTCAAAGTGAAAGGGTAGAACATTATATTTCAAGTAAATGGCATTCAGAGAAAGCGGGAGTAGCAGTACAAATATTATACGATATATATTTCAAAATAAAAGTGGTAAGGAAAGGCACTGAGGGACAGTTCATAATGATAAAGGAAATCATGCAGCAAGAAGACATAGCACTTATTAATATCTATGCTCCCAATTAGGGAGCTCTGAAATAAGTAAAGCAATTACTAACAGAAGTAAAGGGAGAAAAAGCCCAAAACACTATTGTAGTAGGGTACCTAAATACCTCACTGTTGGATATGAACAGATCATTCAAACAGAAAATCAATAAAGGAATAACATCCTTAAATGACACATTAGACCAACTGGACATAATTGACATTTATAGTGCCATTCATCCCCAAACAGCTGCTTATACATTCTTCTATAGTGTACATGGAACATTCTCAAGAATTGACCACATACTGGGTCACAGAGATAGCCTCAACAAGTACAAGAGGGTTGAAATTGTTGCAGAAACAAGGCCGGTGATAAGCCAAACATCACTTGGAGAGTTAGAGAACTTAGGTTTACTATGCTGGCAGTCTCAGAAGAGCTAGTGCTGTGAAGATCTGGGCCCGAGCTCAGGGGTAATCTTACTTTTATAGGGCTTAAAAAGCATAGGCAATACATCTGTTCTTAAGCAAAGGCAATACATCTGCTATCTAGACAGAAAAATCAAAGCGAAGGGTGAGTCCTTAGTTGATTTTGAGATCACTCTGCCCTTCGGCCTATGCCGGAAGCATGTTTACAGAAGCAGAGCAAATAGCTGATTGCAAAGTTATCCATTTGAGTGAAAAATTCCTCTTCAAAATCATATTAACCATATTCTCAGATCATAATGCTTTGAAACTAGATATCAACTGCAAAAAGAAAGCAGGAAGAACCACAAATATATGGAGGTTAAACAACATGCTACTGAAGAATAACTGGGTCAGAGATGATATAAAAAGAGATATCAAGAGATACATAGAAACAAATGAAAATAATAGTAAAACATATTAACACTTTGGGGGCATGGCAAAAGCGGTCATAAGAGGAAAGTTCATATAATTACAAGCCTATCTCCAAGAACAAGAATGAGCCCAAATAAACAACCTAATGCTTCATTTTATAAAACTAGAAAAGGAAGAACAAATGAAGCCTAAAACCAACAGAAGGAAAGAAATAATCAAAATTAGAGCAGAAATAAATAAACTTGAAAACAAAACAAAGAAAACAATAGAAAAAATAAATGCAACAAGGAGCTGGTTCTTTGAGAAGTTTAATAAAATTGGTAAACCCCTGGCTAGATGCACTAAAGAAAAAAGAGAAAGGACACAAACAAAATCACAGATGAAAGAGGGGACATTACGACTGACATCACAGAAATACAAAGGATCATGCAAGAATACTATGAAAAACTATATAATGCCAATTTTAATAGCCTAGGAGAAATAGACCAGTACTTAGAAAAATACAACCTTCCTAGAATGAATTAAGGAGAATTGGAAAATCTAAATAGACCAATCAGCAGTATGGAAATTGAAACAATCATAAAAAACCTACCAAAAAGTAAAAGTACAGAACCAGATGGCTTTACCAGTAAATTATGAATTCAGTATAATATACAGTAAATTAAACATTCAAAGAAGATTTAATACTATTCTCTTCAAACTCTTCAAAAAAATCGAGGAGGAAATATTTCCCAACACATTTTATGAGGCCAATATTACTCTGATACCAAAATCTGGTAAAGATAGCACAAAAAAAGATAAGTACAGACCAATATCTCTCATGAACACAGATGCAAAAATCCTAAGTAAGATACTAGTGAATCAAATACAGCAACATATTAAAAAGATTATACACCACGATCAAGTGGGCTTCATCCCTGAGGCACAGGAATGGTTCAACATATGCAAATTGATTCATGTGATACACCACATAAACAAATTAAAAAATAAGAATCATATGATCATATCAATAGATGCAGAAAAAGCCTTTGACAAGATACAGCATCCATTTAAGATCGAAACACTTAACAAAATTGGTATAGGAGAAAAGTACCTTAATATAATAAAGGCCATATATGACAAACCCTTAGCCAACATTATAATTAATGGTGAAAACTAAAAAGCTTTTCTCTAAGATCAGGAACAAGGCAAGGTTGCCCACTATCACCACTGTTATTCAATATAAGATTGGATGCCCTAGCGAGTGCAATCAGACAAAAGAAAGATATAAAATGCATCCAAATAGGAAATGAAGAAGTTAAATTTTCACTATTTGTGGATGACATGATTCTCTATGTAGAAAATCCTAAAGACTCCACAAGAACACTACTAGAAAAAAGAAGCAAATACAGTAAAGTCTCTGGATACAAAATCAACGTTCAAAAAATTTATAGCTTTCCTATACTCGAATAATGAAGTGTCAGAAAAAGAAGTGGAGAAAATAATTCCTTTTGCAATTGCAACAAAAAGAATAAAATAACTAGGAATAAATTTAACAAAATAAGTGAAGGACCTGTATAATGAAAACTATAAGACCCTATTAAAAGAAATCGAACAACATACAAAGAAATGAAAAAATAGTCTAAGTTCTTGGATTGGAAGAATCAACATAGTTAAAATGACCATATTACCTAAAGCATTATACAGATTTAATGCAATTTCCATCAAAATCTCATTGGCATTTTTTAAAGAAATAGAACAAAAAATCACCAGAATTGTTTGGAAGCACAAAAGACCCTGAATTTCCCAGGCCACCCTGAGAAAAATGATCGAGGCTGGAGGCACCACTCTGCCCAAGTTCAAATTATACTACAAAGTGTCAGTAATCAAAACAGCATGGTTTGGGCAGAAAAATGGACACACAAACCAGTGGAGCAGTATCGAGACTCCAGAAGTAAATCCATATTTATATGGGCAAATATTTTTGACAAAAAGGCCAAAAGCATGCAGTGGAGAAAAGAAAGCCTCTTCAATAAATGGTGATGGGAAAACTGGAAAGCCACCTGCAAAAGAGTGAAACTAGACTGTTGTCTATTACCACACACCAAAATTAATTCAAAATGGATTAATAACATGGATACGTGACCTGAAACAATAAAATGCATAGAAGAAAATGTAGGAACTAAACTCAAGGACTTTGGACCTAAAGAGGATTTTAAGAATTTGACCTCAAAAGAAAGAGAAGTGAAAGCTAAAATAAATGAATGGGACTACATCAAAAAGCTTCTGCTGGGCAAAAAAAAAAAACCATCAACAAGGTAAAGAGACAACCATCCAAATGGAAAAATATATTTGCAAGCAAAGTCTCCGATAAGGGCTTAATATCCAAAATATACAAAGAACTCATACAACTGAATAACAACAAAAAAGCAAATAATCCAATCAAAAAATGGGCAGAGGACCTGAACAGACACTTCTCCCTAGAGGACATACAGATGGCCTACAAACATATGAAAAGATGCTCAACATCGCTAGCTATTAGGGAAATGCAAATCAAAACCACAATGAGATACCATTTCACACCTGTTAGTATAGCTATAATCAACAGGATAAGTAATAATAAATGTTGGAGTGGATGCAAAGAAAAATGAACTCTCATACACTGCTGGTGGGACTGCACATTGGTACAGCCACTATGGAAAATATATGAAGGTTCCTCAAGAAACTAAGAATTGTTCTACCATATGATTGAGCAATCCCTCTACTGGGTATTTATCCCAAAGTCTTGAAAATCCATATCTGAAAATGTATTTGCACATCGATGTTCATAGCAGCATTATCACAATGGTCAAGACATGGAAGCAACTGAAGTTCCCTATGATAGATGATTGGCTAAAGAAGCTGTGGTACATATATACAATGGAATGTTACTCAGTCATATGAAGAGATGAAATACTGTCATTTGCCACAACCTGGATGGACCTCAAGATAATCATGCTAAGCAAAATAAGCCAGACAGAAAAAGTTGAAAATCACATGATATGTGGGATATAAACCTAAAAGCAACAAATAAACAGGACAAACAAACAGAGACTCTATTTAACTTTCCAATGAAATTGGAATCACTTCTAGTGTCCCCATTACTTGACTTTGAGGGAGGTAACCATATTTTCTTTCTACAGCTCTGCATGATTAGAAAAACTCACAGAAGCATTTGGACTCTAGGTTGTCTTAGCTTGACCCAAACGATCACCCCTGGGATCCCAGTAAGACATAGTTCCAGAGGTTAGAAGAAAGCCATTTTCTGAGGAATTGATGGCATTTTATAAAAGAGTGGGGGAAATTAGTAAAAGCAATTGCAAAAAACTGAACACTTTTAGAATCAACTTCTAAGTTTACCTTTCTGTATACAGCTAGTGCTTCCAAGAAGTAAACCCCACCTTCCCTACCCCCATAATTAAAAGTTGTCTCTCTATCATTAGTAGAGATTGTCCCCAGAGGGATGCATTTGTTATTAGAAGATGAGGTATAAGTCTAGTTACTGAAATCAATTATTTAAAGTCTCCAAAGCTGATCAGGAGTCAGGCAACAATTTTAGGGTTTAGTAATGGAGGCATCTTTAAATAGACTTAAGGCCTGAGCCACAACCAAGAGGTATGTCATAATCCTGTGGGTATCAAAACCATTATTTCCTACAAAAGACTGTTAAAGAAACTTCCAAATAGTCAAGTATGTCTTATGATAAAAATGATGAGAACATTTTGAATAAACAGGTAAAAAGATACAGATACAAAAGATGTAATAAAATAATGTTCTCCCAGTGTCTAAAGTTAATAGATGTTTTTTCACAAATAACAACTTTAATATCTTTTTGTCTGGAGATGGTTTTAATATGAAAATATAGTGGATGAAATGGATAATTCAGGTTGCAAATGTATGAATTTTACATTCTTTTCCAACTGCATGTTGTTTCCTTCCCAAGATACTGTCTCGAAGGTTTGCCAATTACAACAGTGTGACTATTTCTGAAGGAACGTTCATTTGAGTTCCCAGAAAAAATAATTTCAAGGAGACATTGCCACTCAAAACATTCACAAATGAACTCCATACTTCATTACCCCAATTGTAGGCACAAATATAAATGCAATATGACCTTTTCATTTGAAATGTTTCTTACCAAAACAAAAATTCAAGCTACTAGAAAAAGGCACCCAAGGAAAGATAAAGGTAGACTATCCCTATTGCTAATGCCAACTTGATAGTTGTGTTTTGTTACTGACAATGGTATATATGTTTTGTTCCCCATGGAGCCTATTTTACTACCTCTGACCACTTTATGACTGTTTATGTTTGTAATATGTCTAATATCCGTGCCCATGGCAAACCACTGAAGATAAAATATGCAGAGGAAAAAGAATGTGGTTTATTGATGCTAAACTAAACTGAAAGTCAGCAGACTTCAGTTCTATTTCTGGATTCTTTTTGGACAAATCGTACTTTCTATGACCTTGAACAAGTCATTTACTATCACTTTACCCCAGATGGTGCAACTAGGTCTCATTACAAGAAAACTCCAATACCACATTTTTCCATAGCATAACTTACAAAGTAGAGAATAAATATAAAATGCATTAATTGAAGAATTGCTTATTCAAAATGCTTCAATCCTCACTACTCAATGATATTATTAAAAGTATAACTAAAAACAAACTCCAGATTAACAGTGGTAACACATGGTGCTTACGTCATCAGGTGAGACCTAAGGGGTAGTTATGGAGATAAAAGGAGAAACTCAGGACAAATATTTGCAGTTGTTCTTATTTCCCTTCCTTTCTTCTATTTCTTTCTTCCTTGATTTTGTTGGAAGAGGAATAGGAGTTGCTGAATGTCGCTTGTGCTGGAGACAACCATGGTGCTGATACTATTGACCAGAGGAAAATTATACCTGAACAAGGCAAGGGAACAATAATTGAGGATTTCATGGGTGAAAGGAAGTGGAATGTCCATCATCTGTACCTCTGATAATGTAATGAATGTTTCAGAAAGGAAAACCAATATGATTGCTAGAATAGATGGGATTTTTAAACAATTAGGCTATAAACTAAGCTGCTCTTTGGGCGCCACCTTTTTTACTAAATCTGGGAATATGACCTGAAAAAAGTCATGTCCCAAAAATATGTCTTTGACTTTATGATGTAAAACAGTAGTAAAATACAATTCCTTTTTTTCACGGTTGCTCTACTCCCCCTCCAAAAAAGAAATCCAAGGATGTATTTATTTTATATATTGAAGGATGGGTTATATCAGGTAATCATCATTTATTTTTTTATTTTATGGTATAGAGTGAATCAAATATAATAATAAAATAGAATCAAAGAATTCTGGAGCTGGAGAGAGACTTAAAGAAAACAAGCCCCAGCTGCTCAATGTGCTCAGTACCAGCATATGCTATCCAGAATTTCCACTTTCTTACCCTGTAGTACTGATGCCCACCCATCCCATGCTTCCAAAAACAGGAGCTTGATCCTTCTACATGGCTATTGTGAAAAGTAATTGAAAGTGTGTCTCCTAAGAAATAGAGGCAAGACTTTTACCAACTCCATTACTGTCAACATGAGAAACTTCTGTAGCTTGTTTTAAAATGTGAAAAAAAATTCAAGAAAGCTACTAAATTGTCAAACAAAATTTATTTTAATAATTTAGTTAATCCACTAAAACAGTTGTCAGCAGAGACCCCTTCTCGAAATTGGCACATGCATGTCTGAGTCAAAAAGACATGAACAATTTCAAATCTACCTTTTTATCTTCAAACAGAAAAAGAAGCTGAGCAGGGAGTAGGAGGAATAACAAAAATTTGTGTGACTCCTGCTGGTATCTAATCAAATATGATGTATAAGTGTTTATTCTTTTCTTTTGGTTTGTAGTTGTGATGCCAATGACTGTTACCTTTTGGGGTTGCTTTAAAGTAAAGCTTGCTTTTCTATGAGGAAACAAAACAACCAAAAAAAAAAAAAAAAGAAAAGAAAGGAAACAAGGGCAAAAGGCCATTTTACTTCTCCTTCTATCCCATAACACATTCTAAATCTTAACACTCCAATTGAGGAAAGCTCAATTTGATGATGATGAAATAATAGTAGAAAAACACATACTCATAAGCTCCAATGCCTAGATAGGGGTGTGTGTGTGTGTGTGTGTGTGTGTGTGTGTGTGTGGTGGGGGGGGTAAGGTTGGTGTACAATTCTTAGATGAGAATGCCTTGTGGCTCCTCTTACCTAGCCACGTGCAACTTAACAGCACTGTAAGAAAGAGAGATGGCCCAGCTTACTCAGAGCAGCCCCCATGCTTTTATGGAATGGACAGAACCCAGTTAACTGCAGTTACTCTGTTTACTAGCACAGTGAGCAGCCTTGAGAGGCCAACACTATTTGAGGGACATTTGATTATATCCAATGTAATACATATATTAAAACCTATGATGGTCTGTAATTATTTTATAAATGTTTATCTTGATCTCCAGAAAGATGAAAGACTTACTGAGAGCCAGGTCAATATCCAGGCTGTTTCTATCTCCTAACTGAGACACATAATGAGTATTCGGTCAATATTTGTATGATTAAATGCAAACATAAATCCTTATTTTGAAACTCAATATAATCTAGTTTTACAAATATGAAGATAATGGTATGGCATATTATGTTCAAAGATGGTAAAAAAAATAAGATCTGGCAAAAGAGTTTAAATCATCAAGAATAGCCCCACTGGATGAAAAAAAGCATACTTTCAAACCCTATAATTACAGACTAGGCTCTGTGTGTTAATGACATTTCTTTATAAGACATACAATTTTTTTCTGTCTGGAAGCAACACACATTCAAGAATTAAGACAAACATCAAGAGAACAAAAGCTGTAGCTCAGCTGTTTAGAGGAAATCAATTCAAACAACTCATAATTTGCTGGATAACACATCATGAAACATTAAGCTAAGCAGCAGCACCTGTCTTCAGAAGCGTGATCTCTAGGACAGCTACCAATTTATTTGTGCTGAAAAGGAAAGTCTCCCCCTCTCCAGCCCATTCATGTAAAGCTTATAAATCAAACTAATAATGATATCAAAGGGCTGTAAAAAAGGAGCTTCCCAACAGTTATCTCTTTGCCAGGTTATTTCATGCATCTTTCTCAAACAAAGCAAACAATGAACTGTACTAAAGAAATGCTTTGAGATCTATAAGCTGTAAGCAGAACTTATGAGGTTCAGTAT
Source organism: Eidolon dupreanum (assembly GCA_028627145.1). Lineage (NCBI taxonomy): Eukaryota > Metazoa > Chordata > Mammalia > Chiroptera > Pteropodidae > Eidolon > Eidolon dupreanum. Next base: position 68,330,847 of record CM053505.1, read on the forward strand.
GTAAGGGAAAGGCATGCAGTGTGGCAGGATATTTGTATAACAGAAGTCTGGCTCACAACTTGAGGCTGCCAGTGAAGATGTTTTCATCAGTCACTAGAGTTAGGGAAAGGAAGCAAAAACACTCTGTACCTTAAAAAGAGCAGACAGAGAAATGGGCACCAGTTCACCATGATCAGCTACTTACTAGCTCAGAGAAACCAATGAAAGCAGAGTTCACAGAAGGAAGATGGGGGAGAAGGCTGACCATGGGTTGACTGAGAAAGATGGTCAGTAGGAGTACATTGTTAGTGATGAAGCAAGGTGTTAATTGTCATGAAAAAGCTTTGGGAAGTATTCACCACATCGTTGGCCACAAGTACCTATCACATGAAGGCTTACTCCATGGCCAGTTTGAGATAGTTGAAATGAGGGGATATAAAAGAAATGTTGCCATTTTCCTCAAAGAATATATCATCTATTGGAGGCAAGATTAAGAGTGACCATTGAGTATTTACTATGTGCCAAATAGTGCTTTACAGATGTTATCTTACAACATAATCCTCACAACAACCCAGTGAAATGAGTACTATTATTCCTTCCATTGTATGGATGAAGAGACTGAGGTCAAAGGAGGTTATGCATCTTGTACAAAATTATTCACTCAGTGACAGAGTCAAGATGTGGTCTTACTCTAAAGTCTATGCATTTAATCACTACAGTAGAACCAATTGCAAAATGGGGATAAAAATAGTGTCACCTACAGAGTTGTTAGAATAGATGAGTTAATATATAAAAACAAGGAGAATGCCTGGCGTGGGGCCAATGTTCAATAGTGGTCAGCTATCTTTATCTTTAATGTCAGCAGTGTTTTCCTACATCTTAATGTATGGATTCTTTTTACAACATCCTTGACAGGTAATTGCTAGCTTCTGATTATACATTTCCCCAAGGGCAGGAAGCTCAGTACTTGAGCAAGTTGCTTCATTGTGCAACAGCTCTTTTTTAGAAGATCAGCTGAAATAAACCTTCCTATAATCCTGTCCCACTGGCCCTACTTCTGCCATTGATAATAGAATAAGCTGACATCCTCTTCTACTTGATATGACAGATTGAATACAGCAAGAAATAGAGAATCATTTAAGATTTTTGAACTGGAAAACAACATAAGTAAAGGAGAGCCTAAGGAAGATGTGTCTGATGAGAATAAGAAAGGCTGATTGCAGAAGAGTGAGGATGGAGACAGGGAGATCAGTGAGCAGTATGTGGCAATGATCCAGGTCATATGGTCTAGGACAGGAGCAATGATAGCGAGGATGGAGACACAGCACAGATAAGTGAAATCTTCCATGGGGAAATTTGAGAGGGCTTAGGGACTGTCCAGATGTTGAATAGGGGGATAAATAAATTTCACTGATGATCCTGTGTTTAGAAATTTAGCTTTTGGGAGGAGCCAAGTCTTTTGATGGTGCCTGTTTTTGTTTAGGAGTGGTGTGCATTTGGAGGGTGGGAAGATGATGAGTTTGGCTTTGAGCTGACAACTAAATAAGCCAAAAAATATACAGTAAGTAGAACTAGGTGACTGGCAAGAGATATCTTGGTAAGAGATACTAATTTTAAAATTATCAGCCAGAAGAGTTGAATGGGTTAAACAAACTGTTGATTCAGTGCTTCCGATGGTAAGGTAAGAATCTGAATGTGGTCCAGTAGGTGGGGTTGGCCCTATGTGAAACTTTGAAGGACCTGGGATTCTGAAGCTGTGGTGGCCCTCTCACCCTCAGCTGTGGCTTGGTGCTTGCTTCTTTACCACTTACATCTCCAATACTTTTATCTCCCTTTACTTTCCTTCCTATTAATATTGTGATGAAAGCAAAACTAGTTTTAGTAGGTCAAGGTGGTCATGTAGCAAGAACATAAACTAGGAGTCAAGAAACCTGGATTCTCATCTCAGCTCTTTTGCTCCTACTTCTGAATCCCAGAAGGGCCCTAAGTTCCCCTACAGCTCAAAAAATTAATGTGTGTTCAATCTGTCTATATTGAATACTGCCCCCATTCATTGGCTCAGTGCCGTGAACCTGTTCCCGGATTCTCCATTCTGGTGCAAAAGATAGAGCACAGCTTAGTGTATCCTCCTGGAAAGAAAGGAGTAAATAATATGTTTAATACATAATCCAGAAACAATAGTCTTTAGTCTTGAAATTCAATCTGATATAGATATTCAAACACATGCCTACTAGTACAACCACTCATTTACCCACTCCTAAACTCAGCTGGATGTTTCTCTGCTGGAGCAGGGTAAGATACAGTGGGGAAAGAGAGCAGTTGCATTGAATAGACTTCTCATAGAGAAAACCTAGAGTTATCTCTTGTATATAGTTTATGTGCAGATATGTAGATAAGTATAAAAATGTCTGGAGGGTTATATATGGAACAGTTGACTGCAGTTCCCTCTGGGGAGGAGAATAAAATCAGAATGAAGAGGTGAGAGTGATACACTCACATTGTACCTCTGGATAGTTCGGTATGTGAATTTTTACAATGAGAATCTATTCCTGCATTATTTGTGTTATATGAAAAACAATAAAAATGTTTTTTCCTTTTTAAAAAAAAAAAAAGAAGACAATTGTTTATTAAATCTGAGAAGCTAAAATGTTTGGAGTAATACTTATGGTATCACAATGATGAATGACTTGATGTCTTAGGGTGCTTGTATTTTTTAAATGGTGGACAACTTCTTCCTCTCTTGTCCCAAGATCACCAGACTCTCTAGGCTCACAGCTATCTAAGAAACAGATAAAGGATATTTTTAAATAATGCAAAGAAGAAATGGAGTGTTTCAAATGGCCTCAGAAAGGCTGGCTGGTGGGCTAAATTAAAGTCCTCAATAGTTAGCCAAGCAGTGTCAGGCAGTAAACCAGACTTTAACCTCCTCCCACCAATTGACAAGCAAAAAGAAGAAAATGTGGCTGGTGTGAGTCCACTGCAGAGGTGAGGAGTTCTTTAGTGCAGTATTGAGAATGCCCCACTTCCCTAGATCTGGACTTTTCAGAAGCTGTTGACATGTTGATGCCTGCTAAAACATGATGTGGGAAGAAGAATGAATGTGGGCAAGATCACCTAGCCACACAGAGAGAAATGATCTCATTTCTCATGCCGAGCAACCCCCGGTTGATGGTAAATGAAATGAGATAGGGTAGCATTTAAATTCCATCATTATGTTTTTTCCCTGAAAGCCACAAGTTTACAGATGATGGCTTCAATTGTCTCTTGAGCTTTTATAATAGTTGTAGCCAGAAAAGGAGAAAGATCCAGAAGCTATCTTGGCCAGAATTTCATTCTCTTGCTTCATTTGGGGGATACTTCCATTATTTTTTTCAAATGTAGAGGGGTGTTTTTTGGCACATGTTATGGTCTCATGTACTGGCTGGTTCAAAGACATGAATATTGGAGCCTTTAATCCATAATTTCTCCCAGTGCAAACTGTCTATGAGATTCCTTTCCTGTCTTGCCAGAAGGTAGTAGAGTTATAATTCAAGATCCTTTGATCTTCAACATGGCTTCTGGCATAGTGAGTAAGTTCTTCATTCTTTTAGGACAGAACTATCACTCACCACTAAACAGCCCTTCATTTTTTCCCCTCAAACCCTGACTCAGAATCATAGGTTCTCAGGGATGGAAGGAAGCTGAGAGGTTGTCTAATCCAATTCCTTACTAGTTGACTCCAGGCAGTGCCTAGGAATGGTGAATTACTTCATTCCCCAAATAAGTAATATTTAGTGAGGAAAAAAGGATGATTTGTGAGGATCACAGACTGAACACCTCCAAAAGGATTCTAAAGAGATGTGTGTGCTAAAAGGTGCAGGAAAAAGGCATATTTAATAATATCTTTGTTTCTGTGAGAATTAATTAGGTACAAACTCAAATCCAAAACTGAGAACTATCAATTATATAATAATGGTGATAATAATGATGATGTTGATAAGTAAGAGCAGTTAAAATCAGTTAAGATTTTTCTGAAACTTTGCTATGTGTCTGGCATGGAGCTAAGCTATTCACATGAATTATATAGTCGTCAAATCACTCCTATTGGTCTGGTAGCCTCCATTTTACAGATGAGGAATCTAGGGCTTTAGAAAGGTTGGAATAGCTCAGAACTAATCCTGAAACTCAGTACTAAGTCTTTACACCAGGCTATATTACCGTATTATTTTCAAAAGAAGATAGTATAGAAAATAGTAATCTCCCAGATTTGTTCCCAGTTGCCTGGTTAGTAAGGAGATATGTTTCATAACCTTTTACCCGAACCCCTTGAGATCCTTCTCACTTTATAAGCCCACATTTGAGCTGAAGAAGAAACATTTCTTGCTTCTATCTGTTCATACAAAGGATATTTTTGTTTCAACCAAGAGCAAGAAAAATGCTTCCCTGAGTTTTGGTTATCCTACTAATGCATTTGGAGCAGGTGATACATTTAAAGGGAAAATAATAGCCTATGGTTCTAGACAGCTTGCTTAAGAGGAATTAAAACCCTACTCTGATCCAAAGAATAAGGGTCTTTGTGAAAAATATATATATACATATGTATATCATATATATCACATTTCCCCCAGCTTTTTGAAATATAATAGATAGTTGCTCATATTTACATTGTACAATTCAATAAGTTTTTTCAATTATAGCTGACATACAATAATATATTAGTTTCAGTTGTACAGCATAGTGATTAGAGCTCAAGTGATCACCCCACTCAATCTAGTACCCCTCTTCCTCCTTACATATTTATTACAACATTGTTGACTGTTTTCCTTATGCTACAGTTTACATCTCCATGACTATTTTGTAACTATCCACTTGTATTCCTTAATCCCTTTACCTTTTTTACCATACCCTCAATCTCCTCCTATTTAGTACCCCTCAAAATATCCTCCATTTCTATGAGTTTGCTTCCATTTTTGCTGTTATTGTTGTTTATTGTGTTCTTTAGATTCTGCACGTACATGAAATCACGTTGTATTTGTCTTTATCTGACTTACTTCATTTAGCGCAATACCCTCTAGGTCCATCAAAGCAATATCTTTTTCCATCCCCTTTCTTTTAGTCTATGTGTCTTTTAATCTTAAGTGAGTCTCTTGTAGGCAGCATGAGTAGAGGTCTTATTTTCTTATCCATTCAGCCACCCTATCCTTTGGTTGGAGCACTTAATTCTTTTCCATTTGAGGTAGTCGTTGATAGGAATGTAGTTATTACCATTTTTTTATTCATGATTTTGATACATGTTTTTTTCTTCTTTAAAAAATCCCTCCAACATTTTCTGTAATACTAGCTTGGTGTTGATGAATTCTTTTAGCTTATTTTTATCTGGGAAGCTCTTTATCTGTCCTTCAACTCTAAATGATAGCTTTGCTGGGTAAAGTATTCCTGGTTGTAGATCCTGTGTTTTCCTCACTTTGAATATTTTATGCCAGGCCCCTCTGTCCTGCAAAGTTCCTTTTGAGAAATCTGCTACCAGTCTTATGGGTGCTTCCTTATAGGTAACTGCTTTTCTCTTGCTGCTTTTAAGATTCTCTCTTTGTATTTAACCTTTAGCCTTTTAATTATGATGTATCTTGGTATGGGCCCGTTTGAGTTCCTCTTTTTTGGGACTCTCTGAGCTTCCTGGGGTTGTATGTCTACTTCCTTCACCAGGTTAGGGAAGTTTTCCATCATTATTTCTTCAAATAGCTTTCCCACTTCTTGTCCTCCCTCTCCTCCTTCAGGTACCCCTATTATACGGATGTTTTTTTCACTTAATTTTGTCCCAAAGACGCCTTAAATTATTATTATATTCTTGGTTTCTTTTTTCTCGCCATTCTGATTGGGTGACCTTGATTTCTCCTTCTTCTATGTCAGTGGTTAGATCCTCTTCTTTATCTACTCTGTTGATTCCTTCTAATATACTCTTCATCTCAGATAATGTATTCTTCATTTCTGACTGGTTCCCTTTTGTAATTTCCATTTCCATTTTTATGTGTTTTTAATCTCATTAAAGTTCTCATTGAGTTCATTTATTCTTCCCCTAAGTTCATTGAGCATCATTATAACCAATGTTTTGAACTCTGCATCTGTTAGATTGCTTGACTCCATTCATTATTCCTGGATCTCTGCTCTATTCTCTCATATGGTTTCTGCTTCTTTATCTTCCAATTTTGGCTGCCTCTCTGCCTCTGTTTCTATGCACTAAGCAACACTCCGAAGTCTCCTGATCTTATTAGCATAGATTTCTGTAGTAGGTGTCCAGAGACACAGTCCTGAAAGTGGTCCAGCATCAGTCCTATTAGCTTGTGTCCCTCTGGAGCCACCTGTTAAGATTCAGCAAGGAAACCATAGATGCTATACTAATAGTTGCCTCAAGAAACCATGCCAGAAACTGAAGTCAGCTGCCACGAGTGTGGGTCTTGGAGCTTGCTCAGCAAGTTACATAGGACTTGTTAAGGACACAACTAGATGTGACTTGGGTGGGGCCACAAGTTTGGGGAGGTGGAGTTTCAGAAAATCCCCTGGGCAGAGCAACCTCTGTTATCCAGTTTGATGAAGTCTCAGCTATGGTGGCACTGAGTCTGCACACTGGGAGTGGGGAGGGCTCAACAGAGAGACTATGGATACTGCCGGCATTTCTGCCCAGGAGAGAGCCTCACCTTTGGCCCTCACTCAGACAACTCAGTGTTCTCCAGTAAGTCCCTGGTGCTCCCCGGGCAACCAACCCAGTGCTGGTGCTCAGAGTGAGTGAGCCTGTCACTGTGAAAGTCCAGTTGTGATCATGGCCCCTTTAAGAGGCAACTGCAGCTGCCGCAACCTCTGTCCCACTCAGCTGCACAAGAGCAGGCAGACTCGCATCCTCACCCGGTCCTACCTCTTCCCATTGCAGGATGATTTCTCTCCTTAGTTGTAGGACTTGTTCATCTAGACCCCAGGCAACTCTGCTTGATGTTTGCTCCATGTTTCCATCACAACTTTGATGTAGTCATAAGAGCAGATGAACAAAGCCTCTATCATCTACATCATTTTGACTTCTCTACCAAGAACAAGGGTCTTTTATACAAACTCTCTAACTAGCTGGTCAAAATCCATAAACCCATCAAATTGAATGAAGTTGTCTTAAAATGTCTCAAGGATAACTTTTTCTATTAAGTGCATCTTCCTTTGAATACTGCATTTTTAAAAGCTGTGTCACCGTGCTGCAAGTAAACAGCAAAAGGGTGTAAGAATGCTACAGAAATTAATCACCAGAATCATGTGTAACAAAGGACTCATGTTTCTGTCTCACATTTGTACTTTATCAAATATTCTCCCATATTTTATTTGATCATTACAACGACACTGTGTAGTAGGCAAGGCATATTTTATTTTTCCTAATTTGATGAGAAAGAAAACTGAGACTCAGAGTTTAAGAGGGTTACTCAAAGATATGTGGTGAAACGATGAAAAAGACTGGACTAGGACCTAAGAATCTTTCTATCTTGTTCTATCTACATTAAATACTTCTATACTTCTATATTATGTTTATAATTTTTGAATCATTATGAAATATCTCTAACAATTTTATTATCCTCTTTTGGTTTTAAGATCTTGGTGTTAATGATGTCCTTGTTTTTGGATCTTTATGGAAAATTAGTATATGTCAAAGCATTAGTATATTATATCTGTGGTGGAATTTCCTAAATCTAATTTTTGAAAAAAAAAAATATATATATATTTCTCATTAAAGGTTAGCACAGCAATAATTTTTAATGGGCTTGTAAATGTGATTGGTTATACCTTTGAAATTTGGAAAGAAGAGGGGGAAGTAACACTAATTGAATATTGATTACATGGTGGGTACTTTATGTAGATTATCTCATTTAATGCTCTCAATACCAAAAAAGAAAAATATCACTATTGTTCTACTTTACATTTAAGAAATTGACTTGACTCTTAGAGGTATTAAATAACATGACCAAAGGCCCACAGATATCAAATGGTGAAGCTAGGTCTCAAACTGGTGTAGTCTGACTCCAAAGTTCAGGTTTTTAACAAATATGCACACTGCTTTCTAGTAGTTGAAGCTAAATAAATACTACTAGCTCATCTTAAGTTTTTATATGTACCAATCATTATGCTAATGACTTTGTCTTCTTCATCCCATTAATTGTTAAAACCTATGAAGTAGGTACTAACATCATCTCCATTTTATAAATGAGGACACTGAGACTGATAATGTTATATAATTTAAATCACACAGCTAATAAGGAAGGAACCAGAATAATTACTATACATCTCTGGTTTTCTGTGAGCTATTTAGACAACACAGCCTATGAGTATGAAAAAGGAGTCAAGAATCACTTTGCAACAATAATTTGAGTTGACATGTATATGCACAAAATGACATTATTGAAAACTCAAGACCTGTAAGAAACATTACTCTTTTATTCTCAAGGTTATGCGGTAGGGGCCATTTTTGATATGCTAAGAAGCCCTTAATGAACACAGAAGCCATTAAATGAATCAGTAAGGAGGGTTAAGAGCAGAAGTGTCACCTGGAGTAGAATTTATTAATTTGTTGGCTGAGATGACATTATCCAGTTCATGAACTTGAGCCCTGACATATATAATATTTTACCTTGTACTTATTTTGGAAATTTTAAAAGTGAAAAAATTAAAAATCATGTTGCAATGAATTGCTATGTAATGATACATCAACTATGTTGTCAAAACACATAAAAGATAAAATATATGCAGATAGAGAGGTATCAGCTGGGATCCCAACTCTTCTGCTTCCTAGCTGAGTGACCCTGGTCAAGATATTGAACTCTGAGCCTTAGTCTACTTGTTTTTAAAATGGTAATACCTATCTCACAGGGTTGCTGTGAGCCTCTAACAGGTTTAAATATGCAAAGCACCTAGTCCTGCATTTGGCACATAGCAGTAACTCAATATATATATCAGTACCCATTGCCTTTCTCTTAAGAATCATTATTTAAAATTAATTTCCATACAGCAAGGGCTTTTTAAAATCTGAAAAATAAACATCTTTTTGTTTGTAATTATAGAATAACTCTACTCAAGTTTTTTTTAAAAAATAAACATTTTTACATGTATTTAACAGTAGTAGTTTCATATTATTTTACCATTTCTACTTTTTCAGGCAGTTGTGGCTACCCTAGATCCCGTGCTTCTTAATAGCATATGCAGAAACTGACTCATACAAAATAGATTACTTTGTAGCTGACTTTAATAAGATTTGCATGACATTATTGATACATTTTAATTTGTTTACTCTTTTTTTTCTTTTCATACTACTTGGCAGAATTGCCTAACTGGAACTTAGAAAACTAGAAATACATGGGAAAATAAGTTACCCAGACATCCAGAATTGCTTGGCAATTGGCAAATTAACCTTCACACACTCTGATAATACTGCATAGTTAAAGGAACAACTGTATGTGCTTCCATGCAGCTGTCTAGTTTGCTAATGCTTGTTCCTAAAATAAAAATTAAAAAAAGAACCACACACATACTAATTGTCTTCTTCCTTCTAACAATCCAGCTACTCAGTCTATTTTCATAAATACTGTGTTGACCAAGAAGCGTCTGGAGATGGGAGAATGGAGAAAGCTTGTATTGTTTATTGAATATCAGAGGATGTTTCCTTCAAGTGACCTAAGACACTTGAGAGAGCTATCATAAGAGCCACATTTTAGAGGGGTGAAGACATCACAAATGCAGCCTTATAATTTCCAGATTTGCTTTTTTCTTAAAAAAAAAAAAACAAAGATTTTTTAAACACATAAATCAAGAGTGAACAAAGCAAAGTTTCAGCAGTGCACTTCCATTCATTGCTACCCTTCATCTTGGAACTCAGTTTCTTAGCTAGGTTGCCTTTTGGGGCTACAGAAAGAGACAGACAGGGCCAAGAATCCAATAAAGAAATGAGCTGTATGAAGGTATAATCATCAGTAAAACTAATCAAGAGAAAGCAGAGGGATAGGAAAGTTACTTAAAATTAGAGAAAGTGAAGAGGAAGAAAAGTTAGTTAAAATTGGTATACAGCAAAAAAAAAATTAACTTCCATTTTACTAATGAATGCCCTTTAGTCTGTAATTAGAATTCTATAAAGTCAAGCAAAGAGCCACAGCTAATTCCTTGGGGACTCCTGTTTCAACTTGGATTGCCTTTAACAGCAACAAAATTTTGTGCAAATTCAGAAAGCACACAAAAAATTAAAGAATGCAAAAGCCTCTCTTAGGTGAGCATGGTAGTCTTATATAAAGCGGAAATATAAATCTTTTCATGTAATTGCCCTTTACTCCAAAGGCCTACTAATCTTGACCTTTCATTTTTTGTAAAATATCAAATGCATATTAAATGAAAACAAAATCACTGGGCACTGGATTTTAGAGAAAGAAAAGGCACTCCATGGCTAGAAGATTATGTGAAAAGTAAAAAAGCAGGTTAGAAAGGATACATCCAGGCATGAAAATGAATGATGGTGGTGGAAGGGAAGTATGTATGAATACCCAGAGTCCAACCTTAGCATTCTATAGTTAACTATGGAAAGGAGTAACAGCTAGTTACTCATCAAGAGTGCTAGAGCATCACTGAGTAATAGACAGTATGATAATTACATTTAGAATGCTGTTTTGCATCCCACCCCCAAGTATCATACTTACTGCTTGGCAGTTGCCATCCTATTGTTGTGAGCTCTCCCCTCTATCAGCTCCAAATTTCAAGGGAGTGTGCGAACTGAAATAGTTTCCCTTCACTGAAGCCAATGTTCACTTTAAGGCAGTTTTCCATGACTGCCTTGCCACTCAAAAATGGGTTATGTCTCTCCTTACATAGTCTCACTGCATCTTAAAGTTTCATTCAATGCACCTATCAAAATTTTAATTAAATAAGTATTTGTGCAATTATTTTTAACCCACACATTCATTTATTTGATGCATATCATCTACTCTGAGCCATGCACTGTGCTAAGCACTGGGGTATGATAATGAACTCAACAGACATGGGCCCTGCTCTCATGAAGTATCAGAAGAGAATGGAACCGATTGCACAGTTCATTACTCAGGCACATTTATTTCATGACAATCTCTTTTGTGAGGCTGTAAACACATGAGGCAGGGAACTTTTCTGTCTTGCTCAGTCTTGGAGGTTTCCCAGTGGAAACTGGTTAAGAAATCTTTTGCTTCAATTCGAAGCATCTCTTCAGCTTCTGAGGTGGTAATGAGGCTGTTCCTATAAGTTTTTAGAAGATAACATGCTAGGCTTGGCCAAGGGAAGTTGGCTTCCTGAGTTCTAGAGGTTCAATGGGTCAGGACCCTAAGCTAGATCAGTCAGTGAGTGTTCTGGCAAGAAAAATGCTTGGCATCTGTAATATACTGGGCCCTGATTTTGTTGCACTTCTAAATTCTCACGATTGACCCTGGGGGTCCAGAGGACATAACAGCAGTAGCTTTGTAATATTTCAGGGACTCACAACAGAAAGAGGACAGCTTCAACAGCTACACATGAAGAGTTCAGAGAGAATAAGTGTGGCCTCTCAAGAAAATAAAAGTGCATTTGGATAAATCCCAGGGCATGTTGAGGCTTGGGTTCTGGGTTCACCAGGAGTGGCTTTCTTCTCTCGGCTATTAATTCATAATCTGGCAGTAGGTCAAATGGGGAACAGTAGACTACAGGTGTACACCTTTCATTAATTTAATAAAATTCTTACTGTCACCTTTGTTCATCCAGGAAGGATTAGATTAAATTTGTAACAAGAATGTTACTAGCTACCCCAGAATGTAATGGAAAGTTCCAGAACCATGAAGAGTCTATATATGTCCTAGACAGGGTTATTTCTCAGGCTATATATGGTATTTTTGATGTTCTTTTTAAAAAATTTTAATTAAGTTTACTCAGGTAATATTGGTTAATACAATTATATAATTTTCAGATGTACATAATTTGATATCTGTATATTCTGTTGTATGTTTACAACCCAAAGTCCAGGTTATTTCAGCTACCATATATCTGATCCCCTTTACCTACTTCACCCTCCCCTTAAACTCTATATTTGATCCCCTTTACCCCATCTACCTCCCTTGTCCTCCCCCACCCCACGAGTAACCTCTAGTCTACAGTTCTCTGGTAACCACTAGCCTATGGTCCATGTCCATGAGTTTCTGTTTGTTTGTCATGTTCATTTGTTGCTTTTAGGTTCATATCACACATATAACTGATATCATGTGATTTACAACTTTTTCTGTCTGGCTTATTTCGCTTAGCATGATTATCTTGGTCTACTCCTGTTGTTGCAAATGGCAGTATTTCATCTCTTCTGATGGCTGAAGAATATTCCATCATATATATGTACCACAGCTTCTTTAGCCATTCATCTATCATAGGACACTTCAGTTGCTTCCATGTCCTGGCCACTGTGAATAATGCTGCTATGAACATCAGTGTGCAAATATCTTTTTGGATATGGGTTTTCAAGTTTTTGGGGTAAATACCCAGTAGAGGAATTGCTGGATCATATGATAGATCAATTCTTAGTGTTTTTGAGGAAACTTCATACTGTTTTCCATAGTGGCTGTACCAATTTGTAGTCCCACAGCAGTGCATGAGGGTTCCTTTTTCTCCACATCGTCTCCAACATTTATTATTAGTTGTCCTGTTGATTATAACTATTCTAACAGGTGTGAAATGGTATCTCATTGTGGTTTTGATTTGCATTTCCCTAATAGCTAGCGATGTTGAGCATCTTTTCATATATTTGTTGGCCATTTGTATGTCCTCTAGGGAGAAGTGTCTGTTCAGGTCCTCTCCCATTTTTTGATTGGACAGTTTGCTTTTTTGTTGTTGTTATTGAGTCGAATGAGTTCTTTGTATATTTTGGATATTAGGCCCTTAACAGAGATGATGCTTGCAAATATATTTTCCCATTCGGATGGTTCTCTACCTTGTTGATGGTTTCTTTTGCTGAGCAGAAGCTTTTTAGTTAGATGTAGTCCCATTCATTTATTTCAGCTTTTACTTCCCTCGCTTTTGAGGTCAAATTCACAAAATCTTCTTTAAGTCCAAGGTCTTTGAGTTTCATTTCTGTTTTCCTCTATGCATTTTATTATTTCAGGTCTTATGTTCAGGTCCTTAATCCATTTTGAGTTAATTTTGGTGTGTGGTGATAGACAACAGTCTAGTTTCATTCTTCTGCAGGTGGCTTTCCAGTATTCTCAACACCATTTATTGAAGAGGTTTTCCTTTCTCAACTGGATGTTTTTGGCTTCTTTGTCAAAAATTATGTGTGCATATAAATATGGGTTTATTTCTGGACTCTTGATTTGGTTACACTGGTCAGTGTGTCTGTTTTTCTGCCAATACTATGCCATTTTGATTACTGTCACATTGTAACTATAACTTGAAGTGAGGCAGAGTGATGCCTCCAGCCTCAATCTTTTTTCTCAGGATAGCTTTGGCAGTTCAGGGCCTTTGTGTTTCCATAAAATGCTAATGACTTTTTCTTCTATTTCTTTAAAAAATGTTGATATTTTAATGGGGGTTGCATTAAATCTCTATATGCTTTAAGTAATATGGTCATTTTAACTATGTTGATTCTTCCAGTCCAAGAACACGGAATATCTTTCTATTTCTTTGTATCTTCTTCAATTTTTTTAATAGGGTCTTGTAGTTTTCATTATATAGGCCCTTCACATGTTTTGTTAAGTTTATTCCTAGGTATTTTATTTGTGTTGCAATTGCAAAAGGAATTATTTTTCCACTTCATTTTCCAATGCTTCATTATTAGAGTATAGGAATGCTATGGATTTTTGAACGTTGATTTTGTATCCAGAGACTTTACTGTATTTGCTTGTTGTTTCTAGTAGTGTTCTTGTGGAATCTTTAGGGTTTTCTATATAGAGAATCATGTCATTCACAAATAGTGACAGTTTGACTTCTTCGTTTCCTATTTGGATGCCTTTTATATCTTTCTCTTGCCTGATTGCACTCGCTAGGACCACCAACGTTATATTGAATAGCAGTGGCGATAGTGGACAGCCTTGCCCTATTCCTGATCTTAGAGGGAATGTTTTCAATTCTTCACCATTAAGTATAATGTTGGTTGAGGGTTTGTTATAGATGGCCTTAATTATGTTAAATTACTTTCCTTCTATACTGATTTTAAGTGTTTTGATCACTATTGGATGCTGTATCTTGTCGAAGGCTTTTCTGCATCTATTGGTATGATTATGTGATTCTTATTTTTTAATTTGTTTAAGTGGTGTATCACATTCATTTATTTTTGTACGTTGAACCATCCCTGTGCCTCTGGGATGAAGCCCACTTGATGGTGGTGAATAATCTTTTTAATATGTTACCGTATTATGTTTGCTAGTATCTTATTTAGGATTTTTGCATATGTGTTCATGAGAAATATTGTTCTGTAGTTTTCTTTTTTTGTGTTACCTTTATTAGGTTTTGATTTCAGAGTAATTGTGACCTCATAAAATGAGTTGGGAAATATTGCCTCCTTTTTGATTTTTTTTGGAATAGTTTGAGGAAAATAGGTATTAAATCTTCTTTGAATGAGTGGTAGAATTCACCGGTGAAGGCATCTGGTCCTGGACTTTTACATTTTAGTAGGTTTTTGATGATTGTTTCAATTTCTGTACTGCTGATCAGTCTATTTAGATTTTCCAGATCTTTTTGATTCAGTCTAGGAAGGTTGTATTTTTCTAAGTACTGGTCCATTTCTTCTAGGTTTTTAATTTTGGTGTTATATACTTTTTCATAGTATTCTTGCAGATCCTTTGTATTTCTGAAATGTTAGTCATAATTTCCCCTCTTTCATTCCTGATTTTTTTATTTGTGTCCTTTCTCTTTTTTCTTTAGTGAGTCTAGCCAGGGGTTTGTCAATTTCATTAACCTTGTCAAAGAACCAGCTCTTTGTTGCATTTATTTTTTCTATTGTTTTCTTTGTTTTGTTTTCAGTTTTATTTATTTCTGCTCTAATTTTGACAATTTCTTTCCTTCTGCTGACTTTAGGCTTCTTCTTCCTTTTCTAGTTTTTTAGATGAAAAATTAGGTTGTTTATTTGGACTCATTCTTGTTTTTGGAGATAGACCTGTAATGATATGAACTTTCCTTTTATGACCACTTTTGCCATGTCTTAAAAGTTTTGATATGTTCTACTATCATTATCATTCATTTCTATGTATCTCTTGATCTCTTTTTTTATTTCTTCTCTGACCTAGTTATTCTTCAGTTGCATGTTGTTTAATCTCTATGTATTTGTGGTCCTTCCTGCTTTCTTTTTGCAGTTGATCTCTAGTTTCAAAACATTATGATCAGAGAACATGGTTGGTATGATTTCAACCCTCTTACATTTGTCGAGGCCATCTCTGTGTCCCAGTATGTGGTCGATTCTTGAGAATGTTCCATGTGCACTGGAGAATGAGGTATAAGCAGCTGTTTTGGGATGGAAGGTTCTGTCAATGCAGAGAAGGAACTTTTCTTTTGGTTTCAAGTAAGTAGGGTCTAAGCCTCTTGGATCTCTGCTTTATATAAAGTCTTAATAACGCTTTTTAAATTTTCTTGTAGATATTTAGTCATGCTTGCAACCCTCAGTTTCAGTCCCTGTAAGTGTCAGCGACAGTCTAGGCAGCATTTGCTCAGATTCTCGTGGAGTTCCCCAGTGATCAGTCTCGAAGGGTATTGGGTGAAGGGCCCTTTGAGTTTGGTGTTGGTGTTGCGGTTCAGCCTCGGGTTTCCAGCAACATCTGGCAAAAATCAGCTGTTGTTCCTCCATGGTCCTGTCCTGCTTTTCTGCTTTCTGCCCTTATGACTAGGCCCTGCATCCACAGCTATCCCATGCAGGAATGTTCAGAGAACTCACTGCAGGAACTTACCACTCCTTCACCTCTCCCCGTCTTCCTGCATGGAGCTCCAGTGACTGCAGGAGGCAGCTTCTTTATTACTCCCAGTCCATTGCCTGATACCCAGGGTTCTGACCTATGGTAGCTCTCATGCATAGATCCCATGCTCAGATGTGCTGGTGTGAAGTTTGGGTGTTTTTTGTTGAGTTTTAGACGTTCAGCTTATTGTTGTTTCAAGGGGAGAGATCTGGGGATGTCTCTCACTCCACCATGTTTCCATTCTGGTCTATATGGTATTTTTTAAATTCAAGAAGAATATTATTATAAAAACAATACATGTTCCTATAGAAAATCAGTGAAATATAAAAAAATGACAAAGAAGACAAAGTCTTACCTCCCAGAGATCATTGGTATTAACACTTTGGTATATATCATTCCAAACACTTTTCCTATGGATATATTGCAAAGTGCAACAGGGTCAGTAAAAACCCAAGGTCCATGTAACTTTTCTTTTTCCAAGACTCTCATCTATAGTCTCCCTGACTCAACAATTCTTTGAAGCCCTGAAAAATAAACTTTAAATAAAAGTGCTGAGTTGGGTATATCAATTTGGGAGTCATCAGCCAAGATGATAGCAGAGGCAGCAGGAAGCAATACTATCTACCATTTATTGACAGTTTACTATGTGTCAGGTGGTATGCCCAAGTAATATTACTTACATTCTCTTTTTGAATTTATACTATCTCCATTTTACAAATAAGGAAACCGAAATCGAGAAAAAAAGTAGGTAATGTATTAGTTTTCTAATGCTGCCATAAAAATAGCACAAATTAAGCAGCTTAAAACATCACAAATTTAATAGCTCACAGTTCTGTAGGTTGAAAGTCCAAGGACAGTTGGCTCATGTCGGTCTCTGCTTAAGTCTCACAGGGCTGAAATCAAGGTGTCAGCTGGGCAGTATTCACTTCTGTAGGCTATGGGGGTGAATATGCTTCCAAGCTCATTCAGGATATTGGCATTATTCCATTCCTTCTGGTTGTAGAACTGAGGCCCATTTTCTTTGCTGGCTGTCAACTGAGGGCTATTCTCAGCTTCTAGAGGCTGCCCTCCTTCCATATTTAAAGGTAGCAATGGTAAATGGAATCCTTCTAATGCTTGGGATCTCTCTGATTTCGCCTCTGTATCATCTCTCCTTCTCTTTCTTCTTCTTTAAAACCAATTTACTGAGGTATGATTTATATTTAATGTATCCAACTCGATGAGTTTGGGAATAAGTATACACTCATGAAACCATCACCACCATCAAGGCCATAGATAAATTGATCATCTCTCAAAGTTTCCTCCAGATCTCCCTATTTTAAGGTCAGCTGATTAGCAACTTAGTTACATCCACAAATTCCCTACACAGCTGTACCAAGATTAGTGTTTTTTTAAATAATCAGGTGATGAGAATCTTAGGGAAATATCTTTAAAATTTTGCCTGTCGCAGGTGATTTTTCCCAAGGTCACATGACTAATTAAGTGGTGGACCTGGGATTAGAATGCAGGTTTTCTGGAACCAAAAGAGTTTGTTATGTGTAACTTCTGATTCTTTTTGTTTGTTTGTTTGTTAATTACTAAAAAGGAAGCTGGATGACATCACAAGAAAGAATACATAGAGAAAGAGAAGAGGGCCAGGGCCAAAGATGTTGGGAACACCTGGCAGAAGGCACTGTGAAAACTAAGTTTAATAAATACTTACCAGGGTAGTTTTAGAATTAAAAAAATTCAAACTTTCTTTAATATATATATATATATATATATATATATATATAAATTATATATATATATTATATATATATATTAGCTTTATATATATATTAGCTTATTTCTGGGCTCTCAATTCTGTTCTATTGGTCTGTGTATCTGTTTTTCTGCCAATATCATTCTGTTTTGATTATTGTCACTTTGTGGTATAATTTGAAGTCAGGCAGTGTGATACCTTGTTTTTTTTTCTCAAGATTGTTTGAGCTATTTGAAGTCTTTTTTGATTCCATATAAATCTGATGATTTTTTTTGTTTTATTTCTTTTAAAAATGCCATTGGGATTTTGATGGATATTGCATTAAATCTATATATTGCTTAGGGTGATATGGATATTTTAACTATTTCTATTCTTGCAATCCATAAACACAGACTATCTTTTCATGTCTTTGTGTCTCCTTGAATTTCTTTGAATAATGTCTCATAGTTTTCAGTGTATAGGTCCTTCATATCCTTAATACTGTACTGCATTATATACTTGAAAGTTGCTAAGAGAGTAGATCTTAAATGTTCTCACTACAGAAAAGAAATGGTAATCACATGATGGAAGTGTTAGGTAGCACTATGGCAGTAATCATTTTGCAAAGAATAAGTATATCAAATCAATATATGTATACTTTAAAGTTACACAATTTTATATGTCAATTATAGCTCAATAAACTTGGGGGATCTGAATATTGTTGGCCATTTACACTTCCCCCAAAATTTAGAGTCAATTAACCAATTTTCAGTAAGAAAAGGATAGTTTTAAATCATAGTACTCTGCAATTCCTCAGCAAGAAAACTAGCTTTAACAATAAAATCTTTCTAAATTATCTAAACATGCATATGGCTTGAGTCAAGCATGTTTCTGTTTTCATGGTCTCCCAAACAATAGCAAATGATTCTGTCAGCAGTTGGGAGAAGCAAGGTGTCATTGTCATATTTCCATCTACCCTCCAACTGCAGGAGCTATCTATGGTAGTGAAGGACCTTCCCCTCCTCCATCTGTCTTTGGGAAAAATCCTGTCACCTTTGATAAGATTAAGACTTCATCAAATACCTAGGTATTTGTGGAGATACTTTGAGACACTTTGAGTTAGCCTTTTGGCCTCTGATTTGGGATGTATTGGAATCTGACACAAGCCTGTAGATGGTGAACAAAGAGCAAGGTAGAGGCAAACAATATTATGGAAAAAAAAAGTCCAACACTGGAGGTAAGAAATTAGTATAGGCTTAGAAAAATTAGAGGATTTTTCTCTTACTTTGCCATTAAAAGCAATTAAAACTCATTCAATAAATTCAGTCTCCTTCTTTGCCTAATCTATACCAATATCTTACCAGCCCCCAGATCTCCCTGTCAACACATTTACATGTACACATACACTCATATACACATATATGCACAAAAGAATGCAGGACCAAGCTCGTTTAAAGTAAGAAAAGGAAGAAGTTTAGAACTAAAAGGTTGTTGACAAACTTTCGAGTGGCCCTGAGACAAGCCTTAAAAGCGACCCAGCAGGCAATAGCAAATCCTGCTTCACAGGGTCAGCCCCTGCACAACAGCTCCTCCACTGTAGTCACACTCAGTCCTCACAACCAATCAGCCTGAGGATCAGTCTTTCCCACTACTGTGCAAACAGCAACCAATGCTCAAGTATAACAGGAGGGCACACACAGCTTACACAAGGGACACACCTGGAGCACCTGGCTCAGGTGTGCCACTGGGCCTCACGAGACACCTACTACATAGGATCACTCTACTAAGAAAAGGATACATAGCAGCTCTACCTAAGACATAGAAAAAAACACAGGAAGGCAGCCAAAAATGGAAGACAAACAAACATGTCCCAGTTGAAAGAACAAACAAAGCTCCAGAAAAAGAACTAAACAAAATAGAGACATACAAACAGAAGCAGAATTCAAAACATTGATTATAAGGATGCTCAATGATATCAGTGAAAACGTCAACAAAGAGATGGGAAACCAACAAAAAGAAATAGAGAGATAGAAAACATAAAAAAAAGTCAGAAATGAAGACTACAATAACTGAAATGAAGAATACATTAGAAGGAATCAACAGTAGATTAGATGAAGCAGAGGATCGAATTAGCAATTTAGAAGATAAGGTAGCACAAAAAGAAAAAAAAAATCAGAACAGCAACAAGAAAAAATAATCCAAAAAAATGAGGACAGTTAAGGTGCAGCATCTGGGACAACATCAAGTGTACCAACAGTCACATCATAGGGATATCAGAAGGAGAAAAGAGTAAGGATTTGAAAACCTATTTTAAAAAATAATGGTGGAAAACTTTTCTAATCTGATGAAGGAAATAGATATGCAAGCCCAAGAAGCACAGAGAATTCCAAACAAGATGAACCTAAAGAGAACCACACCAAAACACATCATAATTGAAATGACAAAATTTAAAGACAAAGAGAGAATATTAAAAGCAGCAAGAGAAAATCAGTTAGTTACCTACAAGGGAACTCTCATAAGACTGTCAGCTGATTCCTCAAAAGAAACTTTATAAGCCAGAAGGGATTGGCACAAAATATTCAAAGTGATGAAAACCAAGGACCTACAACCAAGATTACTCTACTCAGCAGAACTATTATTTAAAATCGAAGCATAGATAAAGAGCTTCCCAGACAAGAAAAAGCTAAAGGAGTTAATTACCATAAAATAAGTATTACAAGAAATATTAAGGGGACTACTTTAAGGAGAAGAAAAAGATTAAAAAATATGAATAATAAAATGGAAATAACTACATACCTATCAACAATTACTTTAAATGTAAATGAAGTTAATGTTCCGATAAAAAAAAACACAGGGTGGCTGCATGGATAAGAAAACAAGACCCTTACATATGCTGCCTACAAGACACCCACTTCAGATAGAAAGACACACATAGACTGAAAATAAAGAGATGGAAAAGATATTTCATGAAAATGGAAACAGGAAAAAAAATCTGGTGTAGCAATACTTATGCCAAACAAAATAGACTTTAAAACAAAGGGTATAACAAGAAACAAAGAAAAAACCAGTAATCCTATTTCTGGGTATTTATCTGAAGAAACTCAAAACCCTAATTCCAAAAGTCATATGCATCCTTATGTTCATTGCAGCATTATTTACAATAGCCAAGATATGGAAGCAACCTAAGTGTTCATCAATAGATGAACAGGTAAAGAACAAGTGGTTCATATATACAGAGGAACATTACTTAGTCATAAAAAATAATGAGACCTTGCTATCTGCAACGATATGAGTGGACCTGGAGGGTATTAAGTTGAGTGAAATAAGTCAGACAGAGAAAGACAAATACCATATGGTTTTGCTTATATGTGGAATTTAAAAAACAAAATAAACTAACAAACAAAACAGAAAAAAATTGACAGATACAGAGAACATTTTGATGATTGCCTGATGGGTGAGAGTTTGAAGTATGGGTGAAGGAGGGAAGGGATTGAGAAGTGCAAATTGGTAGTTAGAAAATAATAATGGGAACATAAAGTATAGCATAAGGAATATAGTCAATAATATTTTAATAACTGTGTATGGTGTCAGATGGGTACTAGATTTATCGGGGTGACCACTTCCTAAGTTATATAAATGTCTAATCACTAATTTGTACACCTGATGCTAACGTAATATTGTATGTCAACAGTAAGCGAAAAATAAAAAAAAAATATTTTAAAAAATAACTATAGTTCCCTTTTTCATCTCTGGTAAATATATACTGCAGGAAATTCAACAAGTGTGTTTTTTTTTTGATGCCTAGCACAGTGTCCCCATGTCTATCACAGTATCTCAAAACTAGGTGCTCAATTATTGTTTGAATCAAACTACTATTAGTTAATTTTATCAGTCAGAAAGATGATTAGAAAATTTCTTCATTTCCCTGGCTGGCATCTGAGGGGTTTGTAAAAGAGTCAGGATTCATTCTTAGAAATAATTATATTTGCTAATCAAGGTTCTGGAGTGAAAAAGAAGTTGGAGCTCTGGTCTGATTAAGAAATAAGTAAAGCTTGTTTTACTTAATTATGTTAGTCTTAAACTGTTGCCCCCTCCCTTTAGTGCATAAAGAACAACATCAATACACTTTTTTCTGCCAAGTTGCATGGTTGAGGCAATAGAAAAAATATAAGCCCTGAATACTGAAACTCTTTAGAATTGATTCATAATAGGTGACCCTGGTTTTTTGGAAGGTGCTTTCTTTGGGAGAAGGTTTGTAAATGTTTCTGTCATACATAGAAAAAGTGTCACTGGAATCTTGTCAGAAAGACTTGAGACTTCCTCAAGGTCGGGCAAAGAACAAGAGTAGCTGGAATGTTACAACTGTGGAAAAATTGTAATCTATTCAACTGCATTGGAACTTCCCTGGCATGACATGAGGTCATGGTGAAAAATATAAAAGAGGAATGGGAATAAAAAACTGGGAATGAAAAAGCGGGGAGGGGAATAAAACTATGGGAATAATTCGTTAGTTTTCAGAGAAAATCGGGCTCTGACTCTTTCTATGAGTTAGTTACTGAGAGAAAATAGCCCTGCAGTAGAGAAGGGTATTCCTTTATCTATGTTTGTTTGATGAAGATAAAACTATATAACTCAAGAATACCCTCATCTTTTGTTCAAACTCTGTGCTTGCTAAGCAATCTTCCCACATATAATTTGATTCTTTGAGTGACATGCCCATCCAGAGGAAATGCCCTGAGCAAATGACAAATGTGCATTATTCCACTAGATCCAGCTGCAAATTAATGACTCCTTGGTTTACATGTCAATCTTTTGCAAGCGTAGTTAGTGTAAAGCAGTCCTCCAGGACTTGACTACTTTGCATGCACTAAATAAATTGAGTTTCTAGATCTGCAAAGCTGAGGATTTGACCCTGAACTCATGAGGAACTTGCTATCAGCCTGCCTACTGAGCTTAATAACTTATTGTTATTCTCTAGCTCTCACATGACCTTCAGGTCAGATTTACTACCCCTAAAAATAAATATGCAAAAAAAAAGAAAGTGGGAGGAAAGTAATACAGCAGAAAGAGAAAGGGCTTCAACATCATAAGACCTGAATTTGTACAAGATACCCAAGTTTTTAATCTCCATTTTTTCATTTAAAAATTGGGTTAATAGTGCCTACTTCTGGAAGATTTTTTGTGAGATTAAATGGGATTATATATAACACGTGTCTGGCGAATGGAGGGTGTTCAATAAGATATAAGTTGTGTTACTGCTGTCTGAGGCTGAATTTGTATTAAACTTACCTTAGACTTAATCAAAAGGCATAAATGCCATTTCAGACCTCAGTAAGGAAGCAAAGTGGCAAAAAAATTTTGGGAACCTAGGCTTCATCAGGATATTCTGATATCACCCTGCATTGGCCCCTAAATTAGGTCTTCCAATCGTCCACCTACTTAGGGAGAATGAAGTAATTAAGGAGCTGCTGCTGGCATGTTTTGTGTAAATGGGTGGTTCATAAAGATATGTTATTCCCAACAAATTGTCACAAGAAAAAATACTTTTATCCCAGAAAGGCTTGTGGAGAAGCAATGCAAATAATACTAGCAAACATTCATCCATCACTTACTTTGTGCCTGAGACTATATTTGCAACTATTTTTACATGCATTTGTTTTATCTTACCAAGAATATTCTAAAGCTCTTTTAAGACTTCATGATTTCTTCATTGCCTAGTACATTGTAGAGTGTAATGGAAGGATAAAGGCTACAGGTGATGATACTGAACTACTAACACTTATTCATTTCTTACCATGAACCAGTTATTATACCAATGTGCTTTTACATGCTTTATCTCATTCAATTCTATTAATAACCCTGTGAATTAGGTACTAGTATTATTCCTATTTTACAGATGGAGGCATTGGGTCTTGAAGCTTAGGTCACTTTCCTAAAGCCACACAGCTATAAATGGCTGATTATGGATTGAATCCAGGTGGGTAATTTCAAAAATCATTCTACTGCCACCTTATTACCTCTAATCTTGGCTTTACCATTTATCTCAGGCAAGCTATTTAATGTTTTTAAGGTATATCTGTAAAACTGAAATAACAATTCCCCCTCTCACCAAAATAGAACATTGTGAATTTATCAATTTGACCCTGAGAATGATGAAGCTTTAAATAATGACTGCTCCTTAGAGTAGTCCTGAAATATCTAATTTTATAATTTCTCATACATTAAATAGCAAATAAATATAAAACTTTTCTTTTTATCTGACTTATAATAAATATTACTGGTAAAAACAATCATCACAAAATAAAGCTGAAAAGGCAATTACTGTATTTGATTAAATGATTAATTATTATAGATAAAAACTAAAAAAAGTTTTTAGTGAGAAAGTACAAAAATTGATCTTACAAATTAAAGTTGATAGAATCTATCAGGACAAAGAAAAATAAAAAATGAATTAAAATGTACTAAGAAAAATATGCCATTAACTGCAAATTAAATAGGGAATGAAATCTTGCAAAATATAGATCTATAAAATATGACCCAGGCAAATAAGACTATATAGAAGTAATGACCATAAAAGTAAAATTATATATGTACAAAAATATATTTTATTATAATCTTTATGAAGAAAATAATAGATTTTGATAAAAATAATTTAAGCAAATTAAAAGAGAAAATGAAAAAAAATATATATTTTAACTTAAATGCATAGAAATATTGATAAAAGAAATAGAAAAGCTTGTGGTTTTCTCTCCATAAAATACTTTAATTAAGAAAATTCATCAATGTTGTTTTAATTTAGAATTATTAAAGCAAATTTTTTTTTAAAAAGCATGAGCTCTGGAGCCTAGACTACCTGGGTTTGAGTTCCAGCTCCACCACTTTACTATAACCTTAAGTCAGTAGTTTAACCTTCTGTACCCAATGACCTCATCTTGTAAAATGGGGATAAAAATAGTATGTACCTCATTAGGTTCTTGTGAGGAGTAAATAAAATAGTATATATAAAAAACTTAAGAGTTCCTGGCACATAGTAAGTGCTACATAAGCATTAGCTGCATATAAATCTTTTTTTTTCTCATTGATTAATTCCAGGGCCCTTTGTTGCTTAATATTAGGTCATAATTATTGCATGAGAAGTTGCTAGAGAGTCATGATATGCCTGAAAATGAAAGAATTAAAATGTTATTAATGACTAAACATCATTGCTTGATAAGCAAGTTTCAGGTTGCTTTAATTGCCAGAACTAGGTTGTTTTGCAATAATTATAGAAAAATAAGTTCGTAGTTTTTCAAAGAGTTTTCCGCATTGCTTAGACTGTTTTGTTATGTTATCTACTGTTGGGGAGGTGTGTGGATAGTATTTGTAGATAAGAATTTGTCTTCATAAAACATAAAAGTGATTTAGACACATACATGTTCAGGCTATAAAGTTGCCCTTTGATTCATAGATACTGAGTCTAGATACATTCCTACTAGAAATTTCTATATTCTTTGTTTCTAGATAGAAAGTATGTACCTCCTTCAATAATTCATTTTGGTGTTTAACACTAATTATATAGACATGTTAAAGCCTGGGTGTGGTAGGAGGAGAGGAGAATCCATAAAAAAAATGGACTGCAGAATATATTTCCTTCACCCCCACTTTTCTAATTCCATAATGAAAATTTTCAGATTTTTTTTCCATTTTCCCCTATCCAAGAACTGTTTTTACCATTCATATACTTGTCACCCTCTCTTTCACTCTTTCCTTCTTTACTGTCCAGTTTTCAGGCTCAGTTCATTTTCCATCTCTCCCCTCCTTTACTAATCAAATTACTCTCTTCTCTGAATTTGCAGTGCATTCCTGATCATGACTTTCAACATCATTACTTGTGTTGGTCTGTGTCATGTTGGTTCTGTTAGTCCAGTGTTCTTAACCACAGTTGCCCATTGGAATTACCTGAGGAGCTTAATGCTGATACCTGAGCCCCACACCAAAAATTCTTATTTAGTTGGTCTTTGCTGTAGGCTGGAGATGGGGACTTTTTAAAGCTCCCTAAGAGATCTCAATGTGCATCCATGGTGGACAACAACAATATTAGCCCATCAGGAAGGTAAACTCCTTTATAATAGATAATATTTTCCATTAGCAGCCCTCAAACTTGTTCAGGTGCTGGTATACCTGAAAGTTATGGTGCTCTTGTAATAATACTATAAAAGATTGATGTGTTTGATTGATTCGTATAAATGAAGAACAATTTTAGTGGCAAAGAAATTACTGTTATTTAAGTATGAAATACATAAGCACAAACCTGAGCACATGTAACCAAAACAAGCTTTTGAACTAAATATGAATTGCTAATTCCTGATTTTCCCCTAATATTCTTTGGCTTCTTATTCTGTAATCTGTTTGCATTCATTAATAGTCTAGCAGTAAAGGGTATCAAAGTTTTAAACAAAAATTATGAGCAAAAAAAAGAAGGTGATTAAATTTCATCTTTTTGCTGTCTTTTTCCTGCACAGTGAGAAAAGTATACTGTTATTAGATTTTTAATGTTGGTATATTTCCATTCAGTTTGCAGAGCACCCAACACAATAATAATTTTATAAAGATAGTTTTTGTTGAAAAGGGATGAACACTATACTAAAAGTATTTAATTTAGAAATAACTTGTCTGAAGTAGACCCCTTAGATCTCTTTATGAAATTAATTTGTATTTTATTAATAATAATGCCATGTACATGAATTTGTAAATGGTAGTAGTTATACATGTAAGTTATTATTTACTTAAATAAAATTTTTGGAGCCCTATAAATAACTCCACAGTTAGTAATCTGAGGCCTACAGGTTGTAAACTAAATGTTGAACTGCAAACTTGGTGTCTGTGGTAGGCTGAACAGTGGCCCCTAAAACATCGGGATCCTAATCTCTAGAACCTGTGAATACTACCTTATATGGCACCAGAGACTGCAAGTGTGTTTAAATTAAGGATTTTGAGATGGGGAGATTAACCTGGATTATGCAGATGGGTGCTAGATGCAATCACATGTATTCATATAAAGGGAGAGAAAAGGAGATTTGACACAGAAACAAAAGGCAATGTGACAGCCTCAGCAGGGGTGAGGGAAAAGAGAGTGAGAGCGAGAGTGGGAGCACTTGTGCTTGTGCACAAGAGAGAGAGACAGAGAGAGGGAGAGACAGAGAGATGAAGAGATGGAGAGATGGAAAGATGGAGAGACAGAGAGACAGGGAGACAGAGACAGAGGAAGTTGAAGAAACTATGCTACAGTCATTGTAGATAGAGGAAGGGGACACAAGCCAAGGGATCCAGCTCTAGTCAAAGCTAGAAAAGTCAAAAAAGAAAAAAAACAACAACATTCTTCCCCTAGAACTTCCAGGGAGAATGGCCCTGCCAATACTTTGATTTCAGCCCAGTGAAATTGATTTTGGACTTCTGGCTTCCAAAACTGTAAGAGAATAGATGTGCATTGTTTTAAGCCACTGAGTTTGTGATAATTTGTTACAGCTGCCATATGAAATTAATACAGGGTCGTTCCCCACTTAGATATTGTCAACAAAAATGAACGTCATAATTTTAGGTATAGGCCATTACTACACTTAAAAAATAGAGGGACATATCAAAACCAAGGAAATATTGTTGTTTTTAAACTGATGTGGTATGAAATAGAAAACGGAGTTTATTGCTAATGTTAAAACCACTTTAATTGAATAGTCTTTGGAGAAATTTGGCTCTATTTTTGAATAGTAGCCACCCAGCCTGAGATGTTCCAAACCAACCCCATCTGTGTGGTTTACATCAGGAAGTGCACTTTTTTTAAATGACATTTTGGGAAAAGATGACTAAAATCTTTTTCGTGGTAGTTAAATTTTGACTTGAGACTCTATAAAAAATCAGAAATGGATAAATGATATATAGACTATCACTTGTTTTTAATTATACAAGATGGCCATTAGACTGAGGTATTTCTAATACCTTAGCAGCCAGTGTAAGCAACCAAAATCTAAGCCTCAAGGTTAAGAAATCAAAACTTAAGAACAACCAACAGTCACCTAAGCTTTTCCAAATAAGACAAACTCTTAAGCTGTAGCCATCCAAATCATTTCCTTGCTTCGCTTCTACCCTTTCTCTGTAGAAATTTTTTCTTGGCTCCTGTCTGTGGAGCATTCCTATCAACTTCCATCTTGGCACTAATTCAAATTGATTTTTGCTCAAATAAACTAATATTTTTAATATGCCTCAATTTACCTTTTAACAGTTCTGTGCTTATAGATACATTTATGGATTAGATAGGCTATCAACACTTCAATGACTAAGAATATCATCAGATTAACCATTTCATTAAGAATACTGTTCCCCGCCTCCCCTACTAAAGATTGTATATGGACAGGATGGCATACTTTTCACATTCGGCTTCACTGAAATTTTTTTTGAAAATAAATTCACTTTATTTAGAAGGCAAAATGGACGTTGGAGGGTTATTTGTAATTTAAAATGCGTGTGTGTGGCGGGGGGCGGGCGGTGGGAGTCCAAATGAGGACTACAAAAATAAAAAATCTTTTAATGAAACAGGTATTCCCTTGGGTAAAGTTGTGAGGATTGGGCTGGAGAGTGAAAGTTTATTTTTCAAAACCTTGAGTAATTCGAAAATGACTGACCCAATTAAGGGTCACTTTAATGGCCACAGTAGATGACTAATAAAATAAAAAGTTATCCTGCAAGTACCAAGCCATAAACTCTCTATCAGTGAGTCTATGTTCTGCAAAAGAAGGAAAAAAAAATCTGTGAATTTTTGTTTTGGAAGATTTTTTATTTATTTTTTTCAGCAACAATAATATATGCCTTAAAGACTAATTATCTGCCTTTTCTTGGTCATAAATTATTTCTAAGCCTTCATATTTATTTTAATATTTATTTTGTAGTACTTATTTCTGTATTTTAGCCATGAATATAAATATTAGAGTAAGGATATGTAAGCATTATACTAGCAGTAAGGAGGTAAAGCAGTTTGTTATACATGCAGCCAATGTTTAAGGCATGTCGAGCTACTAAAGCTTATAAAAGCAAACTATTTACCCTTTCTATGTCCACTGAAAATTACTTTCTCCAAAGTGCTCTTAAAGTAGCATAGTTACTGAAATAGATAATGCTGAATTAGTAAATTTATATACTCTCAATGAGTACTTAGTGACTCAGCACATCTGCAATTTCTAAAATACTGCTCTTATAAACAAAGACAGAGATAATTGGAGGCTACAATCTAATAGCTCTCTAAATGGTTTTCTATTGCAGTTCATCGCTGGGCGATCCTTATGGAGATCCTTTATGTTATATAACTCAATATAACTCAATATAAGAATAAAAGGGTGACAGTAGAAGGCGGTAGCAAAGTCTCTGGCTTCTGGAACAGGAAATCCTATTTAAATTAGTATCTATCAGGCCTCTTAGGAATTAAAAAATGGCTTTTTCATTTACATTTTTTCTGGCTTCACTGAAATATATTAGACAATTGGTTGCTTGTATTTACATTGAACAATTCAATGAGTTTTTCAATTATAATTGGAATACAATAATATAATTGTTTCAGTTGTATAGTATAGTGATTAGAGATCTATATAACTCACAAAATGATCATGCCACTAAATCTAGTACCCCTTTTCCCCTTTACATGTTTATTATAACATTATTAACTATTTTCTTTATGCTACACTTTATAACTCCACAACTATTTTGTAATGATTCATTTGTACTTCTTAATCCTTTTGCCCTTTCTCACTGTTCCTCCCATCCCCCTCTCATCTAGTGGACCTCAAACTATTCTCTATATCTATGAGTTTATTTCTGCTTTTGTTGCTGTTGTTGTTTATTTTGTTCTTTTGATTCCACATGTAGGTGAAATCATGTAATATTTGTCTTTCTCTATCTAACTTATTTCATTTTGCACAATAACCTCTAGGTCTATCAAGGCAATATCTTTTTCCATCCCCTTCCTTTTAGTCTGTGTGTGTCTTTTAATTTGAAGTGAGTCTCTTGTAGACAGCATATATCACGGCTTATTATCTTATCCATTCAGCCACTCTATCTTTTGGTTGGAGCACTTAATTCTTTTCCATTTGCGATAGTCATTGATAAGAATGTAGTTATTACCATTTTTTATTCATGATTTTGATACATGTTTTTTTCTTAAAGAAATACCTGCAACATATCCTGTAATACTGGTTTGGTGTTGAGAAATTCCTTTAGCTTATTTTTGTTTGAGAAGCTCGTTATCTGTCCTTTGACTCTAAATGATAGCTTTGTTGGATAAAGTATTCCTGGTTGTAGATCTTGGGTTTTCATCAAGTTGAATATTTTGTATCAAGCCCTTCTGTTCTGCTTAGTTTCTTTTGAAAAATCAGCTGCCAGTCTTGGGTTCTCCCTTGTATGTAACTGACTGCCTTTTCCCTTGCTGCTTTTAAGATTCTCTCTTTGTATTTAACCTTTGACATCTTAATTTTAATGTCTTTTGTGTGGACTTCTTTGGGTTCCTCTTTTATGGAACTCTCTGAGCTTACTGAGGTTGTATGTCTATTGACATCACCAGGTTAGGAAAGTTTTCCATCATCATTTTTTCCAATACCTCTTCAAATTCTTGTTTTCCTTCAGGTACCTCTATGACACAGATATTTTTATATTTAACTGTGTCTCATACACTCAATAAATTATTATTACAGTCTTGGCTTCTTTTTTCTTACCATTCAGATTGGGTGACCTTGGCTTCCCCATCTATTACCCATTTTGTTGATTCCCTCTTCATCTCAGATAATTTGTTGTTAATTTCTACTGGTTCTCTTTTATAATTTCCATTTCAATTTTTATGTTTTTTATCTCCTTGTTAAAGTTCTCACTGATTTCATCTGCACTTCCCTTAAGTTCATTGATCATCATTATAACCAGTGTTTTGAACTCTGCATCTGTTAGATTGTTTGACTCCTTTATTCCTGGATCTCTGCTCTGTTCTCTCATATAGTTTCTGCTTCTTTGTCTTCCAATTTTGGCTACCTTTCTGTGTCTGCAAAGATCTCAAGTCTCCTTGTCTTATTAACATGGTTTTGTATAATAGGTGTCCAGTGGCACAGTCCTGAGAGGGATTCAGCTGCAGGCCAAATTTATCTCCAGCCTGTGCCCCTCTGGGACCACCTGTTAAGATTCAGAGAGGAATCCACAGATGCTGTGCTTAACCGTTGACTCAAGAAACCACACCAGAAACCAAGGCCAGCAGCCACCAGTGTGAGTATAAATACTGCACAGCAAAGGGCATCAGACTCGCAGAGCACATACCTGGATGTAGCTTGGGTGGGGTCGAGAGCTGGGTGAGGCAGTTTCAGGAAATCCTCTGGGCAAAGCGACCTCTGTTATCCAATTTGATGAAGTCTCTGCTATAATGGCATTGAGTCTGCGCACTGGGAGGTAGGAGGGCTCAAGAGAGGAACAAGCTATACCATAGAAACTTCTGCCCAGGAGAGACCTTAGCATCTGCCCTCCCTCTGACAACTCAGTGTTCCCCAGTAATTCCATGGTGCCCCCGTGCAGCTGACAAGGTGCTGGTGGTCAGAGCGAGCAGGTCCGTCACTGGGAATGTCCACTTGTGGACATGGCCCCTTTAAGAGGCATCTGCAGGAATTTAGAGAAACATGGTAGAGTGAGAGATGTTCCCAGATCTCTCCCCTTGAAACAATATGTTTAACATCTAAAACAACAAAAAAATACACAGACTGCACACCAGCATGTCTGAGTGTGGGATCTGCACATAAGAGCTACCACAAGTCAGAACCTTGAGTGTGCGGTGGTGGACTGGGAGAAACAAAGAAGCTGCCACTCCCAAGTGCTGAAGCTCCCTGTAGGGGGGGAGGGGAGAAGGTTCAGTGAGATTCATGAACAGTCCTGCCTGGGAGTGCTGTGAGCTCTACACAGCTGACGGCAGGGCCCAGTCATCAGGGCAGAAAGCAAAGAAATTGGACGGCAGAGAAATAACAGTTGATTTTTACCAGCAGCAGTTGAAAAACCAAAGCTGAGCCACAGTCCCCAACCCCCAACACAGAAGGCCTCCCATATCTACTGAGACAGAACACTGTGGAGACCCAGGGGAATCTGAGGGAACACTACCAAAACTGTTGCTAATACTGACAGGGACTGGGACTAAGGTTAGTGAAAGTGATTAAACATCTGCAAGAAAAAAAAAGAAATTATTAAAGTTTTATATAAAGCAGATATACAAGACATTTAGATGCCACCGACTGGAAACCAAAAAAAAAGCACCTTCTTTGCAGCAGACTAAAGAGAGACCTTTATATAATAAATCTTCTTCTGGAAAAACAGCAGACTACATTTCCATTAATGACCAGGCAGAAAAAATAGTCCATTAAACATCATGAACAATCAAGGCAACAAGGCATCTCAGAAAGAAAGAGAAAAATCTCCAGAAAATAAGCTTAAA
Source organism: Eidolon dupreanum (assembly GCA_028627145.1). Taxonomy (NCBI): domain Eukaryota; kingdom Metazoa; phylum Chordata; class Mammalia; order Chiroptera; family Pteropodidae; genus Eidolon; species Eidolon dupreanum. The sequence goes on from CM053505.1 coordinate 68,362,930, forward strand.
GACATAGAAATATGCAAATTGAATGACAGAGAATTCAAGATGGTACTTCTGAAAAAACTCAGTGAGTTCCGAAATGAGTCATATCAACAATTTCAAGAATTGAAAAAACAACTAGATGACCAGAGCAAGGACATTGAAACCTTCAAAAGGAACCAAATAAAACTTCTGGAGATGAAGAACACACTGCAAGAGTTGAAAAAAATGAAATAGCAAGTTTGGGAAATCTAGTTAACCAAATAGAGGAAAGGATAAGTGATATCAAAGACAGAAATCTAGAAATAAATCAGAAAGAAGAAGAAAGAAACCAAAGAATGAAAAATAATGAAAGAAAAATTCCAGAATTAGCTGATACCGTTAGGAGAAGAAACATAAGAATAATGGGTATTATTGAAGGTGAGGAAAAGGAACAGTGGCTAGAAAGCATTTTCAGAGAAATAGTGGATGAGAATTTCCTAAATCTAAGGAATGAGCTGGAGCTTGGAATTCAAGAAGTCAATAGAACACCCAATTATCTCAACCTAAAAAGGCGTTCACCAAGACACATCATATTAAAAGTATCAAAAATCAATGACAAGGAAAGAATTCTCAGGGCAGCCAGGAAAAAAAAAAAAGGTAACTTATTAAGGAAAATGCATTAAATTATTGTTGAACTTCTCAACACAAACCTTAAAGCCAGAAAAAAGTGGACTCAAATATTTGAACTATTAAGTGAAAGGAATTACCAGCCTAGAATAGTGTATCCAGCTAAGCTCACCTTTAGATATGAAGGAGAACTAAAGACCTTTCAAGACCTACAAAAATTGAGGGAATTATCCACTGCAAGGCCTGCACTACAGGAAATACTGAAAGGAGTCAGCTCACCTAAAACAAAATAACAAAAAATATATATATATAATTAGAAGTAAGGTGACTATAACGCAAATAGAAGCAGAGGAGTACAATCCTTACTAAGAACAGGGTATTGTAAACTTAAATATTAAGAAGAGAATTGCTATAGCAAGATAGTAATAAACGTTTAGCATACATATGGACAAACTGAGAGAACAATGACTGAAAAGAGGAGGATTCAAATATCCATATTCACAAAGGAGAATGGAGATAGGCACACACAGAAGAAAATAGAAGACTGTATATATATAACTATACTTTTCATATTTGTAATAGTAACCAGACACCAAAGATTTTGAACTGAAGTATATAAGATGAAATAAGAAGAACCAGAGGTAAAACCCACAAAAGCCAAATAAATAAAGAAAACAGAAGCACAAGGACAAGTAAGCAAAGGAAACACTGAGCTATCAGAAAGCAAAAGAAAAAATGGCTATAAGAAGACTTCATATTTCAATAATCACACTAAATGTAAATGAACTGAACTCAGCAATAAAAAGGCAAAAAGTAGCAGAATGGATCAAAAAACAAAACCACACTATATGCTGCCTCCAGGAGACACATCTCAGCTCCGAAGTCTAAAATAGACCCAAAATGAAAGGGTGGAAATGATATTTCAAGCAAATGGCTTTCAGAGAAAACAGGGAGTGAAGGTACTAATATCAGATGAAATAGACTTAAAAATAAAAAAAAGATAAAGATACTGAGGGACACTTCATAATGATACAGGGAATCATGCAACAAAACACTTATTAATATCTATGCTCCCAATCAGGGAGCCCCGAAACATATAAAGCGATTACTAACAAAACTAAATGGAGAAACAGACCAAAACACTAATATAGTAGATCTAAATACCTCACTGTCGGATATGGACAGATCATCAAAACAGAAAATTAATAAGGAAATCACATCCTTAAATGACACATTAGACCACTGGACATAATTGACATTGACAGAACCTTCCATCCCAAAACAGCTGCTTATACAATCTTCTCTACTGCACATGGAACACTCTCAAGGATTGACCAAATACTCTGTCACAGAGATAGCCTCAACAAATAGAGGAGTGTTAAAATCATACCAACAATATTCTCTGATCACAATGCTTTGAAACTAGAGATCACCTGCAAAAAGAAAGCAGGAAGAACCACAAATACATGGAGATTAAACAACATGCTACTGAAGAATAACTGGGTCAGAGAAGAAATAAAAAGATCAAGCAATACATAGAAATGAATGATAATGATAGCAGAACATATCAAAACTTTTGGGACACAGTAAAAGCACTCAAAATAAGAAAGTTCATATCATTGCAGGTTTATCTCCAGAAACAAGAATGGGCACAAATAAAAAACCTAATGCTTCATCTTAAAAGCCTAGAAAAGAAGAACAAATGAAGCTTAAAGTCAGCAGAAGGAAATAATCAAAATTAGAACAGAAATAAATGAAATTGAAAACAAAAAAATAGAAAAAATAACAATAGAAAAAAAATTTTCAAATGCAACAAAGACTTGGTTCTTTGAGAAGGTTAATAAAATTGACAAACCCCTGGCTAGACTCACTAAAGAAAAAAGACAAAGGACACAAATAAAAAAAATCAGGGATGAAAGAGAGAAAATTATGACTGACATCTCAGAAATAGAAATGATCATGCAAGAATACTATGAAAAGAGTATATAAAACCAAATTTAATAACCTAGAAGTAATGGACCAGTACTTAGAAAAATACAACCTTCCTAGACTGAATCAAGAAGAACTGGAAAATCTAAATAGACTGATCAGCAGTATGGAAATTGAAACAATCAGCAAAAACTTATCAAAAAGTAAAAGTCCAGGACCAGAAGATTTCAGCGGTGAATTCTACCAACCATTCAAAGAGGATTTAATACCTATTCTCTTCAAACTCTTCCAAAAAATCAAAGAAGAGGCAGTATTTCCCAACTCATTTTATGAGGCCAATATTACTCTGATACCAAAACCTTGGAAAGATAACTCAAACAAAGAAAATCAACAGACCAATATCTCTTGAACACAGATGCAAAAATCCTAAACAAGATATTAGAGAACCAAATACAGCAACATATTGAAAAGATTATTCACCACGATCGAGTAGGCTTCATCCCAAAGGCACAGGGATACTACAACATACATAAATCTGTTGATATGATACACCTTACAAAAATAGATAAAAAATAAGAATCATATAATCACAGCAATAGATGCAGAAAAAACCTTCGACAAGATACAGCATCCATTTATGATCAAAGCATTTAACAAAATCGGCATAGAGGGAAAGCACCTTAACATAATAAAGGCCGTTTATGACAAACCCTCAGTCAACATTATACTTAATGATGAAAAACTAAAAACCTTCCCTCTGAGATCACGAGCAAGGCATGGCTGTCCACTATTGCCACTGTTTTTAGATGTAACATTGGAGGTCCTAGCAAGTGCAGTCAGGCAAGAGAAAGATATAAAAGGCATCGAAATAGGAAACAAAGAAGTCAAACTGTCACTATTTGTGAATGACATGATTCTCTATATAGAAAACCCTAGAGACTCCACAAGAACACTACTAGAAACAAGAAGCAAATACAGTAAAGGTTCTGGATACAAAACCAACATTCAAAAATCCATAACATTCCTATACCCTAATAATGAAGCATCAGAAAAAGATGTGGGAAAAATAATTCCTTTTGTATTTGCATCAAAAAGAATAAAATACCTAGGATTATATCTAATGATACATCGGAAGAACCTAAAAATGAAAACTACAAGACCCTATTAAAAGAAATCGAAGAAGATTCAAAGAAATGGAAAGATATTCCGTGATCGTGGACTGGAAGAATCAACATAGTTACAATGATCATGTTACCTAAAGCATTATACAGATTTAATGCAATCCCCACAAAATCCCATCAGCATTTTTTAAAGAAATAGAACAAAAAATCATCAGATTCGTATGGAAGCATAAAAGACCAAGAAGTGTCAAAGCCATCTTGAGAAAAGAGAACAAACCTGGAGGCATCACTCTGCCCAACTTCAAATTATACTACAAAACAACAGTAATCAAAACAACATAGTATTGGCAGCAAAAGAGACACACGGACCAGTGGAACAGAATCGAGAGTCCCAAAGTAAACCCATATTTATATGGGCAAATATTTTTGACAAAAAGGCCAAAAACATGCAGTGGAAAAAGGAAAACCTCTTCAATAAATGGTGCTGGGAAAACTGGAAAGCCTCATGCAAAAGAATGAAAATAGACTGTTGTCTATCACCACACATCAAAATTAACTCCAAATGGATTAAGAATTTAAATATAAGACTTGAAACTATAAAATGCATAGAAGAAAACAGGAACTAACCTCAAGTACCTTGGAGTTAAAGAGGTTTTTATGAATTTGACCTCAAAAGCAAGGGAAGTAAAAGTTAATATAAATGAATGGGGTTACATCAAACTAAAAACCTTCTGCTCAGCAAAAGAAATCATCAACAATGTAAAGATAAAGCCATCCGAATGGGAAAATATATTTGCAAGCAAAGTCTCCGATAAAGGCCTAATATCCAAAATATACAAAGAACTCATACAAATCAATAACAACAAAACAACAAATGATCCCAACAAAAAATGGGCAGAAGACCTGAACAGATACTTCTCCCTAGAGGACAAACAAGTTTCCAAGATATATATGAAAAGATGTTCAATCTCTCTAGCGATTAGGGAAATGCAAATCAAAACCACAATGAGATACCATCTCACATCTGTTAGAATAGCTATAATCAACAGGACAAATGTTGGAGAGGATGTGGAGAAAAAGGAACCTTCATACTCTGCTGGTGGAGTTCGGCAGAGTATGGTACGGCCACTATGGAACACAGTATGGAGGTTCCTCAAAAAACTAAGAATTGATCTACCACATGATCCAGCAATTCCTCTACTAGGTATTTACCCCAAAGTCTGGAAAATCCATATCTGAAAAGATATTTGCACACTGATTTTCATAGCAGCACTATTCACAGTGGCCAGTACATGGAAGCAACCAAAGTGTCCTACAATAGATGATTGGCTAAAGAAGCTGTGATACATATCTGCAATGGAATATTATTCAGCCATAAAAAGAGATGAAATACTGCCATTTATGGCAACATAGATGGACCTTGAGATAATCTTGCTAAGCAAAATAAGCCAGACAGAAAAGTTGAAAATCACATGATATCACTTCTATGTGGGACATAATCCTAAAAGCAGCAATTGAACAGGACAAACAAACAGAGACTCATGTACATGGACTATAGACTAGTGGTTACCAGAGGATGAAGGGTGAGGGAGAAAAGGGGTGGTTCACATGGTAAAGGGGTCAAATATATGGTGACAGAAGTCTAACTATTGGAGGTGAACACACAGCGTAAATATATATGTATACACACACACACACACACACACACACACATACCTTACTGTTAGAATGTTCAACTGGCATTTATTGAATTTTGTAAACCAATGTCAGCATAAAAATAATTAATTTATTTAAAAACTCAGAATATTACACATGTTTACAGGAATGTGGAGAAACTGAAACCCTAGTGCACTGTTGGTGAGATTATAAAATGATGCAACTGCCATGGTAAACAGGATAATGGTTGCTCAAAAAGTTAAAAATAGACCTGCCATATTATCTGGCAGTTCCACTTTGGGTAAATTCCCAAAACAACTGAAAGCAGAAGAGTCTCAAAGGGATAGTTGCACATCATGTTCATAGCACCATTATTCACAGTAGCCGAATGGTGGAAGCATCCCAAATGTCCATGGATGAATGAATGGATAATTAAAATGTGGTATAAACCTACCATTGAATATTGTTCAGCTTTCAAAAGGAAGGATCCTGTGTTATGCTAAACATGAATGAATCTTGAGGACAGTATGCTAAGTGAAATAAACCAGTCACAAAAAGAAAATGTGTAGAATTACATATATGTGAAGGCTATAAAACAGACAAATTCACAGAAATAGAAAGTAGAATGGTGGTTACCAGGGGCAAGAAAATGGAGACTTCTTTAAAGGGTAAATAATTCAGCTTTCAAGATGAATAAATTCTGGTCATCTGTTGCACAACAGTGTAAATATATGTAACACTATTGTACATGTAAAAATGATTAAGATGGTAAATTTTATGTCATGAGTTTTTTATTACAATTTAACAGGTTCCAAGAATCAAATCAGTGAATTGGAAAGCAAGGTCACAGGAAACACCCAATTGGAACAGCAAAAAGAAAAAGGTATTAAAAAATGAAGATAGTTTAGAGACCTATGGAATAACATCAAATGTAGCAACATTCACATCATTGGGGTATCAAAAGGAGAAGAGAGAGAGCAAGGGATTGAGAACCTATATGAAGAAATAATGACAGAAAACTTCTGTAACCTGGTGAAAGAAATAGACACAAAAGTCCAGGAAGCCTAAAGAGTTCCAATCAAGATGAAACCAAATGGACCCACATCAAGACACATCATAATTAAAATGCCAAAGGTTAAAGACAAAGAGAGACTCTTAAAAGCAGCAAGAGAAAAACAGCTAGTTACTTACAATGGCACTCCTATAAGAATATCAGCTGATTTCTCAACAAGAACTGCTCAGGTCAAAAGGGATTGATAAGAAATATTCAAAGCAATGAAAAACAAGAACGTACACCAATTCAACTATACCCAGCAAAGCTACCCATTAAAATTGAAGGTGAGATAAAGAGCTTTCCCGACAAAACAAAACAAAACAAAACAAAAAAACTAAAGGAATTCATCACCAATAAGTCAGTATTACAAGCAAATACTAAGGAAACTTATGTAAAACAAAGGGGGGAAACCCATAAACATGAATAAGAAAATGGCAATAACTATGTACCTGTCAATAATCACTTTAAATATAAATAGATTAAAAGCTCCAATCAAAGACATAGAATACCTGAATAGATTTTAAAAAACAGGACTCGTACATATGCACTCTGCAAGAGACACATTTCAGATCAAAAGACATACACAGTCTAAAATAAAGGGATGTAAAAAGATATTTCATGCAAATGGAAATGAAAAAAAGCTGGGGTAGCAATACTTACATAGGAAAAGATAGAATTTAAAGCAAAGGATATCATAAGAGGCAAAGAGGGGCATTATATAATGATAAAAGGATCGATGCAAAAGAAGACATAACCCTAGTAAACATATACACACCCAACACATGAGCACCTACATATATAAAGCAATTATCAACTCACATAAAGGGAGAGATTGACAATAATACATTCATAGAAGGAGACTTCAACACCCCATGGACATCAATGGACAGATCATCCAGACAGAAAATCAACAAGGAAACAGCAGCCTTATATGACACATTAAACCAGATGGATTTAATTCATATTTTCAGAGCATTTTATGACAAAGCAGCAGAACATACATTCTTCTCAAGTGTATATGAACCATTCTGCAGGATAGACCACATGTTAGGTCACAAAACAAGTCTCGGAACACAATGGTATGAAACTAGAAATTGACTACAAGAAAAATACTGGAAAATACACAAATGCGTGGAGGCTAAATAACATGCTACTAAACAATGAATAAGTTAAGGGTGAGCTCAAGGAAGAAATCAAAACATATCTAGATACAAACAAAAATGAAAACGCAAGGACTCAAAATCTAAGGGACACAGCAAAAGCAGTCCTAAGAGGGAGATTCATAGCAAATACAGGCCTACCTTAAAAACCAAACAACCAAGCAAACAAACAAACAAAAGAAACAACAAGAAAATGCCCAAATAAACAATTTAACTTTACACTTAAAAGAACTAGAAAAAGAACAGCAAACAAAGCCCAAAGTGAGTAGAAGGAAGGAAATAATAAAGATCAGAGTGGAAATAAATGAGAGTCTAGGGAAACAATAAAAAAGATTAATGAAACCAAGAGCTGATTCTTTGAAAGGATGAACAAAATTAATAAGCCTTTAACCAGACTGATCAAGAAAAAAAGAGAGAGGAACCAAATAAATAAAATAAGAAATGAAAGAGAAGAAGTAACAACAGACTTCACAGAAAAACAAAGGATTATCAGAAAATACTATGAACAATTATATGCCAACAAATCGGACAATTGAGAAGAAATGGATACATTCCTAGAAACATACAATATCCCAAGTATGAGTCAAGAAGAAACTGAAAATCTGAACAGACCTATTACTACCAACGAAGTTGAATCAGCAATTAAACTTCCAAAATTCAAAAGTCCTGGACCTTATGTCTTTATAGGTGAATTTTACCAAAATTTCATAGAAAAATTAACACCTATTCTTCTCAAACTATTCCAAAAAATTTAAGAGGAGAGAAGGCTCCCAAACTCGTTTTACAAGTCCACTATTACCCTGATTCCAAAACCAGGCAAAGACATTACAAAAAAGAAAACTATAGTCCAATATCCCTGATGAACAAGATGCAAAAATCCTCAACAAAATATTAGCAAATTGAATTCAGCAACACATTAAAAATGTCATACACCATGATCAAGTTGGATTTATTCCTAGGATGCAAGGTTAGTACACTAGCTGCAAATCAATTAATGTGATACACCACATTAACTAATTGAAAGATAAAAATCATATGATGATATCAATAGATGCAGGAAAAGCATTCAACAAAATTCAGCATCCATTTATGATCAAAGCTCACAGCAAAGCGGGAATAGAGGGAATATATCTCCACAAAATAAAGGCCACACTTGATAAACCTACAGCTAACATCATACCACAAGAGGAAAGGCTAAAAGCATTTTCATTAAGATCAAGAACAAGAAAAGGATGTTCACTTTTATCACTTGTATTCAACATTGTATTGGAAGTCCTAGCTACAGCAATCAGACAAGAGAAATAAAAGGCATCCAGCGTAGAAGGGAAGAAGTAAAACTCATTATTTGCCGATGATATGACACTATATTTAGAGAATCCTAAAGATCCCACCATAAAACTGTTAGAACTGAATAATGAATTCAGAAAAGTAGCAGGATAAAAAAATAATATTCAGAAATCAGTTGCATTTTTATACTTCAATGATGAACTCTTGGAAAAACAAATTAAGAAAATTATTTTATTTATAATTGCATATAAAACAATGAAATACCTAGGAATCAAATTAATTAAGGAGGTAAAAGACCTATTCTTGGAAAATTATAAGTCATTGAAAAAAGAAATTGAGGAAGATACAAATAAATGGAAGCATATACAGCACTCAAGGGTAGGAAGAATCAACATCGTTAAAATGGCCTTATTACTCAAAGCAATCTATAGATTTAATGTGCTCTCTGTCAAAATACCAATGGCACTTTTCAGAGAACTAGAACAAATAATCCAAAAATTTATATGGCACCATAAGATTCTGAAGTGCCACAGCAATCTTGAGAAAGGAGAACAAAGTTGGAGGTATTATACCACTTGGTATCGAACTCTACTACAAGGCTATAAATGTAAGACCCTGAAACATAAAACTTATAGAAATAAACATAGGCAGTAAACTCTTTGTTATTGCTATTAGTATAAACATATGGGACTACATCGAACTAAAAAGCTTCAGCACAGTGAAGGAAACTTTCAACAAAAGAAGAACACAGCCCACTGAATGGGAGAATATATATCCAAATGATATATACAATAAGGGGTTGATATCCAAAATATAAAATAAACTTACACAACTCAGTAACAAAAATAAATAATTAAACAATTCAATCAAACAATGACATACCGATGGCCAACAGACATGAAAAGATTCTCAACATCAAAACCACAATGAAATGCCACCTCACACCATTCAGAATGACTATTATCAAAAACTTGACAAACATATTGTATGTTTATTACCCAAAGTTAAATTTCCCTCCATCACCATATATTTGACCCCCTTTATACTTATCTATCTCCCCCTCCCCCCTTCCCTCTAATAACCACTAAACTGTTGTCTGTGTCCATGAGTTTCTGCTTGTTTATCTTGTTCATTTTTTGCTTCCAGTTTTTTATTCCACATATATGTTTAATCATAGGTTCTCAACTTTTTCTGTATGACATATACATATGGCATATTATTAATTGTACACTTGAAACATCATTTTATTAATCAATGTCACTCCAACAAATTTAATTTAAAATAATTTTTTAAAGAATATTGAAAAGTTTTAAAATCTTAAAAAAGTCAACAAACAACATGTATTGACAAGGATGTGGAAAAGGGGGACATTTGTGCACTGTTGGCAGAACTGCAAACTGGTGCAACCCTTATGTAAAGCAATATGGAGAGTCTTCAAAAAACTAAAAATTAATATAGCATATGACCCAGAAATTATACTTCTAAGTATTTATCCAAAAAAACAAAAACAAAAACACTAATTCAAAAAGTTATAGGCACCCTGATGTTCATTGCAAAAGTATTTACAATAGCCAAGATATGGAAGCAACCTAGGCATCCATTAATAGATGAATGGATAAAGATGATGTAAGATATATATGTGTGCATGCGTGTGTGTGTGTATACACATATACACATGCATATGCAATGGACTATTATGCAGCAATAAAAAAGAATGAAATCTTGCCATTTGCAACAACACAAATGGATCTACAGGGTATTATGTAAGTGAAATAAGTTAGGTAGAGAAAGACAAATACTGTATGATTTCACTACAGCTAAAAACAAAACAAAAACAGTCTCATAGAAACATAGATGGAAAGGATAGTTATCAAAAGAGAAGGGGTGGAGGGATGGATGAAAAGAGAAAGGGGAATATAGTCAGTAATATTGTAATACATTTCCATGGTGATGAATGATTACTAAAATTAGTGGGGCGATCACATTGTAAGGTACAAAAATGTTGAATCAGTACAGTGTATGCCTAAAACTAATATAACCAATATAAGATTGTTTATCAACTATGTATGTATGTATGTATGTATGTATGTACACATGCATGTATGTATGTATAAAGTTGCAACACCAGTGGACAAAAGATTCGTTCCTCTTAGAAAAATTGACAGTGGGTACAGTGAGGGAAAGACATGCAGAGTTAGAATAAGAGATATTAAGAAAATATTGGATAGTAGATGGGAGAGTGGTGTGCACAACCATGGCACAGGAGAATATGTAATTTGTGAGAAATTTGAGAGCTTTTTTTTGAAGAAGACGGAGTATGGACATGGACAATTCATTACTCACCTTACCCCCATGATGGTGTAGTTTAGGTGAGCAAGAGTTAATCCATTCATTCACTGTGTAACTTAGGAATGTAAATTCCCTTCTTGATTTGTCTGTGAAAAGATCTGGGTTGGACAGGATCCCTAGTGTCCCTCTGAGCTTTAAAAATCATGAAACTATCTCACCAAGCTGATGAAGTATCATTGACTTGATCTCTTCATTTGAATAGCTTTAAAGACAGGAGACTTTCTGTGTCTCCTATTGGGTAGATATTTGTTTATTCTAGTAAGTAGGGGTAAAAAACTAATTGCAGTCTATAGAGTCCTAACTCCGTTTCCACAGCTGGGCCTTCTCTTTATACCGCTAGTTTTCCTTCCCCCGAGAACCTGAGGAAATAGTACAGACAAGGAAGGGAATAGAGAGTCGTTGTTAATTTCAGTCTCTTAGTCACGTAGCAGCTATCTCCTCCTGTTAAAAATCTCTGAAATCTCTTCCAATTATTTAACAAGAATGTTTGGGGAACGAGTCTTGTTTATAAAAAGAATGTAAATCTCTATGTTCATTCTGAAAAATTATCATTATGTGTGACAGCCTTGTCAAAAACATCAAGAGCAACATTCTTTTAGCTTTTTTTAAATTCCTCTCCTCCTTAATCAGTGACTACTGAAGGAAAAGCAGAAGTTCAAAGGGAGTCATAAACAGAACTTCCTCCTTCCAGTTGTTCACCAGGCACTGTTTTCCAAAAAGGAAGAGATGTCCTCACTTTTGCCTCTAGGGTATTTTGGGGGGGGCCTTTATTCATTGGGTTACTCCAGTAGCTGTCTCATTTGCTTTCCAGTTTGCAGTCATCCTGTGATATATTTATTTGAATCTCAGCCTCAGAATTGACTTGTCTTTGTTCCTGGCCAGAGGAAGCTCCAGTCAGAATGGGAATGGTTGGCTACACTGTTCAAGTGAAAAACATTGCAGTGGGAAAACATGAACTTTGGGTCTCTCAGACTAGGTTAGATTTTTCAGGGTAAATGCTTTGTTCCATGTTGTGCTTTTGTTTACTTCTGGGGCTAGTAATTGTGTTAACCACATGGTTGCTTAGAAACTTTCCTGGGGTGATTTAATTACCATGATATTATTGTCCAAGAAAAAGGAAATTAAAAATCCATTGAATCCTTTTGTGCATTCATTGCCATGTTACAGCTAGGGCTTAAATAATATTAATAAATTATTAATAATGATATATTAATAAATAATGCCTTGCAGGTATAAGGTGTGATTTGTTATACACTTGCACATTCATGTTCTTATTTAACACAGAAGCCCTGTGAGGTAAACAGAGTTTAAGTGTGTTATCCTCATTCTGCAAGTGATGAAACTGAGGCTCAAAGACGTTAAGTGACTTTCCCAAGTTAGTGGTTAAGCCAAAATTGAACAGCTCTTTGCAGAACATCACACACTGCCTACCTTTTTTCAGGAAGGCTGAGATGTTGCTTATGACAGAGCTCAGATTCAGCCTATACGCAAGAGTACTTGTTAAAGCATGAAATATTTATGCACTAGTTGGTAAAGAGCTGCTGTCTTGAGCCCTTATAGTGGTTGCCCAGATTGCACCAGCATAGGGGAGTTCCTCTTGAGTGCATCTGCCCTGTCGTCTGCCAGCTCTCTTATGCAGGGTCCCATCTGCATGCATCCAGATGAACAGAGTTGAGATAGCACCAGCTAGAGGGGAAACAGCAGCTCTAGCAGCAGGATTGGCACCTTATAGCGCAAATATGTGGTTCTCAGCTGAGCCCACCCCACCAGCAAGGTTGCTCACTGCTGGTCAGCGGGCCCTCAAGAGCCTTCATTTAGCCACTGATGAGAATATCAGCCTTCCCAACATATCATACCACTTCTTAAAAGTTTTTAACATCATCCAGACTTATAATCAAGACAAGCCAACAGCAAAACTGTAAAGTAGATCACTATTACTTGGTTTTTCCACACAGTGGGTATTCCACCTCCTAAAGAGGTGTCTGGCTCCTCAGGTGTCCGTCCCCTCCTTTCCTTCACAGTCTGCTTCACTTCACTTCATTTCACTGTACTTCACAGTGATATCTAGGCTAGATCTCCTCAGGCTTTTCCTCTTTGTTGTATCATACTCACTTATCTAAGCTGTCAGAGCCTGACCTTTGAAAGTGTTAGTGACTGGTGAGGCTTACATAGGATGCTTAAAGACATTGGGTCTTGGGGAAATCTTTACTGATTAGGCATTTCAGCCTGGCAGGAGGTGGGACAGGAGTTATTTTATGAGAGCTGTCTTTTCTGCCCTTAGGCTATATATTATAATAAACACCTAAAAAACAGTAGTTTTTGATTGTTTGGTGTTTGCAATGAATATTGAAATGTTTCCAAGATTTTTGATATTTTATTATCTTCTATTCAAAAGAAAAATGGTGAGCCATATTTAAATACAAGAAATATGTTTGGGAGGAAGGCATTCCACCCAAAGGCAAAACGCTTAAAAATAGACATAAGATGTCATACTGTGTGGTTAAGAGCACAAACTTTCAATTTCTTTTTACAAATGGCAAGAAAAAAAGAAGGGAGAAGCCTATAGCTGTAACGGGTCTTAAGAGACATATTAACCAAATGACATTATAAGATGTAGACCTTATTTGGATTATGATTCAAATAACCTACTGTGGAAAAAAAGAAAAAAAATTATGAGACAATAAAGGAAATATGAACATGTACTGGATTTGATGATGCCGACAAATGATTATTAAGGATAGTGTTGTTATGTTTTTTAAGAGTTCATTTCTTTTGAAGATATATACCTAAATATTTCCAAATAAAATGAAGCTGTGTGTGTGTTTTGGATGAGGCTGAGCAAGGTATTCATGACACAAGATTGGCCATGATTTTGGTAATTGTTGAGGCTGGAAGATGGACATATGGGATTTATTTACTATCATATCTACTTCTGTTTGTATGTGAACATTTATTTTAAAGTTTATTGAGGTAACATCGGTTAATACAATTATATAATTTTCAGGTGTACATTATAATTTGACATCTATATTCTATTGTGTGAGTGCCACTCAGAGTCCAATTTCCTTCAGCTACCATATATTTGATCCCCTTTACCCACTGCACCCTCCCCCTAAGCCCTATATCTGACCCCCTTTACCCTGTCTGCCTCTTTCCTCCTCCCCTACCCCCTACTCTCTAGTAACCACTAGTCCACTGTCAATATCCCTGAGTCTCTGTTTGTCCTGTTCATTTGCTGCTTTTAGGTTTATATCCCACATAGAAGTGATATCAAGTGATTTTCAACTTTTTCAGTCTGGCTTATTTCGCTTAGCATGATTATCTCGAGGCCCATCCAGATTGTCGCAAATGTCAGTATTTCATCTCTTCTTATGGCTGAGTAATATTCCATTGTATATATGTACAACAGCTTCTTTAGCCAATCATCTATCGTAGGATACTTTGGTTGCTTCCATGTCCTGGCCACTGTGAATAGTGCTGCTATGAACATCAGTGTGCAAATACCTTTTCGGATATGGGTTTTCCAGACTTTGGGGTAAATACCCAGTACAGGGATTGCTGGATCAAATGGTAGATCAATTCTTAATGTTTTGAGGAAACTCCATACTGTTTTCCATAGTGGTTGTACTAATTTGCAGTCCCACCAGCAAAGTATGAGGGTTCCTTTTTCTCCACATCCTCTCCAACATTTGTTATCAATTGCTCTGTTGATATTGGCCATTCTAACAGATGTGAGATGGTATCTCATTGTGGTTTTGATTTCCATTTCCCTAATAGCTAGCAATGTTGAGCATCTTTTCATTTATTTGTTGGCCATTTGTATGTCCTCTAGGGAAAAGTGTCTGTTCAGGTCTTCTGCCCATTTTTTGATTAGACAGTTTTTTTTTGTTTGTTTGTTTGTTTGTTTTAGTTCTTATTGAGTCCTATGAGTTCTGTGCATATTTTGAATATTAGGCCCTTATCGGAGGCATTGCTTGCAAATATATTTTCCCATTCGGATGGCTCCTTCTTTAGCTTGTTGATTATTTCTTTTGCTGAGCAAAAGCCTTTTAGTTTGATGTAGTTCTATTCATTTATTTTTGTTTTACTTCCCTTACTTTGAGGTCAAATTCATAAAGTACTCTTTAGGTTCGAGGTCCGTGAGTTTAGTTCCTATGTTTTCTTCTACACATTTTATTGATTTTGGTCTTATATTCAGGTCCTTAATCCATTTTGAGTTAATTTTGGTGTGCATTGATAGACAACATTCTAGTTTCATTCTTTTGCAGGTGGCTTTACAATTTTCTCAGCACCATTTATTGAAGAGGCTTTCCTTTCTCCACTGCATGGTTTTGACCTTTTTGTCAAAAATATTTGCCCATATAAATATAGGTTTACTTCTGGACTCTTGATTCTGTTCCACTGGTTGATGTGTCTGTTTTGCTGCCAATACCATGCTGTTTTGATTATAGTCGCTTTATGGTATAATTTGAACTTGGACAGAGTGATGCCACCTGTCTCATTCCTTTTTCTCAGGATGGCTTTGGCAATTTGGGGTCTTTTATGCTTCCATACAAATCTGATATTTTTTATTCTATTTCTTTGAAAAATGCTGATGTAATTTTGATGGGGATTGCATTAAATCTGTATAGAGCTTTAGATAATATGGTCGTTTTAACTATGTTGATTCTTCCAATCCAAGAACATGGAATATCTTTCCATTTCTTTGTATCTTCTTCAATTCCTTTTAATAGGATCTTGTAGTTTTAATTATATAGGACCTTCATATGTTTCATTAGATTTATTCCTAGGTATTTTATTTTATTTTTTTGTTGTTGCAATTGCAAAAAGAATTATTTTTTCCACTTCTTTTTCTGATGCTTCATTATCAGAGTATAGGAACACTATGTATTTTTGAACGTTGATTTTGTATCCAGAGACTTTATGTTCTTGTGGAGTCTTTAGGGTTTTCTATATACAGAATCATGTCATTTGCAAATAGTCACAGTTTGAATTTTTTGTTTCCTATTTGGATGCCTTTTATATATTTCTCTTGCCTGATTGCATTTGGTAGGACGTCCAATGTTATATTGAATAACAATGGTGATAGTGGACAGCCTTGTCTTGTTCCTGATCTTAGAGGGAAGGTTTTTAGCTTTTCACCATTAAGTATAATGTTGGCTGAGAGTTTGCCATATATGGTCTTTATTATGTTAAGGTACTTTCCTTCTATACTGATTTTGTTAAGTGTTTTAATTATAAATGAATGTTGTATCTTGTTAAAGGCTTCCTCTTCATCTATTGATACGATCATATAATTTTTATTTTTTAATTTCTTTATGTTGTGTATCACATTAATCAATTTCTGTATGTTGAAACATCCTTGTGCCCTGGCAAGAAACCCACTTGATCATAGTGTATAATCTTTTTAATATGTTGCTATATTCAGTTCACTAGTATCTTATGTAGGATTTTTGCATCTGTGCTCATTAGAGATATTGGTCTGTAGTTTTGTTTTTGTGTGTTATCTTCACCAGGTTTTGGTATCGGGGTAATGTTGGCCTCACAGAATGAATTGGGAAGTATTGCCTCCTCTTCGATTTTTTGGAAGAGTTTAAGAAGAATAAGTTAAATCTTCTTTAAATGTTTGGTAGAATTCACTGGTGAAGCCATCTGGTCCTGGACATTTACTTTTTGATAGATTTTTTTATGATTGTTTTAATTTCCCTACTGCTGATTGGTCTATTTAGATTTTCCAGATCTTTTTGATTCAGTCTAAGAAGATTGTATATTTCTGAGCACTGGTCCATTTCTTCTAGATTATTAAATTTGGCCGTATATACTTTTTCATAGTATTTTTGCATGATCCTTTGTGTTTCTGCAATGTCCGTCATAATTTCCCCTCTTTTATCCCTGATTTTGTTTATTTGTGACCTTTGTCTTTTTTCTTTAATGAGTCTAGCCAGGGGTTTGTCAATTATATTAACCTTCTCAAAGAACCAGCTCCTTGTTGTATTTATTTTTCTATTGTTTCTTTGTTTTGTTTTCAATTTCATTTATTTCTGCTCTAATTTTAACGATTTCTTTCCTGCTGACTTTAAGACTCATTTATTCTTTCTTTTCTAGTTTTTTAAATTGAAGCCTTAGGTTGTTTATTTGATCTAGTTCTTGTTTTTGGAGATGACCTCTTAGTCCCTTTCCTAGCTATGGGATGTTCTTAGAGAAGTCACCTTTCTGAGCCTTACTGTCCTCCTCTTTAAAGTGGTTATAATGTGAAGATTGCATTAAATAATATATGTAGAGAACTTAACATAAAACTTAACACATAGTAAACTGTCAATAAATAGATCTTATTATCGTTCAATTATTTTGTCCAGTTTTCTAAGAGAGTTTATTCCATAGGACATTTTTACCATTAAAATAGAATAGTTTTGTAATGTTCAAGATTTCTACTGCAGTTTTCCAAATAGTGAGTGTGTCTGGGGAAGAGAGGCTTTGGTAGCAGCACAAGTGGAAATAATGGCAAAGAATCAGGCAATCGGTCCTAAGAAATAAGAAAGTCTTGCTTTTAAGCTCTGAATCTTTAAAAGCACCCTTAAGAATATACAGTATCTGATATTTCTCTTATATTTGCTTCCTCCTTTCCTTCCCCCACATTCTTCCCCATAGTGAATGTTGACTGACTAACCAATTAATTCTCCTCAGAGTTTTCAGAATACAGATGGGAGAAAGTGTGATTGCCACTGAAGCAGGAATAGGGGTCTATTCTTGAATGATCCTTTTGCATCATGTAAGACTAGAGAACTCTGTAATAGTACTTTAATTCTTTTAACAAATATCTATCAAATGCTTGATATGTGCAGGGACTCTGCTAGACACTTAACATACATTATCTCAATATCTGGCCCAACCTCATTTTAGATATGTGTAGACTGAGGTTAGGAGAGAGTAAGTGGCTTGCCCAGGGTTACACAGCTAATAAGTAACAAAGCTGTTATTCTGAATACAGAGCTATCAGACTCAGCAACCATGTTCCATTAACTAGCTTGACTGTAGTAATCATTTCACTATGTATATGTATATCAATACATCATGTCATATACCTTATTTTTTTATTTAGAAAATAAAATAATAATTATAAAGAAACCATGTCCTAAAGTAAACTTGTAAGTCTTTACTGGAACTTCATACCAATTATCAGAATGAGGGGTAGGAACAAGGGGGTTCTAGTTAATATTTTTCTCTCTCTGAGCTTCATTAATATCTCAGAGGTTTCTTCCCAGTATGACTTATTTATGTCGCTAAAGTTATGATGTGCAAAAGGAAGGCAGCTTTAGATATGCAGGGTATTGCATTTCTTCCCATATTGTTTTTATGAATTTAAAGATAAACAGAACTGGAAAAGCCTTGTTTTGCTGTCAGATCATCAATGCTTCTTAAGGCCACGTGGCCTGTGTAGAAGAGCCAGTTGCAGAACAAAGAGGCTCTTCATGTTTAAGCTCTATACTGAACCCATGGTACACATGAAGGTCCAGGGTAAGGGAACAATGTGGAATCTATTTAGCTTAACTGTAAGAAAGAGTTGGGCTGCCAGACAGGACCCTTGCCTGCTCTGAGTAATTACAAGCTTCCTAAGCACAGCTAATTTACATGCTTTTCAAAAGATCATTATTTGTCCTTCTATTCTCGTCAAAAGTTATTGTCATTTCCTTTCCTGTCTGGAGACACTGGATACTGCCTCCAGGCAGTATGACCACCCTGGCCCTTTGTGCAAATCCCAGTTCACCAAGATGAAACATATCTTAGAATTCCCATGGTTTGACTTTTTCTTCCTTATTGGGCAGAAAGCATCATATTTCTCACATTTCTAGAGCTTCAACTATTTAAAGTCTTTATTGAATCAGTCAGCAGCTCAGGGTTTTAGATAAATGAAAAGTGCTGTTCTGGCAGCTCTGGTATCACTATTAAATGGTTGCATTGGGATATGTATGGATTCCCAGAGTCAGAACCTCTCAGAGCTGCAAAGCCCTCAGAAACTGAAGAACTGAGGGCCAGACTGGAATGACTGCAACTTGATTGTTAAAGTTTCATTTGTTCGTTCATTTCTCACTTTATTCTTTTATTTCAAAAACACTTATTAAGTGCCCACTAGATATCAGTGTCTTGACTACGACCCTTAGGAAGCTCTCATCTTGGGGAAGGGGTGGAAAAACAAACAGTCACAATACAGTGCAGCTAGTTCTTGAAAGAGAGGCAGTGTCAGTTAGCGGTTTAGAAAGTACACTTTAAAATCAGACAGCCCTGGTTTAACCCCAGCTTTGCCATTTTTTTTGTGTGGCCTTGGGTAAGTTATTTAACCTCCTAGGTTAATTGTATATCTGACTATTGGGGTTCCAGGAGCCAAGAAGTTTTGATAAGCTAATAAGATAGAATTTTACCCTTAAAAATATCTTATAGTGAAGACAGGCAACAGGCAGATGGACATTGGGAAAGGGATATTTGCCTATTGGGATTGAGGAGCTAGCCATGAGTGCTCTGGTTTAGGATCAGATTCCTAATCCATAGAAGAACTTGAGGAAGAAAGCAGACCTTAGTCCCAGGGCAATATGTAACTGAGTTTACAGAGGAAAGTTATAAAGTATGACTTGAAGACAGGGAAGAAGGTAAAAACAATATATAGGTATACCATCCATATTCTAGGTAGCAACTAGAATATGGGGAAGACATGAAGCAGGACAGGAGCTCAGCTGATAATGTTGGGGTTGTCAGGCATGGCAGCCACAATAGTGTGCCTCTGATCTCTGATTGCTGGAAGAATGACTAAGCTGCTGCTATGCTCTGAAATTATCACTGCATTTGTATCTATGCTACATGTCCCACAGGCTGCTCCTAGTCAGTGAATGAGCACAGCAGGGATAGTAGACAGGACCTGTTCTTGGGAGACATTGGACTCTTTTGACTGGTGACATTATCTTGAGGACTCCCTGATGGCCATGCAAAATGTTCCTTAGAACTGCATGTAGGTTAAGACACTTCCTTCTCACCTACCTACCTCACTTCCCTTCATCCCTCCCTTCCTTCCTTCTCTCCTTCACTCAAGGTCAGACTTGCATTTCATTGTAGTGCATACCAGTGGCTCACCCAGGTTCCCCTGGCTCCCTTCCAGTTTTCTATCACCACAGTTTATTCCAATAAATTTTTTGTGCTTTTAATCCTACATTTTTCCTTGCTTCTTGAAAGTCCAGGATTAACATAGGGGGTCATCTACATGTGTAGTTTAAGTGACCTCAGCTTAAAGGATATAGAGTTGCAATGACAAAGATATCACAGTACATTTACTCCAAAGGTTTTCACATTTTATTCCATGAATAACGTCGATTCATTGGGTAGGCCTCAGGGGCCAGGCACAATGCTAGGCTATAGGAATACTGGTGAACAAGGTGAACAAGGTAAACAAGATGCTCTTATAAAATTTGTTGAAAAAGACAGCAGAGATTAAGCAAGTAATTAAGAAAATATTTTTGTTACTATTTTGTTAACTAGTGATATAGTGCAAACCCTTACCATAGCTTACAAGTTTTCACGATTTGACTCCTATCTATCCATCCTCTTTTCTCACCATATCTATATTACACTCTGTACTACCTAGCATGAAATGCTTACAATTCTCAGAATTCTCCATCTCACCTCTGGGACTTTGCCTAAGCTACCCTTCACCCACTAGTCTTAAACTATACCCATCCACCAGGCATAGTTCTGGTGTGCTCACCCTGGGAAGTCTTCCCTGAACAACTGAAGGTGTTCTTCCTCTTTGCTCTCAGAGTTCCTTCAACCCTTATCATCAATTTCAATACAGGCAAATAAGTGGAAAACTACAGAAAAGCAAAAATGATGTCAGACACAGGAAATACCTATTTGTTCTGTATAAACCCGTTGGCTCATATATAAAATAGACTAGTGATTACCAGAGGGTAGGGGGAAGGGGAGAGGGAGTATATCAGTTAAAAGGGGTGAAATATGTGGTGACAGAAAGAAACTTAACTATGGGAAGTAAACACACAATGCAATATGTGTGTGTATGTGTGTGTTTGTGTCTTACTGTTAAATTGTACACCTAAAACTTACTGGATTTCATTAACCAATGTCACCATAATAAAATAAGCAAGTAAGTAAATAAGTAAGTAAGTAAGTAAGTAAATAAATAAATAAATAAATAAATAAAAAGTGGTATCTCAACTCTTCATGCTCAAGCCAAACTTGTTTTCTGTTTTGTTGCAGAGACTGCTAACTACCTATATATCTTCTCCCCTTCCTGTTCATTGTAATAATATGCCCAGCTAAAAATATCTATACTTCCTAGTAACTTGCAGATAGAGGTGGACAATGAGACACAAGCAGAAATCATGGGGTAGGGCTTTTGGAAAAACCTTTTGCCTTTGACCCTTCCTCCTAAACATTGCTTGATATTTGAATGTGATGCTTAAAGATCCAACAGACATCTTGGGCCCATGAGGAAAATATCAAAAGAATTACAAACAGCCTTCACCTTCTTGACCTGCTAAACCAACACCAGCAACCACCTACCTTAGAACTTCTCACTACATGAGACAAATGAACCCTATGTGTTTCAGGCACTGTGATCAATTTTTTTTAACTTACACATTGATGCAATTCTGAACTAATTCATCTCAACAAGTTCTGTTCCCTTCTCCTTAGCTTTAATCATGCCCGGAATGATACTCTGCCTCCCCATATTCTTTTCACCTAAATATCTGCCTGTGAAATCTTATCCATCACAGAAGACCCAGTTCAAACAACATAATAATTTATCTTATCTTCCACCTTATTCAGATGTGCTGTTTCCCTCTTTGACTCACCCCTATATCACTTTATCTGGATCTTTTTTTGTTAAATGAATATATGGAATGTGTGTGCGCATGTGTGTGTGTGTGTGTGTGTGTGTATACACACACACACACACACACACATACACACACACACACACATATATGTATATATATATGTAAGAGGTATTAATGCTTTTATTGGTATTGAATTTCTTTGTATTTTTCTGCAATGAATGGACACTATAGTAGATACTCAGTAAGTCCTTATTGAATTAAATACAAATATTCCATAAGAACATAACTTCTGTTTACATACACATATAACAATTCACTGTAGTATATGTTGGAATGAAGTTGGGTAGAATGCAAACAACCAAGTAGATAAAATGATATCTTCTTTAATTAATTTGGAAAATAAAATTATACATATGAATTTGGGGGATTGACTTCTATTTAAATTTATATTAAACAATCTTTTATTTCAACTTTTATTTATGAAAGACAAAATAAACATGACAGAATAAAAGATGTCCCCAGATTTCTCTCCTTGACAAAAACAATAAGCCGAACATCTAAAACTCAACAAAAACACCCAAACTGCACAACAACACACCTGAGCTTGGGATCTATGAATAAGAACAACAGGAATCGTAAAAAGCTACTAGATAAGCAGAATGAGTTACTTAGCAAGGAGACTGAAGTCCTCAAAAAGAACCAAACAGAATTTCTGGAGATGAAGAACACACTGCAAGAGTTGAAAAATGAAATAGCAAGCTTGGAAAATAGAGACAAACAAATGGAGGAAAGGATCAGTGATATCGAAGACAGAAATATAGAAATGCATCAGAAGAAAGAAGAGAGAAACCGAAGAATGAAAAATAAGGAAAGAGAAATACAAAAACTAGCTGATACACACAGGAGAGGAAACATAAGAATAATGGACATTACGGAACATGAGGAAAAGGAGCAGGGACTAGAAAGCATTTTCAGACAAATAGTGGACAAGAATTTCCCAAATCTAAGAAATGAGCTGCAGCTTGGAATTCAAGAACTTAACAGAATGCCCAATTATCTCAACCCAAAAAGGCCTTCACCAAGACACATTGTATTAAAGTTATCAAAAATTAATGACAAAGACAGAATTTTCAAGGCAGCCAAGGTAACATATAAAGAAAAATCCAACAGATTATCATCGGACTTCTCAGTTCAAACCATACAAGCCAGAAAGGAATGGAATCAAATATTTAAACTATTAAGTGAAAGGAACTACCAGCCTAGAATAATGTATCCAGCTAAGCTCTCCTTTCGATATAAAGGAAAAGTTATGACCTTTCCAGACATATAAAAATTGAGCAAATTCTCCACTATGATGCCTGCACTATAGAAAATACTGAAAGATGTCAGCTCATCTAAAACAAAATAACAAAATAAAACAAAAATGCATAATTAGGAGTAAAGTGATTATCAGGCAAATAGAGACAGAAGAGTACAACCCTTACTAAGAACAGAGCATTATAAGCTTAAATAATAAGAGAATTACTATAGCAAGATAATAATGAACATTCAACATAAATAGAGTCAAATTGAGTTAGCAATGATAGAAAAGAGGAAGATTCCAAGATCCAAATTTGCAAAGGGAAAAGGCAATAAGGCGCACACAGAAGAAAATAGAAGACTGTATATATTTATCTATACTTTTCATATTTGGTAACCACACAGAAAAGATTCAGAACTGAAGTAAATAACATAAAACAGGAAGGATCAGAGGCAAAACTCACAAAAGCTAACCAAAATAAAGAAAACAGAAACACAAAAAGAAAGAAGCAATGGAAACACCGAGCTACTAGAAAGCAAGAGATAAAATGGCTATAAGAAACCTCATATTTCAATAATCACCCTAAATGTAAATGGACTGAACTCACCAATAAAAAAGCACAAAGTTGCAGAATGGATCAAAAAACAAAATCACACTATACACTGCCTGCTGGAGACACATCTCAGCTCCAAAGGCAAATATAGACTCAAAGTGAGGGGGTGGAAAAGGTTATTTCAAGGAAATGGCATTCAGAGAAAAGTGAGAGTAGTGTTACTAATTTTGGACAAAATAGACTTCAAAATAAAGAGGGTAAAGAAAGATACGGAGGGACACTTGATAATGATAAAGAGAATCGTGCACCAAGAAGACATAACACTTATTAGTATCAATGCTCCTAATCAAGGAGCCCTGAAATATGTAAAGCAATAACTAACAGAACTAAAGGGAGAAACAGATCAATACACTATCACAGTAGGGGACCTAAATACCCCACTGTCAGATTTGGACAGATCATAAAAACAGTAAATCAATAAGGCAATCACATCCTTAAATGATACATTAGATCAGTGGGACATAATTGCCATTTACAGAGAATTCCATCCCAAACAGCTGCTTTTACATTCTTCTCTAGTGCACATGGAATATAATATCCTCAAGAATCGATAAAATACTGAGAAAAAGATATAACTTCAGTAAATATAAAAGGATTGAAATCATACCAACCGTATTATCTGATCATAATACTTTGAAACTAGAGATCATGCAAAAAGAAAACAGGAAGATCCACAAATATGTGGAGATTAAACAACATGCTACTGAAGAATAACTGAGTCACAGAAGAAATAAGCAAGATCAAGAGATACATAGAAATGAATGATAATGATAATACAACATGTCAAAAATTTTAGGACACGTCAAAAGAGGCCATTAGAGGAAAGTTCATGTCATTATAGGCCTTTCTCCCAAAACAAGAACAAGCTCAAATAAACAACTTAATACTCTATCTTGAAAAGCTAGGAAAGAAGAACAAATGAAGCCCAAAGTCAGCAAAGCAAGAAATAATCAAAATTAGAGTAGAAATAAATGAAATTGAAAACAAAAAAAAATAGAAAAATTAAATACAACAAGGATCTGGTTCTTTGAGAAGGCTGATAAAATTGACAAATCCCTGGCTAGACTCACTAAGCAAAAAAGAGGAAGGACAAACATAAACAAAATAAGGGATGAAAGAGGGCAAATTATGACTGACATTGCAGAAGCACAAAGGATCATGCAAAAATGCTATGAAAAAGTATATAATGCCAAATTTAATAATCTAGAAGAATTGGACCAGTAACTAGAAAAATACAATCCTCCTAGACTGAATCAAGAATATCTGGAATATCTAAATAGACCGATCAGCAAAATGGAAATAGAAACAATCAGCAAAAACATACCAAAAAAATAAAGATCCAGGACCAGATGGCTTCACCAGTGAATTCTACCAAACATTCAAAGAAGTTTTAATAGCTATTCTCCTCAAACTATTCCAAAAAATCGAAGAGGAGGCAATACTTCCCAACACATTTTATGAGGCTAACAATACTCTGATACCAAAACCTGGTAAGGATAACACAAGAAAAGAAAACTACAGACCAATATCTCTTATGAATACAGATGCAAAAATTCTAAATAAGATACTAAGATACTAGCAAACTGAATACAACAACATGTTAAAAAGATGATACACCACGATCAAGTGGCTTCATCCGAGAGAAACAGAGATGGTTCAGTATAAGCAAATCAATGAATGTGATACACCACATGAATAAATTAAAAAATAAGAATCATATGATCGTATCAATAGATACAGAAAAAGCCTTCGACAAGATACAGCATCCATTTATGAAAAAAAAAACACTTAACAAAATCAGTATAGAAGGAAAGTACCTTAACATAATAAAGGCCATCTATGACAAACCCTTAATGGTGAAAAACTCAAAACTTTCCCTCTAAGACCAGGAGCAATGCAAGGCTGTCCACTATTGCCACTGTTATTCAATATAACGTTAGAGGTCCGAGCAAGTGCAATCAGGCAAGAGAAAGATATAAAAGTCATCCAAATAGGGAACAAAGAATTCAAACTGTCACTATTTGTGGATGACATGATTCTCTATATAGAAAACCCTAAAGATTCCACAAGAACACTACTAGAAACAAGAAGCAAATAACATAAAGTCTCTGGATACAAAATCAACGTTCAAAAATCCAACAATTCCTATACTCTAATAATGAAGCATTAGAAAAAGAAGTGGAAAAAATAATTCCTTTTGCAATTGCAACAAAAAGAATAAAATACCTAGGAATAAATCTAATGAAACATATGAAGGTCCTATATAATTAAAACTACGAGATCTTATTAAAAGGAATTGAAGAAGGTACAAAGAAATGGAAAGATATTCCGTGTTCTTGAATTGGAAGAATCAACATAGTTAAAATGACCATATTATCTAAAGCATTATACAGATTTACTGCAATCCCCATCAAAATCTCATTGGCATTTCTGACAGAAATGGAACAAAAATTTATCACATTTCTATTGAAGTACAAAAGACCCTGATTCACCAAAGCCATCCTGAGAAAAAAGAACGAGGCTGGAGACATCACTCTGCCCGAATTCAAATTATACTACAAAGTGACAGTAATCAAAACGGCATGGTATTGGCAGCAAAACAGACACACGGACCAGTGGAACAGAATCAAGAGTCCAGATGTTAACCCATATTTATATGGGCACATAATTTTCGACAAAAAAAGCCAAAAACATAGTGAAGAAAGGAGAGCCTCTTCAATAAATGGTGCTGGGAATACTGGAAAGCCACCTGCAAAAGAATGAAACTAGACTGTTGTCTATTGTCACACAGCACAATTAACTCAAAATGGATTAAGGACCTGAATATAAGACTGGAATCAATAAGATACATAGAAGAAAACATAGTAACTAAACTCAAAGACCTTGGACCTAAAGAGTATTTTATGAATTTTGCCTCAAAAGTAAGGAAAGTAAAAGCAAACATAAATGAATGGAACTATATCAAACGAAAAAGCTTCTGCTCAGCAAAAGAAACCATTAACAAGGTAAAGAGACAACCATCCAAATGGGAAAAATATATTTGCAAGCAATGCCTCCGATAAGAGCCTAATATCCAAAATATACAAAGAACTCATATGACTCAATAACAACAGAAAAACAAACGATCCAACCAAAAAATGGGAGAGGACCTGAACAGACACTTCTCCGTAGAGGACATACAATAGGCAAAAAAATATATGAAAAGATGCTCAACATCACTAGCTATTAAGGAAATGCAAATCAAAACCACAATGGGATACCATCTCCCACCTGTTGGAACAGTTATAATCAACAGAAAAAGTAATAAATGTTGGAGAGAATGCAGAGAAAAATGAACCCTCAGACACTGCTGGTGGAACTGCAAATAGGTACAGCCACTATGGAAAACAGTATGGAGATTCCTGAAAAAACTAAGAATCGATCTACCATATGATCCAGCAATCTCTCTACTGAGTATTTACCCCAAAGACTTTAAAACCCATATCCAAAAAGATATTTGCACACCGATGTTCATAGCAGCATTATTCACAGTGGCCAGGACATGGAAGCAAATGAAGTGTCCTATGATAGATGATTGGCTAAAGTGTTGTGGTACATATATACAATGGAATATTACTCCGCCATAAAAAGACATGAAATATTGACATTTGTGACAATCTGAATGGACCTTGAGATAATCATGCTAAGCGAAATAAGCCAGACTGAAAAATGGAAAATTGCATGATATTACTTCTATGTAGGATATAAACCTAAAAACAACAAATGAACAGGACAAAAAGGACTCAAGGATATTGAAAATGGACTAGCGGTTACCAGAGGGTTAAGAGGTGGAGGAGGAGGGAGGTATCTGGGGTCATGGGTGTTATAGAGCAAGTTTCCCAGTGAGCACTGACACAGAAGCCAGATAGCCGAATCAAAAAAACTTTATTACAGATTCGAATCCGGGCTCAAACCTCCACTGTCGCAGCAGTGATAGAGGCAAGAGCCCCGAACCTAGTTTTTGTTACCCTTATATACCCCCTTATCCTCCCTGGTTGCCCCCCCTTCCCGATTACCCACAGGTCCCCCTTTCTCGATTTCTCACAGGTCCTCCCTCCCCGATTCCCACAGGTACAAAGGCTGTTTGTCTAAGCGGAAGTTTCTCATGCCTGGCTGCCTTTGCAATCTATCTATTTGACAGCGTTAAGCAGGATGCAGTTAACCTGTTCTGGGAACTGGCCTATGCAGCTGGGTCTCAGGTCTATATGCTCTATAAATGCTTCTACTTTATTGTTTGCACTGAAAATTGATTATTACAATGGGTGTCAAATATGTGGTGACAGAAAGAAATCTAACTATGGAAAGTGAACACACATTGTATGTATGTATGTATATATATATATATATATATATATATATATATATATATATATGCCTTAATGTTAAGAAGAGATGAAATACTGCCTTTTTATTTCTTTTTTTAAATTTATTTATTTTATTTTATTTATATTTTTATTTTTATGTTTATTGGGGTAACATTGATTAATACAATTATATAATTTTCAAGTGTACATTATAATTTGACATCTATATATTCTATTGTGTAATTACCACCCAGAGTCCAGTTTTCTTCAGCTATCATATATTTGATCCCTTTTCCTACTTCACCCTCCCCCAAATCCCCTATATTTAACCCCCTTCCCCCTGTCTACCTCTTCCTTCCTCCCCACCCTCACTCTCTGGTATTTTGCTGTATTAGGTTCATTAATATCTTATTTAGGATTTTTGCATCTGTGTTCATGATAAATATTGGTCTGTATTTTTCTTTTTTTGTGTTATCTTTATCAGGTTTTGGTATCAGAGTAATATTAGCCTCATAAATGTGTTGGGAAGTATTGTCTCCTCTTCAAGTTTTTGGAAGAGTTTGAGGAGAATTAATATTTAAATCTCCTTTGAATATTTGGTAGAATTCACTGGTGAAACCTACTGGTCCTGGACCTTTATTTTTTGGTAGTTTTTTGATGATTGTTTCAATTTCCATACTGCTGATCAGTCTATTTAGATTTTCCAGATATTCTTGATTCAATCTAGGAAGATTGTATTTTTCTAAGTACTGATGCATTTCTTCTAGGTTATTAAATTTGTTTTTACATACTTTTTCATAGTATTCTTGCACGATCCTTTCTATTTCTGCATTGTCAGTCATTTCAACTCTTTCATCCATGATTTCCTTTCTCTTTTTAGTTTAGTGAGTCTAGTAGGAGGTTTGTCAATTTTATTAACCTTCTCAAAGAACCAGCTCTTTGTTATATTTATTTTTTCTATTGTTTTTTTTGTTTTGTTTTCAGTTTTATTTATTTCTGCTCTAATTTTGATTATTTCTTTCCTTCTGCTGAATTTCTCATTTGTTCTTCCTTTTCTACTTTTTTAAGATGAAGCGTTAGGTCGTTTATTTGGATATAGGCCTGTAATAATATGAACTTTCTTCTTATGATCGTTTTTTCTGTGTCTTAAATGTTTTGATATGTTGTCACTATCATTTATTTCTTCGTACCTCTTGATCTCCCTTTTTATTTCTTCCTTGACCCAGTTATTCTTCAGTAGCATGTTGTTTAATCACATATTTGTGATTCTTCCTGATTTCTTTTTGCAGTTGATCTCTAGTTTCAAAGCATTATGATAAGAAAATATGGTTGGAATGATTTTCACACTCTTATATTTATAGAGGCTATCTCTATCTCCCAGTATGTTGTTGACTCTTGTGCATATTCTATGTGCACTAGAGAAGAATGTATAAGCAGCTGTTTTGAGATGGAAGGCTCTGTAAATGTCAGTTATGTCCAGCTGGTCTTGACATAATGTGTCATTTTATGGTTTAACTCTTTATTGATTTTCTGTTTTGATGATCTGTCCATATCCGACAGTGGGGTATTTGGATAGTGTTTTGGTCTGTTTCTCCCTTTAGTTCTGTTAGTAATTGCTTTACATATTTTGGGGCTTCCTGATTGGGAGCATAGATATTAATAAGTGTTATGTCTTCTTGGTGCGTGATTCCCTGTATCATTATGAAGTGTCCATCAGCATCTTTCTTTGCTTTTTTTTTTATTTTGAAGTCTATTTCATCTGATATTAGTACTGCTACTTCCACTTTTCTTTGAATGCCATTTCCTTGAAATATCATTTTTCCACCCTTTCTCTTTGAGTCTATATTTGTCTTTGGAGCTGAGATGTGTCTTCTGGAGGCAGCATGTGGTTGAGTTTTGTTTTTTGATCCATTCTGCAACTCTGCCTTTTTATTGCTGAGTTCAGTCTATTTCCATTTAGGGTGATTATTGAAACATGAGGTCTTCTTATAGCTATTTTATCTTCTACTTTCTGGTAGCTCAGTGTTTCCATTGCTTCCTTGTCCTTGTACTTCTGTTTTCTTTATTTTGGTTGGCTTTTGTGGGTTTTCCCTTTGGTTCTTCTTACTTTATGATATATACTTCAGTTCTGAATCTTCGGTGTGTGGTTAACATATGAGTATGAAAAGTATAGTTATATATATACAGTCTTCCATTTTATTCTGTGTGTGCCTTATCTCCTTTCCCCTTTGAGAATTTGAATCTTGGAATCCTCCCCTTTTCAGTCATTGTTATCTCAATTTGTCCCTATGTATGCTGAATGTTCATTACTATCTATAGCAATTTTCTTTTTATTATTTAAGCTTATAATGCCCTGTTCTTAGTAAGGATTGCACTCCTCTGCTTCTATTTGCCTGATAGTCTCTTTATTTCTAATTATGTATTTTTTTGTTTTGTTTTGGTATATTGTTTTAGATGAGCTGACACCTTTCGGTATTTCTTGTAGTACAGGTCTCACAGTGGAGAATTCCCTCAATTTTTGTATGTCTTGAAAGGTCTTAATTTCTCCTTCATATCTAAAGGAGAGCTTAGCTGGATACATTATTATAGGCTGGCAGTTCATTTCTCTTAATAGTTTAAATATTTGATTCCATTCCTTTCTGGCTTGTATGGTTTTCACTGAAAAGTCTGATGATAATTTAATGGGTTTTCCTTTAAATGTTACCATCTTCTTTTCCCTGGCTGCCCTGAGAATTCTGTCTTTCTCATTGAATTTTGATAACTTTAATACAGTGTGTCTTGGTGAAGGCTTTTTTGGGTTAAGATAATTGGGTATTCTGTTAAGTTCTTGAATTCCAAGCTGCAGCTCATTTCTTAGATTTGGGAAATTCTTATCCACTATTTGTCTGAAAATGCTTTCTAGTCCCTGTTACTTTTCCTCACATTCCGTAATGCCCATTATTCTTATGTTTCCTCTCCTGTGTGTATCAGCTAGTTTTTGTATTTCTCTTTCCTTATTTTTCATTCTTCGGTTTCTCTCTTCTTCCTTCTGATTTATTTCTATATTTCTGTCTTCGATATCACTGATCCTTTCCTCCATTTGTTTGTCTCTATTTTCCAAGCTTGCTATTTCATTTTTCAGCTCTTGCTGTATGTTCTTCATCTCCGTAAGTTCTATTTGGTTTCTTTCAGGGTTTTGATCTCCTTGCTAAGTAACTCATTCTGCTCAACTAGTTGCTTTTTCAATTTCTGAAATTGTTGATATGATTTGTTTTGGATCTTTTTGAATTTTTTCAAAAGTATCATTCTGAATTCTCTGTCATTTAAGTTGGATATTTCTATGTCTGTCAACTTGTTTTCTGGAGATTTTTCTCTTTCTTTTTGAGATACCTTGTCACCATGGTTGTTCATGGTGTTTAAAGGACTATTCCTCCACCTGAGCATTAATGGAAATGCATTCTGATTTTTTTTTTCCAGAAAGAATATGTATTATATAAAGGTCTCTGTTTATCCTGTTGCACAGAAGGCACTTTTCTTTTGGTTTCGAGTAGGTGGCGTCTAAGCCTCTTGGATCCCTGCTTTATATAAAACCTAAATGCCTTTTTTATTTTCTTGTAGATATTTAATCATCCTTGTTACTCTCAGCTTCAGTCCCTGTCATTGTTAGCAACAGTTTCAGTAGCACTGGCTCTGATTCCCCTGGGCCTCTGCATGAATGGGTCTCATAGGGTATGAGGTGAGGGTCCCTTTGTGTTTGGAGTTGGGGGCTGTGGCTCAGCCTCGGTTTTGCAACCAGGGCTGGTAAAAATCAACTGTTGTTTTTCTGTGGTCCCATCCAGTTTCTCTGCTTTCTGCCCTGATGACTAGGCCCTGCTACTGGCTGCTCAAAGTTGGAGCACTTCCAGGCAGGCTGATCGGGGTAGTCGCCGCACCTTCTCCCCTCCCCCTCCTCCTGCATGGAGCTCCAACAGCTGCAAGAGACAATTTCTTTATTTCTCCCAGACCACCACCCAACACCCTGGGTTCTGACCTGTGGTAGCTCTTATGTGCAGATCCCATGCTCAGACGTGCTTGTGTGCTGTTTGGGTGTTTATTGAGTTTTAGATGTTTAGCTTATTGTTGTTTCAGGGGGGGGAGATCTGAGGATGTCTCTCACTGCACCATGTTTCCTTGGAAATACAATAATCCCAAAATTTATATGGAAGCCTAAGGATCCAAAAGAGCAATGGAAATCTTGGGAAAGGAGAACAATGTTGGGGTTACCATGCTACCTCATCTCAAACTATGCTACAAGGCTATGGCCATCAAAGCAGCATGATACTGTCATAAAAACAGATACATAGATCAGTGGAACAGAATAACGAGTCTAGAAATAAACCCACGTCTATATGGTCAATTAATCTATAACAAAGGAGGCAAGAATATACAATGGGTAAAGACAGTCTTTTTGATAAATGGTGTTGGAAAGACTGGACAGAATTATGCAAAAAAAAAAAAGAGAGACTAGACCACCTTCTTGCACCATACACAGGAATAAACCCCAAATGGATTAAAGACATAAAGGTAATACCCTAAAACCATAGAACTTCTAGAAGAAATATATGCAGTAAATTCTCTGATGTTGCTACTAGTAATTTTTTTTGTGATATTTCTCCTCAGGCAAGGTAAACAAGAAAAATAAACAAATAATTGTTGCCGGAACCCGCCGGACCGAGTCGAACAGTCCTGAGTGGGGGAGTGAGGGTTAGGAAAAAAGACAGAGAAGAGAAAAAGATTTCAGGAGGGCATACAGTCAAAGCTGCAGCCTCGAGTTTATTTAGCACCGTCCTGATATACCCTAGCAAGCATGGGAAACAGCTCAACAAATGTTAGTTATGCACAATAACCTTGTTAACGTTACACAGGGAGCTTAACGCTATCTCGACATTCCGCATCCCTTTCTTTAAGGCCAAAGAACAATCAACTTCTCTGTTCCCATCTCCAAGTATTCTTTTGTATCAGCAGACTTCTTAGCTTTACTGTGCGAATATCCTGCGTGGCTCTCAAGCCTGAAAATGGCTCCCAACATATTGTACATCAAATGAAAAAGTTTTTGCACAACAAATGAAACCATTAACAAAACCAAAATCTATCTACTGAATGGGAGAAGGTATTTGTCTACAATACATATGAAAAACAGTTAACTTCTAAAATTTATAAAGAACTCATACAAATCAACAACAAATGAAACAATTTAATTTAAAAAATAGAACACCTGAATAGCTATTTCTCTAAGAAGGACATACCGATGGACAATAGACATATGAAAAGATGCTCAAGGTCACTAATCATCAGAGAAATGCTAATTAAAACCACAGTGAGATATCATCTCACACTAGTCAGATTTGCTATCATCAATAAATCAAAAAACGACAAATGTTGGTGAAGGTGTGGTAAAAAGGGAACCCTCATATACTGCTTGTGAAATTGCAAATTGGTGCAGCCTCTATGGAAAACAGTTTGGTGATTCCTCAAAAAATTAAAAATGGAACTACTTTTTGACCCAGTATTCATCCAAAGAATACCAAAGCACTAGTTCGTAAGGGTCTGTGCATTCCTATGTTCATGGCAGCGCTATTCACAATAGCCATAATATGGAAGCAACCTAAGTGGCCATCAGTAGATGATTAAGGAAGTTATGGTACATATATACACTCAGCCATTAAGAATGAAATTTTAGCATTTGGAATGACATGGATGTACCTAGAGGATATTATGCTGAGTGAAATGTCAAACAGAGAAAGTATAAATATGATATGATTTCACTTACATACAGAATCTAAGGAACAAAAGGAACAAATAAAATGGAAACATTCATGGATACAGAACAAACTGGTGTTTGCCAGAGGAGAAGGGAGTTGTGGGGCTGAGTGAAAAAGGTGAAGGGATGAAAAGGAACAAATTAGTAATTACAAAACAGTCACAGGGATGTAGAGTATACCATAGAGTATATTAGCAATATTATTGTAATGGTTGTGTGTAGTGCCAAATGGGTACTAGTGTAATCGGGGTGTTCTCTTCATAAATTATATAAATGTCTAACCATGGCACTATATACCTGAAACTAATATAAATAAAATTAAAAATATATAGTTCATCCAGTTTTTTAGGTATTCTTTACTGGGAGGTGTTTCTCTACACACCTTATTGCCAGAAACAGAAATCGTTCTCTTAGCTAATAATATTCTCCCTGGGTAGTCTATCCTTTGTTTAGACTATATTCTCTCTCTGGATAGCTCTCAAATCCATGTTCCTGCCTTTTCTGTGGGCTTCAGATACGACTAACAACTGCCTGCTCTATATCCACATATGAATCACCTAATTTATGCTTGCCCCTCCAATTTACTTTTTGTCCTGTGTCCTCTGTCTTAGTCAGGGGCGCAATAAGCTACCTAATCAATCAGGATAGAAATGTTGGTATACTCTTGAAATTATCTGTCTTCCTGATACTCAGTTCAGTTACTGATTCCCTTGATTTCCAGCTGAGTTTTGGGTTAGTTGTTTCTACTCAATTCCCCTTGAAAACACCCAGGTTCAGGCTCTTATCCATCCCTAACCTGGACAATATCTCTAGCCACACAACTGTTCTTTAGCCTCTAATCTATTTGATATCCATTTGATTATTGAAGCTGCCTCTATAACTATCTTTTCAAATCATAGATCTGATCATATCACTCGCCTGTGCAAAAAACATATTGATTTTCCATTGTTTATTATGGAAAGAATAAAGTCCTGACTTCTTAACTTGATGTTTAAAGCACATGACATTGGGATGCCAATCTTTATAGTTTTAACTGTGACCCCCTTACTCTATGATGCATATAATGTTCCAGTTACACTATACTTGGCATTTCGTGATTTAACTCTTTACCTGAAATACTCTTTTCCTCATCTCCACCTACCAAAATCCTACTTTCCATTTAAGGCCCAGTTCTATTTTTGCTTCCTCCGTAACGTCTTTCCAGAAACTTATTGCTCCTGAATGTGTACTCCTAAAGCAGTTTGCTTATATCTTTTGTAGCACTCGTCATATTGTGCCTTTTATTAGAGACTATTATGTATATTTCTTTTTCATACCAGACACTATGTCCTTGTAGGCACTAGAGTAGAGTGGTTATACATTCTTGCTTTGGAGTCAAATAAATCAAGCTCAAACCTTGATCTCATCATTACCTGTGTGACTTCGTCTTAACTCTATTGAGTCTCAGTTTCTTCATCTAAAGGGTGGCACAGAGTACCTATACAATAAATATTAGCAATTATTATGAAAGTCATATACTACAGCCTGTCTTTTTATCTCTCCAACACTTCTTCTAGCCTCTCCTTTTTCTTTCTCTCCACTTCCTGTCCAGGGCTTAGCCCAGTACCTTGCACAGACTATATATTCAATAAATTCTTCTTGACTGAATGCTGAAAACATCACACAGTTTTTATATAAAACATTTAATTCAGTCCAAGTAGAAACAGTTGACACTTGTATGAGACATCAAGAGATGAATGCTTATGGGCTGTCCCAGCAAGAGATATCAATGGAACATCCTGTTTGAGCACCAAGGAGCAGCCCTTTTCAGTATTGTCTGAATGAACAGGATTTACTAGGAGTGGTGAAAGAGAGAGGGAAGGTTTCACATCTTAGGGAAGTGTTTGGAACTTAATAAGAAATGTAGGCTGAGAAAATGACCCCGTTTTTTGAAAACCAAATGCAGCTACTGAATATAAGGCTTACACACAGTCTAGGCCATATGTGAGCAGTAGGGGCCAGAGATTTGCAAAATCTTTTTCCTGGCCTGTGTTGAGTTTTGAATCATACGCACTCAGCACATTTTACTCTTTATAAACACAGCACATTTTTTCTCTAAATCCTCACTCTCAGCTCGCTTACTAACCAACATTCTGGATAAAACCAATGAAACCAAATGAATTTGAGATTATATAAGACTTTGACCTTCCCCTTATTTCTTGTTTTAGCACCCAAAATGTTTATACTATTAATTTACATTTCTTAAAACTACTAATATTCCAGAATGATCACTGTTTACTTGGATTCCGTGTTTTTTCTGTTCTATGTTAAAGACACACCATAATTTATGATATACCTATTCTCATATTATCAGTAAGGCTCCCTTTATAAAGGTTCAACTTTTCTTTTTTAAACATTTTGGAATTATATCTTGCACAGATGCAAATCCATCAAAATGCTCAAATGATGCTATATGTATTTCCAATTTTATGTTTTATGAATTTGAGAATGATTTAGACTTTTGGTGCTTTAAGCTATTTTAGGAATGCTGATCTTTATCATTCAGAGATGATAAAAGTGGAATATTCCTTTAGTTTAATAGCACAGACAATGCAGTAGTATTCATGAGATCTGATTATTGTTATATGGTATAAGAGGAATGGAACAGCTTAATTACATGATACACTTCACATGACTACTTTCTCACCACCAGCCCCACTGCCCAACACACACACACACACACACACACACACACACACACACATACACACACACACAGAATTTAATTAACCAACTTTGCTCTTGAAACCAAAGGTTATATACATGCATGCCTGCTTGATCTTTAGTATATATGTAATGCTTGATTCCTTGATTCCTATCTCTTCTATTGGAAAAATAAATAGCCCAGGATACAGTCAATGTTATTCAGTTCTATCTCCTAGTTTTTCTTTCATGGTATCTGCCCCCTCCTCCCTAATACCTATCTGCTCTTAGCTAGGTGCCAAGTAATCACTAGCAAGGTTTTGGCTGATAAGATTTAAACCAGGGGTTCCAAGGTGTGTGTGTGTGTGTGTGTGTGTGTGTGTGTGTGTGTGTGACAGAGAGAGAGACAGAGACAGAGACAGAGACAGCCAGAGAAAGCGACACAGAGAGAGAGAGAGAGAAACAGAGAGAGAAAAGGGAAGGAGACATAGAAGAAGAAAAATGAGAACCTAGAAAGGGGAAAATAATGGGGCATGGCTGAGGCAACATCTTAGAGATCTAGAAAATAAAGCTGGGATATTGTTTCCTGGCTAAGCATTCCTAGCCTAAGTTGTTATCTATCTCAGTTAACAATAACTCCTTTAATGCCAGCCAGTTTTTGATACTTGAAGAAATGTTTTTCCATGGCAGGATTTCAAGTACCTTGACAAATGTTGAGGAAGGTAGTCTGTTGATGGCTTTATAAGGCAGAGTGACCATTACATTACTGTCATCTGGAAGTTGTTAAGAAGAATTCATGGCTCCAATCACTACTTATACCTTACAGAATCTGAAAGGCAAAGAGTAGGAAACTGTTTCTTGCCATATCTTATAATTCAGAAAATCAATATGAGCTCAGTTTGCTTCAAGGAATGAATATTTTGGAGCCCTCCTTTTTCATCCCAGTTCTACTCACTCTCATATTATTGAAGAGGTAGAATGTGAGGTCAATACAAATTTAGTTTTAAACTCTCATATTGGCCACCTAGGAATAATTGGCCATACAAACTCTCCTGGAAAAGCAACTGGATATTTTATATTGTGTTTGTGCCCCAACTTCATATCCAAGTCTAATCTTTTAATCATATGATGTAGGTAAGACATTTGGTTGCTCCTCTCTTGTATTCTCATGCGGTACCAATCCTTTTCCTCTACCTCTTGGCTCTCTCAACTCCAAGTGCGTAATTCTCCTGTACCCAATGTTCTTTTCAACTCAGTTTTTCAGGTAATAACTCACTATTAAAGCACCTCTACTTCAGGTACTGGGCCTGCCCATAGTAATATTTTGTAAGTTACAATTCTCATCCTCATGTTGTTTTTTATCTATGGGACAGACACACTTTAACAGTAAATAAGCATTTTTCAAATGATTGAATCAATGCCTATTTGTGAATCTTTAGGGTTCTCTCTATATAATATCATGTCATCTGCAAATAATGACAGTTTTACTTCTTAATTTCCAATTTTGATAACTTCTATTTCTCTTTCTTGTCTGATTATTATAGCTAGGATGTCCAATGAAATGTTGAACAGAAGTGGTGAAAGTGGGCATCCTTATCTTGTTCCTGATCTTAAGGAAAACAATTTTAGCCTTTCTCCATTGGGTATGATATTAGCTGTAGCTTTGTCATAAATGGCCTTTATTATGTTGAGGTATGTTCCCTCTATTCCCAGTTTGCTGAGAGTTTTTATCATAAATGGATGCTGAATTTTGTCGAATGTTTTTTCTGTGTCTATTGATATCATCATATGATTTTTATCTTTCAATTAGTTAATGTGATGTATCACATTAATTGATTTGAGGATATTGTACCAACCTTGCATCCCAGAAATAAACTCAACTTGATATGGTGTATGATATTTTTAATGTATTGCTGAATTCATTTTGCTAATATTTTGTTGAAGATTTTTGCATCAATATTCATAAAGTATATTGGCCTTTAGTTTTCTTTTTTTGTAATGTCTTTACCTGGTTTTCAAATCAAGGTAATGATGGCCTCATAAAAGGAGTTAGAGAGCCTTCCCTCTTCTTGAATATTTTGGAAGAGTTTGAGAAGAATAGGCATTAATTCTTTAAATATTTGGTAAAATTCACCTATAAAGCCATATGGTCCAGGACTTTTGTTTTTTTGGGAGGTTTTGATTATTGATTCGATTTTGTTGGTGGTAATCAGTCAGTTCAGATTTCCTGTTTCTTCTTGACTGAGCCTTGGGAGATTGTATGTTTCTAGAAATGTATCCATTTCTTCCAGATTGTCCAATTTGTTGGCAAATAATTGATTACAGTAATTTCTTATGCTCCTTTGTATTTCTGTGCAGTCCATAGATAATTTTTTATTTTCATTTCTGAGTTTTTGAATTCGAGTCCTCTCTCTTTTTTTCTTGATGAATCTTGTTAAAAGTTTACTAATTTTATTTATCCTTTGAAGGAAACACCTCTTGGTTTTATTAATCTTTTGTATTCTTTTACTAGACTCTATGCTCTGATATTTATTATGTCCTTCCTTCTTCTCATTTGGAGTTGTTCGCTATTGTTTTTCTAGTTCTTCTAAGTGTAAGGTAAGATTGTTTATTTGAGCTTTTTCTTGATTCTTGAGGTAGGCCTGTATTGCTATGAATTTCCCTCTTAAGACTGATTTGCTGTGTCCCATAGATTTTGAGTCATTGTGTTTTCATTTTCACTTGTCTCTAGGTATCTTTTGATTTTTTCTTTGATCTCGTTGTTAACCTATTCATTGTTCAGTACTGTTTTATTTAGCCTTAATCTGTTTGTGTACTCTCCAGTTTTTTTCTTGTATTTGATTTCTAGTTTCATGCCACTGTGATCAGAGAAAACGGTTGATATGATTTCAATCTGCTTACGTTTATTGATACTTGTTTTGTGGCCTAACATGTGGTCTACCCTGAAAAATATTCCATGTGCACTTGAGAAGAATGTGTATTTTGCTGCTTTGGGGTGAAATGCTCTGAAAAAAATATTTTAAATCCATCTGGTTTGGTGTATCATTAAAGCCAGATCCCTTGTTAATTTTTTATCTGAATGATGTGTCCATTGTTATCAATGAGGTGTTAAAGTCCCCTATTACTGTTGATCTCTCCTTTTATGTCAGTCAAGAATTGTTATATGTATGTAGGTGCTGCTATGTTGGGTGCATATATATTTACTAGGGTTATGTCCTCTTGATGTATTGATCCCTTTATTATTGTGTAAAGTCCTTCTTTGTCTCTTATTATAGCCTTTGTTTTAAAGCCTATATTGTCTGATATAAGTATCGCTACCTAGATTTATTATTCATTTTCATTTGTGTCAAATATCTTTTTCCATCCCTTAATTTTAAGTCTGTATGTATCATTTGATCTGAATTGTCTCTCTTGTAGATAGCATATGCATGAGTCATGTTTTCTTATCTAATAGGTTATGCTATGATTTATAATTTTTTTAAATTTTTAAATTAAGTTTCTTGGGGTAACATTGGTTAATACAATTATATAATTTTTAGGTGTATGATATAATTTGACATCAGTATATTCTATTGTGTGTTTACCACCCAAATCCAGTTTCCTTCAGGTACCATATATTTGATCCTCTTTACCCACTTCATCCTTCCTACCCTCTATATTTGAGCCTCTTCACTCCACCTACTGTCCCCCTCCTTCACAACCCCTTACCTTCTGGTAACCACTAGTCTATAGACCATACCCATGAGTCTGAATTTGTTTCTCCTGTTCATTTGTTGCTTTTGGGTTTATATCCAACATATAAGTGATATAATGTGAAATTCAACATTTTCTCTTTGGCTATTTTGCTTAGCATGATTATCTCAAGGTCCATCCATGTTGTCACAAATGGCAGAATTTCATTTCTTCTCATGGCTGAGTAATATTCCATTGTATATATGTACCACAGCTTCTTTAGCCAATTAATTATCATAGGACACTTCGGTTGCTTCCACGTCCTGTCCACTGTGAATAATGCTGCTATGAACATTGGTGTGCAAATATCTTTTTGGATATGGGTTTTCAAGTCTTTGGGGTAAATATCCAGTAGAGAGATTGCTGGATCATATGGTAGATCAATTCTTAGTTTCCTGAGGAAACTCTATACTGTTTTCCATAATGACTGTACCAATTTGGAGTCCCACCAGCAGTGTACAAGGGTTCCTTTTCCTCTGCATTCTCTTCAACATTTGTCATTACTTGTTCTGCTGATTACATGTGAGATGGCATCTCATTGTGGTTTTGATTTCCATTTCTATAATAACTAGCAATGTTGAGCATCTTTTTATATATTTGTTCACCATTCGTATGACCTCTAGGGAGAAGGTCCTCTGCCCATTTTTGGATTGGATCAATTGTTTTTTGTTTGGTTTGGTTATTGAGTTATATGACTCCATTTGTATATTATGGATATTAGGCCCTTATCGGAGGTGTTGCTTGCAAATATATTTTCCCATTCAGATGGCTGTCTCTTTACCTTGTTGATGGTTTCTTTTGCTGAGCAGAAAGTGTTTAGTTTGATGTACTCCCACTCATTTTTTTAGCTTTTACTTCCTTTGTTTTGAGGCCAAATTCATAAAATCCTCTTTAAGTCCAAGGTCCTTGAGTTTAGTTACTATGTTTTCTTCTATGCATTTTATTGTCTCAGGTCTTAAATTTAGGTCCTTAATCCATTGTGAGTTAATTTTGGTGTGTGGCGATAGACAATAGTCTAGTTTCATTCTTTTGCAGGTGGCTTTCCAGTATTCCCAGCACCATTTATTGAAGAGGCTTTCTTTCCTCCGCTGTATGTTTTTGGCATTTTTGTCGAAATTTATTTGCCCATATAAATATGGATTTACATCTGGACTCTCGACTCTGTTCCACTGATCTGTATGTCTATTTTGCTGCCAATACCATGCTGCTTTGATTACTGTCACTTTGTAGTGTGCTTTAAATTCAGGCAGAGTGATGCCTCCAGCCTCATTCTTTTTTCTCAGGATGGCTTTGACAAATCAGGGTCTTTTGTACTTCAATAGAAATGTGATAAATTTTTGTTCCATTTCTGTCAGAAATGCCAATGAGATTTTGATGGGGATTGCATTAAATCTGTATAATGCTTTAGGTAACATGGTCATTTTAACTATGTTCATTCTTTCAATTCGAGAACACAGAATATCTTTCCATTTCTTTGTATCTTCATTGATTTCTTTTTTTAGGGTCTTGTAGTTTTCATTATATAGTTTTCACACGTTTCTTTAAATTTATTGCTATGTATTTTATTCTTTTTTTGCAATTGCAAAAGGAATTTTTTCCACTTCTTTTTCTGACATTTCATTATTAGAGCATAGGAACGCTATGAATTTTTGAACGTTGATTTTGTATCCAGAGACTTTACTGTATTTGCTTATTATTTCTAGTAGTGTTCTTGTGGAGTCCTTAAGGTTTTCTGTATTGAGAATCATATCATCCACAAATAGTGACTATTTGACTTTTTTGTTTCTTATTTGAATACCTTTTGTATCTTACTTTTGTCTGATTTCACTTGCTAGAACATACAATATTATATTGAATAACAGTGGCGATAGAGGACAGCCTTGCTTTGTTCCTGATCTTATCGAGAAGATTTTTAGTTTTTCATCATTAAGTATAAAGTTGGCTGAGGGTTTGTCATAGATGGCCTTTATTATGTTAAGATATTTTTCTTTTATACTGATTTTGTTAAGTGTTTTGATCAAAAATAGATGCTGTATCTTGTTGAAGGCTTTTCTGCATCTATTGATATGATCATATGATTCTTATTTTTTAATTTGCTTATGTGCTGTATCACATTAATTGATTTGCCTGTGTTGAACCATCCTTGTACCTCTGGGATGAAGCTCACTTAATCGTGGTGTATAACCTTTTAATATGTTGCTGTATTCAGTTTGCTAGTATCTTATTAGGATTTTTGCATCTGTGTTCATGAGAGATAATGGTCTGTAGTTTTCTTCTTTTGTTTGTTATCTTTACCAGGTTTTGGTATCAGAGTAATATTGGCCTCACAAAATGAGTTATGAGGTACTGCCTCCTCTTCGATTTTTTGGAAATTTGCAAATAGATATTAAATCTTCTTTGAATATTTAATAGACTTCAATAGTGAAACCATCTGGTCCTGGACCTTTATTTTTTGGTACATTTTTGCTGATTGTTTCAATTTCCATACTGCTGATCAGTCTATTTAGATTTTCCAGTTCTTCTTCATTCAGTCTAGGAAGGTTGTATTTTTCTAAGTACTGGTGAATTTCTTCTAGGTTATTAAATTTGATGTTAGACACTTTTTCATAGTCTTCTTGTATGATCTTTTGTACTTCTGCAGTGTCGGTTGTAATTCCCCCTGTTTCCTCCCTTATTTTGTTTATTTGTGTCCTTTTTTTTTTCTCTAGTGAGTCTAGCCAGGGATTTGTCAATTTTATCAACCTTCTCAAAGAATCAGCTTCTTGTGGTTATATTTATTTTTTCTATTTTTTTGTTTGTTTTGTTTTCAATTTCATTTATTTCTGCTCTGATTTTGATTATTTCTTTCTTTTTTTTTTTTTTTACTGACTTTGGGCTTCACTTGTTCTTCCTTTTCTAGTTTTTTAAGATGGCACATTAGGTGGTTTATTTGGGCTTGTTCTTGTTTTTGAGATAGGCCTGTAATGATATGAACTTTCCACTTATGATTGCTTTTGCCATGTCTCAAAAGTTTTGATATATTGTACTATCGTTATCATTCATTTCTATGTACCTTTTAATCTCTCTTTTTATTTATTCTGTGACTCAGTTATTCTTCAGTAGCATGTTGTTTAATCTCCACACATCTGTGGTTCTTTCTGCTTTCTTTTTCCAGGTGATTTCTAATTTCAAAGCATTATGATCAGAGAGTACGGTTGGTATGATTTCAACCCCCTTATATTTGTTGAGGCTATCTCTGTGTCCCAGTATGTGGTCAATTCTTGAGAATGTTTCATGTGCACTAGAGAAGAATTTGTAATAGAGATAATGTATAAGTAGCTGTTTTGGGATGGAAAGCTCTGTAAATGTCAATTATGTCCAGTTGGTCTAATGTGTCACTTAAAGATGTGATTTCCTTATTGATTTTCTGTTTGGATATCTGTCCATATTCCATAGTGGGGTATTTAGGTCCCCTACTATAATAGTGTATTGGTCTGTTTCCCCTTTTCGTTCTGTTAGTAATTGGTTTATATATTTTGGGGCTCTTTG
Organism: Eidolon dupreanum; assembly: GCA_028627145.1. NCBI lineage: Eukaryota > Metazoa > Chordata > Mammalia > Chiroptera > Pteropodidae > Eidolon > Eidolon dupreanum. The sequence goes on from CM053505.1 coordinate 68,406,886, forward strand.
ATTGAGAGCATATTAATAAGTATCATGTCCTCTAAGTTCACAATTTTCTTTATCATTATGAAGTTTCCCTCAGTATCTTTCTTTTCCTTTTTTATTTTGTTGTCTGTTTCATCTGATATTAGTACTGCTACTCCTGCTTTTCTCTGAATGCCATTTGCTTGAAACATCATTTTCCACCCTTTCACTTTGAGTCTATATTTGTCTTTGGAGCTGTGATATGTCTCCTGGAAGCAGTGTATGGTTGGGTTTTGTGTTTTTATCCATTCTGCAACTCTGTGCCCTTTTATTGGTGAGTTCAGTCCATTTACGTTTAGGGTGATTATTGAAATATGAGATCTTCACATAGCCATTTTATCTTTAGCTTCCTGGTAGTTCGATGTTTCCATTGCTTCCTTGTCCTTGTGTTTCTGTTTTCTTTATTTTGGTTGGTCTCTGCATTTTTCCTTCAGTTTTTCTTGTGTTATGTTATATACTTCAGTTCTGATTCTTTGGTGCGTGGTTACCATTCTGAATGTATAAAGAAATCTAAGGTGATACAAAGAAATGGAAAGGTATTCCATTAGAATAATCAACATAGTTAAATGACCATGTTACCTAAAGCATTATACAGATTTAATGAAATCCCTATCAGAAACACATTAGCATTTTTGATGGAAATAGAACAAAAAATCATGAAATTTGTATGGAAGCAGAAAAGACTCCAAATTGCCAAAGCCATCCTGAGAAAAAAGAACGAGACTGGAGTCATCATTCTGTCAGAATTCAAGTTATACTACAAAGTGACAGTAATCAAAACAGCATGGTATTGACAACAAAACAGACACACGGACCAGTGGAACAGAATTGAAAGTCCAGATGTAAACCCATATTTATATGGGCAAATAATTTTCAACAAAAATGCCAAAAACATACAATGGAGAAGAAAGCCTCTTCAATAAATGGTGCTGGGAATACTGGAAAGCCACCTGCAAAAGAATGAAACTAGACTATTGTCTATCGCCACACACCAAAATTAACTCACAATGGATTAAGGACCTAAATTTAAGACCTGAGACAATAAAATGCATAGAAGAAAACATAGTAACTAAACTCAAGGACCTTGGACTTAAAGAGGATTTTATGAATTTGACCTCAAAACAAAGGAAGTAAAAGCTAAAAAAATGAGTGGGAGTACATCAAACTAAACACTTTCTGCTCAGCAAAAGAAACCATCAACAAGGTAAAGAGACAGCCATCTGAATGGGAAAATATATTTGCAAGCAACACCTCCGATAAGGGCCTAATATCCATAATATACAAATGGAGTCATATAACTCAATAACCAAACCAAACAAAAAACAATTGATCCAATCCAAAAATGGGCAGAGGACCTTCTCCCTAGAGGTCATACGAATGGTGAACAAATATATAAAAAGATGCTCAACATTGCTAGTTATTATAGAAATGGAAATCAAAACCACAATGAGATGCCATCTCACATGTAATCAGCAGAACAAGTAATGACAAATGTTGAAGAGAATGCAGAGGAAAAGGAACCCTTGTACACTGCTGGTGGGACTCCAAATTGGTACAGTCATTATGGAAAACAGTATAGAGTTTCCTCAGGAAACTAAGAATTGATCTACCATATGATCCAGCAATCTCTCTACTGGATATTTACCCCAAAGACTTGAAAACCCATATCCAAAAAGATATTTGCACACCAATGTTCATAGCAGCATTATTCACAGTGGACAGGACGTGGAAGCAACCGAAGTGTCCTATGATAATTAATTGGCTAAAGAAGCTGTGGTACATATATACAATGGAATATTACTCAGCCATGAGAAGAAATGAAATTCTGCCATTTGTGACAACATGGATGGACCTTGAGATAATCATGCTAAGCAAAATAGCCAAAGAGAAAATGTTGAATTTCACATTATATCACTTATATGTTGGATATAAACCCAAAAGCAACAAATGAACAGGAGAAACAAATTCAGACTCATGGGTATGGTCTATAGACTAGTGGTTACCAGAAGGTAAGGGGTTGTGAAGGAGGGGGACAGTAGGTGGAGTGAAGAGGCTCAAATATAGAGGGTAGGAAGGATGAAGTGGGTAAAGAGGATCAAATATATGGTACCTGAAGGAAACTGGATTTGGGTGGTAAACACACAATAGAATATACTGATGTCAAATTATATCATACACCTAAAAATTATATAATTGTATTAACCAATGTTACCCCAAGAAACTTAATTTAAAAATTTAAAAAAATTATAAATCATAGCATAACCTATTAGATAAGAAAACATGACTCATGCATATGCTATCTACAAGAGAGACAATTCAGATCAAATGATACATACAGACTTAAAATTAAGGGATGGAAAAAGATATTTGACACAAATGAAAATGAATAATAAATCTAGGTAGCGATACTTATATCAGACAATATAGGCTTTAAAACAAAGGCTATAATAAGAGACAAAGAAGGACTTTACACAATAATAAAGGGATCAATACATCAAGAGGACATAACCCTAGTAAATATATATGCACCCAACATAGCAGCACCTACATACATATAACAATTCTTGACTGACATAAAAGGAGAGATCAACAGTAATAGGGGACTTTAACACCTCATTGATAACAATGGACACATCATTCAGATAAAAAATTAACAAGGGATCTGGCTTTAATGATACACCAAACCAGATGGATTTAAAATATTTTTTTCAGAGCATTTCACCCCAAAGCAGCAAAATACACATTCTTCTCAAGTGCACATGGAATATTTTTCAGGGTAGACCACATGTTAGGCCACAAAACAAGTATCAATAAACGTAAGCAGATTGAAATCATATCAACCGTTTTCTCTGATCACAGTGGCATGAAACTAGAAATCAAATACAAGAAAAAAACTGGAGAGTACACAAACAGATTAAGGCTAAATAAAACAGTACTGAACAATGAATAGGTTAACAACGAGATCAAAGAAAAAATCAAAAGATACCTAGAGACAAGTGAAAATGAAAACACAATGACTCAAAATCTATGGGACACAGCAAATCAGTCTTAAGAGGGAAATTCATAGCAATACAGGCCTACCTCAAGAATCAAGAAAAAGCTCAAATAAACAATCTTACCTTACACTTAGAAGAACTAGAAAAACAATAGCGAACAACTCCAAATGAGAAGAAGGAAGGACATAATAAATATCAGAGCATAGAGTCTAGTAAAAGAATACAAAAGATTAATAAAACCAAGAGGTGTTTCCTTCAAAGGATAAATAAAATTAGTAAACTTTTAACAAGATTCATCAAGAAAAAAAGAGAGAGGACTCGAATTCAAAAACTCAGAAATGAAAATAAAAAATTATCTATGGACTGCACAGAAATACAAAGGAGCATAAGAAATTACTGTAATCAATTATTTGCCAACAAATTGGACAATCTGGAAGAAATGGATACATTTCTAGAAACATACAATCTCCCAAGGCTCAGTCAAGAAGAAACAGGAAATCTGAACTGACTGATTACCACCAACAAAATCGAATCAATAATCAAAACCTCCCAAAAAAACAAAAGTCCTGGACCATATGGCTTTATAGGTGAATTTTACCAAATATTTAAAGAATTAATGCCTATTCTTCTCAAACTCTTCCAAAATATTCAAGAAGAGGGAAGGCTCTCTAACTCCTTTTATGAGGCCATCATTACCTTGATTTGAAAACCAGGTAAAGACATTACAAAAAAAGAAAACTAAAGGCCAATATACTTTATGAATATTGATGCAAAAATCTTCAACAAAATATTAGCAAAATGAATTCAGCAATACATTAAAAATATCATACACCATATCAAGTTGAGTTTATTTCTGGGATGCAAGGTTGGTACAATATCCTCAAATCAATTAATGTGATACATCACATTAACTAATTGAAAGATAAAAATCATATGATGATATCAATAGACACAGAAAAAACATTCGACAAAATTCAGCATCCATTTATGATAAAAACTCTCAGCAAACTGGGAATAGAGGGAACATACCTCAACATAATAAAGGCCATTTATGACAAAGCTACAGCTAATATCATACCCAATGGAGAAAGGCTAAAATTGTTTTCCTTAAGATCAGGAACAAGATAAGGATGCCCACTTTCACCACTTCTGTTCAACATTTCATTGGACATCCTAGCTATAATAATCAGACAAGAAAGAGAAATAGAAGTTATCAAAATTGGAAATTAAGAAGTAAAACTGTCATTATTTGCAGATGACATGATATTATATAGAGAGAACCCTAAAGATTCACAAATAGGCATTGATTCAATCATTTGAAAAATGCTTATTTACTGTTAAAGTGTGTCTGTCCCATAGATAAAAAACAACATGAGGATGAGAATTGTAACTTACAAAATATTACTATGGGCAGGCCCAGTACCTGAAGTAGAGGTGCTTTAATAGTGAGTTATTACCTGAAAAACTGAGTTGAAAAGAACATTGGGTACAGGAGAATTACGCACTTGGAGTTGAGAGAGCCAAGAGGTAGAGGAAAAGGATTGGTACCGCATGAGAATACAAGAGAGGAGCAACCAAATGTCTTACCTACATCATATGATTAAAAGATTAGACTTGGATATGAAGTTGGGGCACAAACACAATATAAAATATCCAGTTGCTTTTCCAGGAGAGTTTGTATGGCCAATTATTCCTAGGTGGCCAATATGAGAGTTTAAAACTAAATTTGTATTGACCTCACATTCTACCTCTTCAATAATATGAGAGTGAGTAGAACTGGGATGAAAAAGGAGGGCTCCAAAATATTCATTCCTTGAAGCAAACTGAGCTCATATTGATTTTCTGAATTATAAGATATGGCAAGAAACAGTTTCCTACTCTTTGCCTTTCAGATTCTGTAAGGTATAAGTAGTGATTGGAGCCATGAATTCTTCTTAACAACTTCCAGATGACAGTAATGTAATGGTCACTCTGCCTTATAAAGCCATCAACAGACTACCTTCCTCAACATTTGTCAAGGTACTTGAAATCCTGCCATGGAAAAACATTTCTTCAAGTATCAAAAACTGGCTGGCATTAAAGGAGTTATTGTTAACTGAGATAGATAACAACTTAGGCTAGGAATGCTTAGCCAGGAAACAATATCCCAGCTTTATTTTCTAGATCTCTAAGATGTTGCCTCAGCCATGCCCCATTATTTTCCCCTTTCTAGGTTCTCATTTTTCTTCTTCTATGTCTCCTTCCCTTTTCTCTCTCTGTTTCTCTCTCTCTCTCTCTGTGTCGCTTTCTCTGGCTGTCTCTGTCTCTGTCTCTGTCTCTCTCTCTGTCACACACACACACACACACACACACACACACACACACACACCTTGGAACCCCTGGTTTAAATCTTATCAGCCAAAACCTTGCTAGTGATTACTTGGCACCTAGCTAAGAGCAGATAGGTATTAGGGAGGAGGGGGCAGATACCATGAAAGAAAAACTAGGAGATAGAACTGAATAACATTGACTGTATCCTGGGCTATTTATTTTTCCAATAGAAGAGATAGGAATCAAGGAATCAAGCATTACATATATACTAAAGATCAAGCAGGCATGCATGTATATAACCTTTGGTTTCAAGAGCAAAGTTGGTTAATTAAATTCTGTGTGTGTGTGTATGTGTGTGTGTGTGTGTGTGTGTGTGTGTGTGTGTGTGTTGGGCAGTGGGGCTGGTGGTGAGAAAGTAGTCATGTGAAGTGTATCATGTAATTAAGCTGTTCCATTCCTCTTATACCATATAACAATAATCAGATCTCATGAATACTACTGCATTGTCTGTGCTATTAAACTAAAGGAATATTCCACTTTTATCATCTCTGAATGATAAAGATCAGCATTCCTAAAATAGCTTAAAGCACCAAAAGTCTAAATCATTCTCAAATTCATAAAACATAAAATTGGAAATACATATAGCATCATTTGAGCATTTTGATGGATTTGCATCTGTGCAAGATATAATTCCAAAATGTTTAAAAAAGAAAAGTTGAACCTTTATAAAGGGAGCCTTACTGATAATATGAGAATAGGTATATCATAAATTATGGTGTGTCTTTAACATAGAACAGAAAAAACACGGAATCCAAGTAAACAGTGATCATTCTGGAATATTAGTAGTTTTAAGAAATGTAAATTAATAGTATAAACATTTTGGGTGCTAAAACAAGAAATAAGGGGAAGGTCAAAGTCTTATATAATCTCAAATTCATTTGGTTTCATTGGTTTTATCCAGAATGTTGGTTAGTAAGCGAGCTGAGAGTGAGGATTTAGAGAAAAAATGTGCTGTGTTTATAAAGAGTAAAATGTGCTGAGTGCGTATGATTCAAAACTCAACACAGGCCAGGAAAAAGATTTTGCAAATCTCTGGCCCCTACTGCTCACATATGGCCTAGACTGTGTGTAAGCCTTATATTCAGTAGCTGCATTTGGTTTTCAAAAAACGGGGTCATTTTCTCAGCCTACATTTCTTATTAAGTTCCAAACACTTCCCTAAGATGTGAAACCTTCCCTCTCTCTTTCACCACTCCTAGTAAATCCTGTTCATTCAGACAATACTGAAAAGGGCTGCTCCTTGGTGCTCAAACAGGATGTTCCATTGATATCTCTTGCTGGGACAGCCCATAAGCATTCATCTCTTGATGTCTCATACAAGTGTCAACTGTTTCTACTTGGACTGAATTAAATGTTTTATATAAAAACTGTGTGATGTTTTCAGCATTCAGTCAAGAAGAATTTATTGAATATATAGTCTGTGCAAGGTACTGGGCTAAGCCCTGGACAGGAAGTGGAGAGAAAGAAAAAGGAGAGGCTAGAAGAAGTGTTGGAGAGATAAAAAGACAGGCTGTAGTATATGACTTTCATAATAATTGCTAATATTTATTGTATAGGTACTCTGTGCCACCCTTTAGATGAAGAAACTGAGACTCAATAGAGTTAAGACGAAGTCACACAGGTAATGATGAGATCAAGGTTTGAGCTTGATTTATTTGACTCCAAAGCAAGAATGTATAACCACTCTACTCTAGTGCCTACAAGGACATAGTGTCTGGTATGAAAAAGAAATATACATAATAGTCTCTAATAAAAGGCACAATATGACGAGTGCTACAAAAGATATAAGCAAACTGCTTTAGGAGTACACATTCAGGAGCAATAAGTTTCTGGAAAGACATTACGGAGGAAGCAAAAATAGAACTGGGCCTTAAATGGAAAGTAGGATTTTGGTAGGTGGAGATGAGGAAAAGAGTATTTCAGGTAAAGAGTTAAATCACGAAATGCCAAGTATAGTGTAACTGGAACATTATATGCATCATAGAGTAAGGGGGTCACAGTTAAAACTATAAAGATTGGCATCCCAATGTCATGTGCTTTAAACATCAAGTTAAGAAGTCAGGACTTTATTCTTTCCATAATAAACAATGGAAAATCAATATGTTTTTTGCACAGGCGAGTGATATGATCAGATCTATGATTTGAAAAGATAGTTATAGAGGCAGCTTCAATAATCAAATGGATATCAAATAGATTAGAGGCTAAAGAACAGTTGTGTGGCTAGAGATATTGTCCAGGTTAGGGATGGATAAGAGCCTGAACCTGGGTGTTTTCAAGGGGAATTGAGTAGAAACAACTAACCCAAAACTCAGCTGGAAATCAACGGAATCAGTAACTGAACTGAGTATCAGGAAGACAGATAATTTCAAGAGTATACCAACATTTCTATCCTGATTGATTAGGTAGCTTATTGCGCCCCTGACTAAGACAGAGGACACAGGACAAAAAGTAAATTGGAGGGGCAAGCATAAATTAGGTGATTCATATGTGGATATAGAGCAGGCAGTTGTTAGTCGTATCTGAAGCCCACAGAAAAGGCAGGAACATGGATTTGAGAGCTATCCAGAGAGAGAATATAGTCTAAACAAAGGATAGACTACCCAGGGAGAATATTATTAGCTAAGAGAACGATTTCTGTTTCTGGCAATAAGGTGTGTAGAGAAACACCTCCCAGTAAAGAATACCTAAAAAACTGGATGAACTATATATTTTTAATTTTATTTATATTAGTTTCAGGTATATAGTGCCATGGTTAGACATTTATATAATTTATGAAGAGAACACCCCGATTACACTAGTACCCATTTGGCACTACACACAACCATTACAATAATATTGCTAATATACTCTATGGTATACTCTACATCCCTGTGACTGTTTTGTAATTACTAATTTGTTCCTTTTCATCCCTTCACCTTTTTCACTCAGCCCCACAACTCCCTTCTCCTCTGGCAAACACCAGTTTGTTCTGTATCCATGAATGTTTCCATTTTATTTGTTCCTTTTGTTCCTTAGATTCTGTATGTAAGTGAAATCATATCATATTTATACTTTCTCTGTTTGACATTTCACTCAGCATAATATCCTCTAGGTACATCCATGTCATTCCAAATGCTAAAATTTCATTCTTAATGGCTGAGTGTATATATGTACCATAACTTCCTTAATCATCTACTGATGGCCACTTAGGTTGCTTCCATATTATGGCTATTGTGAATAGCGCTGCCATGAACATAGGAATGCACAGACCCTTACGAACTAGTGCTTTGGTATTCTTTGGATGAATACTGGGTCAAAAAGTAGTTCCATTTTTAATTTTTTGAGGAACCACCAAACTGTTTTCCATAGAGGCTGCACCAATTTGCAATTTCACAAGCAGTATATGAGGGTTCCCTTTTTACCACACCTTCACCAACATTTGTCGTTTTTTGATTTATTGATGATAGCAAATCTGACTAGTGTGAGATGATATCTCACTGTGGTTTTAATTAGCATTTCTCTGATGATTAGTGACCTTGAGCATCTTTTCATATGTCTATTGTCCATCGGTATGTCCTTCTTAGAGAAATAGCTATTCAGGTGTTCTATTTTTTAAATTAAATTGTTTCATTTGTTGTTGATTTGTATGAGTTCTTTATAAATTTTAGAAGTTAACTGTTTTTCATATGTATTGTAGACAAATACCTTCTCCCATTCAGTAGATAGATTTTGGTTTTGTTAATGGTTTCATTTGTTGTGCAAAAACTTTTTCATTTGATGTACAATATGTTGGGAGCCATTTTCAGGCTTGAGAGCCACGCAGGATATTCGCACAGTAAAGCTAAGAAGTCTGCTGATACAAAAGAATACTTGGAGATGGGAACAGAGAAGTTGATTGTTCTTTGGCCTTAAAGAAAGGGATGCGGAATGCCGAGATAGCGTTAAGCTCCCTGTGTAACGTTAACAAGGTTATTGTGCATAACTAACATTTGTTGAGCTGTTTCCCATGCTTGCTAGGGTATATCAGGACGGTGCTAAATAAACTCGAGGCTGCAGCTTTGACTGTATGCCCTCCTGAAATCTTTTTCTCTTCTCTGTCTTTTTTCCTAACCCTCACTCCCCCACTCAGGACTGTTCGACTCGGTCCGGCGGGTTCCGGCAACAATTATTTGTTTATTTTTCTTGTTTACCTTGCCTGAGGAGAAATATCACAAAAAAAATTACTAGTAGCAACATCAGAGAATTTACTGCATATATTTCTTCTAGAAGTTCTATGGTTTTAGGGTATTACCTTTATGTCTTTAATCCATTTGGGGTTTATTCCTGTGTATGGTGCAAGAAGGTGGTCTAGTCTCTCTTTTTTTTTTTTGCATAATTCTGTCCAGTCTTTCCAACACCATTTATCAAAAAGACTGTCTTTACCCATTGTATATTCTTGCCTCCTTTGTTATAGATTAATTGACCATATAGACGTGGGTTTATTTCTAGACTCGTTATTCTGTTCCACTGATCTATGTATCTGTTTTTATGACAGTATCATGCTGCTTTGATGGCCATAGCCTTGTAGCATAGTTTGAGATGAGGTAGCATGGTAACCCCAACATTGTTCTCCTTTCCCAAGATTTCCATTGCTCTTTTGGATCCTTAGGCTTCCATATAAATTTTGGGATTATTGTATTTCCAAGGAAACATGGTGCAGTGAGAGACATCCTCAGATCTCCCCCCCCTGAAACAACAATAAGCTAAACATCTAAAACTCAATAAACACCCAAACAGCACACAAGCACGTCTGAGCATGGGATCTGCACATAAGAGCTACCACAGGTCAGAACCCAGGGTGTTGGGTGGTGGTCTGGGAGAAATAAAGAAATTGTCTCTTGCAGCTGTTGGAGCTCCATGCAGGAGGAGGGGGAGGGGAGAAGGTGCGGCGACTACCCCGATCAGCCTGCCTGGAAGTGCTCCAACTTTGAGCAGCCAGTAGCAGGGCCTAGTCATCAGGGCAGAAAGCAGAGAAACTGGATGGGACCACAGAAAAACAACAGTTGATTTTTACCAGCCCTGGTTGCAAAACCGAGGCTGAGCCACAGCCCCCAACTCCAAACACAAAGGGACCCTCACCTCATACCCTATGAGACCCATTCATGCAGAGGCCCAGGGGAATCAGAGCCAGTGCTACTGAAACTGTTGCTAACAATGACAGGGACTGAAGCTGAGAGTAACAAGGATGATTAAATATCTACAAGAAAATAAAAAAGGCATTTAGGTTTTATATAAAGCAGGGATCCAAGAGGCTTAGACGCCACCTACTCGAAACCAAAAGAAAAGTGCCTTCTGTGCAACAGGATAAACAGAGACCTTTATATAATACATATTCTTTCTGGAAAAAAAAAATCAGAATGCATTTCCATTAATGCTCAGGTGGAGGAATAGTCCTTTAAACACCATGAACAACCATGGTGACAAGGTATCTCAAAAAGAAAGAGAAAAATCTCCAGAAAACAAGTTGACAGACATAGAAATATCCAACTTAAATGACAGAGAATTCAGAATGATACTTTTGAAAAAATTCAAAAAGATCCAAAACAAATCATATCAACAATTTCAGAAATTGAAAAAGCAACTAGTTGAGCAGAATGAGTTACTTAGCAAGGAGATCAAAACCCTGAAAGAAACCAAATAGAACTTACGGAGATGAAGAACATACAGCAAGAGCTGAAAAATGAAATAGCAAGCTTGGAAAATAGAGACAAACAAATGGAGGAAAGGATCAGTGATATCGAAGACAGAAATATAGAAATAAATCAGAAGGAAGAAGAGAGAAACCGAAGAATGAAAAATAAGGAAAGAGAAATACAAAAACTAGCTGATACACACAGGAGAGGAAACATAAGAATAATGGGCATTACGGAATGTGAGGAAAAGTAACAGGGACTAGAAAGCATTTTCAGACAAATAGTGGATAAGAATTTCCCAAATCTAAGAAATGAGCTGCAGCTTGGAATTCAAGAACTTAACAGAATACCCAATTATCTTAACCCAAAAAAGCCTTCACCAAGACACACTGTATTAAAGTTATCAAAATTCAATGAGAAAGACAGAATTCTCAGGGCAGCCAGGGAAAAGAAGATGGTAACATTTAAAGGAAAACCCATTAAATTATCATCAGACTTTTCAGTGAAAACCATACAAGCCAGAAAGGAATGGAATCAAATATTTAAACTATTAAGAGAAATGAACTGCCAGCCTATAATAATGTATCCAGCTAAGCTCTCCTTTAGATATGAAGGAGAAATTAAGACCTTTCAAGACATACAAAAATTGAGGGAATTCTCCACTGTGAGACCTGTACTACAAGAAATACCGAAAGGTGTCAGCTCATCTAAAACAATATACCAAAACAAAACAAAAAAATACATAATTAGAAATAAAGAGACTATCAGGCAAATAGAAGCAGAGGAGTGCAATCCTTACTAAGAACAGGGCATTATAAGCTTAAATAATAAAAAGAAAATTGCTATAGATAGTAATGAACATTCAGCATACATAGGGACAAATTGAGATAACAATGACTGAAAAGGGGAGGATTCCAAGATTCAAATTCTCAAAGGGGAAAGGAGATAAGGCACACACAGAATAAAATGGAAGACTGTATATATATAACTATACTTTTCATACTCATATGTTAACCACACACCGAAGATTCAGAACTGAAGTATATATCATAAAGTAAGAAGAACCAAAGGGAAAACCCACAAAAGCCAACCAAAATAAAGAAAACAGAAGTACAAGGACAAGGAAGCAATGGAAACACTGAGCTACCAGAAAGTAGAAGATAAAATAGCTATAAGAAGACCTCATGTTTCAATAATCACCCTAAATGGAAATAGACTGAACTCAGCAATAAAAAGGCAGAGTTGCAGAATGGATCAAAAAACAAAACTCAACCACATGCTGCCTCCAGAAGACACATCTCAGCTCCAAAGACAAATATAGACTCAAAGAGAAAGGGTGGAAAAATGATATTTCAAGGAAATGGCATTCAAAGAAAAGTGGAAGTAGCAGTACTAATATCAGATGAAATAGACTTCAAAATAAAAAAAAAAGCAAAGAAAGATGCTGATGGACACTTCATAATGATACAGGGAATCACGCACCAAGAAGACATAACACTTATTAATATCTATGCTCCCAATCAGGAAGCCCCAAAATATGTAAAGCAATTACTAACAGAACTAAAGGGAGAAACAGACCAAAACACTATCCAAATACCCCACTGTCGGATATGGACAGATCATCAAAACAGAAAATCAATAAAGAGTTAAACCATAAAATGACACATTATGTCAAGACCAGCTGGACATAACTGACATTTACAGAGCCTTCCATCTCAAAACAGCTGCTTATACATTCTTCTCTAGTGCACATAGAATATGCACAAGAGTCAACAACATACTGGGAGATAGAGATAGCCTCTATAAATATAAGAGTGTGAAAATCATTCCAACCATATTTTCTTATCATAATGCTTTGAAACTAGAGATCAACTGCAAAAAGAAATCAGGAAGAATCACAAATATGTGATTAAACAACATGCTACTGAAGAATAACTGGGTCAAGGAAGAAATAAAAAGGGAGATCAAGAGGTACGAAGAAATAAATGATAGTGACAACATATCAAAACATTTAAGACACAGAAAAAACGATCATAAGAAGAAAGTTCATATTATTACAGGCCTATATCCAAATAAACGACCTAACGCTTCATCTTAAAAAAGTAGAAAAGGAAGAACAAATGAGAAATTCAGCAGAAGGAAAGAAATAATCAAAATTAGAGCAGAAATAAATAAAACTGAAAACAAAACAAAAAAAACAATAGAAAAAATAAATATAACAAAGAGCTGGTTCTTTGAGAAGGTTAATAAAATTGACAAACCTCCTACTAGACTCACTAAACTAAAAAGAGAAAGGAAATCATGGATGAAAGAGTTGAAATGACTGACAATGCAGAAATAGAAAGGATCGTGCAAGAATACTATGAAAAAGTATGTAAAAACAAATTTAATAACCTAGAAGAAATGCATCAGTACTTAGAAAAATACAATCTTCCTAGATTGAATCAAGAATATCTGGAAAATCTAAATAGACTGATCAGCAGTATGGAAATTGAAACAATCATCAAAAAACTACCAAAAAATAAAGGTCCAGGACCAGTAGGTTTCACCAGTGAATTCTACCAAATATTCAAAGGAGATTTAAATATTAATTCTCCTCAAACTCTTCCAAAAACTTGAAGAGGAGACAATACTTCCCAACACATTTATGAGGCTAATATTACTCTGATACCAAAACCTGATAAAGATAACACAAAAAAAGAAAAATACAGACCAATATTTATCATGAACACAGATGCAAAAATCCTAAATAAGATATTAATGAACCTAATACAGCAAAATACCAGAGAGTGAGGGTGGGGAGGAAGGAAGAGGTAGACAGGGGGAAGGGGGTTAAATATAGGGGATTTGGGGGAGGGTGAAGTAGGAAAAGGGATCAAATATATGATAGCTGAAGAAAACTGGACTCTGGGTGGTAATTACACAATAGAATATATAGATGTCAAATTATAATGTACACTTGAAAATTATATAATTGTATTAATCAATGTTACCCCAATAAACATAAAAATAAAAATATAAATAAAATAAAATAAATAAATTTAAAAAAAGAAATAAAAAGGCAGTATTTCATCTCTTCTTAACATTAAGGCATATATATATATATATATATATATATATATATATATATATATACATACATACATACAATGTGTGTTCACTTTCCATAGTTAGATTTCTTTCTGTCACCACATATTTGACACCCATTGTAATAATCAATTTTCAGTGCAAACAATAAAGTAGAAGCATTTATAGAGCATATAGACCTGAGACCCAGCTGCATAGGCCAGTTCCCAGAACAGGTTAACTGCATCCTGCTTAACGCTGTCAAATAGATAGATTGCAAAGGCAGCCAGGCATGAGAAACTTCCGCTTAGACAAACAGCCTTTGTACCTGTGGGAATCGGGGAGGGAGGACCTGTGAGAAATCGAGAAAGGGGGACCTGTGGGTAATCGGGAAGGGGGGGCAACCAGGGAGGATAAGGGGGTATATAAGGGTAACAAAAACTAGGTTCGGGGCTCTTGCCTCTATCACTGCTGCGACAGTGGAGGTTTGAGCCCGGATTCGAATCTGTAATAAAGTTTTTTTGATTCGGCTATCTGGCTTCTGTGTCAGTGCTCACTGGGAAACTTGCTCTATAACACCCATGACCCCAGATACCTCCCTCCTCCTCCACCTCTTAACCCTCTGGTAACCGCTAGTCCATTTTCAATATCCTTGAGTCCTTTTTGTCCTGTTCATTTGTTGTTTTTAGGTTTATATCCTACATAGAAGTAATATCATGCAATTTTCCATTTTTCAGTCTGGCTTATTTCGCTTAGCATGATTATCTCAAGGTCCATTCAGATTGTCACAAATGTCAATATTTCATGTCTTTTTATGGCGGAGTAATATTCCATTGTATATATGTACCACAACACTTTAGCCAATCATCTATCATAGGACACTTCATTTGCTTCCATGTCCTGGCCACTGTGAATAATGCTGCTATGAACATCGGTGTGCAAATATCTTTTTGGATATGGGTTTTAAAGTCTTTGGGGTAAATACTCAGTAGAGAGATTGCTGGATCATATGGTAGATCGATTCTTAGTTTTTTCAGGAATCTCCATACTGTTTTCCATAGTGGCTGTACCTATTTGCAGTTCCACCAGCAGTGTCTGAGGGTTCATTTTTCTCTGCATTCTCTCCAACATTTATTACTTTTTCTGTTGATTATAACTGTTCCAACAGGTGGGAGATGGTATCCCATTGTGGTTTTGATTTGCATTTCCTTAATAGCTAGTGATGTTGAGCATCTTTTCATATATTTTTTTGCCTATTGTATGTCCTCTACGGAGAAGTGTCTGTTCAGGTCCTCTCCCATTTTTTGGTTGGATCGTTTGTTTTTCTGTTGTTATTGAGTCATATGAGTTCTTTGTATATTTTGGATATTAGGCTCTTATCGGAGGCATTGCTTGCAAATATATTTTTCCCATTTGGATGGTTGTCTCTTTACCTTGTTAATGGTTTCTTTTGCTGAGCAGAAGCTTTTTCGTTTGATATAGTTCCATTCATTTATGTTTGCTTTTACTTTCCTTACTTTTGAGGCAAAATTCATAAAATACTCTTTAGGTCCAAGGTCTTTGAGTTTAGTTACTATGTTTTCTTCTATGTATCTTATTGATTCCAGTCTTATATTCAGGTCCTTAATCCATTTTGAGTTAATTGTGCTGTGTGACAATAGACAACAGTCTAGTTTCATTCTTTTGCAGGTGGCTTTCCAGTATTCCCAGCACCATTTATTGAAGAGGCTCTCCTTTCTTCACTATGTTTTTGGCTTTTTTTGTCGAAAATTATGTGCCCATATAAATATGGGTTAACATCTGGACTCTTGATTCTGTTCCACTGGTCCGTGTGTCTGTTTTGCTGCCAATACCATGCCGTTTTGATTACTGTCACTTTGTAGTATAATTTGAATTCGGGCAGAGTGATGTCTCCAG
This sequence comes from Eidolon dupreanum, assembly GCA_028627145.1. NCBI lineage: Eukaryota > Metazoa > Chordata > Mammalia > Chiroptera > Pteropodidae > Eidolon > Eidolon dupreanum. Next base: position 68,422,901 of record CM053505.1, read on the forward strand.
CCTCGTTCTTTTTTCTCAGGATGGCTTTGGTGAATCAGGGTCTTTTGTACTTCAATAGAAATGTGATAAATTTTTGTTCCATTTCTGTCAGAAATGCCAATGAGATTTTGATGGGGATTGCAGTAAATCTGTATAATGCTTTAGATAATATGGTCATTTTAACTATGTTGATTCTTCCAATTCAAGAACACGGAATATCTTTCCATTTCTTTGTACCTTCTTCAATTCCTTTTAATAAGATCTCGTAGTTTTAATTATATAGGACCTTCATATGTTTCATTAGATTTATTCCTAGGTATTTTATTCTTTTTGTTGCAATTGCAAAAGGAATTATTTTTTCCACTTCTTTTTCTAATGCTTCATTATTAGAGTATAGGAATTGTTGGATTTTTGAACGTTGATTTTGTATCCAGAGACTTTATGTTATTTGCTTCTTGTTTCTAGTAGTGTTCTTGTGGAATCTTTAGGGTTTTCTATATAGAGAATCATGTCATCCACAAATAGTGACAGTTTGAATTCTTTGTTCCCTATTTGGATGACTTTTATATCTTTCTCTTGCCTGATTGCACTTGCTCGGACCTCTAACGTTATATTGAATAACAGTGGCAATAGTGGACAGCCTTGCATTGCTCCTGGTCTTAGAGGGAAAGTTTTGAGTTTTTCACCATTAAGGGTTTGTCATAGATGGCCTTTATTATGTTAAGGTACTTTCCTTCTATACTGATTTTGTTAAGTGTTTTTTTTTTTCATAAATGGATGCTGTATCTTGTCGAAGGCTTTTTCTGTATCTATTGATACGATCATATGATTCTTATTTTTTAATTTATTCATGTGGTGTATCACATTCATTGATTTGCTTATACTGAACCATCTCTGTTTCTCTCGGATGAAGCCACTTGATCGTGGTGTATCATCTTTTTAACATGTTGTTGTATTCAGTTTGCTAGTATCTTAGTATCTTATTTAGAATTTTTGCATCTGTATTCATAAGAGATATTGGTCTGTAGTTTTCTTTTCTTGTGTTATCCTTACCAGGTTTTGGTATCAGAGTATTGTTAGCCTCATAAAATGTGTTGGGAAGTATTGCCTCCTCTTCGATTTTTTGGAATAGTTTGAGGAGAATAGCTATTAAAACTTCTTTGAATGTTTGGTAGAATTCACTGGTGAAGCCATCTGGTCCTGGATCTTTATTTTTTTGGTATGTTTTTGCTGATTGTTTCTATTTCCATTTTGCTGATCGGTCTATTTAGATATTCCAGATATTCTTGATTCAGTCTAGGAGGATTGTATTTTTCTAGTTACTGGTCCAATTCTTCTAGATTATTAAATTTGGCATTATATACTTTTTCATAGCATTTTTGCATGATCCTTTGTGTTTCTGCAATGTCAGTCATAATTTGCCCTCTTTCATCCCTTATTTTGTTTATGTTTGTCCTTCCTCTTTTTTGCTTAGTGAGTCTAGCCAGGGATTTGTCAATTTTATCAGCCTTCTCAAAGAACCAGATCCTTGTTGTATTTAATTTTTCTATTTTTTTTTGTTTTCAATTTCATTTATTTCTACTCTAATTTTGATTATTTCTTGCTTTGCTGACTTTGGGCTTCATTTGTTCTTCTTTCCTAGCTTTTCAAGATAGAGTATTAAGTTGTTTATTTGAGCTTGTTCTTGTTTTGGGAGAAAGGCCTATAATGACATGAACTTTCCTCTAATGGCCTCTTTTGACGTGTCCTAAAATTTTTGACATGTTGTATTATCATTATCATTCATTTCTATGTATCTCTTGATCTTGCTTATTTCTTCTGTGACTCAGTTATTCTTCAGTAGCATGTTGTTTAATCTCCACATATTTGTGGATCTTCCTGTTTTCTTTTTGCATGATCTCTAGTTTCAAAGTATTATGATCAGATAATACGGTTGGTATGATTTCAATCCTTTTATATTTACTGAAGTTATATCTTTTTCTCAGTATTTTATCGATTCTTGAGGATATTATATTCCATGTGCACTAGAGAAGAATGTAAAAGCAGCTGTTTGGGATGGAATTCTCTGTAAATGGCAATTATGTCCCACTGATCTAATGTATCATTTAAGGATGTGATTGCCTTATTGATTTACTGTTTTTATGATCTGTCCAAATCTGACAGTGGGGTATTTAGGTCCCCTACTGTGATAGTGTATTGATCTGTTTCTCCCTTTAGTTCTGTTAGTTATTGCTTTACATATTTCAGGGCTCCTTGATTAGGAGCATTGATACTAATAAGTGTTATGTCTTCTTGGTGCACGATTCTCTTTATCATTATCAAGTGTCCCTCCGTATCTTTCTTTACCCTCTTTATTTTGAAGTCTATTTTGTCCAAAATTAGTAACACTACTCTCACTTTTCTCTGAATGCCATTTCCTTGAAATAACCTTTTCCACCCCCTCACTTTGAGTCTATATTTGCCTTTGGAGCTGAGATGTGTCTCCAGCAGGCAGTGTATAGTGTGATTTTGTTTTTTGATCCATTCTGCAACTTTGTGCTTTTTTATTGGTGAGTTCAGTCCATTTACATTTAGGGTGATTATTGAAATATGAGGTTTCTTATAGCCATTTTATCTCTTGCTTTCTAGTAGCTCGGTGTTTCCATTGCTTCTTTCTTTTTGTGTTTCTGTTTTCTTTATTTTGGTTAGCTTTTGTGAGTTTTGCCTCTGATCCTTCCTGTTTTATGTTATTTACTTCAGTTCTGAATCTTTTCTGTGTGGTTACCAAATATGAAAAGTATAGATAAATATATACAGTCTTCTATTTTCTTCTGTGTGCGCCTTATTGCCTTTTCCCTTTGCAAATTTGGATCTTGGAATCTTCCTCTTTTCTATCATTGCTAACTCAATTTGACTCTATTTATGTTGAATGTTCATTATTATCTTGCTATAGTAATTCTCTTATTATTTAAGCTTATAATGCTCTGTTCTTAGTAAGGGTTGTACTCTTCTGTCTCTATTTGCCTGATAATCACTTTACTCCTAATTATGCATTTTTGTTTTATTTTGTTATTTTGTTTTAGATGAGCTGACATCTTTCAGTATTTTCTATAGTGCAGGCATCATAGTGGAGAATTTGCTCAATTTTTATATGTCTGGAAAGGTCATAACTTTTCCTTTATATCGAAAGGAGAGCTTAGCTGGATACATTATTCTAGGCTGGTAGTTCCTTTCACTTAATAGTTTAAATATTTGATTCCATTCCTTTCTGGCTTGTATGGTTTGAACTGAGAAGTCCGATGATAATCTGTTGGATTTTTCTTTATATGTTACCTTGGCTGCCTTGAAAATTCTGTCTTTGTCATTAATTTTTGATAACTTTAATACAATGTGTCTTGGTGAAGGCCTTTTTGGGTTGAGATAATTGGGCATTCTGTTAAGTTCTTGAATTCCAAGCTGCAGCTCATTTCTTAGATTTGGGAAATTCTTGTCCACTATTTGTCTGAAAATGCTTTCTAGTCCCTGCTCCTTTTCCTCATGTTCCGTAATGTCCATTATTCTTATGTTTCCTCTCCTGTGTGTATCAGCTAGTTTTTGTATTTCTCTTTCCTTATTTTTCATTCTTCGGTTTCTCTCTTCTTTCTTCTGATGCATTTCTATATTTCTGTCTTCGATATCACTGATCCTTTCCTCCATTTGTTTGTCTCTATTTTCCAAGCTTGCTATTTCATTTTTCAACTCTTGCAGTGTGTTCTTCATCTCCAGAAATTCTGTTTGGTTCTTTTTGAGGACTTCAGTCTCCTTGCTAAGTAACTCATTCTGCTTATCTAGTAGCTTTTTACGATTCCTGTTGTTCTTATTCATAGATCCCAAGCTCAGGTGTGTTGTTGTGCAGTTTGGGTGTTTTTGTTGAGTTTTAGATGTTCGGCTTATTGTTTTTGTCAAGGAGAGAAATCTGGGGACATCTTTTATTCTGTCATGTTTATTTTGTCTTTCATAAATAAAAGTTGAAATAAAAGATTGTTTAATATAAATTTAAATAGAAGTCAATCCCCCAAATTCATATGTATAATTTTATTTTCCAAATTAATTAAAGAAGATATCATTTTATCTACTTGGTTGTTTGCATTCTACCCAACTTCATTCCAACATATACTACAGTGAATTGTTATATGTGTATGTAAACAGAAGTTATGTTCTTATGGAATATTTGTATTTAATTCAATAAGGACTTACTGAGTATCTACTATAGTGTCCATTCATTGCAGAAAAATACAAAGAAATTCAATACCAATAAAAGCATTAATACCTCTTACATATATATATACATATATGTGTGTGTGTGTGTGTATGTGTGTGTGTGTGTGTGTGTGTATACACACACACACACACACACACACATGCGCACACACATTCCATATATTCATTTAACAAAAAAAGATCCAGATAAAGTGATATAGGGGTGAGTCAAAGAGGGAAACAGCACATCTGAATAAGGTGGAAGATAAGATAAATTATTATGTTGTTTGAACTGGGTCTTCTGTGATGGATAAGATTTCACAGGCAGATATTTAGGTGAAAAGAATATGGGGAGGCAGAGTATCATTCCGGGCATGATTAAAGCTAAGGAGAAGGGAACAGAACTTGTTGAGATGAATTAGTTCAGAATTGCATCAATGTGTAAGTTAAAAAAAATTGATCACAGTGCCTGAAACACATAGGGTTCATTTGTCTCATGTAGTGAGAAGTTCTAAGGTAGGTGGTTGCTGGTGTTGGTTTAGCAGGTCAAGAAGGTGAAGGCTGTTTGTAATTCTTTTGATATTTTCCTCATGGGCCCAAGATGTCTGTTGGATCTTTAAGCATCACATTCAAATATCAAGCAATGTTTAGGAGGAAGGGTCAAAGGCAAAAGGTTTTTCCAAAAGCCCTACCCCATGATTTCTGCTTGTGTCTCATTGTCCACCTCTATCTGCAAGTTACTAGGAAGTATAGATATTTTTAGCTGGGCATATTATTACAATGAACAGGAAGGGGAGAAGATATATAGGTAGTTAGCAGTCTCTGCAACAAAACAGAAAACAAGTTTGGCTTGAGCATGAAGAGTTGAGATACCACTTTTTATTTATTTATTTATTTATTTATTTACTTACTTACTTACTTACTTATTTACTTACTTGCTTATTTTATTATGGTGACATTGGTTAATGAAATCCAGTAAGTTTTAGGTGTACAATTTAACAGTAAGACACAAACACACACATACACACACATATTGCATTGTGTGTTTACTTCCCATAGTTAAGTTTCTTTCTGTCACCACATATTTCACCCCTTTTAACTGATATACTCCCTCTCCCCTTCCCCCTACCCTCTGGTAATCACTAGTCTATTTTATATATGAGCCAACGGGTTTATACAGAACAAATAGGTATTTCCTGTGTCTGACATCATTTTTGCTTTTCTGTAGTTTTCCACTTATTTGCCTGTATTGAAATTGATGATAAGGGTTGAAGGAACTCTGAGAGCAAAGAGGAAGAACACCTTCAGTTGTTCAGGGAAGACTTCCCAGGGTGAGCACACCAGAACTATGCCTGGTGGATGGGTATAGTTTAAGACTAGTGGGTGAAGGGTAGCTTAGGCAAAGTCCCAGAGGTGAGATGGAGAATTCTGAGAATTGTAAGCATTTCATGCTAGGTAGTACAGAGTGTAATATAGATATGGTGAGAAAAGAGGATGGATAGATAGGAGTCAAATCGTGAAAACTTGTAAGCTATGGTAAGGGTTTGCACTATATCACTAGTTAACAAAATAGTAACAAAAATATTTTCTTAATTACTTGCTTAATCTCTGCTGTCTTTTTCAACAAATTTTATAAGAGCATCTTGTTTACCTTGTTCACCTTGTTCACCAGTATTCCTATAGCCTAGCATTGTGCCTGGCCCCTGAGGCCTACCCAATGAATCGACGTTATTCATGGAATAAAATGTGAAAACCTTTGGAGTAAATGTACTGTGATATCTTTGTCATTGCAACTCTATATCCTTTAAGCTGAGGTCACTTAAACTACACATGTAGATGACCCCCTATGTTAATCCTGGACTTTCAAGAAGCAAGGAAAAATGTAGGATTAAAAGCACAAAAAATTTATTGGAATAAACTGTGGTGATAGAAAACTGGAAGGGAGCCAGGGGAACCTGGGTGAGCCACTGGTATGCACTACAATGAAATGCAAGTCTGACCTTGAGTGAAGGAGAGAAGGAAGGAAGGGAGGGATGAAGGGAAGTGAGGTAGGTAGGTGAGAAGGAAGTGTCTTAACCTACATGCAGTTCTAAGGAACATTTTGCATGGCCATCAGGGAGTCCTCAAGATAATGTCACCAGTCAAAAGAGTCCAATGTCTCCCAAGAACAGGTCCTGTCTACTATCCCTGCTGTGCTCATTCACTGACTAGGAGCAGCCTGTGGGACATGTAGCATAGATACAAATGCAGTGATAATTTCAGAGCATAGCAGCAGCTTAGTCATTCTTCCAGCAATCAGAGATCAGAGGCACACTATTGTGGCTGCCATGCCTGACAACCCCAACATTATCAGCTGAGCTCCTGTCCTGCTTCATGTCTTCCCCATATTCTAGTTGCTACCTAGAATATGGATGGTATACCTATATATTGTTTTTACCTTCTTCCCTGTCTTCAAGTCATACTTTATAACTTTCCTCTGTAAACTCAGTTACATATTGCCCTGGGACTAAGGTCTGCTTTCTTCCTCAAGTTCTTCTATGGATTAGGAATCTGATCCTAAACCAGAGCACTCATGGCTAGCTCCTCAATCCCAATAGGCAAATATCCCTTTCCCAATGTCCATCTGCCTGTTGCCTGTCTTCACTATAAGATATTTTTAAGGGTAAAATTCTATCTTATTAGCTTATCAAAACTTCTTGGCTCCTGGAACCCCAATAGTCAGATATACAATTAACCTAGGAGGTTAAATAACTTACCCAAGGCCACACACAAAAAATGGCAAAGCTGGGGTTAAACCAGGGCTGTCTGATTTTAAAGTGTACTTTCTAAACCGCTAACTGACACTGCCTCTCTTTCAAGAACTAGCTGCACTGTATTGTGACTGTTTGTTTTTCCACCCCTTCCCCAAGATGAGAGCTTCCTAAGGGTCGTAGTCAAGACACTGATATCTAGTGGGCACTTAATAAGTGTTTTTGAAATAAAAGAATAAAGTGAGAAATGAACGAACAAATGAAACTTTAACAATCAAGTTGCAGTCATTCCAGTCTGGCCCTCAGTTCTTCAGTTTCTGAGGGCTTTGCAGCTCTGAGAGGTTCTGACTCTGGGAATCCATACATATCCCAATGCAACCATTTAATAGTGATACCAGAGCTGCCAGAACAGCACTTTTCATTTATCTAAAACCCTGAGCTGCTGACTGATTCAATAAAGACTTTAAATAGTTGAAGCTCTAGAAATGTGAGAAATATGATGCTTTCTGCCCAATAAGGAAGAAAAAGTCAAACCATGGGAATTCTAAGATATGTTTCATCTTGGTGAACTGGGATTTGCACAAAGGGCCAGGGTGGTCATACTGCCTGGAGGCAGTATCCAGTGTCTCCAGACAGGAAAGGAAATGACAATAACTTTTGACGAGAATAGAAGGACAAATAATGATCTTTTGAAAAGCATGTAAATTAGCTGTGCTTAGGAAGCTTGTAATTACTCAGAGCAGGCAAGGGTCCTGTCTGGCAGCCCAACTCTTTCTTACAGTTAAGCTAAATAGATTCCACATTGTTCCCTTACCCTGGACCTTCATGTGTACCATGGGTTCAGTATAGAGCTTAAACATGAAGAGCCTCTTTGTTCTGCAACTGGCTCTTCTACACAGGCCACGTGGCCTTAAGAAGCATTGATGATCTGA
>CM053505.1:68431279-68504037 GCA_028627145.1 Eidolon dupreanum
GCCATCTGAATGGGAAAATATATTTGCAAGCAACACCTCCGATAAGGGCCTAATATCCATAATATACAAATGGAGTCATATAACTCAATAACCAAACCAAACAAAAAACAATTGATCCAATCCAAAAATGGGCAGAGGACCTTCTCCCTAGAGGACATACAAATGGTGAACAAATATATAAAAAGATGATCAACATTGCTAGCTATTAGGGAAATGCAAATCAAAACTATAATGAGATACCATCTTACATCTATTAGAAAGGCTGTAATCAACAGGATGAATAATAACAAATGTTGGAGAGGATGCAGAGAAAAAGGAACCCTCATACATTGCTGGTGTGACTGCAAATTGCTACAGCCACTATGGAAAACAGTATAGAGATTCCTCAAAGAACTAAGAATTGATCTATCATATGACCCAGCAATTCCTCTACTTGGTATTTACTCCCAAAGACTTGAAAACTCATATCCATAAAGATATTTGCACACCAATGTTCATAGCAGCGTTATTTACAGTGGCCAGGACGTGGAAGCAACCAAAGTGTCCTATGATAGATGATTGACTAAAGAAGTGGTGGTACATATATACAGTGGAATATTACTCAACCATGAGAAGAGATGAAATATTGCCATTTGCCACAACATAGAAGGACCTTGAGATAATCATGCTAAGTAAAATAAGCCAGACAGAAAAAGTTCAAATTACATGGTATTCGTCATATGTGGTATATAAACCTAAAAGCAACAAATGGACAAGACAAATGAACAGAGACTCATGGACATGGACAATAGAGTAGTGGTTACTAGAGGGTAGAGAGGAGGGGGGAAGGAAGAGGTAGACCAGGAAAAAAATTAAAATCATTTCTTCAATTAAAAAATAAATAAATAAATCTCTATTTTGAACTTGAAATACATTTAGCCACCTGCCTACTAGGTACCTCCAGTAGTTTGTTCCATTTGTATCTCTAAATCAACACGTGGGAAACCTAACTTATATTCTCTTCTCAAAACTACTCATCAACCAGTGTTTCTTATATCAGTATCTGCTTAGTTGTCCAATCCAAAAATCTTGATGTCATTCTTGACTTTCGCTTCCCAGACTTCCCATTACTAATTATCAAGAACTGTCAGTTCTACCTCCTAAGTACTTATTGACTCCATCCACTCCTCTCTGTCTCTACTGACACCATCATCTCTCTCCTAAACTGCTACAGTAGCCTCATAATTGGTCAACCTACCTTGATCTTTCCACTGTGCACATGCAGTCAGAGGGATCTTTCTTAAGCCCAAACTTGATTGTATCATTCTCCTGCTTAAACACTTCAGTAGCTTCCCAATACCAATTTGGATTAAATTCAGTCTTTGACATGGTTCTATAATGTTCTTCCTTAGCTCACCCCTGCTAATTTCTTCAACAATCTCTCTCCAAAATCACTCACTCAGACCATGACTTCTTTCAGTAGCTTGAGTGGTCATAATTTCTTTTCTTGCTGAATCACCACATCAGGTGTTTCCTACTTGGATCACCTCCCTGCCTCTCATTTAGATAATCCTAACTCATCTTGTAGGTCTGGTTTAAACATCATTCCTTCTGCAAAACCTTGCAGGCCCCTCATGTGTGGGATAGGTGGCCCTTCTTATGTGCTACTTTACTACCCTATGTATCCCCTATGTTGAATTTAAGAAATTGTCTTGTAATTGAAAGTTTACTCGTCTTTCTTCTCCTAGACTACAATCTCCATGAGGTTGTTTTCAGGCCTCTGGTGTTAAGTACATAGCAGATTCCCAAGAAATATTTGTGGAATGGAATGGAACTAAATGTCACCAAGGATTCTCACCAAATGCAAGGCTTTTATTCTCATTTTTAATCTTTCTGAGTACTAAAATTATTTCATCCTTCCCTGTCTTCTTAAAATTATTTTTCTTTGTTTTCAAGGACAGCATTATGTGTGAATTACCTTTCTCCATCTTTTAGAATTTCTAGTCCTTCTTGTTTGACCTCTTTTATGTCCTTTAACTTTGAATTTTTCCCCAAGATTCTGTTCTTCATCTTTCTGTCTTTTTTATTCATATTCATTGTCTTAAACATAATAGGCATTCAAAAAATATTTGTTTCCTTCATTCCCTTATTCTCCAAAAACTCATTTAATCTCATGGCTTCAAGTATCTCCTAGATCCACATTTTGATCTGGGAAATTCAGTGGAGTTCTGGTCACTTGATACCACAAATGAACTACAAATAAAAACCATGACGTTCAACCACAATACAGTTGATTCTTGCAATATAATTTCTGTATTTGCCAATTAATACCAAGAATCTCCTAATCATAGGGGCTTCATGCACCAGCATCTCTAGCTTCCTCATTTCTTTATACCATGTACATAATTAGCCAGCAAATATTATACAATTTCCTTTGAAATGTGTCTCATGTATTGATTCTTTTCTCTCTTTCCCCCACTTTTATTATTCTGTCCTCATCTCTTTACCCATAGATTGCTATAATAGACTTCTTCCTAGTTGACCTTCCTGACCTCAATCTCATCCACTTTCAGATCTGTTTTGTATACTGCTGCCAGACTAATCATTCATACACACTCTTCTCATAGCCTGAGGCTGTTCATACATACACTTAATAAATATGAGAACACAAATTCACTCTCCTTTCGAGAACTTATAGTGGCTATAAGTCATCTGCTAAGTCCAAATTCCTCTTTCTGCTTTTTTTCTTTCTCTCTGGCCCTAACCAACTTTTTCAGTTCTAACACAATTCCTTACTGTTCTTCTATACATCCTACTTTTCTGACTTGTTGAACTTCTTGACTTTCCCTAAATACATCCTAATTCATTCCATTGCCCCCGTTGGTTCCTCTACCTTGAGCGAACGTAGTGCCCTATCAGTGCTAGAAGCCTAACATTTTAATAAGTGAATTAAAATGTTACTTTCTCTCTTACCTTAGTAGAATTAATGCTTACTCTGTTCTCACTTTGTTCCTTGTTTATACTTAAAATATTTATTACTTTCTTCCTGGTATCATAGTAATGTGCATATCTGAACTGAAAACTCCACATGATCACGGACTTTTACTTGTTCATCCTTATAGCCCTTGAATCATCAAAAACAGTGCCTGCAATACACCTACTAGGTACTTGGTAAATATTTGAATTGACTTGGCCATACCTGCAAGTTTCTTACCCACCCTATTCTCTCTATCCCTACTCTTGGTTTCTACTTATTTAATAGTCAGGCAGCTCTCTGAATAAAATTCATCCTAACACACCCAGATCTGGTGAGACTCTCCCAGTTTCAGCAAAAACAGCTTCTGGGTGTCTGCCTAATTTCCATGACTCACCATAATCTGGCTAGCCCATTTATGTAACTTTGTTTCTCATTTGTTTCTAAGCATGTGTCCTCCATTCCACATTATGTTAAAACTTTCAGCTCAATCTTTATTCACACTGTTACCTATTCCAGAAATAGTCTTCCCTTATTCTGTTCAAATCCTCCCCAAACTTCAGACCCAGTTTAAGTCTTACTTTATTCAGGATGCCATCTTTGACTATTTAAACTTATGTTTATCTCTCCTGTGTCTGAATGCTTATGTCAGAGATAACATAATATATTATAGTATTCTCAAATTCCTTTATGCATATGTCTTTCCTCAGCAAGTGTATTTATTATTTTGGGCAAGGATCATGTTTTAATCTCTTTTGATATTGTGCTGATGATTATTATATTGATAAATCAACAAAGTTATTTTATTCCTTATTGCTAATTTCTCATGAGTTGAAAAAAAAACCTTAGATCTCAACAGCCTATTTTTGCTTGTAAAAGAACTATAAAACCAGGTTTGTGAGAAAAACCTAAATATTGGTCAATATTATTCAAAATGATGGATTTTTAAAAATCAATTTTTGTACAACTTAATCAGAGTTTGTTTGCAGTTAAACTAGCTGGCTATCTTGCAATAACGTAAGGGAGCTGGGAGAAAGAGTGAATTAAAAATGGTTGATTTTTGTGGCAATTTATGAAACCTGGCTGAACAAGAGTCCAATAAATTAGACTCATCATTTTTTAAATTATAAGATAAATGATAAAGCCTAAGTTTCTGGTGATTAGAGCATACTAGGACTAAAATCTATGTAAATGATATTCGAACTCTCATCATATATTTAGTCCATTCATGTATTTAAGGGACCATTTGAAAGGTTGGATAACTAGGCCTAGTTTGACCCAGAGAGATGTGTATAAGCTCCATGTATGACACAAGGAAGAGCTAAAGTGCAGAGTTGAACAAAAATCACAGTGGAACTAAGGCTGTGTGTGAATTGCACACTGTATTTGCAGGAAATGCAAGAAGGGAGAAAATAGCATTTCTCTTCTCTTATTTCTTTATTTTTAGGTTCTTTTCTCATTGTAAAGCATCAATTTCTGCTTAAGCATTTTGATATTTTTCTAAGATTATGAACTAGTTATGTTAACTACATTTGAATTTTCTTACTATTCCTTTACAACCACTATAATAAACTATGCTATTGGCTATGTCAGAAGGCAGATGAGATCAGACACTTTATGGAGGTCTGGTTTACTTCTTACAGTCACTCATTTCTATATATTTTTTATATTAATGAGAGTAAAAAGATGTATTCTTTCTTTGGTCTCTGTTTTGTCTTTTCCAGCTGCCACAGAATGTGAAATATTTTATCGAAGTTTCTCTGAAAGACTTTAACCCTCAACAGTCACTAACCAATGCTTTAAATGGGTCACTTCAGTCATTATTTTCTTACAGCCCACCAGTAGCTAGTTATAAGCTAGCTAGTAGCTAGTAGCTAGTTGACTAGAAATGTTCCCTCAATGTAATAAAGCTTTCTAGTTTTAAAAAAATAGAACACCTAGAAATGATGGCCATACAGAAGCTTGAACATGAATGTTCATAGTAACATTATGGATAATAATCAAGAAATGGAAACAACTCAAATGCCCATCAACTGATGAATGGATAAACAAAATGTTATATCTACACAGTAGTATATCATTCGGTAATGAAAAGATAGATGCTACGAGATCAATAAACCTTGAAAACACTATGCTAAGTGAAAGAAGCCAAGCACAAAGGACACTTGATTCCATTTATATGAATTGTCCAGAATAAGCAAATTCATAAATAGAGAAAGCAGATCAGTGATTGCCAGGGCTTGGGGGAAGGGATGAATAAGGAGTGACTAATAACAGATATGGATATTCTTTTAAGGTAATAAAAGAATTCAAATTAAATTGTGATAATGGTTGCACAATTCTGTGAATGTACTAAAAAACTTTAAATCGTACATTTTAAGTGGGTGAATTTGTATGTTATGTGAGTTATATCTCAATTAACAAAAAATTGGAAACCACCTTTTGAAGATAGAGCTAGATCTCAATTTTAAATACAGGTGTTCCTCTACTTCCAATAGGTCTATTGGGATGTAACTCCATCATAAGCTGAACATATAGTTAAGTCAAAAATGCATTTAATACACCTAACCTCCTGAGCATTATAGCTTAGCCTATCATACCTTAAATGTGCTCAGAACACTTACATTAGCCTATGACTGGGCAAAATTATCTCTCTGCCATTGCCCAGTATCACAAGAATCATACCTCATATCATTAACTCAAGAAAAGATCAGAATTCAAAATAAGAAATATGGTTTCTACTGAATGTATGTGCTTTCACACCACCGTAAAGTCAAAAAATCACAAGTAGAACCATTGTAAGTTGGGGACCACCTCTACTGGTTTTGCATCAGAATCTTCAAGGTGGAGATCCAAAATCTGCATTATTAAAAATTCCTGGGTGATTATTATGCAAAACTAAAGTCTGAAGATCATTTAATTAAAAGATACCTTGCACTATCTTTATAAGATATAACTGCAAATTTCTTTACTGAGGGAGAGGTTGTAGCTACTCTTAAGTGAATAATACTCAACTTCTTTGTTTTTTTTTCTGTTGTTATTGTTGTTGTAGTTTTTGGTATTTAAGTTTTGATGGATCCTTATTCATGCCTACTTTCAATTTTCAAACCAAGTTTCTTTTATTCCTCTGGGAGAAATCATGAAAACATAGGAACCACCAATACTGTTTCCTACTAAAGTCAGACAGTTGTTAGCACTTTCACTTCTGAATGCATTAGTAGAAAAATAGTTCAAATTTTCTTTCTTCCACAGCTAAGGAGAGAAAAACAAGATTAAGCATCATAAAGCAAGTTAGAATTGTGAGTGAAGTCAGAATGTAACAATTCTTGGTCTTAAGTCACTTATGCCCAGCTGTCATTGTACATCTATCTGTAGTACTGATTTCCTAAAAGACATGGAATGATAACTGTATATCACATTATAGTTCTATAAAGAAAAATGTTTCTTTTCCCTATAGAATTTTAGGGATTAAAGTTCTCCCTTTTATTGTGCTTACTTGAAAGGAAAAAGAACAAAAAACAAATTCTGTATAATATTCAAAGCAGTGGATCAGTACTATTGGCATTTGGGAGCTGAATGAATCCTCTGAATATCACAGAAAAATCCTTTCCTATTTGGCAATTCCAGTTGATCTTAGTTATCTTATTATCAGAAGTAACTGATCAAACTGGATTAACATTTGATGGGTGACTGACAATGGACTAATCGTAATAATCATATAGAAACAATTTAGGGAAGTATTGGGTAAATATAGCATGAATTTATAAATCTTGTATATATTTCACATTGATGGAGTTATTGTGCTGTTGGCTATCTAATAATTCATATGGTAAAAATGCTATGTCACTTCTTTATCATAATTGTTTTTCAAATAAAAAATGGTATCTGCAGAACATACTTTAGGACATTTTACTCATATATGAGAAAAACATTTATTTTCTTATTTCTTGAAAATGTAAACTAAATATATGAAATTTAAATGAACAAAGAATAGGGTTTAATTAAATGTAATTACCTAAAATTTGATTTCACATGTGAATGATTAGAAGCAGTTAATGTTCATATAATCAATGAAATTCAATAAATTTTCATTGATCACCTCTGGTGATGCCAGAAAGTACTCTAGGTAGACATTATGCTATTAGATGAATAAGACATGGTTCTTGACCTTGAATTCAGTGGAGGAAGTAGGCAGTTTCACTTATAAACTATATCTGTGATAATATTATGGTTCTAGGAACTGAAAAAAACCTGGAAATGAAATAATAGATTATATATTTACACTTGGAAAGATGAAAAGCTAAAAACCTTATCTTTCATAAAATTCACAAAAATATATAAACCATGATAATAGCATGAAATTCCAAATGCTATGTGGTAAATAATGTTGATACTTGGATAAACTATTCCCGATAATTGTAATAGTTGAACATACAGGTTGAAACATGTCCTGTTACTCTTAGAGAATTCTCCACATTTCTGGCATTTTCATAAGTCTAAATTTATTATCCTAGCACTTTGTAATTAAGGTATTTAACACTTAACTACTGAAGCCTAAAAAAAAGAAAAAAAATAATGAAAATACCAACAAATCCTGAAAGTCCTCAATTGTTCATATTTCAGTAATTTAAGAAGTGTCTGCTGAAAAAAAAAAGGATCGATAGAGAGATTTTTCAAAGCCTTGAGCCTATAATTAACCTAATGGAAATAACTTTTGTAGATAATGCTGCTCTTTGTTTTGTGAATGAAATTTTGAATATGGCAGATTGTAGTTTCTATCCTTCCCAGTAAGTCTAGCAGTCTGCAGACTAAAGTTTCCTTTACCAGTACTTTTTCCTTCCCGTCCTATATCGCAAAAATTTTTAGATCCTGATATTGGATTTAAGTAAATTTATAGTTGCTCTGATGTGCATTGTAAAAAAAAAAAACAGTTTATTGCAAGGTCCTTTTCAGCTCTCATTGCTAGTAGTAAAGGAAGAAAATTATAAGTAAGTTTTCCTGAATCTGTTCAGAAGCTCAGTTCCAGAAACCCATCATAGGATCAGGCCCTACTCTGGGGAAGCATACATTTGAGAATATCACAAGTGCAATTTAAAATTGGTTTTAATTTAGGTGGCTAATGAAAATAATTTCCTTAAAAAAACTACATAGAAAGAAAAAGTTAAACAAGGAAAATGTCACATGAGCTTTGTAATTTTGAGGCATAAAGTAAGTCTTATAATGTTTTTCAGTTTCCTCTAAAATATTTTAGAACAAAGACAATCTGAGTAAATTTTGAAAACCAAAATTCTATTTCCAGCTACGCATCTACTTTTTTAAAAGTAAACTTGATTTTTAGAGTATTTTCCAGTTCATAGCAAAATTAAGCAGAAAGTAGAGAGTTCCCATATACCCCCTGCCCACACGCACACATGGCTCCCCTACTATAAACATCCTGCACCATTTGTTATAGTCAATAGACCTACAATGACATATATTTATTATTCAGGGTCTATAGTTTGTATTAGAATTTACTGTTAGTATTGTGCTTTCTATGGACTTTGATAAATATTAAGGACATGTATCCATCATTAGAGTATTTTACAGAAGAGTTTCACTGCCCTAAAAATCCTCTGTGCTCTGCCTATTCATCCCTCTATATCTACTTTTAAAAGGCCAACTGTTCCATATCTCTTATCTGTCAAATCCAGAGTTTTTGAACCTTAGACTCCACAGTTGAGACCAGATAATTCTTTTTGTTTTTAAAGGTAATATCTTGTCCATTATAGACTGTTTAGCAGCGTACCTTGTCTCTACCCAATAGATGCCAGAAGCACTACAACCCTCAATTTTACAGCCTCAAATGTCTCCAGACATTGCCAAATATTTCCTAGGAGCAGATGGCAAAATTGTACCCTGTTGAGAACCACTGGCCTAATCTAAGACCTACTCTACTTTCAAGGCAATATCTGTATTCTTCTATTACAACTTGTACAGTTAGTCATTAAATGCCAGTCAAAAAATATATATTCTGCCTGTTATGTGCTTGGCAATAGCCAGCCAATGGCTGTTGAAATTTTTATTTATTAGAAGTGTTAGGTCAGAGCATGAGCTGTTACAATAAATGTAAAAAAATATATATCTACATGTGGTAGCTACATTGAACCTTGAAGCATGATTAATCAAATCAATTCAGCTATCTTAATGATCTTGTGACCATTCACAGTAACATTAACCCAGAGGGAAAATGCATTGATTGATTTGCACGATTGCTTAACTGATTGGACCTGCTATGTTGTGATCTGGTTCAGTAGTCACACACAAGTTAGGGACTGTGCCCCTGCAGAGAAATAGTTCTGAATAATTAGCCAGGGGAGGTTGATTCTATATAAATCTCCACTCCCACTCCAATTATACCACCACTTGCCTGTGATAGCAGGGCATTTTGCCTGATTTCCATGGACAATTGCCATAAGTGCCCCTCAGTTCTGTACATAGAGGCAGGACTGATCATAATCAGGAAACTTTCTGATTTGGTCAGTACCTGTGATGTTCTGGTCATTAAATTGAAATGTAGCTTAGCAAGTATGATTTGAGATTTTTATTTGGAGATTTCCTTGTAAAGCAGTCATTTAGTTTATGAAACAATTGGCAGAAATGAAAAAGGGAATTGAAGTGGTAGACCATGGGACATATTAACAAAATAATTATATTTGAATATGTCTCAAATTATGTTTTTTCTCCTTCTCTTTCTCCTCCTTTTTAAAAAACAAAATACAGTCATTTTGATTTCCTATCAGTTTTGTTTATTTGGAATTTTTATGACGGTTCAAAAATATATAAATTCAGAATTAATTCATTAAAGACAGTTTGCAGATTTCCAATCAAGATGGCAGAGTAGGTAAATTCTGTGCATGCCTCCTCCCAGGACCGCCTTAAAATTGCAACGAAATTATGAAACAGTCAACCTGGAGAACAATCTGAAGACTAGCTGAGTAGAACTGCTATAACTGGGGATATAGAAAGGAGACCACATCAAGTTTAGAAGAAATGGTGGAGATGAAAAATGGACTGGTCCTACACCCACATGTGGTGGTTGAGCATCAAGAGGGATATCTCTGCTAAGGAGATCTCCTAGAAGAGCGAGGGGCCCCAGCCCAACACCGGGCCTCCCCAGCCCATGGTTCCAGTGCCAAGAAGAGGAGCCCCACAAAATCTACCTGGAAAAATCAGTGGGGATTCCAGCTGTCTGGGTGAGACAGAAGGCAGATGGTAACAAAGAAAGCCCCTTGAGGGCTAATACACAGACTCACTCACAGGTATTCACCTTGGGCTCTGGAGAAGGGATAGCAGTTGGGAGATGCCAGAGGCATACAGGGAAAGACCAATTTGTATGGCTTCAGGGGGAGTGCTGGAGGGACAGCTGCCATTATTGCTGTGTTGAGTTCTCCTATGCAGCCTAAGGGGGCACCATCATGCCTATGTTGAACCCTCCCCCAATATGGCCCAAACTGAATCTGCATTAGGCTAGTGACATCCATTTGCTCCATCCCATGAATCTCTGAGACCCAGCCTCATCCGACTAGTAAATTGCCCAGTGGCAATTTTGTTATGCGGCAACAAATCCCAGCCTTGTTCTCATCAAGATGTTCCTTCAGCAGCAATCAACATGTCTCAACTTGTGTATGTTGAGAGACACTTTTGGTGGCGGGCAACCAGCCCTGGCTCAAGCTGCAGTATTTCTTGAAAAAATCCCGAGGACCTATAGGCCCCAGGTGGTCAGTGCAGGCCTCACTGGGAGCTGAGACTTTTATGAGCGGCCACTGGTTCAGCATTGGCAAAAAATCTGAATCTGCAGTAACTTGGGGAACACTATGTGCCCCACCCTGGTGTGTCCATGATACCCCACCACATCCAACTCTGGTGCCCCAAGGCTTATTCAGTTGCTGAGCCTTACAGACAGCAGGTAGGCAGCCTCAGGCCTGGAGTGCCATGGGCCTTTTGCTGAGCTGCTTCAGGCCTGGTACTGGTGACAGCTGGCCTTGGTTCACTACACTGTCTCTTTATATGCCTCCAGGTCCAGCTCACATAGCTACCAAACATGGATAACTTTGTAGCTCCTACCAGGTAGCCCTGAGCAGTTACAGGCAACAGCTGAACTTGGCCAGTGTGAGAGCCTCTCTCAAAGGGCCCCAGAATTAATATAGCCATAAGCTGGCATCAGATCTCAAAAGAATACCACCTGATTAGCCCACAAGTGGCACACACAAAAAGTGACCTCAGCAAGCACGTAAGCCCACTAGGGTGAATCATACTCTGTGAAGGCAGTCTGCAAGCAGCAACTCATATGCTGTGGGCAAGAATAATTTACACAGTCATCTGGAGAGTCAGTCCCACCCACTGACATGCCAACAGCAATCAAAACCGACTTACAACAGGAGAGCCCACACAACACACACAAGTGAATAGTGAGATTGTATCACTGGGCCACACAGGAAACATACTACATAAAGCCACACAGCTAAGACTAAGAGACATAACAGATCTACTTAATACATAAGAACAAACACAGATAGGCAGACAAAATGATAAAACAAAGAAACATGTCCAAAATGAAAGAACAGGAGAAAACATCACAAAAAGAACTAAATAAAATGGAGGCAAACAACATACCAGATATAGAGTTCAAAATGCTGGTTATAAGAATGTTCAATGAACTTAGGGGAAGAATGGATGAGCTCAGTGGGAACATAACAAAGAGATAGAAAACATAAAAAAGAACCAGTTGGAAATGAAGAAACCAATAACAGAAATGAAGAATACACTAGAAGGAATTAGCAGTAGATTAGATGAAGTGGAGGATCAAAACAGCAATTTGGAAGACACGGTAGCAGAAAACATACAATCAGAACTGCAAAAAGAAAAAACAATTTTAAAAATAAAGATAGTTTAAAGAACCTCTGGGACAACATCATGAGTAAGAATATTTGTATCATCAAGGTACCAGGAGGAGAAGAGAGAAAGCAAGGGATCGACACCTGTGTGAGGAAATAATGACTGAGATCTCCTGAATCTGGTGAAGGAAATAAACATACAAGTTTAGAAAGTGCAGGGTAACTGGGCAAAATGGCATTGATAATAGAAACTTCACTCATTTCCTTTTGCAACCACATCAAAGTTGAGATAGAAACATGGAAAAAAACAGCAAACAGAGTCACCTGGGGGTCCAGATAAATAGAAGCACTACAACTAGGGAGAGAAATAAATAATTCTGCAACAGTAGGAGGGAGGAGGGTGCAGAGATGCAAGGTTGCCCTGTCCCCAGCTGCAGAGTGATACAGAGGCTACAGCAACTGCAGCCGGCAGCTGCAGATGGCTTTTAAAGGGGCTGTTCCTGAAACCAGACATTTGCGGTGATGGATTGCTTGCTCTGAGTACCAACACCAGGTGGGCTGCTTGGGGGTACCAGGGACTTACAGGGGGACACTGAATTGTTGGAGTGAAGGCTGGATGTGAGGCTTTCTACTGGGCAGAAGTGCTGAAATATCTACTGTTTCGCTGTTGAGACCTCTTCCCTCCCAGTGTGTGGGAGCAGGACCACCATAGCTGAGATATCATCAAACTGGATGAGAGAGGTCACTCCACCCAGATGATTCCCTAAAACTTCACTTACACCAATTTGCAGCCCCACCCAAGTCACATTCAGTTATACCCTTGATAAGCCAGGTGCCACTTGCTGAGCAGAGACAAGACTTACACTGGTGGCAGCTGGCCTTGATTTCTGGCATGGCTTCTTGAGGCATCGATAAGCACAGCATCTGTGGATTGCTTGCTGAATCTTAACAAGTGGCCTTGTCAAATAGGGGCACATGCTGGAGCTAAACTTGGCCTACAGATGAACCTCTTTCAGGACTGTGCCACTGGACACCTACTACACAAACTCACGCTAGTAAGACTGGGAGGCTTAGGAGCTTAGTACATGGAAACAGACACAGAAAAGCAACCAAAACAGGAAGATAGAGAAGCAGAAACCATATGAGAGAATAGAGCAGAGATCCAGGAATAAAGGAGTCAAACAATCTAACAGATGCAGAGTTCAAAACGCTGGTTATAATGATGCTCAATGAACTTAGGGGAAGTGTAGATGAAATCACTGAGAACTTTAACAAGGAGATAAAAAACATAAAAATAGAAATGAAAATTATAAAAGGGAACCAGTCAGAAATGCACAACACATTATCTGAGATGAAGAGGGAACCAACAAAGTGGATAAGAAGAGTATCAAACCACTGTTACAGATGGGGAAGCCAAGGTCGCCCAATCTGAACAGTAAGAAAGAAGAAGCCAAGACTATAATAATAATTTAAGGAGTCTATGGGTCAAAATTAAATGTAAAAATATCTGTGTCATAGGGGTACCTGAAGAGAAAGAACAAGTTTAAAATATATTTGAAGAAACAATGATGGAAAACTTTCCTAACCTGGTAAAAGAAATATATATACAAACCCCCCAAAATAGACATACAGTCCCCCAAAAAGTGAACCCAAAGAGGTTTACACCAAGACACATCATAATTAGAATGCCAAAGGTTAAAACAAAGAGGAAATCTTAAAAGCAGTAAGAGAAAAGCAATTAGTTACTTACAAGAGATTACCCATAAAACTGGCAACCAATTTTCAAAAGAAAATTTGCAGGACAAAAGGGCTTAGCACAAAATATTCAAAGTGATGAAAACCCAGGATCTACAACCAAGAATACTTTATCCAGCAAAACTGTCATTTCAAGTCGAAGGACAGATAAAGAGCTTCCCAGACAAAAATAAACTAAAGAAATTCATCAACACCAAGCCAGTATTACAAGAATTGTAAGAGGGACTTCTTTAAGAAGAAAAAACATATGTCAACATCATGAATAAAGAATGATAATAGCTACATATTTATCAACAAATACCTCAAATGGAAAAGGTTTAAGTTCTCCAACCAAAAAAAGTAGGGAAGATGAATGAATAAGAAAACAAGATCCTTACATATGCTGCCTACAAGAGACTTCAAATTAAAAGACACACACAGACTAAGAGAACGGGGATGGAAAGAGATAATGATGGACCTAGAGGGTATTATGCTGAATGAAGTAAGTCAGATGACAAAGGCAAATACCACATGATATCACAAAACTGTGGAATCTAAAGAACAAAATAAACAATAGTAACAACAAAAATGGAAACATTTTTGAGGACTGCTAGATGGGAGGAGGGTATGGGGATGGTGAAAAAGAGCAAAGAGATTAAGAACTACAACAGATTGATACAGAATATTCATGGAGATATAAAGTATAGCATAAGGAAAATAGTCAGCAATGTTGTAAAAAATATGTAAGGGGAAAAAAGGGTAACTGATTTAGTGGGATAGATCTTTAATCACTGTGCTGTACAACTGAAATGAATATATTATTGTATACCAATTATAATTGAAAAAACTCATTGAATTATACAATGTAAATATGAGCAACTAATTGTCTATTATACTTCAATAAAACTAGGGAGAAAAGCTCTAATAAAAAAGATTTGCAGACCCACACCATAACACATCATAATTAAAATGGCAAAGGTTAAAGACCAAAAGAGAATCCTAAAAGCAGCAAGAGAAAGGCAGGGGTACTCCCATAAGAATATCAGCTTATTTTTCCACAGAAACTTTGTAGGCCAGATGAGATTAGCACAAAATATACAAAACGATGAAAAGCAAGGACCTACAACCAAGACTACTCTACCCAGCAAGGCAAAAAAGAAAAAGAATATAAATATGAATAATAAAATGGCAATAACTATGTACCTATCAAAAATCACTTTAAAAGTAAATGGATTAAATACTCTAGTCAAAAGATATAAGGTAGCTGAATGGATAAGAAAAGAAGACTCATACATGCTCTGTCTATAAGAGACCCATTTCAGACTGAAAGAAAAACTGAAAGTTAAGAAATGGAAAAAAATATTTCATAAAAATAGAAACAAACAAACAAAAAACTGGGGTAGCAAAGGTTATATCAGATAAAATACACTTTACGACAAAGGCTATAATAAGAGACAAAGAAAGACATTACATAATGATAAAGGGATTAATTTAACAAGAGGATATAACACTAATAAACACTTACACACCCAACAGAGGAATATCTAAATATTTAAAGCACATGTTGACAGACATAAAGGGAAAGATCAACAGTAAAACAGTCATAGTATGGGCAGTTAACACCCCATTGACATTAATGTAAAGATCTTTCAGACAAAAAATCAACAAGGAAACAAAGGCCTTAAATGATACACTAGACAAGATGAATTTAATTGATATTTTTAGGGCATTTCACCACAGAGCAGCAGAATATACACCTTTCTCAAGTGTATATTCCAAATTAACATGGAACATTTTCCAAATTAGAGCATATGTTAGGGGGCAAAATAAATCTCAGTACATTTTAAAAAATGGAAATCATATAAAGTGTCTTTGCTGACCACGATGGTGTATGACTAGAAATCGATAACAAGAAAAAATAGAAAAATACACAAATGTATGGAGGCTTAATAACATGCTACAAAACAATGAATGTGTTAACAAGATCAAAGAAAAAATCAAAAGATACCTAGAGACAAATGAAAATGAAAGCTTAATGATATATAATCCATGCGAAACAGCGAAAGCAGTTCAAAGAGGAAAATTCGAAGTAATACAGGCCTACTTAAGAAACAATAAAAGGAGGTTGGGTGGAAGATGGCAGACTAGGTAAAAGCAGGATTCACCTTTTCCCAGGTCCACATTGAAATTACAACCAAATTATAAAATAATCAACATGTAGAATCACCCAAAGTCTAGCTAATCTTAACATGTGTGTCTGATAATATAAAGAAAGAACCATATTGAAACCAGAAGGAAAAGGAAAGCCACAGATAGGACTGGACCTTTCCCTTCAGGTGGTGGAGGATCACCAGAAGGGAGCACAAGGCTGCAGAGGCACCCTTGAAGGAGAGGAAGGTCCTGGCCTCATTTGGGTGCTCTCCAGCTCAGGGGCCTGGCCCAGGGAAGAGGAGATTCCAATAACTCTAACTATAAAAACCAGAGGGGATTCTGGTTGTCTGGGTAAGATGGAAGGAGACTGAAACCCTAGATGCTCCTTTGAAGGACCCACTCACAGGCTCTCTTACCTCTGGACATTTATTTGAGACACTCACCCAGGACACCCACAGTGGGTCAGAGGCTCCAATGGAATTCATACCTAGAAAGTCTGCATTACCTGGTGCCAGAACAAGGGCTGGAAGGGCAGCCAGCATTGTGCTTTAGAACAGGCCCCTTATCAGGCAATCTATACACCACACTTGCTTGACTGTGCAGAGGCCTCCCACAGGGCCATTAGAAAGTGCTGGCCTGAGGAGATCAGCCTGCCTCACTCAGCCTGCAGACTGCCCAGGGCTTTTGTTGCTGGATGGTTGCTACGCCCTGCTCTGCTTCAGGGCCTAGCATTTGAAGCTGGCAGCCAGCACTGTGAGAGATCATTTCTGAGATAGTTTCAGGCAGATCACTGCTTCAAACACAAACTTGGGCAGATCTCGGGGATCTGTGGGACAGTCCCAGACTGCAGCTGGTCTTGCTGTGATATGGGACTGCTGCAAGAACACACGAACTGTTACCAAAGTTGCAACAACTAAGACTGTATTGAACTGACTGCCATTGTCTCCCTGAGATCATGCTCCGCTTTCTATCTACAAATTGCTCCAGGTTGCCCATTGACAGTGAACTCCACCACCCTGCCTCTCCCCGCTGGGTCTCCCAATTCACACAGGGAACAAACTTTGGCCAGCACAGGGTGAGCAATGCACAGAAACCAGTTGCAGGCAGACCTTGGCTGCTACAAGAGTTGCAATATTTCCTTCAGGGAGCACAGGGGTCTGTGAGTCTGCCCCAGATGGAAGCTGGTCTCACTATGATCTATAATGACAGCAGGAACACCCAGGCACAGAAGTTGAAGCAAAACTGAGCCTTAATTGGCCAGATGGCCCTTGACTCCCTGAGCTCCTGCCCCATCCAATACACAAAGTGCCCACCACACATTGATAAGCAGCTGCCCCTGTCCTGGGGTGGCACATTCAGGTCCAAGGCGGGCAGCTGCTGACCTTGCAATTATTGGAAACTTGTACAGGGATCAACAGAGACAGGGCTGGCATGTAAACTGACATTGCCATGGCAGGGGGAAATTTACTCAATAGACCCAGGAGACTTCCAGGGTCCTTGTGCCAAGCAACAAGCATATCACTCAGAGACTCTTCCAGTTTCAGAGATGTATGGGCAACTGTCAAACAGTGTCAGACCTGGCAGAGTATTGATTCCACTGCTAAACTGACCTAGGTCAGGGATGGGGGCTAGCCGACCACTGCCTATAGCATTGTCTCTTCCACTTACCTATAGATACAACATAGGCAACAACCATCTGTGCATCGCTTTGTAGTTCCCACCATGTACCCCTGAGCAATCAAAAGCAGCAGCTGACCTTGGCCTACTGGGGATCCCCTCCCAAAGGGTCACGAAACCAATGCATCTGGAGGCTGGCAGAGCAACTTTTGACTAGTTTCATTAGAGGTACACACAAAGGATGGTTGCAAAAAGTACACAAGCTTCCTAGGGCAAATCCCACTCTATGGGGTCAGCCCTCACACAGCAACTCTAACCCTGGGGGAAAGTTAATTCCCACAATTAGTGAGCCTGAGTGTTAGTCCCATCCACTGATGTACTAACAAAAATAAAGGCTTGGCGATGACAAAAGATCACACAAAACCCACACAATATCACATCCAGAGCCCCCAGCATAGGGGGTCAGGGAGAGTGCACCGGTGGGCCATGCAGCACACCTTTCACATTAGGCTATCTGGCCAAGACTGAGAGATGAAACAAATATTCCTGACACATAGAAACTAAAACTGAGAGGCTAATAAAATGAGAAAACAAAGAAATATGCCGCAAAGGAAACAACAGGAGAAAACTCCAGAAAATATGCTAAATGAAATGGAGGCAAGCAACCTACCAGAGACAGAGTTCAAAATAATGGTTATAAGGATGCTCAACAAACTTAGGGGGAGAATGGATGACCACAATGAGAACTTCAACAGAAGGATAGTAAGCATAAAAAAGGACACAGAAACCATAAAAAAGAACCAGATAAAAATGAAGAATGCAATAACTGAAATGAAGAATACACTGGACAAAGCAGAAGACTAAATCAGTGAACTGGAAGACAATATAGCAGAATATACCCAATCAGTCAACAACAACAAAAAAGAATTTAAAAAAAAATGAGGATAATTTAAAGAGACCTCTGGGACAACATGAAGCATAACAATATCTGCATCATAGGAGTACAGGACAGAGCAGAAAGAGAACAAGAGATTGAGGATCTATTTCAACAAACAATGACAGAATATTTCCCTAACCTGGCAAAGGGATGAGACTTACATGTCCAAGAAGATCAAAGAGTCCCAAACAAGAATTCAAACCCACACCAAGACACATCATAATTAAAAATGCTAAATGTCAAAGACAAAGAGAGAATCTTAAAAGCAGCAAGAGAGAGGCAGTTAGTTACTTATAAGGGTACCCCCATAAGAATGTTTGCTGAGTTTTCAGTGGAAATATTGCAGGCCAGAAGGGACTGGCAAGAAATATTCAAAGTTATGAAAAAGAAGAATCTACACCCAGGAATACTCTACCTAGAAAGGCTATCATATAAATGGAAGGTGAGATAAAGAGCTTCTCAGACAGGATAAATATTAAGGAATTCATCACCGACAAACAAGTATTACAAGAAATGTTAAATGGGATTCTGTAAAAAGACAAGAGGTAAAAAAGAAAATAGAAAAAACAAATACAAATAATAAAATGGAAGTAACTATGTACCTATCAGTAACCACTAAATGTAAATGGATTAAATGCTCCAATCAGAAGACATAAGGTAGAGAGGAGAGAAAAAAATGACGTAGATAATAGAGGCTCTGTTCATCCCTCTGGAAACCAAATTAAAGCTGTGACAGAAACAAGGCTCAAATTGCAATGAAAATCTCCTGGGATCTAGATGAACAAGCCTTACAACTAGGGAGAGAAATAAGAAAGCACCCTGCAACAGGAGGAGGTAGGATGAGGCGAAAATAAGAGTTTGCTCAGTCTCGAGTGGCTGAGTGGAACAGAGGACTAGGCCAGGGCAACTGGCAGCTGCAAACACCTCTTAAAGGGGCTTTGTCCATAAGCAGATTTTTGCGGTGACAGATCTTGTCACTCTTAGCACCAGCATCGGGTCAGGTGCACATGGGGTACCAGGGACTTACAGGGGGACACTGAGTTGCCAGAGTGAGAGCCAGAGGCAAGAATCACTCTGTACAGAAGTTCTGGCAGTATCCATTGTTACTCTGTTGAGCCCTCCCCACTCTCAGTGCATGTACTCAGCATCACCATAGCTGAGACTTCATCTAACTGGAAAGCAGAGGTTGTTCCTCCTAGAGGATTCCCTGAAACTCACTTCCCCTAACTCATAGCCCCACTCAAGCCATATCCAGGTGTGAACTTGGTTAAGTCAGGTGCTCCTTGCTGAGCAGAGCCAAGACTCACATTGGTGGCAGCTGACCACGGTTTCTGGCATGGCCTCTGGAGGCAACTTTAAGCACATTATCTGTGGATTGCTTGCTGAATCTTAACAGGTGGCTCTGGAGGGGCACAGACTGGGGATAAACTTGGCCTTTAGCTGAACCACTCTCAGGACTGTGCCGCTGGACACTTACCACACAAAGCTGCGCTAATAAGACCAGGAGGCTTAAGAGCTTTGCTTAGTATGGAGAAACAGACTCAGAAAGGCAGCCAAAATGGGAAGACAAAGAAGCAGAAACCATAAGATAAAAAAAAGAGATTGAGGAATAATTTAGTCAATCAATCTAATAGATATAGAGTTCAAAACACTTGCTATAAAGATGCTTAATGAACATAGGAGAAGTATAGATGAATTCAGTGAAAACCTCAACAAAGAGATAAAAAAAAACATAAAAATAGACATGGGAAATAGGGAACCAGTCAGAAATGAAGAACACATTATCTGAGATGAGAAGTATATTAAATGGAATAAACAAAGTGAATAAAGAGGATTGAATGACCTATATAGAGGATGGGAAGCCAAGGACACTCAATCAGAATGGCAAGAAAAAAGAAGCCAAGACTCTAACAATAATTTAAAGAGCCTATGGGACACTATTAAATATAAAAATATCTGTGTGATAAGCGTGCTAGAAAAAAAAGATGTTGAGAGATATTTGAAGAAATAATGATGGAAAAGTTCCCTAACCTGGAGAAGGAAATAAACATAAAACACCAGGAAGCTTAGAGAGTCCCAAAAAACCAGGAACCCAAAGAGATCCACACCAATCATAATTAAAATGCCAAAGGCTAAATAGAAAGAAAGAATCTTAAAAGCAGCAAGAGAAAAGCAGTTAGTTCCCTACAAGGGAGCACCCGTAAGACTGATAGCTGATTTCTCAAAAGAAACTATGCAGGACAGAAGGGCTTAGCACAAAATATTCAAAGTGATGAAAACCCAGGATTGACAACCAAGAATATTTTATTCAGCAAAACTAATATTTAGAGTTAAAGAACAGAGAAAGAACTTCCCATACAAATATAAGCTAAGAGAATTTATGAATACCAAGCCAGTATTACAAGAAAAACTGGAGGGACTTCTTTAAGAGGAAAATATATATATCAAAAACAGAAATAAAGAATGGTAATAACTACATTCCTTAAAACAAGTATCTTAAATGGGAAAGAATAGACATGGAGATGTAGAGTATAGCATGGTGAAGATGGTTAATAATGTTGTAATAAATATATAAGGGGGAAGATGGGTACTAGATTTAGTGGGGTGATCACTTTGCAAGTTATGTGGATCTCTGATCACTATGCTATGCAACTGAAACTGGTATATTATTCTATGCCAACTATAATTTAAAAACTCATTGAATTGTAAAATATAAATACAAGCAACTAATTGTCTATTGTATTTCAATAAAACCGGAAAAAATAAGACAAAAGGATAAGAAAACATGACCCATGCATATGCTGTCTACAACCGACCCACTTCAGATCAAATGACACAGACTGAGAGTAAAAGGATGGAAAAAAAAATGAAAAGAAAAAAAAAAGTCAGGGTAGCAATACTTACATCAGATAAAATAGACTTTAAAACAAAGGCTGTAATAAGAGACAAAGAAGGGCATTACATAATGATAAAGGGATCAATAAATCAAGAGAATATAACCCTAGTAAACACATATGCACCCAACATAAGAGCACCTACATACATAAAGCAATTATTGAATGACATAAAAGAAGGGATTAACAGTAATACATCAGAGTACAAGACTTTAACAACCCATTGATACCAATGGACAGATATTCCAGGCAAAGAATCAACAAAGAAACAATGGGCCTAAAAGACATACTAGACCAGATAGATTTAATAGATATTTTCAGAGCATGTTACCCCAGAGCAGCAAAATATACATTCTTCTCAAGTCCACATGGAAAAGTTTTCAGGGTAGACCACATGTTAAGACATAAAACAAGTCTCAATTAACTTGAGAGGAATGAAATCATATCAACAGTCTTCTCCAATCATGATGGTATGAAACTAGAAATCAACTACAAGAAAAAAAACTAGAAAATATGCAAACACACGGAGGCTAAATAACATGTTACTAAACAATGAATGTGTTATCAATGAGATCAAAGAAGAAATCAAAAGATACCTAGAGGCAAATGAAAATGAAAAGACAATGACTCAAAGTCTATGGAACACGGCGAAAGCAGACACATGAAAAAAAAAAACTGAACCACCTTCTTACACCATATACAAGAATAGACTCAAAATGGATTAAAGACTTAAATGTAAGACCTGAAACCATAACACTTCTAGTAGAAAATATAAGCAGTTTTCTTTCTGATATTGCTAACAGGAATTCCCTTTCAGATATATCTCCTCAGGCTAGGGAAACTATAAAAATAAATAAATAATTGTAACTACATGAAACTAAAAAGTTTTTGTACAGCAAAGGAAACCATCAACAAAACAAAAAGACAACCGACTGATTAGGAGAAGATATTCATTAATGATACATCTGATAAGAGGTTAATATCCAAAATATATAAAGAATTCATACAACTCAACAACAACAACAACAACAAAATCCAATTAAAAAATAGGCAGAAGATATGAACAGATACTTTAAGAAGGAGGAAATACAGATGGCCAATAAATATATGAAAAGATGCTCAAGATCAGTAATCATCAGAGAAATGCAAATTAAAACCACAATGAGATATCACCTGGCACTCGTCAAAATGGCTATCATAAATAAATCAGTGAACAAGTGTTGACAAGGATGCAGAGAAAAGGGAACCCTCATACATTGTTGGTGGATTGTAAATTGGTACATTTGCTATGAAAACAATCTGGAGGTTTCTCAAAAAATTAAAAAGGGATATACCTTTTGACCCAGCAATTGCACTTCTGGGTATTTATCCAAAGAAAACCAAAACGATAATTTCTAAAGATCTATGCACCTCCATGTTCATGGCAGCACAATTTACAATAGCCATGATATGGAAGCAACCTAAATGCCCATCAATGGACGATTGGATAAAGAAGTTATGGTTCATAAATACAATGGACTATTATTCAACCATTTAAAAAAATGAAATCTTACCATTTGCAATGACATGGCTGGAACTAGAGGTTATTATGCTGAGTGAAATAAGTCAGACAAGGAAAGATGCCATATGATTTCACCTATATGCAGAAACTAAGGAACAAAAAGAACAAACTAATCAAAACAAGACTCATAAATATAGAGGAAATTTTGTGATGGACAGAGGGGAGGGTGGTTGAGGGATGGAAGAATGGTGTGAAGAGTTAAAGAAGTACAAATTATTAGTTGATAGATGGTCACAGGGATGCGGAGCAGAGCACAGGGAATGCAGTTAGCATTAATATATTGGCTAGGTAGAAAACCAGAGGAGTATATATTTGTCTCACCAATGTACTGTATACTTGAATCTAATAAAGTATAAATAAATAAGAAACAATAAAAATCTGAAATAAACTTAATCTTACACCTAAAGGAACAACAAAAAAGAACAGTAAGCAAAAGCTAAAGTGAGTAGAAGGAAGGGTATAATAAAGATCAGAGTGGAAATAAATGAAATAGAGTCAAGGAAAACAATACAAAAGACCAATGAAACTAACAACTGGTTCTGTCAAAAGACAAACAAAATTGATAAACCTTAAAATCTCCCAAGACTGAGTCTAGAACATACAGAAAATCTGAACTGGACAATTACCACCAATGAAATTAAATCGGTAATCAAAAAATTTCCAAAAACAAATGTCCTGTACTGGATGGCTTCAGAGATAAATTTTACCAAACATTCAAAAAAGAATTAACACCTATTCTTCTCAAACTATTCTAAAAAATTCAAGAGGAGGGAAGGCTCCCAAACTCCTTTTACGAGGCCACTGTTACCTTGATTCTAAAACCAGACAAAAACATTACAAGCAACAACAACAACAACAACAACAACTACAGGCCAATACCCCTGATGAACATAATGCAGAAATCCTCAACAAAATATTAGGAAACTGATTTCAGCAATACATTAAAAATATTGTACACTATGACCAAGTTGGATTTATTCCTTGGATGTAAAGTTTGTTCAATATTAGCAAATCGATTAATCTAATACACCACATTAACAAAATGAAAAATAAAAATTATATAATCATATCAATACTTGTAGAAAAAGCATTTTATAAAATCCAGCTATTACTTATGATAAAAATTCTGAGCAAATTGGGAATAGAGGAAAAATAACTCAACATAATAAAAGTTATATATGACAAATCCATAGCTAACATCATACTCGATGGGGAAAAGCTAAAAGTGTTTTCCTTAAAATCAGGAACAAGACAAGTATGTTCACTTTCACAACTTTTATTCAACATAGTATTAGAAGTTCTTGCCCCAGCAATCAGAAAAGAAAAAGAAATAAAATTCATCAGAGTTAGAGAGGAAGAATAAAACTGTCATTATTTGCAGATGATATAATACTATATAGAAAGAACACCAAAGATTACATCAAAAAAATTTGTTAGAAATGATAAACAAATTCACTAAGGTAGCAGGATGCAAAATTAATATTAAAAAGTTGATTGTATTTTTATAGACCAATAATGAACCAGCAGAAAGAGAAATTAAGAAAACACTTGGCTTCCAGTCAAGATGACAGAGTGGGTAAACACTGTGCTTGCCTCCTCTTACAACAACATCAAAATTAAAAATATACTACAGAACAGCCATAATTGGGAGTCACCTGATGTATAGCTGAACAGACGTCCTACTACTGGAGATATACTGAAGAGACCACCTTGAGACTGGTAGCAGGGGCAGAGATGTGGAATGAGCTGATCTCACATCCACGTGTGGCAGGTGAAAATGGGGAGATATATCTCAACTATGGAGATACCTCTGGAGGAGCAATGGGTCCTGGCCCCACACCAGGCTCCCCAATATAGGGTTTCAGTGGCAGAAAGAGAATTCCCCACAATTTCTGGCTGTGAAAATCAGTAGAGATTGTGGCTGAATGAGACAAAGGGTGGCTTCAGTTGCAGACATTCCTCTTAAGGGGCATGTGCATATAAACTTACTCACTGATGGACTCACTCACTCTTAGTTCCAGAGTTGTGGTAGCAGCAGGAAAGGTGCCAATGAGATACATGGAGGAACTGAGTTGTTTGCCTTTAGGTCTAGGGCTGAAGGGGCAGCGTTCTTCCAGACAAAGTGCTAGCAGAGGGCCTTCTTCCTTTGTTGAGCCCTCCCCCATGCGTCATGCTGACACAAGTGGCCACCATATCTTAATCTTCGTCAACCTGGCTACCCACCTCCACCTTTTGATTCCCTGAGGCCATGCCCCTCCCAATTTGTGGGCCCACCCAAGCCAATATCAGTGGATTTTCCATACAAAGAACCTGTCTTGGCTCTTCCTGCAAACTTTCTTGAAATTTCTCAAACGTTCACAAGACCTAAAAAAGCATGATCTGGTCTTGACATGCCCCTTATCTCTTACTGAGCAGCTTCAAGCTTGGCACTAACAACAGCTTGCCTCAGTTTGTGGCATGGCCTCTCAAGGTACATCCAAGCCCAGGATGGATGACTGCCATCTGCATATAGCACACAGATGGCACACTGAGCACAAGCTGTGGCAGGGCATCTCCTAGGGGACTTGGCCTGTACCCTCAAAGGTTGGCTTTGGTCTTTGAATTGGAGCACAACCTGGGAACACATTTGAGGATTACACACACAAAAGGCAAAATAGGTAGGCACCAGAGCCCTGCTAAAGTGAATCCTGCACTGCAGGGTTAACCCCTGCACAATAGCTCCTCCACTATAGTCATTGGCTAGTCATCATGACCAATCAGCCCAAGGTCAATCCCTTTCATTTACATGCAAATAGCAAGAAAGGCTCAACTACAACAAGAGGACAAACACAACCCATACAATGGACACACGTGGAGCACCCAGCTCAGGTGACCAGTATGACTGCGCAACTGGGCCGCACAGGACACCTACACATAAGGACATTCTACCACTCTACTAAGACCGGGAGACATAACAGCCTTACCTAAAACAAAGAAGTAAACACAGGGAGGAAGCCAAATTGTGGAGACAAAAAAAAAGTCGCACATGAAACAACAGAACAAAGTACCAGGAAAAAAAACTAAACAAAATGGAGACAAGCAATCTACCAGATGCAGAGTTCAAAACACTGGTTATAAGAATAATTAATAAACTTAGGGAAAAAATAGATGAAATCAGCGAGAACTTTAACAAACAGAAACCATAAAAATGGAGATAGAACACATAATAAAGAGCCATTCAGAAATGAAAAATACAATAACTGAAAGGAGAATACCTTAGGAGCAATCAACAGAAGATTACATAAAACAGGGGACTGAATCAGTGATTTAGAAGATAAAGTAGCAAAAAAAATCAAAACAGCAAGAAAAAATGGAAAAAAAATGAAAACAGTTTAAGGGGTCTCTAGGACAACATCAAGAATACAAACATTCACTTCATAGGGTTGCGAGAAGGCAGAGAGAGAAAGAAAGGATTTGAAAACGTATTTCAAGATATAAAGAGGGAAAACTTTCCAAATCTGTTGAGTGAAATAGAAATACAAACTCTGGAAACCACTGAGAGTTCTAAACAAGGTGAACCAAAATAAGCCAACAACAAGATATCATAATTAAAATGTCAAAGTTTAAAGACAAAGAGATAATCTTAAAAGCAGCAAGAGAAAAAGCAGTTACCTACAACAGAGCTCTCTTAAGACTGTCAGCTGGGGAAGGTTTTGGAAACATAGGGTGAGAGACATCCCCAGATCTCTTACCTTGAAACAACAATAAGCTGAACATCTAAAACTCAACAAAAAAACACCCAAACTGCACACCAGCACATCTGAGCATGGGATCTGCACATAAGAGCTACCACAGGTCAGAATGACAGGTGTTGGGTGGTAGATTAGGAGAAATAAAGAAGCTTTCCTTCCCAGCCACCAGAACTCCTTGTAGGAGAAGGGGAAAGGGAGAAGGGGTGGCGAGTTCCCTGAACAGCCCTACCTGAAAAAGCTGTGAGCTCCCTGTGGCTGGCTGGTGGCAGGGCCCAGTCATCAGGGCAGAAGGCAGAGAAGCGGGAAAGCAGAAAAACAACAGTTGGTTTTACCGGCCACATTTGAAAAACTGAGGCTGAACCACAGCTCCCAACCCCCAAACCAGAGAGGTCCACCCCCATACCCTCCAAGACAGAATACTGCAGAGCCACAGAGGAATCTGAAAAAAATGATATCGAAACTGTTACTAACATTAAAAGGGACTGAAACTGAGGGTAGTGAGCATGATTAAATATCTTTCAGAAAATTAAAAGGCATTTTTAAGGCTTTATGTAAAGCAGGGATCCAAGAGGCTTAGACGTCACCTACAGGAAACCAAAAAAAAAAAAAAAAAAGTGCCTTCTTTGCAGCAGGCTAACAAGAGACCTTTATATAATAAATCTTTCTGGAAAATCAGCAGAATACATTTCCATTAATGCCCACGCAGAGAAATACTCCATTAAACACCATGAACAACCAAAGCGACGAGACATCTCAGAAAGAGAAAAATCTCCAGAAAATAAGCTTACAGAATAGAAATATGTAACTTAAATGACAGAGAATTAGGGTGGTACTTCTGAAAACACTTGGTGAGTTGCGCAACAAGTCATATCAACAATTTATTTCAGGAATTGAAAAAACAAATAGATGAGCAGAGCAAGGAGTCTGAAACCTTCAAAAAAAAGAAAAAAGAACTTCTAGAGATAAAGAACACAGTACAGGAGTTGAAAGATGAAATAGCAAGCTTGAGAAATAGAGTCAACCAAATGGAGGAAAGGATCAATGATATCGAAAACAGAAATCTAGAAAAAAATTAGAAGATGAGAGAACCAAAGAATGAAAAATAATGAAAGAGAAATACAGGTACTAGCTGATACCATCAGGAGAGGAAACATAAGAATAATGGGCATTATCGAAGGCAAGGAAAAGAAACAGGGACTAGAAAGCATTTTCAGACAAATAGTGGATGAAAAGTTCCAAAATATAAGAAATAAGCTGGAACTTGAAATTCAAGAAGTCAACAGAACACTGAATTATCTCGACCCAAAAAACTTTCACCAAGACGCATTGTATTAAAATTATCAAAAAGCAATGACAAATACAGAATTCTTAAGGCAGAAAGGGAGAAGAAACCCAATAGATTATATTCAGACTTCTCAGTGCAAACCTTACAACAGAGAATGGAGTGAAATCAAGCATTTAAACTATTAAATGAAAGAAATTACCAGCCTAGAATAATGTGTCCAGCTAAGCTCTCCTTTAGATATGAAGGAGAAATTAAGACCTTTCCAGACATAAAAAAGTGAGGGAATTCTCCGCTACGAGGCCTGCATTACAGGAAATACTGAAGGGAGTCAGCTCATCTAAAACAAAATGGCAAAAGAAATACATAATTAAAAGTAAAATGACTATCAGGCAAATAGAAGCAAAGGAGTGCAACCCTTACTAAGAACAAAGCATTATAAGCTTAAATAATAAGAAGTGAATTGTTATAACAAGATAGTAATGAACGTTCAGCATACATAGGGACAAATTGAGATAACAATGACTAAAAGGGGGAGGATTTAATAATCCAAATTTGCAAAGGGTAATGCAGATAAGGCACGCTTAGAAGAAAATGAACTGTGTGTGTGTGTGTGTATATATATATATATATATATATATATATATATATATATATATATAACTATGCTTTACATATTTGTAATGGTAACAACACACCAAAGATCCAGAACCAAAGAATATAACATAAAACAAAAAGAACCAGAGGCAAAATCCACAAAAGCCAACCAAAATAAAGAAAACAGAATCACAAGGATAAGTAAACAATGGAAATACCAAGCTACCAGAAAGTAAAAGATAAAATGGCTATAAGAAGACCTCACATTTTAATAATCACCCTAAATGGAAATAGACTGAACTCACCAATAAAAAGGCACAGAGTAGCAGATATGATCAAAAATAAAAACCCAACCATGTGCTGCCTCCAGGAGACACATCACAGCTCCAAAGAAAAATATAGACTCAAAGTGAAAAGGTGGACAATGACATTCCAAGCAAATGGCATTCAGAGAAAAGGGAGAGTAGCAGTACTAATATCAGACAAAATAGACTTCAAAATAAAAAAAAGGAAAAAATAGACACCGAGGGACACTTCAGAATGATAAAGGTAATCATGCAACAAGAAGACATAACACTTATGAATATCTGTTCTCACAATCAGGGAGCCCCAAAATGTGTAAACTACTCAATAACAGAACAGGAGAAACAGATAAAAACACTATCTTAGTAAGATACCTAAATACCCCACCATCAAATATGGACAGATCATCCAAAGAGAAAATCAATAAGGGAAAAAAATACCCTTAAATTATACATTAAACCAATTGGACATACTTGACATTTACAGAGCCTTCCATCCCAAAAGAGCTGTTTATATATTCTTCTCTAGTGCATATGGAACGTTCTCAAGAATCAACCACATACTGTGACACAGAGATGGCCTCAACAAATGTAAGAGAGTTGAAATCATACCAATCATGTTCTTTGATCATGATTCTTTGAAACTAGAGATCAACTGCAAAAAGAAAGCAGGAATATCAACAAATACATGGAGATTAAACAACATGCTACTAAAGAGTAACTGGGTCAGAAAAGAAATAAAAAAAAGAGATCAAGAGATACATAGAAATGAATGATAATGATAGTACAACATATCAAAACTTTTGGGACATGGCAAACGCAGTCATAAGAGGAAAGTTCATATCATTACAGGCCTATCTCCATAAAACAAGAAGGAGCTCAAATAAACAATCTAATGCTTCACCTCAAAAAACTGGAAAAAGAAGATCAAATGACACCTAAAGTCAGCAGAAGGAAAAAATAATCAAAAGTAGAGTAGAATAAATGAAATTGAAAACTAACAAAAAAATAGAAAAAATAAATGCAACAACAAAAAAAATAAACAAAAAACAAATGGTTCTTTGAGAAAGTGAATAAAATTGAAAAACCCCTGGCTAGACTCACTAAAGAAAAAAGAGAAAGGACACAAATAAAAAAATCAGGAATGAAAGAGGGGAAATTATGACTAACATTTCAGAAATACAAAGGATCTACAAGAATACTATGAAAAAGTATATAACACCAAAATTAAAAACCTAGAAGAAATGGACCAGTACTTAGAAAAATACAACCTTCCTAGACTGAATCAAAAAGATCTGGAAAATCTAAATAGACTGATCAGCAGTAAAGAAATTGAAACAACCAACAAAAACATACCAAAATGTAAAAGTCCAGGACCACTCATTCAAAGAAGATTTAATACCTATTCTCCTCAAACTATTCCAAAAAAATCAAAAAGGAGGCAATATTTCCCAACTCATTTTATGAGGTCACAATTACTCTGATATCAGAACCTAATAAAAGTAACACAAAAAAGAAAACTACAGAACAATATTTCTCATGAACACATATGCAAAAATCCTAAATAAGATACTAGCAAACATAATACAGTAACATATTAAAAAGATTATTCACCACCATCAAGTGGGCTTCATCCCAGAGGCACAGGGATGGTTCAACATACAAAAATCAATTAATGTGATACACCACTTAAACAAATTAAAAAATAAGAATCACATGATCATATCAATAGATGCAGAAAAGCCTTCAATAAGATACAGCATCCAATAGTGATCAAAACACTTAACAAAATCAGTATAGAAGGAAAATACCTTAATATAATAAATGCCATCTATGGCAAACGCTCAACCAACATTATACTTAATGGTGAAGAACTGAAAACATTCCCTCTAAGATCAGGAACAAGGCAAGACTGTCCACTATCATCACTGTTATTCAATATGATATTAGATGTCCTAGCAAGTGCAATTGGACTAGAGATGATATTAAAGGCATCCAATGGGAAAACAAGAAGTCAAACTATCATTATTTGAAGATGACATGATTCTCTATATAAAAAACCCTAAAGACTCCACAAGAACACTACTAGAAAGAAGAAGCAAATACCATAAAGTCTCTGGATACAAAATCGATGTTCAAAAATCCATAGCTTTCCTGTACTCTCATAATGATTTGTCAGAAAAAGAAGTGGAAAAAATAATTCCTTTCGCAATTGCAAAAAAAGAATAAAATACCTAGGAATAAATTTAATGAAACATGTGATGGACCTGTATAATGAAAACTACAAAACCTTATTAAAAGAAATCGAAGACCACACAAAGAAATGAAAAGATATTCCATTTTCTTGGAGTGGGAGAATCAGCATAGGTAAAATTACTCTATTACCTAAAGCATTATACAGATTTAATGCAATCTCCATCAAAATCTCATTGGTATCTTTTAGAGAAATAGAACTAAAAATCATCAGATTTGTATGGAACAAAACCCAAATCACCAAAACCATCCCGAGAAAAAAGAATGAGGCTGGAGACATCACTCTATCTGACTTCAAATTATACTACAAAGCGACAGTAATCAAAACGACATGGTATTGGCAGAAAAACAAACACACGGACCAGTGGAACACAATCGAGAGTCCAGAAGTAAACCCCTATTTATATGGGCAAACAATTTTCAACAAAAATGCCAAAAACATACAGTGGAAAAAGGAAAGCCTCTTCAATAAATGGTGCTGGGAAAACTAGATAGCCACTTGGAAAAGAATGAAACTAGACTCTTGTTTATCACCATGGACTAAAATTAACTCAAAATGGGTTAGGGACCTGAATATAAGACCTGAAACAATAAAATGCATAGAAGAAAACATAGGAAGTAAACTCAAGGACCTTGGACTTAAAGAATATTTCATGAATTTGAGCTCAAAAGTAAGGACCATAAAAGCAAAAATAAATGAATGAGACTACATGAAACTAAAAACCTTCTTCTCAGCAAAAGAAATCATCAACAAGGTAAAGAGACAGCCATCTGAATGTGAAAATATATTTGCAATGGCACCTCCTATAAGGGCCTAATATCCAAAATATACAAAGAACTCATACAAATCAATAACAACGACAACAAAAAAACAAACAATCCAATCAAAAAATGGGCAGAGGACTTAAAGAGACATTTCTCCCTAGAGGTCATACAAATGGCCTACAAACATATGCAAAGATGCTCAACATTGCTAGCTATCAGGAAAAGGCAAACCAAAACCACAATGAGATATCATCTCACACCTGTTAGAATGGCTATAATCAGCAGGATGAGTAACAACAAATGTTGGAGAGGATATGGAGAAAAAGGAATCCTCATACACTGCTGGTGGGAATGAAAATTGGTACAGCCATTATGGAAAACAGTATGGAGTTTCCTCAAAAACTAATGATTGATCTACCATAAGATCCAGCAATCCCTCTACTGGGTATTTACCCCAAAGTTTTGAAAACCTATATCTGTAAAGATATTTGCACACCGATTTTCATAGCAGCATTATTCACAGTGACCAGGACATGGATGCCACTGAGATGTCCTACAATATATGATTGGCTAATGCAGCAGTGGTACATATATACAATGGAATATTACTCAGCCATAAGAAGGGATGAAATACTGCCATTTGCGACAACATGGATGGATCTCGAGATAATTATGCTAAGAAAATAAGCCAGACAGAAAACATAGTAAATCACTTCTATTGATATCACTTCTATGTGGGATATAAACCTAAAAGCAACAAATGAACAGGACAAAAAAACAGAGACCCATGGACATGGACAATGGACTATTATCAGAGGGTAGGGGGTGGGGGAATAGGGGAGAGGTAGACAGAGTAAAAGGGGGTCAACTATAGAGGGGTAGTGGAGCATAAAGTGTGCAAAGGAGATCAAAAGTTGAAAATCTCACGATCTCTCTCATATATGGGATATAAATCTAAAAGCAACAAATGAACAGGACAAACAGAGACCATGGACATGGATGATAGACTAGTGGTTACTAGAGGACTATAGATTAGTGGTTACTAGAGAGTAGGGTGTAGGGGAGGAGGAAAAAGGTAGACAGGGAAAAGGGGGTCAAATATAGGGTTTAGGGGGAAGGTGAAGTGGGTAAAGGGGATCAAATATATGGTAGCTGAAGGAAGCTGGACTTTGGGTGGTAATCACACAATAGAATATATAGATGTCAAATTATAATGTACACCTGAAAAGTATACATTGTATTAACCAATGTTACCCCAATAAACTTAATCAAAATCAGTAAGCAAGTAAGTAAGTAAATAAAATAATAAATAAAATACAAAATCTTACCATTTGTGACTACACGGATGGACCTAGTGGGTATTATGCTAAGTGAAATAAGTTACACAAAGACAAATACCATATGATTTCACTTATATGAATCCATGGAACAAAACAAACAAAAGAACAGACTCATAGACACAGAGAAAAAGTAAACTTATGATTGCCAGATTTGGGGGTGGTTGGAGTTGGTTGAAAAGGTGAGAGGATTAAGAAGGTCAGATTTTTAGTTACAAAATATTCACTTGGATGTAAAGTATAGCATAGCGAATATAGTCAATGATATTGTTATAACTATGTGTAGTGCCAGATGGGTTTTGGACTTATTGAGCAGGTCATTTCATAAATTAGACAAATTTCCAACCACTATACTGTCCACCTGAAACTATTATAAAATATTATTAAATACTAACTCTAATTAAAAAATAAAAAATTATAAAATACAAAGACCGTTTACTACTTTTAAGTTTTTATTTCTAAAGCACATTTTAGAGAGTATGTGGCTACTTGTCTTTAGTTCTTTGACTGAATTGATATGTATATTCCCTTTTGTGGCCCTCCTAATTAGATTTTTCATCTGTAAGTAACTTTCAGCTCTAATTGTCTATGATTCATTCACTATTATAATTAATATAGACTGGATCATGTTGCATGCTGAGACCACAGCAGAATGAAGAAGAAAAAAAAGGATAGAAAAAATCTTAGAAAGGGTCATACTAAGATTTTACAGACTAATTTGTTTCTAGGACTATGCTTTCAAGATGTGGGTAACACATCAAATCAGAGTTCAAAGAATGAAGAAAACTTGGGCTTTATTCATGGTATGATCAGGTCCTGAATTTGGGGTATGAAAAAGCATCATACTAAATATTTGATGGCAGGACCTGGTATCACATGGTCTATTGGGATTTGAGCAGAACACCAACTAAAAGAGGAAGCCATACAGTGCAAAGATCCAGCTCCCAGGGACAATGGGAATAGAAAGAATTTCTTAGAGAATCGGGGATCTAACTATTCAGCCTGGAACTCAGAGAAATGTCTAGATTCAAGTTGAGAATTATAGCCCTAATCAGAAAACCAACACAAAAAGCCAATCACAGAGGTTAAGCCCAACACTATTGCTTTAGGGAAGTGGAGGCAGTTCAGTGAGCACATGCCAGACATCGAGGACCTTGCATAGTAATGCCTGTTCTGTGACTCCTACTAACAGAATAGAATGCCTAATATCCTGCTCTCTGAGGAAGGATTTGGCTCACTAGGGTACACCTAGCCTCTGTCAGAGCAGGGTTAGTAAAGGCAGGGATTAACAGAATCCACTTCGTATACTTTATTCATTGAGCTCCTCTATTCGCTCAAATAGTCACGAAAACATCATACTCATTGATTGCTAACTTCTCTCTGCTATGACTTTTACTTCTACCAGAACTGAGTGCAACTTCTTAAGGAATTAAATGTCAGGCACTAGTTATTGCGCTATAACATTGTTGTGTATCACTGGATTTTATACACTAAACTAGGGTTGGCAAATGTTTTCTGTAAAGGTCCAGATAGTAAATACTTGAGGCTTTGCAGGCTGTATGGAGTCTGTCATGACCACTAACTCTGTCGATGTAGTATGAAAGCAGCCACAGACAATAAATAAATACATGGGTATGGCTTTGTTCCAAAAAATCTTCATTTATGGACCTTGGAATTTGAATCTCATTAATTTTATGCATCATTAAAATATTATTATTCTTTTGATTTTTTTTGACTTAAGAACATATAAATCATTCTCAGCTTGTGGGCCATACAAAAATAGGCAGCAGGCCATAGTTTGCAACTCCTGTATTAAAACAAATGACAGTTAGTGAGCAATGATCTACTTAATTCTGCCTAGTAGGCCTCCACTTCCACTATCAGGGCTACAGTTATCCACTCATAAAGTCAGTCTGTTTGATGGTTCTGCTTTATTTCTACACTTTGTTCTGGTTATAGGGCTCTGATGTGCTTGTTATTAATAAAGCTACTTGAGTTGCACTCCAGTTCCTACAAATATACTTTATTTTATGTCTGAGTTTCTGCTTGGCACCCAGTTTCTCCAGAACTAGAGACTCCCCACCCAAAGTGCTCCT
The DNA here is from genome assembly GCA_028627145.1 of Eidolon dupreanum. Taxonomy (NCBI): domain Eukaryota; kingdom Metazoa; phylum Chordata; class Mammalia; order Chiroptera; family Pteropodidae; genus Eidolon; species Eidolon dupreanum. The sequence goes on from CM053505.1 coordinate 68,466,363, forward strand.
GGAGATGGGAGTGTTGTATATTAACCTTAGTAACTATGGCTGGGTTTCTGTAATCTTCCTGATGTTTACTAACTACTTGCTGGAATCATCTTCCTGAGGTTGGTCTAATTCTCGGCCTTGTGAACTCGGCCAATCTCACCAAGCCTAACTGAGGCAGTTAGCATCATATGAACAGAGAGACATGCAGGAAAAAAAGATGGAAAATGAGATATAAAGATAGTCTTTAAATAGCTTTAATTATAACCCAAAATCAAGATGGTGCAATCTCTTTGTCTTGTATCATTTAGGAAGCACAAGTGTTGAGAATTGAATTTCTTTCTACCAGAATGGCTTCTCAACACTGAAGGAAAAAATACACACAGGTAAAACTCATAGTAACTGCATCAAGGCACAATGAAAATTGTTTAATTATAGCCTTTTCTATCTTAACTTTCAAGTCTCTGAGTTCATTTTTCATGGTTTTGGCTCATTCTTGATTAATCAAAACTGTTCCAGAATTTTATGGAATATGCAAAGTGATGAAATCACATATGCTTTGGTATTTTTTATAATTCTCTTTCACATGTACTGAACTCTATTATATGATATATAGCTATCTTTATTTTACAATGTATGAATCGTTTCTTCAAGATGAAACTACACATTATAATGTAGATGATGCTACATTTCAACTTTTCATCAATACATCATATATCCTTTGCAAAGGTGATTGGGGCAAAAAACTGTATTGATTGCTCCCCATTTTGAGTTTATGTTTTTTTTCTGGGAAGAAATCTGAGAATATGTATTTCTGACATAAGTTTTGTATCTGATATTTCATCCAAAAGACAATACCCCATCTGCTTTGCACCAGGATTTTTAAATGTGGTTAATTATGAAAAATATACATTGCATTTATATCACTGCAATTCAGTGACATGAGAATGGTGGTAGTATGACTTAAGGATTTAGAATTTCAATTGTTAAATTAAAGAACTAACTCGGATATAATCTGAAAATCAAATATCTAGACATTGCCCATACTTTTGATTTTCAAGTAAAGTATGGATTTATAGTGACCTGTTATTCTCCACAATCAGAACATGCCTATATGCTGCCATAAAATTGGCTCTTTTTGATTACTTTGGTTATGTTTATTTAGCTATCTTATTTGGCACAGACTAACAGATTGACACTTTAGGAACCATTCCAGGTTTCTGGTTGTGCAAATATTGACTCAAAGCAAAATATATAAACTCCTTAGTGAGTATATTTTTCATATGGGAAAATAGGTCTCATTATTTTATATTCCCATGAACCACACAATTCTTAATTGCAAGGCAAAGGAAAGATACTTTGAAGCACAAAAAAAAAATTGGGAAAATACAGAGGAAACTAAAGATAGTGCTAATCTAACCAGCTTTATCTTTTAACTTTTATAACGCTTTCATTGGTTTCAAACCACATCCATGGATTTTGTTGACTGCTTTGAGCTTGGAATTATAATAAAGGAATAGAAATTCTTTCATTTCTTCAGTTCTTCAGTTCGTATAACAAGAACCTTTTCCTCTAACATTCAGACATAAGACTACAAGGTTTTGCTTAACCTCATTTATCTTAGATTTATCTTCCATCTGTACCTTCTTTCTCCCACAGTGAAGATTCCAGTGATAAGAAAAGGGCATAAGAGGGTCTCAGCAGTGTTTAATAAGATGGGAGAAACTGGAGTCTATTTAAATGGTGATGGGAATGAGCCAGAAGATCACAGGAAATTGAAGATAAAGGAGAAAAAGCGACAATAGTGTAAGATTCCTAATAAAGTGAGAAAAGGGACACTTCAACTCTACTATCACTAAACAAAAAATAGGATATGGGTACAGTTATCATGCAAGGTCTTTGTCATTTGGGTGGCTCCCTTCTCTGGATTCTGTGAGAATGTAGGTTTTTCCTTATTTTGATCTTGACATGACCATTTAGGCTCAGGAGAGAGCATCATATGTTGATTGTCTGCTGTGCATAACTGTGGCAGACATAGGAATAGAACTGGCTTGGATTCTTAGGCCGATGTCCTTTTAGCACATCATATTGTTGTTCTTGAAAACAGTGTCATTTTTAAAAAGTACCCTTATTTTTTTATTGCTGATTAAGAATTTTCACTTTAGTACATTCCAAGTGTTTGATTTGGAGCTGGTTCTGCATATAAAATTTATCCAAGGGATAGGGATCTTTCCTGCTTATGTGTCTGGAGGAGCCCTGCTTCACCCATTGCCTCATCATGTCCTTTTTGGCACCACTAACTCATATGAAAATTTGGAGGAAACCAAGGATAATATTAATATAACCAGCTTCACTTCCCTATTTTGATACTGCTTTCATTACGACTGGTGGCTTAAAATCATTTTTATGGTGCCCTTTCACTGCTTGGGACTATGACTGAAGAACACACAGTCTTTTTCTTTATTACTCACATTTATATTTATAAATTCCCCATGAGCAATAATAAACCCATAGGGAGTATTTATAAATTCCTTATTAAGTCAGTACTCTGCAGAACTCATTGTTATCTTTTGACTACTTCATCTACAAGTTTTATAGGATGTGAGTCATCCATTCAGGTGCTAAACTATTTTGATTCCTCAAATTGTGACTTTTTGGATGTTTTTGACCCTCAACTTCACTCTGTTTTAATAGGACCCCATGAATTTTTTATAATCATTAATTCTTCTTTATTTTTTTCTCTCATAATATTGGTTGAAAGGTTCCTGAAAAGGTGTGACTTTTTCTGAGCTTGTGTTGCTACGTGAACTGGTGGCTTGAAAGCTAACCTCTAACTACTATATTCTATTTTTTTTAAGCTTGAATCACTAAAACTCAAAAGTATCAAATAATTCTAAATTGATCATGTCCAACCTTTCTTTCTCTGGTGGCAACCTGCCTTCTGACTGTAATTCCTGAGGGTTATGCCAAATGTCTGTACTGGCAGGCCTAACACTGTGAAGGGAGCCATGCAGTGAACAGGGAACTGGCACCAGAACTTTCGTGATTAGTCCTATAATTTCTTAGTGAAATACTCCCCAAACTCCAGATGATCTTTTCATTTTCTGATGTTTTTATTCCCATGAACTAATGCTTTCAGCCTCATCTTCCCCCACAAACAATAGTCAAGAACTCTGACTGTCTTTTTCCACCTTTTCGGCTCACACAAGGACACTCTCACTTGACCCACCATGTTTATAGTTTTATTCTTTGTGTCACCAGTGTTGGCTGCTGCCTCTTAAGCCTATCTTTATATATTTTTAATCCATCTGCCTTTCTTCTATTTTTCTTGCCGATACAATATCACATATCAGCTTTGTCTGGTTGTCTGATATTGTTGGCCATGGCTTGATATGACCAAAGGAGGCCTCACTGAGGATCAAAATGGAAAACTCCTAGATCCTGTACTCCAGGCAAAGAAAAGCAGAGATCGTCCCAGTACTGGCAAGCAAGAACTTCAGGGCCCTACCATAGAAATTGGCCCTGGGTGATATGACTTATCAAATAAGGGAATTTTTGCCTTCTATAACAGTATAAAATGTCTCTGGGTACCTAATATGGGTGCAAGGAGGGCATAAACTATAGCAGGACCAAATATCACACCTCCACAAATCTGGTTGGTGCTTCCTCTCAGTGTGGGTGTTTAGTCTATAGATCTTAGAACATGTCTCAGAGAGATGCAAGGAAAGCCATGGGCAGCCAAGTCAACTGTAATGTCTTTATCTCATTTGTATTCTTTGAGCTGCTGATCTATTTTGAGAGTAAACTAAAGTGACCTCTAATGTGAACCAGGCACCCTGATTTTGCCTCATGTAAGTGAAAATTGATTTTTTTCATATTTTCACTGATCTGTAGACCTTATCAACAGGTCTCCACAATAGTGCACAGAAGGAGTGCTATGAGAGGCTTCACCCCCCTCCTCCCTTTACATTCATTTCTCTTGCTCATCATCCCCTTTGTCCTAATTTCTCTGATCATTGATCTTGGGCATGTGACTGCACTGACATTGAATAAAATTTGTTATTCTTTTAATAACTATTTTTTGAGTACCTATAATATGTCAGGTACTATTTTGAGCACTGAGGATATAGAATTGAACAATAAAGGCAAAATCCCTACCCTTGTGAAGCTGACATCTGACAGTATGTTGTTAGATGGCAAAAATGATATGGAGAAAAAACACAAGCAAAAAAGCAAAATAAAGAGTACTTCAGGCCTACTTTAAATAGAGTGATTCAGGAAAACATAACTGAGAAAGTGACATTTAAGGAAATACCTGAAGGCAGTGAGGGCGCAAGTCACATATTATCCATGGGAAGACAGTTCCAGGCAGGGAGAACAGCAGATGAACACTCCCTGAGGTAGGAGCAGGCTTAGAAACAATCCAGATTTCCATCAACAGATGAATTGATTAACAAAATGTGGTATAGTCATACAATGGAATATTATTCAGCCTTATAAAGGAATAAAGTACTGATACATCTTACAATGTGGATGAACTTCCAAAACAATATGCTAATTAAAAGCAACCAGGCACAAAAATCCACATATTGTATGATTACATTTATACAAACTGTTCAAAATAGGAAAAACTTATAGAGACAGAAAGCAGAGTAGTGGTTGTCTGGAGCTGGAGGTGGGAAAGCAGATTAACCATAAATGGGTGTGAACAATTGTATTGGGATAGTGAAAATGTTCTAAAACTGAAAACATAATGGTAGTTACACAATTCTATAAATCTACTAAGAAGTCATCAAACTGTACATTTAAATAAAATAGATGTATTTTATTGTATGTAAATTATACAACAATGAAGCTGTTTTTTAAAAAGTAGTCCTGGCTGAATGGCATTCTAGAGCTTTACTAGATTGAGAGAGCTCAGCATATGATAAAAGTGAAGAGTATGCCATCAGGAACAAAAGTGGAGCATTCCGAGGTGAGAGAGAGAGAAAAAGATGAAAGGAAGAATAAGAGGCCATACACCCTGCCCCCACCCACCCCACCATCATAAGGGTAGAACATGTGGGGGAGAGTGAAAATGTGACAAACATTTTCCAAGAAAGTTTAAGGAGGAAATTGAAAACAGGGTAGAATTATGCTCAATTTGGTCTTTGAAACTCTGAAACACCACCTTTCTGAGTGCTCCCTCACTAATGAGGGATGATCATAACATAAGAGAAATGGAGACAAGGCATATCTAGGCAGAGAAAGAGACTTATGTCTCCCTCAGCTTCTACCTGGTGTAGACTTATACAGAAGTTTCCAGATATTTCCAGTGGAGGAAATGAAAAATAACTGAATGTTGATAACCAGCAGGCCTGCCATGGGTCCACTGCCATGAGGAGCAAAGTGATCCCCTGGCAGAGGTTGCAGGAGGACAGCCTCATTCAGGGGCAGGATAGAAAATGTGGCTGAGATTCAGAAGATCGGAAAGGCATCTGAGGGAGGGGTGGGACCAAGTCAACAGTGTAGTGAAGAACTCTGGACCTAGATGAGCTGAGAGCATAGCCTCTACATTTGACAAGTCCTGGATTTCATCATAAGATGCCAGCAGTGTGTGAAATCTTGGGGGGACAGGGTTGCTGAGGACATTAATGTAGAAGTCAATGAAGAACCAGACAAGTATGCCCATGTCAATGGGCTCTTCCTTCTCTATTGCCGTTTTTGTGAAAGATATAGAGGTGGAGAGTTGAAACACTGAAACATTGAGAATTATCCAAAAGGACTGAGTTAACCCAGAAAGATACTATTTTTATTGACATATATTTGAATATAACATTGTATAAACTTAAGGTATAAAACATGTTGACTTGGTACATTTATGTATTGTAATATAATTGACACTGTAGCAATAGTTAGTATCTCTATAATGTCACATAATTAGCATTTCATTTTTGTGGTGGGAATAATTAAGAGATACTCTCTTAGCAAGTTTGATGATTATAATACAATAATGTTGTTTATAGTCACTGTATGGTACATTAGATCTCCAGGACTTATTCTTTTATTTTATTTTTAGTTTTCAATTTCAGTTGACATCCAATATTATTTTATATTAGTTTTAGGTGTACAATATAGTGGTTAGACATTTATATAACTTATTAAGTGATCCCCCTGATTAGTCTGATAGCTACCTGCACTATAGCTATTACAATATTATTGACTATATTCCCTATATTGTACTTTACATTCCCATTACTATTTTGTAACCACTAAATTGTACCTTTTGACTTCTTCACTTTTTTCACCAAGCCCCCCCAATACCCCTCCCACTTGGTAACCATCAAAATGTTCTCTCTATCTAAAAGTCTGTTTCTGGTGGTTGTTGTCGTTGTTGTTTATTTTGTTCTTTACTTTCCACATATAAGTGAGATCATATGGTATTTATCTATTTCTGTCTGACTTATTTCACTTAGCATAATACCCTCTAGATTCATCCATGTTGTTGCAAATGGTAAGATTTTATTTGTTATGGCCAAGCAATAATCTATTGTATATGTACCATCTTTTCTTTATCCAATCTTCTATTAATAGGCACTTAGGTTGCTTCCATATCTTGGCTATTATAAATAATGCTGTAATGAACATAAAGGTGCATATATTTTTTAAATGAGTGTTTTTATTTTCTTCAGATAAATACCAAGAAGTAGAATTTCTAGGTAATAAGGTAGTTTTATTTTTAATTTTTAAAAACCTCTATACTGTTTTCCATAGTGGCTGCACCAATTTGCAATCCCACCAAAGTACTTGAGGGTTCTCTTTTTTTCACATCCTCTCCAACACTTGTTGTTTATTGATTTATTGATGATAGCCAGTCTTACAGGTGTGAGTTGATATTTCATTGTGATTTTAATGTGTGTCTCTGATTGGTGAAGTTGAGAATCTTTTCATATGTCTATTGTCCATCTGTATGTCCTCTTTGGAGAAATTCATTTTCAAGTCTTCTGCCCATTTTTAAATTGGATTGTTTGTTTTTCTTGGTGTTGAAGTCTATGAATTCTTTATAACTTTTGAATATTAACCTCTCTTTAGATGAGTCTTTGGTGAATATCTTCTTCTATTCAGTAGGTCATTTTTTCATTTTGTTGATGGCTTTCTTTGCTGTACAAAAACTTTTTCATTTGATGTAGTCCCATTTGCTTATTTTTGCTTTTGTTTCCCTTGCCCAAGGAGATGTAGCAGAAAAAAAAATATTACTAAAAGCAATATCAGAGTTTACTGCCTATATTTTCATCTAGGAGTTTTATGGTTTCAGGTCTTACATTAAAGTCTTTAATCCATTTTGAGTCTATTCTGTTTTCCCAATGCCATTTAATAAATAGACTGTCTTTACATTATTGTATTTTCTTGCCTCTTTTGTCATAGATTAAATGACCAAATAGGTGTGGATTTATTTCTGGACTCTCTTTTCTATTCTATTGATCTATGTGTTCAAGGACTTATTTTAATGGAAAAAGACTGGGTTTCCTTCATGCTTCAATATAGTAATAAAACAAGTTGACATAGTCCCCAATTGAGCACAAAGGACCAAGGCCTGTACCTGGTTGCTCATTCACAGTGCTGTGAAGGGTTCAACCAGACTGAGCTCTGTACAGTTCTAGGTAAGCCACCAACATTTTTGACATTGGAGATTTGATCAGGATTTCTACAGTGAAGCTAAAAGCAGAAGGATCTGAGACTGGATTATATAGGTCTTTAAAAGTTCAAACTTTGTCTTTAGTAACCACTATAATAAATTTAAGAACCAAGTAGAAATGCCAAATGCCCCAATCCATTTCATACATGGAGATCTGGTTCCTTGTAAGCCAAGGGTTTCCTAATCATGGGTCCATGGAGGGACTGTAAATAGCACATGAATTCCTTGAAGGTTGGGTGCAAAATTGAGAGGATTTACATATCTGCATGAGTTTCTGGATAGAGGTTTTATAACTTTCATGAGTTTCCCAGGTAGAGAGAGAAAAAGTTAACCACTCATAGAGAGGGAAGTTGATGCTTAAAGAATGGGTGAGCTCACCCAGAGAAAGTGGGGATAGAGGAAAATCCCATGTGCAACACTAAAAATATCAATAAAAAACTGTAAGATAAGTCAGAAATTTAACTAAATGATTCTCAAACCAGCGTCATATGAAATGCAGATGATGTGATTGAATTTAATGATGGAAAGGTCATTTTTGTAGACTACTGACCTGGGGCTTATGGGTACACTTTATGAAGTACATAAACTGTTTGAACTGGAATGTGAAATTTCCTGTGTATTTGTACATAAGCATATTTCTGGGGAAATTCCACAGAATCTTAGAGAGGGTCCTCGACACCCAAAAGGTTATAAACTATTTACTTAAACACTTAAGCTTCTGACAATGACAATGATTAAGATTCCTTCTCATGACAATTTACATTTATCTCTCTCTCTCTCTCTCTCTCTCTCTCTCTCTCTCTCTCTCTCTCTCTCTCTCTTTGTCCTCCCCTCTCTCATAAAGCAATACAGAATATGTCAGTCCAATCTGAATATAAGAACAGAGAGAGCTCGAAGGGGTGATTCCATGATTAATTATCTTTTTGAAGTTGGGTGTAGCAGGTTTTTTTCAGCACTTGAGTCAGGTTGTAGGCAGGAAAGCTTGAGCTGACCACATAATTAGTATCAAATTCATTGAAGTATTTTGTTTTTGGTTGTATAAGACACTATAAATGAGGATGGCCATTGCCAGAAGGAACACTATATGGGCTATTTATCATTATGAAGCAGGCAGGAGGAGTTGACTGACCTGGTGGGTTAATCCAAATTCTAAGCAATTATCTCATGACATGATAATTAAGTGAACAAGATTTAGACAGTACCTGTCTTCAATATTTATTTAAAACAATTATTTGAAATTAAATATTGAATGCAATTAAATTTCTTCACTTGCTGAACTACTAGGGATTGATTTTATCTAGTTGTGCAGGTGACATTTAGCCATCATCATTCCCAAGAACCATTTATGAGGACTGTGTTACCGTGTGACAATTGTTACCTTGCCTGGGCTTCTATCTTTTGTAAAGGAAGCTGTCCTTGGCATTGGTGGGAAGTCTCCAGGAACAGACTACACTCTCTGATAGAACTGCCTCAGAATAATGTTGTATTCAAATAGTGCATATTTAGCACTAAACTAAATACTTTTCATTTATTTGATTCTCACAAAACATTTATGATGTAGGTATTATCCCCACTTAATCATACAATAAAACAGTCTTAGAGATGATAAAAAGTTGGCATGTAAACCTTTGTACACTGTTGGTGGGAATGTAAATTAGTATAGCTACTATGGAAAACAGTATAGAGGTTCCTCAGAAATTAAAAACAGAACTACCATATGATCCAGCAATCCTACTTCTGGATATATATCAAAAAATAAAATAAAATCACTTTCTTGAAGAGATAATCTGCATGCTCATTTTCACTGTAACATTATTCACAATAGCTAACACACACACACACACACACACACACACACACAATGGAATATTATTCAGCCTTAAAAAAGGAAATTCTGACATTGCAACAATATAGATGAACCTGAAGGATATCATGCTGAGTGAAATAAGCCAGACACACATAAAAAATTTATTCTCTTATTTATATGTGGAATCTAAGAGAAAGAAAAAGTCGAACTCATAGTAGCAAAGAGTAGAATGCTGATTATGGGTTGTTTAGTTTAAGTTCTCTTTGCCAAGTTACTCTAGTTAAATCATTAGGCAAGAGGTACAGAGGCTGGCACATGGGGAAAAAAGGAAGATTAAAAAAAAGGTAAGTAAATGGTGGTTGCCAGGGGCTTGGAATAGGGAGTAGGGAGTCACAGGGAGTTGTTGTTTAATGGGTACATAGTTTCAGTTTTGCAAGATGAAAAGAGTTATAGAGATGGATGGTGGCGATTGTTATGTAACAATATGAATGTAATTAATACTACTTTAAAATGGTTAAAATAGTAAATTTTATGTTATGTATATTTTTACATGTTTAAAAATTAGAAATAAAAGAAAATCTAAAAAATAACATAAAATAAACAAGTAGCCCATGGTCATACATCTATTTAAGATGTAAAATCAGTCATTAAAACCAGCTCAGTCTAATACAAATTCCATGTTCTTTCCACAAAACTATGCAACTATTATAATCAAATCATGAAACTTAATTTATTTATAAAAGTAACAATTCTTTAACGGATACATCTTGGCCAACTCTATACCCTTATTGTTTCAAAACTATAATGGCCTTGGAGAAAAAAATGACATAGATGAGGTAAGGCTTTGTTCATCCCTCTTGCAACCAAATCACTATTGTGACAGAAACAGGGCAAACAGCAAGGAAAATCACCTGGGATCTAGATGAACAAGCCCTTCAACTAGGGAGAGAAGAAATCACCCTGCAACAGGAGGAGGTAGGACAGAGCAAGGATGTGAAGCTGCCTGGTCTCAAGGAGCTGAGTGGAACAGAGGCTATGACAGTGACAGGCTGCAGCTGCAGATGCCTTTTAAAATCATGAGCAGACTTTCCTGGTGACAGACCTGCTTGCTCTGCACACCAGTGCCTGGTTGGCTTCATGGAGGCCAACAAGATCTTACAGGGAGACACTGAGTTGTCAGAATGAGGGCCAGAGGGAAGGATCTCTCCAAGACAGAAGTGCTGGCAGTATTCATTGTTCCTTTGTTGAACCCTCCCCACTCCCAGTGTGCTGACACAGTGCCGCCATAGCTGAGACATCATCAACTGGATAACAGAGATCACTCAGCCCAGAAGACCCCCTGAAACTCCACCTCCCCTAACTCGTGGCCCCACCTAGCCACATCCAGGTGTGTCTTCGGTTAACTCAGGTGCTGCTTGCCGAACAGAGCCAAGACTCACACTAGTGGCAGCTGGCCTCAGATTCTGGTGTGGTTTCTTGAGGAAACTATATGCACAGCATCTGTAAATTGTTTGCTGAATCTTTACAGGTGGCCCCGGAGGGACACAGGCTGGGGTTAAACTTCACCTGCAGCTGAATCACTCTCAGGACTGTGCCACTGGACACCTACTAAACAAAGCCACACTAATAAGACTGGGAGACTTAAAAGCTTTGCTTAGTACCTAGAAACAGACACAGAAAAGCAGCCAAAATGGGAAGACAAAGAAGCAGAAACCATATGAGAGACCAGAGCAGAGATCCAGGAATAATGGAGTCAAGCAATCTAACAGATGCAGAGTTCAAAACACTGGTTATAAAGATGCTCAATTAACTTAGGGGAAGTGCAGATGAATTCAATGAGAACTTTGACAAAGAAATAAAAAACAGAAAAATTGAAATGGAAATTATAAGAGGGAACTAGTCAGAAATGAAGAATACATTATCTGAGATGAATAGTATGCAAAATGGAATATACAGAGTGGATAAAGAAGAAAATCGAATCACCGATATAGAGGATGAGGAAGCCAAGGACACTCAATCATAATGACAGGAAAAAAGAAGCCAAGACTATAATAATAATTTAAGGAGCTTATGGGACACTATTAAATATAAAAATATCCATATCTTAGAAATACCTGAAGAAACACAAGATGTTGAAGAGCTACTTGAAGAAATAATGATGGAATACTTCCCTAACCTGGTAAAGGAAATAGACATACAACTCCAGGAAGCTTAGAGAGTCCCAAGAAAGAGGAACGCAAACAGGCCCATACCAAGACATGTCATAATTAAAATGCCAAAGATAAAATACAAAGATAGGATCTTAAAAGCAACAAAAGAAAAGCAGTTAGTTACCTACAAGGGAGCATCCATGACACTGCCAGCTGAGGGCTTGGCATAAAATATTCAACTTTATGGAAACCTAGGATCTAAAACCAAGAATACTTTAACCAGCAAAGCTATCATTTAGAGTCGAAGGACAGATAAAGAACTTCCCAGACAAAAATAAGATAAAGAAATTCATCAACACCAAGCCAGTATTAGAGGAAATTTTGGAGGGACTTCTTAAGAGGAAAAAACATATATCAAAAACAGGAATAAAGAATGGTAATAACTACATTCCTATCAACAAGTACCTCAAATAGAAAAGAATTAAATGTTCCAACCAAAAGATAGAGTGGCTGAATGGATAAGAAAACAAGACCCCTACATATGATGCCTACAAGAGGCTCACTTCAGATTACTGAATGAAATGGGTCAGATAGAGAAAGAGAAATATCGCATGATTTCTCATACAAGTGGAATCTAAAGAACAAAATAAACAACAATGACAGCAACAATAAAAGCAGTAATAAACTCACAGATACAGGGAATATTTTGAGGGCTACTAGATGGGAGGATGATTGGGGGGTGAAAATGAGGCAAAGGGATTAAGATGTACAAATAGATAGTTACAGAATAGACTGGGGATGTAGAGTGTACCATGGGGAAGATGATTAATAATGTTGTAATAAATATGTAAGGGGAGGAGGGATACTCAACAATAAAAAGTAATACTATTGATTCTTGCAACAATCTGGATGAATTCTGGGGAAATTATATTGAGTGAAAAAGTAAATCCAAAATGTCACATACTGTATGATTCCATTTAAATAATATTACTAAGGTAACAAAATTAGAAATGGAGAACAAATTAGTGATTGCTAGAGATTAGGGTGAAGGATATGGATGTGGCTATAAAGGGGTACCATGACAGAGCTCTGGGAAAAGTTCTGTATCTTGACTAAGGTGGTGATCATGTAAATCTACACATGTGATAAAGTCGTATAGGACTACACACATGCATGTGCACATATAAACACACACACAAAAATTGAAATTGAAAATGAAAAATTGGTGGAATTTGAATAATCTCTGTGGGTTGTACCATTATCAATATCCTGGTTTGATATTGTACTATAGTTATACAAAATGATACCACTGGGAGAAAGTAGATAAGGGTACACAGACAGGAATTCCCTGTACATTTTTTTGCAACTTTTTGTCAAAGTATAATTATTCCCAAATAAGAATCTTAAAAGTATTAAAATAGATTTTAAGCAAAAAAGGTCTGACTTGTTGACATCCCTTGGTTTTAATCATTAAAAGTTGAATCTTGCTCAGTGTGAGGAAAGTTTAATTCAGAAGGTGACTTAATGCCATATTGCCAATTAATGTGCAGGTAGTTAGAGCTTCCTCAATGATAGAAAGAGCAGACATTGACAGAAGAGCTCAATGGACAGTAGAATAAAACTGGTCAAGTAAACCAGAAGACACTATCATCCTTGAGAAGATGCTGACTCAAGTATGAAGATACTCAGTTAATAAAAAAGAAACAAATAAGGACCAAAAAAGATAATTGCAAAAAATTAGGGCTTAATAAAAAAAGGTACTTTATTAATAATGTCTCATGATAGCATTTCATTAAAATTCTGCCTTTGCAGTCAGACCAACCAAGCTTTCCATCATTGTTTGGATAATGTATTAAAATTTAACTTCTCCTGAGCCTTTGTTTCCTTATAGTTAAAATGGAGATTAATAATAGTATTTATTTCTTAGGGGTGGCTCTGAAAATAAAAAGGAACAATATATTTAAAATGCATAGCATAGTTTCTGAACCATAAGCACTAAGTAAAAGATATATATTATTAAGCTATCAGTCTTCTGTGAAAAATAAAAAGAAAAAGGGAAAGAAAAAAGGAAGGAAACAAGAAACTCAGAAAACTAAAAATAAAAGGAAAATTTCTTAACGCATTTTAAAGGTTATACATTTTTAAATATATATTTTTTCAATTAAAGTTGTTATACAATATTATATTAGTTTCAGGTGTACAACATATTAGATAGACACTTCTTTAATTTACAAGGTGATCCTCCAATATCTAGTACCCATATGACACCTTAAATAGTTATTACAATATTATTTACTACATCCCTTATTCTATACTTTACATCCCCATGACTATTTTATAACTACCAAATTGTACTTCCTAATCCCTTCCACTTTTCACTCACCTCTCCAAGCCCCATCCATCTGGCAACCATTAAATGTTCTCTGTATCGATTACATTGTTTCTGTTTTGTTTGTTCACTTATTTTGCTTTTTAAATTCCACATATAAGTGAAACCCTTTAGTATTTGTCTTTTTCTGTCTGACTTATTCGACTTAGCATAATATCCTCTAGGTCCTTCCATGTTGTTGTAGATGGCAAGATTTCATTCTTGTTTATGCCTCAGTATGTATGTATGTGTTGTGTATGTATTTACATATATATATCTCACTTTTTTATACATTCATCCACTGATGGGAGACCCAGGTTGCCTCTGTATCTTTGTTATTCTAAATAATGCTGCAATGAACATATGAATTCACATCTCTCTTTGAAGTAGTGTTTTGAGTTTCTTAGAATAAATATCTAAAAGTGGTTTTACTGGGGCTCTCCTTGTCTCTTGTTACGGTCTCTGTATAAAGTCAGTCTTATCAGAGGTAAGTATTGCTACCTCAGTTTTATTTCCATTTTTATTTTCATTAAATACATTATTATTTATTCTTAATTAAGTTTATTAGGTTAACATTAGTTAATACAATTCTATAAATTTCAAGCGTATGTTATCATTTGACATCTGTATATTCTATTGTATGTTTACCACCCAAAACCCAGTTTCCTTCAGCTACCATATATTCGATCCCATTTCCCCACCTATCCCTCCCCATACCCCCCCCATATTTGACTCCCTTAATCACATCGACCTCCCATCTCCTCCTCTGCCCCACTAATAACCAATACTCTGTAGTCCTATGGTAACCACTAGACTATAGTCCATGTCCATGAGTCTCTGTTTGTCCTGCTCATTTTCAGTCTGGCTTATTTAACTTAACATGATTATCTCGAGGTCCATCCAGGTTGTCGCAAATGGCAGTATTTCATTTCTTCTTATGGCTGAGTAATATTTCATTGTATATATGTACCACAGCTTCTTTAGTCAATCATCTATCATAAGACACTTCGAATGCTTCCATGTCCTGGTCACTGTGAATAATTCTGCTATGAACATCAGTGTGAAAATACCTTTATGAATATGGGTTTTCAAGATTTTGGGGTAAATATTCAGTGGAGGTATTGCTGGATCATATGTTAGATCAATCATTAGTTCTTTGAGGAACCTCCACACTGTTTTCCATAGTGGATGTACCAATCTGCAGTCCCATCAGCAGTATATGAGGGTTCCTTTTTCTCCGCATCCTCTCCAACATTTGTTATTATTTGTCTTGTTGATAGCTATTCTAACAAGTGTGAGATGGTATCTCATTGTGGTTTTGATTTCCATTTGCCTAATAGCTAGTGATGTTGAGTGATATTCCTTGGCCATTTGAATGTCCGCTAGGAAGAAGTGTCTGTTCAGGTACACTGCCCATTTTTTGATTGGATCATTTTTTTTCTTGTTGTTGTTGTTGTTGTTGTTGTTGTTGTTGTTGTTATTGAGTCATATGACTTCTTTGTATATTTAGGATATTAAGCCCTTATCAGAGGCATTGCTTGCAAATATATTTTCCCATTCAGATGGTTGTCTCTTTACCTTGTTTACCATTTCTTTTGCTGATCAGAAAGTGTTTAGTTTGATGTATGCCCATTCATTTTTTTAGCTTTTACTTCTCTTGCTTTTGAGGTCAAATTCATAAAATATTCTTTAAGTCCAAGGTCCTTGAGTTTAGTTCCAATGTTTTCTTCTATGCATTTTATTGTTTCAGGTCTTAAATTTAGGTCCTTAATCCATTGTGAGTTAATTTTGGTGTGTGGTGATATACAACAGTCTAGTTTCATTCTTTTCCAGGTGGCTATTCAGTTTTCCCAGCACCATTTATTAAAGAGGCTTTCTTTTTTCCACTGTATGTTTTTGGCGTTTTTGTTGAAAATTATTTGCCCATATATATATATGGGTTTACTTCTGGACTCTTGATTGTGCTCCACTGGTTTGTGTGTCTGTTTTGCTGCTAATACCACACAGTTTTGATTACTGTTAGTTTAGTATAATTTGAAGTGGGGCAGAGTAATGCTTCCAGCAATTCAGGATCTATTGTGCTTTCATACAAATCTGATGATTTTTTGTTCTATTTCTTTAAAAACTACCAATGGAATTTTGATAGGAATTGCGTTAAATCTATATAATGCTTTAGGTAATATGGTCATTTTAACTATGGTGATTCTTCCAATCCAATAACAAAAAATGTCTTTCCATTTGTTTGTATCATCTTCGATTTCTTTTAATAGAGTCTTATAGTTTTCATTATATAGGTCCTTCACATGTTTCATTAGATTTATTCCTAGCTATTTTATTCTTTTTGTTGCAATTGCAAAAGGAATTATTTTTTTCACTTCTTTTTCTGACACTTCGTTGTTAGAGTATAAGGACACTATGGATTTTTGAACGTCGATTTTGTGTCCAGAGACTTTACTGTATTTGTTTATCGTTACTAGTAGTGTTCTTGTGGAGTCTTTAGATTTTCTATATAAAGAATCATGTCACCTGCAAATAGTGACACTTTGACTTCTTCATTTCCTATTTGGATGCCTTTTATATCTTTCTCTTGTCTGATTGCTCTCTTTAGGACCTCCAATGTTATATTGAATAACAGCGGAGATAGTGGAGAGCCTTGCTTTGTTCTTGCTCTTAACAGGATGGTTTTTAGTTTTTTACATTAAGTAAAATGTTGGCTGAGGGTTTGTCATAGGTGGCCTTTATTATGTTCAGGTATTTTCCTTCTATACTGATTTTGTTAAGTGTTTTGTTCATAAATGGATGGTGAATCTTGTCAAAGGCTTTTTCTGCATCTATTGATATGATCATATGATTCTTATTTTTTAATTTGTTTATGTGGTGTATCGCATTAATCAATTTGCACATGTTGATTCATCCCTGTGCCCCTGGGATGAAGCCCACTTGATCGTGGTGTGTAATCTTCTTAATATATTGCTGCATTTGGTTCGCTGGTATCTTATTTTGGATTTTTGCATCTGTGTTCATGAGAGATATCAGTCTGTAGTTTTCTTTTTTGTGTGTTATCTTTACCAGGTTTTGGTATTAGGGTAATATTGGCCTTATAGAATGAGTTGGGAAGTTTGAGCCTTCTTTGATTTTTTGGAAGATTTTGAGGAGAATAAGTATTAAATCTTCTTTGAATGAGTGGTAGAATTCACCGGTGAAGCCATCTGGTCCTAGACTTTTACGTTTTGGTAGGTTTTTGGTGATTGTTTCAATTTCCATACTGCTGATCAGTCTATTGAGATTTTCCAGTTCTTCTTGGTTCAGTCTAGGAAGGTTGTATTTTTCTAAGTACTGGTCCATTTCTTCTAGGTTATTCAATTTGGTATTATGTACTTTTTTATAGTATTTTTATATGATCCTTTCTGCAATGACTGTCATAATTTTCCCTCTTTCAACCCTGATTTTCTTTATTTGTGTCCTTTCTCTTTTTTCTTTAGTGAGTCTAACCAGGGGTTTGTCAATTTTATTATCTTTCTCAAAGAACCAGCTCTTTTTTGCATTTATTTTTTTATCATTTTTTTTGTTTTCCGTTTCATTTATTTCTGCACTGATTTTGATTATTTCTTTCCTTCTGCTGACTTTATGCTTCATTTATTCTTCCTGTTCTAGTTTTTAAGATGAAGCATTAGGTTGTGTTTCTCATTCTAGATTTGAAGATAAGCCTGTAATGATATGAACTTTCCTCTTATGATCACTTTTGCCATGACCCAAAAGTTTTGATATGTTGTACTATCATTATGATTCGTTTCTATGTATCTCTTTATCTCTCTTTTTATTTCTTCCATGACCCAGTTATTCTTCAGTAACATGTTGCTTAATCTTCATGTGTTTGTGGTTCTTCCTGATTTCTTTTTGCAGTTGATCTCTAGTTTCAAAACATTATGATCAGAGAATGTGGTTGGTATGATTTCAAAACTTATATTTGTTGAGGCTATTTCTGTGTCCCAGTATGTTGTTGATTCTTGGAATGTTCCATGTGTAGTAGAGAAGAATGTATAAGCAGTTGTTTTTGGATGGAAGGCTCTGTAAATGTCAATTATGTCCAGTTGGGCTAATGTGTCACTTAAGTATGTTATTTCCTTATTGATTTTCTGTTTGGGTGATCTGTCTATATCTGACAGTGGGGTATTTAGGTACCCTACTAAAAACGATACTGTTTTTGTCTATCTCTCCCTTTAGTTCTGTTAGTAATTGCTTTACATATTTACATATTAACATATTTCGGGGCTCCCTGATTGAGAGCATAGATATTAATGTGTTATGTCTTCTTGGTGCATGATTCCCTTTATCATTGTAAAGTATCTTTCTTTACTTTTTATTTTGAAGTCTATTTTGTCTGATATTAGTACCGCTACTCATATTTTTCTCTGAATGTCATTTGCTTGAAATATCATTTTCCCTGCTTTCAATGAGTCTACATTTGTCTTTGGAGCTCAGATGTCTCTTCTGGAGGCAGCATATGGTTGAGTTTTGATTTTTGATACAATCTGCAATTCTGCAACTTTTTATTGGTTAGTTCGGTCTATTTATATTTAAGGTGATTATTGAAATATGAGGTCTCCTTATAGCCATTTTATCTTTTGCTTTCTGGTAGCTCGGTGTTTTTATTGCTTTCTTGTACTTGTGTTTATGTTTATTTTGGTTGTCTTTTGTAGGTTTTGCCTCTGATTCTTTTTGTTTTATGATATATACTTTGGTTCTGAATCTTTGGTGTGTTGTTAACATTACGAATATGAAAAGGATAGTTATACACACACACACACACACACACACACACACACACACACACATACAGTCATGCATTTTCTTCTGCACATGCCTCATCTCCATTCCCCTTTGCAAATTTGGATCTTTGAATCCTCCCTTTCAGTGATCACTATCTCAATTTGTCCATATGTATGCTGAACTTTCATTACTATCTTTCTATAGCAATTCTCTTATTATTATTTAAGCTTATAATGACCTGTTCTTGGTAAGGGTTGCATTCCTCTGCTTCTATTTGCCTGACAGTCACTTTACTTCTAATTATGTATTTTTTTTATCATATCGTTTTAAGTGAACTGACCCCTTTCAGTATTTCCTGTAGTATAGGCTTTGTAGTGGAGAATCCTCTCAGTTTTTGTATGTCTGAAAAGGTCTTAATTTCTCCTTCATATCTAAAGGAGAGCTTAGCTGGATACATTATTCTAGGCTGGTAGTTCCTTTCAGTAGTAGTTAAAATATTTGATTCCATTCCGTTCTGACTTGTAACGTTTGCACTGAGAAGAATGAGGATAATCTAATGGGTTTACCTTTATAAGTTACCATATTTTTCTCCCTGACTACCTTCAGAATTTTACCTTTGTCATTAATTTTTGATAACTTTAATACAATGTGTCTTGGTGAAGGCCTTTTTAGGTTGAGATAATTGGGCATTCTGTTGTCTTCTTGAATTCCAAGCTCCAGCTCATTCCTTAGATTTGGGAAATTCTTGTCAACTATTTGTCTGAAAATGCTTTCTAGTCCCTGCTCCTTTTCTTCATCTCCAATAATGCCCATTATTCTTATGGTTCCTCTCCTGATGGTATCAGCTAGTTCTTGTATTTCTCTTTCATTATTTTTCATTCTTCAGTTTTTCTCTTTTTCCTTTTGATTTATTTCTAGACTTCTGTCTTTGATATCACTGATTCTTTTCTCCATTTAGTCATCTCTATTTCCCAAGCTTGTTATTTTATTTTTCAACTCTTACAGTGTGTTCTTCATCTCCAGAAGTTCTATTTGGTTCCTTTGGAGGGTTTCAATCACCTTGCTCTACTCACCTAGTTTTTTTTTTTTTTTTTACTTCCTGAAATTGTTGATATGACTCGTTTCAGAATTCATTGACTTTTTTTAAGAAGTGCCATCCTGAAATCTCTGTCATTAAATTGCATATTTCTATGTCTGTAAGCTTATATTCTGGAGATTTTTCTCTTTCCTTCTAAGATGCATTTTTACCTTGGTTGTTCATGTTGTTTAATGGACTATTTCTTCTCCTGGGCATTAATAGATGTGTATTCTGCCTTTTTCCAGAAAGAAGGTTTATTATATAAAGGACTCTCTTTAGCCTGTTGCAAAGAACGTGCTTTTCTTTTGGTTTCTGGTAGGTGGCATGTAAGCCTCTTGGATCCCTGCTTTATGTAAAGCCTTAAAATGCCTTTTAAAAAATTTTTTGTGGATATTTAATTACACTTGCTACCCTCAGTTTCAATTCCTGTCAGTGACAGCAATAGTTTCAGTGGCGTTTGCTCACACTCTCCTGGGGCTACACAGTGATTGTTCTCGCAGGCAATGTGGAGAGTGGCCCTCTGGGTTGAGGTTGGGAGCTAAGGCTCTGTCTTGGTTTTGCAACCATAACCAGTAAAACCGACTGTTGTTTCTCTGCGGTTCCATTCCACTTCTCTGTCTTCTGCCCTTTTGACTAGGCCATTACACCCAGCACAGGGATCTTGCAGCAGTTCCAGGCAAGGCTGTTCAGGGAATTTCTCTCACCTTCACTCTTCACCTTCCTCCTTCAGGGAGCTCGGCAGCTGCGAGAAGCAGCCTCTTTATTTCTCCCAGTCCACCGCTCGACACCTGGGAATATGACCTGTGGTAGCTCTTATGCTCAGATCCCATGCTCAGATGTGTTGATGTGCAATTTGGGTGTTTTGTTGAGTTTTAGATGCTCAGCTTATTGTTGTTTCAAGGGGAGAGGTCTTGGGACATCTCTCACTTTGCCATGTTTCCACCCAAATACCTCATTAAATATATTATTACTATTACTTTTTTTTAATTTTAATGTCTTAATTAGGTTAACATTTAATATTATTCTGTATTTCAAGTGTTCAGAATAGTGGTTTGATATTTACATAATTTGCAAAGTGATCATCCCAAGTAATTTTGTACCCATCTGTCAATATACATAGTACTTACAGTATTATTGACTCTATTCCCTATGTTATACTTAACATCCTTGTGACTATGTTGTAACTACCAATTTGTACTTCTCAATCCCTTCACCTTTTCACCCAGCCCCTGAACCTCCTTCTCATCTGGCAATCACCAATTTGTTCTCTGTATCTATGAGTCTGTTTTCTTTTTGTTTGTTCATTTATATTATTCCTTAGATTCCACATATAAGTGAAATCATGAGGCATTTGCCTTTCTCCATCTGACTTATTTCCTTAGCATAATACTCCCTAAGTACATCCATGTCATCGCAAATGGTAAGATTTGTTTTATGGCTGAGTAATATTTCATTGTATATAGGCACCACCTCTTCTTTACCAGTCACCTATTGATGAGCACTTAGGTTGCTTCCATATCTTGGCTATTGTAAGTAGTGCTGCGGTGAATATAGGGGTGCATATATCTTTTTGAATTAGTGTTTGGTTTTCCTTGTGTAAATACCTAGAAATGGAATTGCTGGGTCATAAGGTAGTCCTATTTTTATTTTTTTGAGGAAACTCTAAACTGTTTTCCATAGTGCCTGTACCAACTTGCAATACTACCAACAATGTTTGAAGGTTCCCTTTTCTCAACATTCTTGCCAACACTTGTTGTTTGTTGATTTATTGATGATTGCCATTCTGTCAGGTGTGAGATGATTTTTCATTGTGGTTGTAATTTGCATTTATCTGATGATTAGTGATGTTGAACATCTTTTCACATGCCTATTGTCTATCTCTATGTCCTCTTTGGAGAAATGCCTATTCAGGCCTTCTGTCATTTTTTTTAATTGAACTGTTTGTTTTTTCGGTGTTCAGTTATAGGAGTTCTTTATAAATTTTAGATATTAACCTCTCATCAGATGTATCATTGGTACATATATTCTCTCATTCAGTAGTTTATCTTTTCATTTTGTTGATGGTTTTCTTTGCTGGGCAAAAATATTTTCATTTGATGTAGTCCTATTTGTTTATTTTGGCTTTTGTTTCCCTTGCCCAAGGTGATGTAGCAGAAAAAATTTTTACTAAGAGCAATGTCAGAGAGTTTACTGCCTATATTTTCTTCTAGGAGTTTTTTGGCTCAGGTCTTATATTTAATTCTTTAATCCATTTTTAGTTTATTCTTGTATATGGTGTAAGTCTAGTTTCAGTTTTTTTCATGTATCTGTCCAGTTTTCCCAACACCATTTATTGACAAGGCTGTCTTTACCTTATTGCATATTCTTGTCTCCTTTGTCATAGATTTATTGACCATATAAGTGTGGGTTTATTTCTGGGCTCTCTATTCTGGTCCATTGATCTATGTGTCTGTTTTTATGCCAGTACCATCCTGTTTCCATTATAATATCCTTGTAGTATTGTTTGATATCAGGTAATATAATACCTCCAAATTTGTTCTTCTTTCTCAAGATTTCCATGGCTAATCAAGGTCCTTTATGGTTCCATATAAAGTTTAAAATTATTTGTTGTAGTTCTATGATAAACACCATTGGAATCATGATAATAATTGCATTGAGGCCTTTGAGCCTCTCTTCTCTTCCTCACACCTGCTTTCACATGTGGAAGTGTACTATCACATCTAATAAAGCTATTCTTTTTTTGCTGTAAAAAAAAACAAAAGAATTAAATTGAATCTAAAGATGAGCTTTTGTAGTATGGAAATTTTAACAACGTCGATTCTTCCTATGCATGAGTACAGTATATGTTTCCATTTATTTGTATGTTCAATTGCTTTCTTCAATGACCTATAATTTTCTGAGTACAGGTCTTTTACTTTATAGTTAAATTTATTCCTAGGTATTATTTTTTCAATGCAATTGTAAATGGGATTTTTTTCTTAATTTTTCTTTCTGATAGTTCATGATTGAGGTATAAGTATACAATTGATTTCCAAATATTAATTTTATATCCTGCTAATTTAATGAATTCATTTATCAGTTCTAACAGTTTTTTAGTGGACTCTTTAGGGTTTTATATATATAGTATCATGTCATCTGCAAATAATGACAGTTTTACTTCATCTTTTCTAATTTGGATGCCTTTTACTTCTTCTTCTTGTCTAATTAGTGTGCCTAGGACTTCCAATACTATGTTGAAGAAAAGAGGTGAAAGTGGACATCCCTGTTGTGTTCCTGATCTTAAGGAAAATGCTTTTAGCTTTTCCCATTGGGTATGATGTTAACTGTGAATTTGTCATATATGATTTTTATTATGTTGAGGTATGTTCTCTCTATTACCACTTTGCTGAGAGTTTTTATGATAAATCAATGCTTGATTTTGTCTAATTTTTTTGCATCTATTGATATGATCATGTGATTTTTATCTTTCAGTTTTAGTATGTTGTATGACATTAATTGATTTTGTGGATGTTGAACCAATTTTTCATCCCAGGAACAAATCCAAATTGTGTATGTTCTTTTTAATGTATTGCTGAATTCAGCATGCTAGTATTTTGTTGAGGAATTTGCATTTCACGTAATCAAAGATATCAGCCTAAAATTTTCTTTTTCTCTAACATCTTTGGTTTTAAAAGCAAAATAAATGTAGCTTCATAAAATGATCTTGGAAACCTCCCCTCTTTTTAAATTTTCTATAATAGTTTCAAAAGGATAGGTGTTAATTCTTTTAATGTTTGGTAAAATTCATCTGTGAAGTCATTCTGTCCAAAACTTTCCTTTTCTGGAATATTTTTTATTACTGAATCGATTTTCTTAATAGTAGTTGATCTGTTCAGGTATACAGTACAATCTGTTCAGATTTTCTGTTGCTTCTTGATTCAGTCATGAAAGATTATATATTTTTCAAAATATATCCATTTCTTCCAGGTTGTACAATTTTTTGGCATATAATTGCTTATAGGAGTTTCTTAAAATCTTTTGTATTTCTGTGGAGTCAGTTATCACTTCTCTTTTTAAAAATATTTTAAATTTTTTAAAACAATTTTATTTGTTTCAGGAATACAGCACAATGGTTAAACATTTATATCATTTATAAAGTTATTCCACTGATTACTCTAGCACCCATCTGGCTCTACAAAAGCTATTACAATAATATTGACTATATTCTTTATGCCATGCTTTATAGCTGTTTTGTAATGACTGATTTGTACTTCTTCATTCTTTAACCTTTTTCACACAGCCCTCCACCAAACCTCCCCTCTGGCAATCACCAGATTGTCTTTCATATCTGTTAGTCTGCTTTTATTTAGTTTCTTCCTTTTGTTTCTTAGATTTTGCACATATATGAAATCATATGGTATTTATCTTTCTCTGTCTGACTTATTTCAATCAACATACCTTCTAGGTCCATCCATGTTGTGACTTCTGCTTTTTTGTTTCTGATTTTATTTATTTGGGTCCTCTTTCTTTTTTCCCTGATGAGTTGATCTAAGGTTTATCAACTTTCTTTGTCTTTTCAAAGAACCAGCTCTTGGTTTTATTAATCTTTTCTATTTTTTTACCCTATTTTGTTTATTTTATTCTGATCTTTATTATTTCCTTCCTTCTACTCACTTTGGGCTTTGTTTGCTGTTGTTTTCTAGTTTCTTTAGATGTAAGGTTAGATTGTTTATTTGAGATTGTTCTTGTTTCTTGAGGTAGGCCTGTATTATTATGAATGTCCCTATAAGGACTGCTTTTGCTGTGTCCCATTAATTTTAATCATTGGGTTTTCATTTTCATTTTTTTTCAAGGTATCTTTTGATTTCTTCCTTGATCTCCTTGTTGCCATTAATTGTTTAATAGTGTGTTATTTAGCCTACGTGTGTTTGTGTGATTTTCAATTTTTTTTCCTATAATTGATTTCTGGTTCTACACAATTGTGGTCAAAGAAAAGACTTGATATGATTTAAATTTTCTTAAATTTATTGAGACTTGTTTTGTGGCCTAATGTGTGGTCTGTTTTGGAAAATGTCCCATGTGCACTTGAGAAGAATGCATATTCTGCTGCTTTGGGATGAAATGCTTTAAAAATATCAATTAAATCCATCTGGTCTAGTATGTTATTTAAGGCTACATTTTTCTTGTTGATTTTCTGTCTGGAAAATCTGTCCATTGGTGTCAATGTGGTGTTAAAGTCTCTAACTATGACTGTATTACTGTCAATCAATTTCTTTATGCCAGTCAATAATTGCTTTATATATGTAGGTGCTTCTGTGTTGGGTGTGTATATGTTTATTAGGGTTCTGTCCTCTTGTATTGATCCCTTTATCATTATGTAATGTTTTTTCTTTTATTCTTATTATAGCACTTGTTTTAAAGTCAATTGCTACTCCTTCTTTATTTTGTTTCCATTTACATGAAATATCTTTATTCATCCTTTTACTTTCAGTCTGTTTGTGTCATTTGATCTGAAGTGAGTCTCTTATAGACAGCATATGTCTGCGTCTTGCATTGTTATCCAGCTACCTTATGTCTTTCAATTGGAACATTTAACCCATTTACATTTAAAGAGACAATAGATAGTTATTTAGTTATTACCATTTTATTATTTATATATTTTACATTTTTTCCACTTCTTTTTCCTAAAGAACCTTTTTTTAATATTTCATGTAATACTGGTTTAGTGATGATGTACTCCTTTAGCTTTTTCTTGTCTGGGAAGCTCTTTATCTATCCTTTAATTTTAAATGAGAGCCTTTTTGGATAGAGTAGTCTTGGTTACAGGTCATGACTTTTCATCATTTTGAATGTATCATGCCAATCTCTTTGGCCTGCAAAGTTTCTGTTGAGAAATCAGCTGATCATCTATTGAAGCTTCCTTGTAGTTAACTAATTGCTTTTCTCTTGCTGCTTTTACAATTCCCTCTTTGTCCTTAACATTTGGTATTTTAATTATGATGTGTCTTGGTGTGGGCCTCTTTGGGTTCATTTTCTTTTGGATTCTCTGTGCTTCCTGGGCTCATATGTCTACTTCCTTTGCCAGATTAGGGATGTTTTCTGTCATTATTTTTTCAAATAGGTTCTCAATCCCTTGCTCTCTCTCTTCTCTTTCTGGTACTCCTATGATGCAAATATTGGTATGCTTGGTCTTCCTCATTTTAAAAACTTCTTTTTTACTGTTTTGATTGGGTGTTTTCTGCTACCTTGTTTTAAAAACTCTTGTTTTGATCCTCCGTTTCCTCTAATTTGCTCTTCATTCCTTTTAATATATTCTTCATTTCAGTTATTTTATTCTTCATTTTTGACTAGTTCTTTTTATGGTTTCTATGTCCTTTTTTAACGCTTACTATCTCTTTGTTGATATTCTCATTACATTCCTTGAGCATTCTTATAACCAGTGTTTGAATTCTGTCTGGTAGGTTGCTTGCCTCCATTTCATTTAATTCTTTGAGGGGGGGTTTCTTTTGTTTTTCCATTTGTGACATGTTTCTTTTTTTCTTATTTTGACTGCCTCTCTGTTTTGTTTCTATGTATTAGGCAGGGTAGCCTTATTTAGAAGGTGTCCTGCAAGGATCAGTGGCACAGTCTCCTAGATTATTACCTGAGCCAAGAACTCCATGGGTGTCCCTTTTTGTAGGTTGTGTGTTCACTACTGTTCTAGTTGAACTTTAGTTGTGTTGGCATATGAATGGGCGGGATTACCCTTCAAGCTGATTGGCCTTAGGATTGGTGATACCTACCTTGAAAGAGCTTTTGTTCAGGGGCTGACCCTATGCAGCAGCGCTTGCTTTAGAGGAGCTCTGACTCTATCGGGTATGCTTTTTGAGTGTATCATTTGTAAGGATGTTTGGGTGGTGTGCTAGTGTGGTCTTAAGTTGGCCACTGGATGTAAAGGTTCTGGAGCCTCTTGGGAGGTGGTCCCATGCAGGCTCAGGCACTGCTTATGACTGGAACAGGACTACCTGGTAGGAGCTACAAAGTGATCTGTAGTTGGTTGCTAACTTTGCTGGACCTACAATCTTTTCGGAGAGGACACTGCAACCAAGGCTGGCTACCACATATACTTGGCCTGCATTTGCTCACCATCATTACAGGGAGCCCCAAGGCCCGCTGCCAACCGCTGACTCACAGTAAGACTCAGCCAATGAAAGAACATTGGGAAGTACTTGAGTTGGGTTGTGTGGGATCCCAGGGAATCATCCAGTGGAGTGAGCGATTTCACCAGGCCAATGCAGATTCATATTTGGCCATGTGGTATGTGGGCTCAACAATGGAAAAATGGTGTCTGCCTTCTAGCTGTGTGGGAAGAGGGTTCAACGCAATGATAATGATGGCTGTCTCTCCAGCCTCTGCCCTGAAGACACACAACTCAGGCTTTCCCTGTATATCTCTGGCAATCACAAGCCACCATGCATCCAACAGAGCTCAGGGTGAGTGCCTGGGAGTGAGTGAGTCTGTGTGCAGGTCCTTTATCAGTTCACCTGGATTTGCAGCAGCCTTCCATCTTACCTGGACAGATAGAATCTCCGCTGATTTGCACAGCTAGATGTTGTGGGGTTTCCAATTCTCGAAACTGGTCCTCTTGGCAGGGGACCCTAATGTGGGACTGGGACCCCTCACTCATTAGGGGTATATCTGCAGCTGAAATAGCTATACTCTTAATTTTCAACTGCCACATGGGGGTGTGGGGTCAGTTGGTTTCACATGTCCTCCCCATTTATTATTCTCAACTTGGTTTCTTCTGTCTACCCTTAGTTATAAGACTTTTATTCAGCTAGCCTTTAGATGGTTCTCCAGGTTGATTTTATGTAATCTAGTTGTATTTTCAATGTGGTCATAGGAGGAGGGAAGCACAGCATTTACCTAGTCTGCCATCTTGATCAGAACCATGGAGGGAGGCTTTTAAATTATTCCTGGATGTAAGTTTAAAATAAATATTTTCTAAAAGGGAAAAAAGGCAATTCAAAAAACAAGTTACCCAAATGGCGAATAAACCTATGAAAAGATATTCAGAGGAATTTCGGAAACATGACGGAGTGAAAGACGTCCCCAGATCTCTCCCCTTAAAACAACAATAAGCTGAATAACTAAAACTGAACAGAAAACAGCTAAACTGCACACCAACACATCTAAGCCTGGGATTTACGTATAAGAGCTACCACAGGTCAGAACCCTGAGTGTTGGGTGGTGGAATTGGAGAAATAAAGAAGCTGTCTCTTACTGCTGCCAGAGCTACCTATAAGAGGAGAGGTAGGGGAGAAGGAGCAGTGAGTTCCCTGGACACCCCTGCCTGGGAGAGTTGTGAGTACCACAGAGCCAGCAACAGGGACCAGTCATCAGGGCAGAAAGCAGAGAAGCTGGACAGCAGAAAAACAATAGTTGATTTTTACAGGCCAAGGTTGCAAAACTGAGGCTGAGCCACAGCCCCCATTCTCCAACTCAGGGGCTCCTTCGCTCCACCCTACAAGACTGAATGTCACAGACCCCAGGAGAATCTGAGCAAATGCTACCAAAAATCTTGCTAACACTGACAGAGACTAAAACTGAGGGTAGCAAGCGTAATTAAATTGTTGGTTTTCAACAGGTGAAAAGTTTCACAAAATACATTTTTTTAAGGTTGAGAAGCAAATTTTACTAAAATACATTAGTATTTTTTTTTATTTTTAATAAAACTTTAAAGATTAACTTTCATTTCATTTAAGCCTTAAAACACACCCTCCTCTTAATCTTTAATCTTTTAGATTAAAAGACTAGAACAGAGTCCCCTTGACTGACCAAGATCATGCAGCCAGGGTCTGAAGTCCAAGTTGACCAGGCAGCCTGAGTCCAGGGATGACCTTGACCCATATTGAAACCTCTGTCATTCATGGCCATGCTGGTAGGACTGGTTCTTCTCCTAGGGAGCTGCACATGCAAGATTTCTGTTATCCTATCTGCTAGGGAGCCAGAGCACTTACTTCAAAAGGTGAACATTGTAGACGGATTCATCACATGGGGGAGTACCAAAATGCTTCTGTCAGGACAGCAGGGAGGTGAGGTACATTGCAGAGCAGTGTCTGGAAGTGATGGTTGTAGGTCTCTTCCAGCAGAAGCGAAGGAAGTCCCTGCTCTCCTGCAGATGCAGGAGCCTCAGATTCTCCTCAATCACTACCCCCCAAAGGTCCAGTGTTATGCAGATGACAAAGGGAGCTGGAGAAGCTCAGAAATGTAGGACCAGAACCCCAGGCTTGAGCCTTTCTTGACAATACTTTAGCAGTGGAAGCCCTTCTTTTTTTAAATTTTAATAAATTTATTGGGGTGACATTGGTTAATAAAATCATACAGGTTAAAAGCATAAGATTCAATATTACATTATCTGTATATTGTATTGTGTGTTCACCATTGAAAGTCAAATCTCCCTTCAAGATATTATCCTCAGTGACGAGGCAAAATGGTGCAGATGATAGAAGATTCATTTATCCCCTCTTGTGACCACATCAACGTTGAGATGGAAACACAGAGCAAACAACAAGCAGAGTCACCTTGGGGTCTAGATGAACAGAAGCACTACAATTAGAGAGAGAAATAATCAATCAACCTGAAACAGTAGAAGTTAAGAGGGGGTGAAGATGCGATGCTGCCTGGTCCCCAGCTGCTGAGTGAGACAGAGGCTACAGCAGCTGCAGCTAGCAGCTGTGGACATTCCTTTTAAAAGGCCCATGACTGGGACCAGAATTTTGCCATGATGGACTTGCTCGCTCTGAGCAACAGCACCAGGTCGGCTGCATGGGGGGGGGCGGGGCACCAGGGATTTACAGGAGAACACTGAGTTGACCAAGTGAGGGCTGGAGGTGAGGCTTACTCTCAGGCAGAAGTGCTAGCAGTATCAATTGTTCCACTGTTGAGCCCTCCCCCGCCCCGCCAGTGTGAGAACCTAGTGCCGCCATAGTTGAGATTTCATCAAACTAGATAACAGAGGTAGCTCAGCCCAGAAGATTCCCTGAAACTCCGCCTCCCTCAACTCATGGCTCTGACCAAACAACATCCAGGTGTGTTCTCTGAGTGTCCTGTGCCGCTTGTGGAACAAGCTCCAAGACCCACACTGGTGGCAGCCGACTTCGGTTATTGCCATGGTTTCTTAAGGCAACTATAAGCACAGCATCTGTGGATTGCTTGCTGAATCTAAACAGGTAGCCCCAGAGGGACAGAGGCTAGGGCTAAACTTTGCCTGCAGCTGAACCCTTCTTAGGACTGTGCTGCTGGATACCTAATACACAAAGCCATACTAATAAGATCGAGAGACTTAGGAACATTGCTTAGTACATAGAAACAGACACAGAAAGGCAGCCAAAGAGAGAAGACAAAGAAGCAGAAAATATATGAGAAAAGAGAACAGAGATCCAGATATAATGGTGTTAAGAAATCTAACAGATGCACATCTCAGAACACTGGTTTTAAAGATGCTCAATGGAGATGGCAAGGAAACATGGTGGAGGGAGAGACATCCTCATATTCCTCCCCCAGAAACAACAATAAGCTGAACATCTAAAACTCAACAACAACAACAACAAAAACACCCAAACTAAACACCAGCACGTCTGAGTGTGGGATCTGTGCATAAGAGCTACCACAGGTCAGAACCCTGGGTGTTGGGCAGTGGACTCAGAGAAATAAAGAAGCTGCCTCTCGCAGCCATTGAACCTCTTTGCAGGAGGAGGGGGAGGGGTGAAGGTACAGTGACTTCCCTGATCAGCCTGCCTGGAAGTGCTGGAACTTCATGCAGCCGGCAGCAGGGCCCAGTCATCAGAGCAGAAAGCTGAGAAGTGGGACAGGATAGCAGAAAAACAACAACAGCTGATTTTTACCAGCCCTGGTTGCAAAACCGAGGCTAAGCTGCAACCCCTAACCCCCAACCCAGAGGTCTCCTCCCCCAATATGCACCGAGACTGATCACCACGGAGCCACAGGGAAATCTGAGCAAATGTTACAGAAACTGTTGCTAACACTGACAGGGACTGACACTGAGAGTGACAAGTGTGATTAAATATCTACAAGAAAATAAAAAAGGCATTTAGGCTTTATATAAAGCTGGGATCCAGAGGTTTAGACGCTACATACTGGAAACCAAAAGAAAAGTGCCTTCTTCACAGCAGGCTAAAGAGATACTTATATATAATAAACCTTCTTTCTGGAAAAACAACAGAATATTCTTCCATTAATGCCCATGTGAATAAATATTCCATTAAACACCATGAACAACCATGGTGACAAGGCAGCTCAGAAAGAAAGAGAAAAATCTCCAGAAAATAAGCTTACAGACATAGAAATGTGCAACTTAATGACAGAGATTTCAGGATGGTACTTCTGAAAAAACTCAGTGAGTTCCAAAATGAGTCATATAAACAATTTCAGGAATTGAAAAAACAACTAGATGAGCAGAGCAAGGAGACTAAAACCCTCAAAAGGAACCAAATAGAACTTGTAGAGATGAAGGACACACTGTGAGAGTTAAAAAATGAAATAGCAAGCTTGGGAAATAGAGTTGACCAAATGGAGAAAAGTATCAGTGATATTGAAGACAGAAATCTAGAAGTAAATCAGAAGGAAGAAGAGAGAAACTGAAGAATGAAAAATAATGAAAGAAAAATGCAAGAATTGGCTGATACCATCAGGAGAGGAAACATAAAAATAATGGGCGTTTTCAAAGGGGAGAAAAAGGAGCATGAATAAAAAAGAATTTCAGACAAATAGTAGATGGGAATTTCTCAAATCTAAGGAATGAGCAAGAGCTTGGAATTCCAGAAGTAAAGAGAACACCCAATTAGCCTTCTCCAAGAAACATTGTATTAAAATTATGAAAAATAAAAGACAAAGAAAGAATTCTCAGGGCAGCTAGGGAAAAGAAGATGGAAAACTATAAAAAAGACCCATTAGATTATTGTCAGACTTCTCAGCACAAACTTTACAAGTCAGAGAAGAGTGGAAACAAATATTCAAACTATTTAATGAAAAGAAATACCAGGCAAGAATAATGTACCCAGCAAAGCACTCCTTTCGATATGAAGGAGAAATAAAGACATTTCGAGACATACGAAAATTGAGGGAATTCTCCACTACGAGACCTGCACTATGGGAAATATTGAAAGTGTCAGCTCATTGAAAAAAATAACAAAACAAAACAAAAAATACATAATTAGGAGTAAAGTGACTATCAGGCAAATAGAAGCAGAGGAGGGCAACCTTTACTAAGCACAGGGCATTATAAGCTTAAATAATAGAAGAGAATTGCTATAGCAAGATAGTAATGAGTGTTCAGAATATATAGAAACAAACTGAGATGACAATGACTGAAAAAGGGAGGATTCAAAGATCCAAATTCACAAAAAGGAAAGGAGATAAGCTACATGCATAAGAAGAAAATGGATGACTGTATATACACACACACACACACACACACACACACACACATATCCTTTTTATATTCATAATAGTAACCACACACCAAAGATAAAGAACCTAAGTATATAAAATAAAACAAGAAGAGCCAGAGGCAAAATCCGCAAAACTCAAACAAAATAAAGAAAACAGAAACACAAGGACAAGGAATCAGTGGAAACACCGAGTTACCAGAAAGCAAAAGATAAAATGGCTACAAGAAGACTTCATATCTCAATAATCACCCTAAATGTAAATGGATTGAATTCACCAATAAAAAGTCACAGAGGTACAGAATGGATCAACAGAAGAAAAAAAAAAACGTATGTATGCTGCCTCCAGGAGACACATCTCAGTTCCAAAGACAAATACAGACTTAAAGTGAAAGAGTGGAAAATAATATTGAAGCGAATGAAATTTAGAGAAAAATAGGAGTAGCGGTACTAATATCAGAAAAATTGACTTCAAACTAAAGAAGATAAAGAAAGATACAGAAAGATACTTCATGATGATAAAGGGAATCATGCACCAAGAAGATATAACACTTATTAATATCTATGGTCCCAATAAGGAGCCCTGAAATATGCAAAGCAATTACTAATGGAACTAAAGAGAGAGACAGAACAAAACACTATTGTAGTAAGGGATCTAAACACCCCACTGTCGGATATGGATATATCATCCAAATAGAAAATCAATAAAGAATTAATATCCTTAAATGGCACATTAGACCAACTGGACATAATTGACATTTACAAAGCCTTTCATCCCAAAACAGCTGCTTATACATTCTTCTCTACTGCACATGGAACATTCTCAAAAATTGACCACATACTGGGATCCATAAATAGCCTCAAAAGTATAAGAGGGCTGAAATCATACCAACCATATTTTTAATCATAATGCTTTGGAAGTAGAGATCAACTGCAAAAAGAAATTAGGAAGAATCACAAAAAAATACATGGAGATTAAACAACAAGCTTCTAAAAAATAACTAGGTCGCAGAAGAAATAAAAAGAGAAATCAAGAGATACATAGAAGCGAATCATAATGATAGCACAACATATCAAAACTTTTGGGACATGGCAAAAGTGATCATAAGAGAAAAGTTCATATCATTACAGGCCTATCTCCAAAAACAAGAATGAGGCCAGAAACACAGCCTAACGCTTCATCTTAAAAAACGAGAAAAGGAAGAATAAATGAGGTCTAAAGACAGCAGAAGGAAAGAAACTGTCAAAATTAGAGCAGAAATAAATGAAATTGAAAACAAAAAAAATAGAAAAAATAAATACAAGAAGTTGGTTTGTCGAGAAGGTTAATAAAATTGGCAAAGCCCTGGCTAGACTCTAAAGAAAAAAGAAAAAAAGGACACAAATAAAGAAAGTAACAGATGAAAGAGGTGAAATTATGAATGACAATGCAGAAATACAAAGGATCACACAAGAATACCATGAAAAAGTATATAACAAGTTTAATAACTTAGAATAAATGGACCAGTACTTAGAAAAATACAAACTTCCTGGACAGAATCAAGAACGGAAAAACCTAAATTGACCTATCAGCAGTATGGAAATTGAAACGATCATCAAAAACCTATGAAAAAGTAAAAGTCCAGGACCAGATGGCTTCACCAGTGAATTCTACCAAGCATTCAAAGAAGATTTAATACTTATTCTCCTCAAACTCTTCCAAAAAATCAAAGAGGAGGCAATATTTCCTATCTCATTTTATGGGGCCAATATTACCCTGATACCAAAACCTGGTAAAGATAACACAAAAAAAGAAAACTACAGACCAATATCTCTCATGAACACAGATGCAAAAATCGTAAATAAGATACTAGCCAACCAAATACAGCAACATGTTCAAAAGATTATTCACCATGATCAAGTGGGCTTCATATCAGGGGCACAGGCATGGTTCACCATATGCAACTCGATTAATGTGATACACTACATAAACAAATTAGAAAATAAGAATCATATGACCATATCATAGATGGAGAAAAAGCCTTCGACAACATATGGCACCCACTTATGATCAAAATACTTAACAAAATCGGTGGAGAAAGAACCTTAACATAATAAAGGCCATCTATGACAAACCCTCAGCCAACATTATACTTAATGGTGAAAAACTGAAAACCTTCCCTCTAAGATCAGCAACAAGACAAGGTTGTCCATTATTACTACTCTTATTCAGTATAAGACTGGAGGTACTAGCAAGTTCAATAAGGCAAGAGAAAGATATTAAAGGCATCCAAAAGGGAAACAAAGAAGTCAAACTGTCACTATTTGAAGATGACATGATTCTCTATATAGAAAATCCTAAAACTCCACAAGAATACTACTAGAAACAAGAAGCAAATACAGTAAAATCTCTGGATACAAAAATCAACATTCAAAAATCCATAGTGTTCCTATACTCTGATAATGAAGTGTCAGAAAAAGAAGTGGAAAAAATAATTCTTTTTGCAAATGCAACAAAAAGAATAAAATACCTAGGGATAAATTTAACAAAACATGTGAAGGACTTATATACTGAAAGCTGCAAGACCCTATTAAGAAACATCAAAGAAGATACAAAGAAATGGAAAGATATACCATGTTCTTGGATTGGAAGAATCAACATAGTGAAAATGACCATGTTACCTAAAGCATTATACAGATTTAATGCAATCCCTATCAAAATCCCATCGGCATTTTGTAAAGAAATAGAACAAAAAATCATCAGATTTGTATGGAAGCACAAAAGACCTTGAATTGCCAAAACTATGCTGAGAAAAAAGAACAAGCCTGGAGGCATCACTCTGCCAGAATTCAGACTACAAAGTGACAGTGATCAAAATGGCATGGTATTGGCAGCAAAACAGACACACAGACCAGTGGAACAGAATTGAGAGTCCAGAAGTAAGCCCATATTTATATGGGCAAATAATTTTCGACAAAAAGGCCAAAAGCATGCAGTGGAATAAGGAAAGCCTCTTTAATAAATGGTGCTGGGAAAATTGGAAGGCCACCTGCAAAAGATGAAACTAGACTGTTGTCTATCACCACGTACAAAAATTAACTCAAAATAGCTTAAGGACCTGAATATAAGATTGGAATCAATAAAATGCATAGAAGAAAACATAGGAACTAAACTCAAGGACCTTGCACTTAAAGAGGATTATATGAATTTGACCTTAAATGCAAGTACAGTAAAAGCAAAAAAAAAAAAATGAATGGGACTACATGAAAGTAAAAAAATTGTGCTCAGCGAAAGAAACTGTCAACAAGGTAAAGAGACAGCTATCCGAATGGGAAAATATGTTTGCAAGCAATGCCTCCAATAATGATCTAATATCCAAAATACATAAAAAAACTCACAGAAATCAATAACAACAACAACAAAAACAAACCGTCCAATCAGAAAAATGAGCAGAGGACCTGAACAGACATTTCTCCCTAAGAAGACATACAAATGGCCAACAAATATATGAAAAGATGGTCTACGTTGCTACCCATTAGGGAAATACAAATCAAAATCACTATGAGACACCATCTCATACCTCTTAGAATAGCTACAATTGGCAGGACAAGTAAGAAAAATTTTGGAGAGAATGCAGAGAAAAGAAACCCTCATACACTGCTGGTGGGACTGCAGATTGGTACAGCCACTATGGAAAACAGCATGGAGGTTCCTCAAAAAGTAAGAATTGATCTAACATATGATCCAGCAATCCCTTTACTAGGTATTTACTCCAAAGACTTTAAATCTCATATCTGTAAAGATATTTGTTCACCGATGTTCATAGCAGCATTATTCACAGTGGCCAGGACATGAAAGCAACTGAAGTGTCCTACAATAGATGATTGGCTAAAGAAGTGGTGGTTCATATATACAATGGAATATTATTCAGCCATAAGAAGAGATGAAATACTGCCATTTGTGACAACATGGATGGATCTTAAGATAATCATACTCTGTGAAATGAGCCAGACAGAATAAGTTGAAAATCACATGATATCACTTCTATGTGGGATATAAACCTAAAAGCAGCAAATGAACTAGACAAACAAGCTGAGACTCATGGACATGGACTACATACTTGTGGTTAACAGAGAGTAGGGAATAAGAAGGAGGGGGGCGGTAGACAGGGTACAGGGGGTCAAATATAGTGGAGTAGGTGGAGGGTTAAGTGGATAAAGTGGATCAAATATATGGTAGCTGAAGGAAACTGGACTTTGGGTGGTAAACACACAATAGCATATACAGATGTCAAATTATAATGTACACCCAAAAATTACATAATTGTATTAACCAATGTTCCCCTCAATTAACTTAAAAAAATGAAGAAAAAGAAAAAAAATTAAGTGTAACAACATTCATGTCATAGGGACCCTGAAGAGGGACAAGTAGTTGAATATATATTTTAAGAAATGATTGAAAACTTCCCTAACCTGGTGAAAGAAATAGACCTAGAACCATAGGAAGCTCAAAGTCTCCAAAAAAATGAACCCAAAGAGGCCGACACCAAGACATATCATAATAAGCAAGCCAAAGTTTAAATACAAAGAGAGAATCTTAAAAGCAGCAAGAGAAAAGCATTGAGTTACCTACAAAAGAGTACCCAAAGACTGGCAGCTGGTTTCTCAAAGGAAAATGCAGAACAGAAGGGCATGGCACAAAATATTCAAAGTGATGAAAACCCAGGACCTAAAACTAAGTATGCTTTACCCAGCAAAGCTATCATTCAGAATTGAAGGACAGATCAAGATCTTCCCAGACAAAAATAAGCTAAAGGAATTCATCAACACCAAGCCAGTACTACAGGAAATGTTGGAGGGACTTCTTTAAGAAGAAAAATCATGTATCAAAAACAGGAATAAAGAATGGTAATAACTACATTTTTATCAACAAATGGAAAAGAATTGAGTGCTCCAACCAAAAGATAAGTTGACTAAATGGATAAGAAAACTAGACCTGTATATATTCTGCATACAGGAGACTCACTTCAGATTAAATGACATACACAGACTAAAAGGAAGGGGATGAAAAGGATATTGCCTTGATGGACCTAGAGTGTATTGTACTGAGCGAAATGTGTTGGATAGAAAAAGACAAATATTGATTGCATGATTTCATGCACATGTGTAATCTAAAGAATAAAATCAACAACAATTGCAAGAAAAACAGTAATAAACTCAGATACATGTTGGGAGCCGAAGATGTTGGGAGCCCTTTGTAAGGAAATATCAGTTCCTGAAACCCTGAAGGGAGGATAAGCATCAGTTCCTGAAATTCCAAGGGAGGAGTTTTTCTCTCGGCCTTATGTTAATTCATGTTAATCGCAGCTATTGTTTCTGGATACTTGTGGTTTTGTTTTGAGCAGTTTGTTACTTTGTTACGAGCAGTTTGTCACGTACTCAAG
>CM053505.1:68504537-68524790 GCA_028627145.1 Eidolon dupreanum
TGTATAAGTATACGGTGCTAAATAAACTCGAGGCTGCAGCTTTGACTGTATGCCCTCCCGAGATCTTTCTCTCTTCTCTGTCTTTTCCTAACCCTCGCTCCCCCACTCAGGACTGTTCGACTCTGCCCGGCTGGCTCCGGCAGATACAGAGAATATTTTGATGGTTACTAGATCGGAGTGGGGTTGCGGGCACAGAAAAGGCAAAGGGAGCTTCCATAAGACTGGCAGCTGATTTCTCAGAAGAAACTTTGCAGGCCAGAAGGGCTTGGCACAAGATATTTAAAATGATGAAAACCCAAGATCTACAACCTAGATTACTTTATCCAGCAAAGCTATCATTTACAGTCAAAGGACATATAAAGAGCTTCCCAGACAAAAATAAGCTAAAGGAATTTGTCAACACCAAGCCAGTATTATAGGAAATGTTAAAGGGACTTAAGAAGAAAAATCATGTATCGAAAACATGAATAAATAATGGTAATAACTACATATTTACCAACAAGTACCTAAAATGGAAAAGGATGAAGTGCTCCAAACAAAAGATAGGGAGGATGAATGGATAAGAAAACAAGACCCCTGTGTATGCTGCTTACAAAAGACTCACTTCAGATTAAAAGACATATACAGACTAAAAAGAAGGGGATGGAAAGCTATTTTCTTGATGGACCTAGAGGGTATTGTGCTGAGTGAAGTAAGTCAGATGGAGAAAGACAAATGCCACATTATTTCACAAACATGTGGAATCTAAAGAGCAAAGTAAACAACAACAACAACAACAATAATGGAAACAAACTCATAGATACAGAGAATATTTTCAGGGCTACTAGATGGAAGAGTTGGAGGGACAGTGAAAAAGTACAAAGGGATTAAGTATGAATGGATAGATACAGAATAGTCATGGAGATATAAAGTGTAGCATAAGGAAAATAGTCAACAACGTTGTTAAAATATGTAAGGGGAAGAGGGGTACTAGATTTAGTGGGGTGACCACTTTGTGAGTTACACAGATCTCTAACCACTGTGCTGTGCAACTTAAACTAATCTATTATTGTATGCCAAGTATACTTGGAAAAAAAAAGAACTCATTGAATTGTACAATATAAATATGAGCAACTAATTGTCTATTATACTTTAATAAAGCTGAGGAGGAAATGATCTTATTCTCATCCATGTTGCAGAAGCACAATCTTGTGTCACTTTGTGGCTGTCAGGCCACCAGGCATACAGTCTTGCACTCCTGCTTACTCAAGTTCCAACTCATGAGCGTTGCTCAGAATAGGATGACCCTTTCTTCCAGAAAGTGAATGTGGTGAGTCTGGATAGATGGTGGTGTTGAGGACAGAGTGGGTGGCCACATACTGATTGTGGCAGAATAGAAGCTCCACTCAGATGACCCCACTGACCTTTCTGAGGTGATTATATGAGAATAGCAAGTCCTCTGGCACACCCTGCATGAGGTAAAGAGAAGCATCAACTGTTGCTGGCATGTTGAGAATTTTTCATCGCTATTGTTGAATCTAAAGGCAAGCCATTTCAATATTAACTAGAGCCCAGAACCCCCTAGATGATTTCCAGAAGAATATATACAGATATAATATGAGAATTTATACTTCATTGCCCATGTCTTTAATGATTTCTCAAACATTTTGCATATATATATTCATTAATTTTCATATCTGATTCTGAGTTAACCAAAGAAAATAACAGAAACTGAAATAAGTAATAGACTTTTTCACTCTCCCATTGTGGGCTAGTATTAGAGAAAAGAGAAAAGTTAAGCGAGCCACTTTTAGATTTCTCTGAGATATTAGAAGAAGCAGATAGAGAAACCCTTGAGGCCTGGATATCAGGAATCAGTATATAGGAAATAATTTAAATGGAAAATTCTTTATACTTTTAATTAAACAAACCATATAAATAAGAAGTGTAAATAGAGCTACCAAAAGGAGAATGTTCTATCTTAGGAGTAGAAGCTGCTTGTTTTACTTTGTTGCCTTATAAAGAAAAAAAAGGATAGTTTGGCAGAAATGCTAAAAGCTCAGTGTTTTCAGTTGAAACATTTTTTCCAGAACCACCCCCAACAATAGCTTCTATGCATAAAATGTCTTACATTCTTCATTGTCTTAGGCATATAAACCAGAGAAACAGGAAAACATCATTTTAGAATAGTGATCCAATTGCCCTTTGTCATGTGCCTTTTCCCTGCCATGTACAGTTAAGATTGCATTTGTATCTGAGGGGTGATCATGGACCTTCTGATTGCAGAAAGAGAACAGGGACCATGTGCACTGTGCTCCAAAATTTCACCTGTCACTATCTCCCGGGAAAGAAAGATAGCCTGTGTAAGGCTGTAAAAAACTTGCAGAACCACAATAGTAGCATTTTTGGCAATCAAGATCTAAAGCAAATATCCAAGATCACCAAGTAAAAGGATCTGACTGTTGCTGTCTGAAGGCTTATCTTATGGTGTTTAAAGCTTGGAGTTGCCTTTTTAATGCAATCTATCTTTTGGTCTGCTATCATCTTGCCTACTCTGCTATAGTCTTGGGTCTCTTTTTTCACTGATATCCATGTGATAGATCAACTCAATGTGCTGAGTATAGCACATTTCTGAAGTTGTGGAGGACAACATCTCATATTTCAATATACCTTGCAAATGCTCCACGCTACCTAAAAGGAACAAAAGTTCTTGTCTCAAAACCACAGTTTTGGAACCTTAAACTCTACAACCCTTTATTGGACTAATTTGAATATTTGTTTATCATTAATATCTTTAGATTGAATGATATACATATTCTTCTTGTAAAGAGTTCAAATAATAGCAAATGTATTGATTTAAAAAAAATTAACGAGTACATATTCCCTCCATAGATACTGCTTCCCCAAGAAAACAGTTAATAGTTTGGGGACTAGTTTTTTTTAATAACTTTTTATTTTTCAATTACAGTTAACATATAATATATTAGTTTAAGGTGTACAACATAGTGATTCACATTTATATAACTTATGAAGTGGTCATCCTGATGAATCTAGCCCCATCTGACACCATAGATAGTTATCACACGATTGTTATGTATATTCCCTATGTTATACTTTATATCCCTGTGACAGTTTTTATAACTGACAATTTGTACATCTTAATCCCTTCTCCTTTTTCACCTATCCCTCAACTTCCCTCCTGTCTGGCAACTATCAAGTGTTCTCTGTATCTATGACTTTATTTCTGTTTTGTTTATTTTGTTTATTTTTTTTTTAGTTTCCACATATAAGTGAAATCATATGGCATTTCCCTTCTCTGTCTGACTTATTTCACTTAGTATAATACCCTATAAGTCCATCCATATTGTCACAAATGGCACGATTCTATTATTTTTTATGGTAGAGTAGTATGTATTCTGTATATGTACTATGTTTCCTTTATCCAATCGTCTATTGATGAACTCTTATGTTGCTTCCATATATTTGGTTATTGTAAATAATGCTGCAATGAATATATGGATGCATATGCCTTTTCATATTAATGTTTTGGGTTTCTTCAGATAAATATCCAGAAGTGGAATTGCTAGGTCATAAGTAATTCTATTAATAATTTTTGGAGGAACCTCCAGACTGTTTTCAATAGCAGCTGTACCAGTTTAGAATCCCACCAACAGTGCACAAGGGTTCCCTTTTCTTTACATCCTCGCCAACACATGTTTTTTGACTTTTTGACAATAGTCATTCTGACTGGTGTGAGGTGGTATCTCATTGTGGTTTTGATTTGCATTTCCCTGATGATTGGTGATGTTGAGCATCTTTACATATGTCTGTTGGCCATCTGTATGGCTGTATAATATGTCTATATGGGAGTATCATTAACCATTCAATTGTTGAAATTTTAGATTATTTCTTTTTTAATTTAAATATATAATAAAATTTATATGGATTAATTTTGGTTACATATTTGTTTTCTTAAGGTGTCTTTCCAGGACTGGGATTATAATTTCAAAGAGGAAAACAATTTTCCAACACTTTAACAAGTTATTGTTTCCCTGGAATATTTTTTTCAAGTTAATTCTTCAAACAGCAGCAGTGTTTTAGAATAGCATTTCAAAGCATATTCACCAACACATAGAATTTTTTTAGTCATTAGCAATCAGAGAATAATGGTATTTTATTTTTCAGTTACTAATTATATGGAATAATTTATGTTTCCATTTTAATCTCTTCTTAACACATAAAAGCACAAACGCATTGTAATCACATATTATTAAAAAAGAAGTCTCTGACCATGTTACATCTTTTAAACACACTGCTATTAAAATTTATTACAGCATCTAATAAACCCATGGTTTCCCTGAATGTTTAACAAGTGAATAAGTGATTACCTCAGTTCCTAGGTAATTACAGGATTTGTTTTGATGTCCATTAATCTTCACATACACATTTATCTTCTCTGAATATGTCACTGGGATATTTCCCCAGATAATGATAATTTCATAACAACCACTAAAATATAGTACCTACTGGGAGCCAAGTACTATCTTAAGTACTTTTTTATATTAGTTCTTTCAAACTTCATAACAACCCCATGAGGTAGGTGCTATTAGTATCCTCATCTTATAGATGAGGAAACTAAAACAGAGGAAAAGTAACAAGACCCAGGGTTCACACTTTATAAGTGGTAGAACTAGCTTAAGGAACTCTGGCAGTCAGGTTCTAGAGCCCAAGCTGACAATCATGATGCTACACTGTCTAATCAATCAGTTCTACTGTTTTATTAGAGATACCAAACAGCTGGAAAGCCTTTTGTAATGTATTTGAATGTTCTCACAGCTCTGCACTTAGTGGTAGCCCACAGAGGTGGTCTTTAATCACATTCTTTCATTCACAAACTTGCTGTATAAACTGAGACAAGCTCTTTAATCTCCCTGAATCTGTTTTTTTTTTTCTTTCTAGTACAACATGTCTGGCCAATTTGCTGGTCTTATGTCTGAAAATTATTTACTTTATTGTGGTTCAATTAACTGCTCCATAATCAGTATCAATGATAATTAGAAAACTCCCAAATCTATCTGAAAATGATTGATTGTGTAGCTCTTCATAGACATGGCCCTTAGTCTCATTGGAGACCTTAGTCTCACAGCTAGCTCAGGAGAGCTGGTTGCCCCCTAGAGTGGCAGAACTATCAGGAGGGAAAAATAGGAAGAGAGAGCTTGAGCAGAACCAAGAGAGAGGGCAGTCCTACTGCTGTTTTATGATGAGAAATGGACATTGAAACTCTCATAAGAGCATCCTTTTCTTTAGCACCATGGCCCCATTTCTGGTTCTAATGGATAAGTTGATTGGCTAATAATTTGAGATTTTAACTCATTTTTTCTCAGTATATCCCCCCTTTCTCTTCTCTCTATCCAACTGGGTAGCTGGCTCTGTTCTCATTGCCTTGGGGGAAAAGGTAGGGTAGATCAGCAAAAAAACAGAAGTAGCTTGCAAATTAGTGATTCAAAAAGTCTAAGCTCACAGAGGAAGAAATTCCACAGGGATAGAGAACTTTTAAATATAGAAAGGGAGAAGGCTTTTCCTTACACTAAAAATGGATTCTTCCAAGCTTGGGGAGAGGAGTGGAGCCAAAATATAATAGATTCTTGAAGAGAATCAAGGACCTTTCACTTCATTTCATGACATCTCTAGGAGGGAAGCATCAAGACCCTAGAAAGCAAGGCCCATAATGTGGTCCTAGGCAGGCAGGTCTGTGTGTAGAGTTAGCAAAGGTTCCTGAGCCCCAAGAGCAGTGAGAAAGCAGCCAGGGACCTCTGACTTGAAGGGACCAAGTGGGCTAGGAGGGTGTACATCTCTGCTGTTATCTATATAGACCTCGGATTAATAACGATGCCTCTTCTTCCATTACTGCTACTCACCCCGATTCCTCTCAGTACCTTGGCACCACATAAGACGTTAATAGCATAATGTTTACAACCTTGGGGTGAAGATTCTAAGATCTGAGGTTTGTTTTTTTTACCACCACTCCCCCATCATTAAGCTCTTGGGGTTCAATGTCTGAAATATAATTGTTATAGAAAATAGTTATTTTCTTGCACAACAGCGGGGTCTGAGAGTCATACATGGTATAAAAGTTTTAAGGGTCAATTCTCCTAAACCCACTTGTTTTTATCATTAAATGATGGACTATGATGTTTTCTGATCTGGTCAAGGAGAAAAAAAATTCTGACAGAAAGAAATTTATTTCATACTTACGAAAAGGCTTAAATATTTGTGTCTTAAGATTTTGTCATTAACTTCCACCTCTAACTCAGACCCACATTCAGTGATACACAAAGCTATACTCAAACAAAATTCAATTTCATATTGCTCAACT
Source organism: Eidolon dupreanum (assembly GCA_028627145.1). Taxonomy (NCBI): domain Eukaryota; kingdom Metazoa; phylum Chordata; class Mammalia; order Chiroptera; family Pteropodidae; genus Eidolon; species Eidolon dupreanum. The sequence goes on from CM053505.1 coordinate 68,510,893, forward strand.
TATTATCAGCTGGCTCCACCAAAGTTTGACATTATGTTGCCAGGAAGTCTAGATATTTCAAATCTGAAAAAGAATATCACCAAGTCACACATTTTGAAAAAAAAATGTTATTAACATGTAACTCTTTGCTAAACAAGGAAGATGGGAAATATAGTTGAATTCACAAAGAATGTATGGAGACTACCAAAAAGCAAATAATTTTTGGAAGGCACCTTTATTTGAAAATTTTCTCATCATAGAACCATAGTTGTTTAAACAAAAGCATTCACCATTACTCCTTTTGAAAACACATAAAACCAAAATATAAAGAAAAAATACTATACTACTCAGTTCTTCTATGATTTACTTGAAAACAGTTAAGGTTTAAAAAAAAAAAAACTACCAAGAACTGCAAGTAGCTTCCTACAAGCATTGCGATGTAGTGGAGAAAGCATAACCTCTGCAGTGAGACAGATATACATTTGAAACTGCAGAGGCCTCCCTGAAGAAACATGAAAAAACATGAAGCCCAACACAAGAGTTTCCCAGCCCAGGATTCCAGTCCCAGGAAGAAGAATTCCCACAAAATCTGACTGCAAAATCTGGGGATTCTGGCCATCTAGGTGAGAAAGAAGGGACCTGAAAATCCAAACGTCTCTCTTAAAGGGCCTGCACATAGACTCACTCACTCACAGACATGCAACCTGGCCATCAGAGGACAGTCAGCAGCTGAGAAGGCACGAAATATATAAGAGGAAAGACTGAGTTGTGTGGTACCGGGGCAAATACTAGAAGGATGGCCACCATCTTTCCTTTATCAGGCCCTCCTCTGGGGCAGTCCGCAGATGGGTACCATCATGCCTGTGTTGACCCTTCCCCTGCATGGTCAATTCTGAAGCCACATTGGCCCAGTGACATCAGCCCCTATGCCCCATGTCTCACTGAGACCCAGCCCCACCCAAACCACAAATTACCCACAGCATGACCATTGCCAGGCAGCCAACTTAGTCCCACATTTGTTGTAGGCAACAACCCTTGGGCTTGCATGGCCTGCACATTTCAGGGGAGACCTTCAGTGGTGAGACATTGATGGCAGCACAAGCTTCAGTGTCTCTTAGGAGGATCATGGAGGTCTGCAGGCCCTACCCTGATGGCAGCTCAACTCACTGTGATCTGTGACTTTTGCTGGGGCTCTTGAGCTGAGCAAGGGCAATAATTCTGATTCTGCATTAACCTTATAAGAATAGCCCAGTCTACCTTGTGTCTCTCTGAGACCTTGCACCACCTTTTAACAGATAATGGTACATGGGATTTACCAAACCCATCACCAGGTATCTAGACCCACCCTGTGCTTTTCCTCCACCCTGAATTTGACAGCAAACAACAGCCCTCACTTCGTGCACCCTGCACGCAGCATATGCATCTTGGGAGAGCCTTTCAGTAGTGGGACACAAACCCTACCCAGAGCTACACTATTTTTTTCAACATATCTCAGGTGTCTGCAGGCCTGAGGTAAGAAGCGGCTGGCCTTGCTGCAATCTGAGACTTTTACAGGAAACCACAGATTTAGCACTGGTGTGAAAACTGACTGCATGCTCTGAGGAAAATCTGCTTGCTTTACTCCAGTGACTTCATTGGTTCCCGCATAACCCATATTGAGTACCACCTGAAGACTCTTCCAGCTGTGGAGTCTAAGAGGCATCTGGCAGGCAGCCTCTTGCCTTGAGGTGCACTAGACCTTTAGCTAAGCCGACCCAGGCCTGGTATTGAGGATAACTGACCTCAGCTCACAGTGTGGTCTCTCTCACTTGCCTTCAAATCCAGCACAGGCAGCAACTATCTGTGGAATGCTTTGTAGCTCCTACCAGGTAGCCACAAGCAACGAAAGGGAGGCAAGCAATGTACGAGAAACAGAGTTCAAAACACTGGTTATAAGGATGTTTAATGACCTTAGAGGAAGGATGATGATCTCAGTGAGGACTTCAAGAGAGATATAGTAAGCATAAAAAAGGACATAGAAACCATAAAAAAGAACCAGTCAGAAGTGAAGAATGCAATAGCTGAAATGAAGAATACACTAGAAGCATTCAACAGTAGATTGGATGAAACTGAAGATAGAATCAGTAAACTGTAAGACAAGGTAGCAGAAAACACCCAATCAGAATGACAAAAAGAAAAAAGAATTTTTAAAAATTAGGATATTTTAAGAGACTTCTGGGACAACAAGAAGCATAAAAATATTTGCATCATAACAGTACCCAAAAGAGGAGAGAGCAAGGGATTGAGAATCTATTTGAAGAAATAATGACGAATATTTCCCTAACCTGGCAAAGGAATTGGGCATACAAGTCCAAGAAGCACAAAGAGACCCAAACAAGAAAAATTCAAACAGACCTACACCAAGACTCATCATAATTAAAATGCCAAACATCAAAATCAGAGAGAGAATCTTAAAAGCAGCAAGAGAAAGGCAGCTAGTTACTTACAAGGGTACTCCCATAGAATGTCTGCTGATTTTTCAACAGAAAATTTGCAGGCCAGAAAAGACTGGAAAGAAGTATTCAAAGTAATGAAAAACAGAACCTAAAACCAAGATTACTCTAACCAGCAAGGCTAACAATGAAAATGGAAGGTGAGATAAATAGCTTCCCAGAAAGGAGAAAGCTTACAGAATTAATGACCAACAAGACAGTAAATGTTAGAAATGTTAAAGAGTCTTCTGTAAAAATAAGAAGGAGGAAAATCCCATAAATATGAATAATAAAATGGTAATAACTATGTATCTATCAATAATCACTTTATATGTAAATGGTTAAATGCTCCAATCAAAAGCCATAAAGTAGCTGAATGAATAAGAAAACAAGACCCATACATGTGCTGTCTACAAGAGATCCACTTCAGATGAAATGACATGCACAGACTGAAAGTAAAGGGATGTAAAAAGATAGTTCACACAAATGATAATGAAAAAAAGCTGGGGTAGCAAAAAGTAGACAAAATAGGCTTTGAAACAAAGGCTATAAAAGAGACAAAGGACTTAGTAATCCCACTTCTGGGGATTTATACAAAGAAACTCAAAACACTACTTCTAATGGACATATGCATTCATATGTTCATTGCAGCATTATTTACAATAGACAAGATATGGAGGCAACCTGGGTGTCCATGAGTGGATGAATGAATCAAAAGTGGTGTTACATATATACAATAGAATATTGTTCAGCCATAAAAAAATGAAATCTTTCCATCTGCTGCTCGGGAGACACCAGGGACTTATAGGAGGACACTGAGTTGTCAGAGTGAAGGCCGGAGACAAGAATCTCTCCCAAACAGAATTGCCAGTGGTATACATTGTTCCTCTGTTGAGCCCTCCACACACCCAGTGTGTGGACCCAGCACCGCCATAGCTGAGAAGTCATCTAACTTGATAACAGAGGTCACTCCTCTCAGAGAATTCTCTGAAACTCTGCCTCCCCCAACTCGCAGCCCCACCCAAATCCAGCTGTGTCCTCGTGAGTCAGGTGCTCCTTGCTGAGCAAAGCCAAGACTCACACTAATGGCAGCTGGCCTCGGTTTCTGGTGTGGTTTCTTGAGGCAACTATAAGCACAGCATTTGTGGATTGCTTGCTGAATCTTAACAGGTGGCTCCGGAGGGGCACAGGCTGGAGCTAAACTTGATCTGCAGCTGAACCCCTCTCAGGACTCTGCCACTGGACACCTACCACACAAAGTCTCCCTAACAAGACTGGGAGACTTGAAAGTTTTGCTGAGTACATAGAAACAGACACAGAAAGGCAGCCAAAATGGGAAGAAAAAGAAGAAGAAACCATATGAAAGAACAGAACCATATGAAAGAATCCAGGAATAATGGAGTCAAGCAACCTAACAGATGCAGAATTCAAAACACTGATTATAAAGATGCTCAGTGAACTTAGGGGATACCACAAGGAAAACAAGACGTTGAAGAGCTATTTGAAGAAATAATGATGGAAAACTTCCCTCAACTGGTGAAAAAAATAGATGTACAATCTCAGGAAGCTCAGAGAGTCCTAAGAAAGAGGAACCCAAAGAGGCCCACACCAAGATACATCATTATTAAAATGCCAAATTTTAAATACGATGAGAGAATCTTAAAAGCAGCAAGAGAAAAGCAGTTAGTTACCTATAAGGGAGTACCCATAAGACTGGCAGCTGATTTCTCAAAATAAACCATACAGGACAGAAGGGCTTGACACAAAATATTTAACATGATGAAAACCCAGGATGTAGAAGCAAGAATACTTTATTCAGCAAAGCTATCATTTAGAGTTGAAGGACAAATAAAGAACTTCCTAGACAAAAGTAAGCTAAAGGAATTAATCAACACCAAGCCAGTATTACAGGAAATGTTGAAGGGACTTCTTTAAGAAGAAAAAAATATGTATTCAAAACAGGAATAAAGAATGGTAATAACTGCATATCTATCAATGAGTACCTCAAATGGAAAAGAATTAAGTGCTCCAACCAAAAAATAGAGTGGCTGAAAGGATAAGAAAACAAGACCCCTACATATACTGCCTACAAAAGGCTCACTTTAGATTAAAAGACACACAGAGACTAAAAGGAAGGGGATGGAAAAGATCTTGCCTTGATGGACTAAGAGGGTATTGCGCTGAATGATATAGGTTGGACAGAAAAAGAGAAATATCACATGATTTCACATACATGTGGAGTCTAAAGAACAAAATAAACAACAACAACAACAAAAGTGGTAATAAACTCATAGATACAGGGAATATTTTGAGGGCTACTAGATGAGAGGGGGGGTTGGAGGAGGACGGTGAAAACAGGCAAAGGGATTAAGAAGTAAAAATGAATAGTTACAAAATAGACATGGAGATGTAGAGTGTAGCATGAGGAAGATGGTTAACAATGTTGTAATGAATATGTAAGGGGGAGAAGGAGGGAACTAGATTTAGTGGGGTGATTGCTTTGCAAATTATGTGGATCTCTGATCACTGTGCTGGACAACTGAAACTGGTATATTATTATATGCCAACTATAAATGAAGAAAAACTCATTGAATTGTAGAATATAAATGTGAACAACTAATTGTCTATTATATTTCAATAAAACCTGGAAAAAAAATCTAAAAAAAAAAACAAAGTGATGTTAGTCTTGGTAATTTAGTTGTATTATGCCTACAACAAAAATAAAGCACTATCCATATTTTTCCCCATATGTTGAAGGTTTTAAATATATTTTCAAATAAAATTAATATGGTGGAGCTTTTTATAAAATGGGATCTAAATAAATGCCAGTAAACTGTAGAGTTTGAGCATTGACAAAGGGGAATTTTAAATGACAAATTAGTGTACCTTTATCAACAAAGCAACATACAATGGCATAGTTTCATACATTTCACAGATCGCTCTTACTTAATTCTGAATCTGATTCTGCCATTTGGTTGGTGAAAATCTTTACTTCTCAGTTTTACTCTGAGAGAGAAAAAAAAGAATGAAAGCTATTCCTAGAATAACATGGTAATTTGAGGACTCTTAAATTCTAAATTGTGTTATGAGCATACCCAGGTATTCATTTATCTTTTTGGAGGAAAATAAAGAGATGTTTTTACCATAGTCCCTGTGAGGATATTTGCAAATATGCTTTGACACAGAGATCTCAGAGCAAAGCAATAGGACAAGTCTCAGGGTACCAGGAATTCCATCAATGGGTCAATACTTATTTTAGAGCACCTAAGAAATGAAATGCCACCAGGTTAACAGTGATGCTGTGACACATATATCCTACTCACAGGCTTAGGAACAAGGAGAACTAGAGTTGCAGAATTGGCATGTGTACATAAAGCTAAGTAGGCTACTTTCAGCCAGACACTGATGAAGGGCCTTGTTTCATGTCCACCAGAAAGGAAGACATGAACATTAAAACACTAAAGGCAGAGAACTGGAATACTACTGAGTTCTCCTGGGTTCTGCACTTAAGGTAACTTTGCCCAAAATAAGACTTAGGTCTTTTCAGGAGGCAATGTCAACTCATCATCAGGAATTGGGGGGCAATTTTAACCTGTAGACAGACAGGAGCAAGCAGAGGATTGTGTGTGTGTGTGTGTGTGTGTGTGTGTGTGTGAGAGAGAGAGAGAGAGAGAGAGAGAGAGAGAGAGAGAGAGAGATGACTTCTGTTCCACCACATTTGCTCATTAGTTGCTTATGTGGTCAATGTGAACAGTAAACTGAGCAATTTTTTTTAATTTATTTAATTTATTGGGGTGACCTTGGTTAATAAAATTATATAGGTTTCAAGTATACAATTTGATAATGTATCATCTGTATATTGCATTGTCAGGAGATTTAACTTCGGGTAGAGGACACATAACACAAAGGACCTTTCAATTGTAAATCAGATCATTTAAACCAACCCCCTGTTCAATCTTTTTAATGGGTTCTAATCACTTTTAGAACCAAATATGATATCCTAATCAGGGGCCAATTTAATCCTACATGTTTTTCATTCTGTTCAACTCTATGACCTCATGTCTCACTGCTTTGAACAGCTTGTTCCAGTCACACACTTCTCCTTGCCATTTCCAGAACATGCCAAACACATTCTTACCTCAGAACCTTTAGATTTACCACTCTCATAGCCCAGAATGTTCTTCCTTTGGACCTTCACATAACTTACTCTCTCACTACCTTAATGTCTTTACTCAAACATCACCACCTGAGAGTGGCTGTGGTCCCTGACTACCTGATATCAAATTCCCCCAATCTCTCTATGTTCTCTTATCTTGAATTGATTTCCTTCTAATAATTATCACCAAGTGATGATAGTAGGTATTTATTGATTAATTATCTAATCCTCACAAGACTGCAAGTTCTGTGAGGGCAGGGATTTGGGTTTATTTCTTATCCTTGAGGCTTAGGACAGAGCCTGGCATAAAATGAGTACTCAGCTAGTATTTGTTGAATGAATAGATGAATTGAAACAGATATTTATATAAAATCAACTTTTGTAGAAATTTGCCTTCCAGATTGTGCTAGACTTAAAATATTTCAAACAGTTAAACATATGAAAACCAAGTTTTTAAGGACTTCTGGAAAAGGTAACTCCCTAAGTGACCTTTGCCATTCCACAATTTAATTTAAATTGCTCATATTTCAATTTTGTCCTACATGCAGCCATTTAAGCTTTGGTTGTTCTTTAGTAGCAAGACATAGGGTTGGCATAATGATAATTATTAGTGTCAGAACATCCAGACACATTTCTTTTGGCAAGGCTGGAGAAAGATTTAAATATCTTTTATCCAGAAGAATCCCAGAAATAGAAGACATAATCATTCTTTTATTATCAATATATATAGATTTTGATTTATTGATTTTTAATTAAGTTTATTTGGGTAACATTGGTTAATACAATTATATAATTTCAGGTATACATTATAACTTAATAACTGTATATTCTATTGTGTGTTTACCATCCAAAGTCCAGTTTCCTCCAGCTACCACATATTTAATCCCTTTTACCCACTTCACCCTCCCTCTACCCCATCTACCTCTGCCCTCCTCCCCTACCCCCTATTACTCTTTTGGAAAATTTGACCCACAGAGATTGTTTATATATTTAAACCAACTCTAGTTCCAACTTACTATCATCCTCACTTAGAAAGAACTACATAATTGCATACTCTTGTATCTGAAGCAATTTGTGCCACTTAATCAGTAGGACACCCTCATATTGTTTATAGAGTATCTGTGATGGACTGAACTAATCCAAGCACTTACTCTGGAGCACCTTGGAGAGAAAATTGGCAAATTCTGTATGCTATGTGGGACCATGGGGCAAAGATTTTATCTGCATCAATAAAACTCAACAGCTCAGCCAAGTATTGACAGTGACACCATTATAGGTTCACTGTGTGCCTAAGTGAACAAATGTTTTCTGCATTATCTTGTGTTACTCCCTTCTGGCATTCTATATTCTACTCTGGTCAAACTGGATACTCCCTTTTACTGATTGTGTCCTGTGGTTTTCTGTCTTAATAACTTTGCTCCTACAATTCTCCACCTTGAACTGTAGTTTTTTTTCATGTGTCTAACATAGCTATTCTAGTAAACTATAAGCCCATTCATTCACTCAAGTGCAACCTCACATAAAAGAAGAAAAGAAAAGAAGTAATCTAAAGATCAAAACAGGTTTTATTGCTAAAACTTGTAGTAGAAATATGGTAGTAGGAAGTTTTGATGCCAGATTGAGTTGCTGAGAGTCTTAGACTCACAGTCAAGTTCCAAGAGGTTCTGTCTCAGTTCTATCTAAATCTGGGTTAGCCAAAAACATGGTTCAACAAATAATTTTAACACTTGTATACAAAGTCAAAGAAGGCACATTTCCTGCCACAAGGAGTAAAAAAAAAAAAAACACATGAACCAGCATATATGATAAATGGGATACATGATAACATATAATATGTCCACTTTTAGGAACATGTCATATTGTTCCTCTTTACCTCCACCACAGTGTGCAACAATGTCTTGTCATAATAGATACATAATGAAAATTTATGAAATTTATGGAATTCAATTTTCCAAGTAGAAGGCACAGAATAATTATATCTTGATATACATATTCTTTGTTCAACAGATTTGCTATAGGGTATATGAAACATGGGAAGCTGTTAAACATTACTTTCAGGTGCTAGGTCAAAATGACATTGAAAAAACAGTCCAACATAGACCTTTGTGCAAACCTCTACACTAAAATGGAAATTGAAAAATAAGTTAATATGTACTTAAAATACAAAGTGTCAAATAAAATATGTTAAGATGTCATCGCATCACCTAAACTATATTTTTTCACTTCTAACGTTTTCAAAAACCTTTAAAAAGTTTTCACAGATTAAAGGCAAATAGGAAATCTTTCACAATTCACAGTCAGCTATTCTTTTTTAAAGATTTTTATTAACATATGGCTAACATAAAATATTGTATTAGTTTCAAGTGTACACCATAGTTATTCAACATTTACGTACCTAAAGAAGTGATCACCATGATAAGTCCAACAACCATCTGACACCATACACTGCTATCACAATATTATTGACTATATTCCCTAGGCTGTACACCACATCTTCATGAGTTACTTGTTTTATACCTGGAAATTTGAACCTTTTATTCCACTTCATAATTTATTCTCACTCTTTTGATAACTTATTTATAGGAGACATTCAATATTATTTTATATTAGTTTTAAGTGTACAGCATAGTGGTTAGACATTTATATAATTTACAAAGTGGTGCCCCTGACTAGTCTAGTACTCACTGGGCCCTATACATAGTTATTATCACATTATTGACTATATTCCCTATGCTTATGTTACATCCTCATGACTATTTCAGAACTACCAATTAGTACTTAATTCCTTTACCTTTTTAACCATGTTCCCTAACTCCTCTCCCATTTGGCAACCATCAGCTTGTTCCCTGCACCTAAAAATCTGTTTATTTTTTTCTTTAGATTCCACATATTAATGATATCAAATAGTATTTGTCTTTCTCTGTCTGACCTATTTCACTTAGTGTAATACCTTCCAAGATCATCCATACTGTTGCAAATAGTAAAATTTCATTTTTTATGGCCAAGTAATATTCCGTTGTATATATGTACCATCTCTTCTTTATTTAGTCATCTATTGATGGACACATAAGTTGCTTCCATATCTTGGCCATTGTAAATAATACTGCAATAAACGTAGGGGTGCATGTATCTTTTTCAATTGGTGTTTTGGTTTTCTTCAGATAAACACCCAGAAGTGGAATTGCTGGGTCATAAGGTAGTTCTATGTTCACTTTTTTGAGGAACCTCCAGACTATTTTCCCATAGTGGCTGCACTAATTTGAAATCCCACCAATGGTGTATGACGGTCCCCTTTTCTCCACATTCTTACCACACGTGTTGTTTTTTGACTTATTGATGAAACCCATCCTGATAGGTGTGAGATATCTCATTGTGTTGTTTTAACATACGTTTGTACAATGAGTAGTGCTGTTGAGCATCTTTTCATGTCTATTGTATATCTGTGTGTCCTCTTTGGAGAAATGCTTATTTAGTTAGGTCCTCTGTCCATTTTTTAATTGGATCGTTTATTTTGTTATTGAATTGTATGAGTTCTTTATAATTTTGGATATTAATCCCTTACCAGATTTATTATTGGCAAAATTTTATCCCATTCAGCAGGTATTTTTTTGTGTTTTCTTGATGGTTTCCTTTGCTATGCAAAAATATTTTAGTTTGATGTAGTCCCATTTGTTTATATTTTCATTTGTCTCCCTGACCTAAGGGGGTACATCAGAAAAAAATATTACTAAGATCAATGTGAGAGAGTTTACTACCTATGTTTTCTTACAGGAGTTTTATGGTTTTAAGTCTTACATTTAAGTCTTTAATACATTATGAGTTTATTCCTGTATATGGTTTAAAAATGTAATCTACATTCATTTTTATTTTTTTCTTTTTTTTATAATTTTAATTAAAAACTATTGGGGTGTCATTAATCAACAAAATTCAATAAGTTTCAAGTGCACTATTCAACAGTATGTTGTAAAAATATTGTATTGTGTGTCTACCACCCATAGTTAGATATCCTTTCATCATGAAATATTTGACTCGTTTTACCCTTATCTACCTTTCTCCTTTCCCCTTTCCTTCTGGAAACCACTAATCACTGTCCATGTCCAAGGGTCTCTTAATTGATTTTATATTTATATCCCACATATGAATGATATCATGTGGTTTTCAACTTTTTCTGTCTGACTTATTTCGCTTAGCATGATTATCTCAAGACCCATCCAAGTTGTCGCAAAGGGCAGTATTTCATCTCTACCTATAGCTGAGTATTCCATTGTATATATGTACCACAGCTTGTTTATCCAAGCATCTATCATAGGACACTTCACTTGCTTCCATTCCTGGCCACCTTGAATAATGCTGCTATGAGCATCACTGTGCATATGTCTATTCAAATAAATATTTTCAAGTCTTTAGGGCAAATACAGCATAGAGGGATTGCTGAATCATGCAATAGCTCAATTCTGAGAGGAAAGTCCATACTGTTTTCCATAGTGGTTTTTCCAACTGGCAGTCCCACCAACAGTGTATGAGGGTTCCCTTTTCTATACATCCTCTTCAACACTCCTTATTACTTGTCCTTTTGATAATAGCCATTCTTACAGGTGTGAAATGGTATCTCACTGTGATTTTGATTTGCATTTCCCTAATAGCTACTGAAGTAGAATACCATTTCATATGCTTATTGGCTATTCGTAAGTATTCTTTAGAGAAGTGTCTGTTCAGGATCTCTACATATTTCTAATTAAATTGTTTGCTTTTATTTTGTTATTGTTATCGATGTACAATTTTTTTTTTGTATATTTTGGATGTTAGGCCCTTAACAGAGGCACTGTTAGCAAATATATTCTACCATTTGGATGATTGCTTCTTTGCCTTGTTGACAGTTTCTTTTGCTGTGCAGTAGCTTTTTAATTTGATACAGTCCTATTCATTTATTTGTGCTTTCATTTCTCTTGCCTATGAGGTCAAATTCATAAAATTCACTCTAAGTACAAGGTCCATGAGTTTAGTGACTATGTTTTCTTCTATGCAATTTTTTCTTTCAGGTCTTATATTCAGGACCTTGATCTATTTTAACTTAATTTTGGTGTGTGACGAAAGACAACATTCTAGTTTCATTCTTTTGCAAGTGACATTCCACTTTACCTACACCATATATTGAAGAGGCTTTTTTTTTCTCCATTGTATGTTTTTGGTTTCATCATTGAAAATTATTTGCCCATATGTGTGGGGGTTTATTTCTGGATTCTCAATTCTTTCCACTGGTCTTTTTTACTGCCAATACCATGACGTTTTGATTATTGTCACTTTGCATTATAATTTGAAGTTGGGAGGGTGATGCCTCTGGCCTTGTTCTTTTTCCCCAGGATTGCTTTGGCTATTCAGAACCTTTGTGTTTTCATACAAATATGATTTTTCCTCCTATTTCTTTAAAAAATGCCAATGGGATTTTGATGGGGATTGCGTTGAATCTATATCATGCTTTAGGTAATAAGGTCATTTAACTATGTTCATTCTTCCTATACAAAAACAAACACAAGGAATACAAATTGGAAATGAAGAAGCCAAACTGTCACTATTTGCAGATGACATGATTCTCTATATAGAAAACCCTAAAGTCTCCACAAGAACACTACTAGAAACAACAAGCAAATACAGTAAAGTTTCTGGATATGAAATCAACATTCAAAAATCCATAGCATTCCTATACTATAATAATGAAGTGTCAGAAAAGGAAATGAAAAAAATTCCTTTTGCAATTGATACAAAAGCAATAAAATATCTAGGAATAAATTTAATGAAACATGTTAAGGACCTATATAATGAAAACTACAAAACCCTATAAAAAGAAATTGAGGAAGAAAAAAAATAATGGAAAGATGTTCCGTGTTCTCTTAGGTCCCCTACTATGATGGTGTTTTAGACTGTTTCTCCCTTTAGTTCTGACTGTAATTTCTTTATATATTTCGGGGATCCCTGAATGAGAGCATAGATATTAATTATAAGTGTTATGTCTTCTTGATGCATGATTACCTTTATCAATATGAGTGTCCCTCAGCATCTTTCTTTACCTTTTTTATTTTGAAGTCTCTTTCATCTGACATTAGTACCACTACTCCCACTTTTCTCAGAATACCATTTGCTTGTAATATCATTTTCCACTCTTTCACTTTGAGTCTATTGTTGGGAGCCGTTTTCAGGCTTGAGAGCCAAGCAGGATATTCACACAGTAAAGCTAAGAAGTCTGCTGACACAAAAAGAACACCTGGAGACAGGAACAGAGAAGCTGATTGTTCCTTGGCCTTAAAGAAAGGGATGCGGAATGCCGAGATAGCGTTAGGCTCCCTGTGTAACGTTAACAAGGTTATTGAGCATAACTAACATTTTTTGAGCTGTTTCCCATGCTTGCTAGAGTATATCAGGACGGTGCTAAATAAACTCAGTGCTGCAGCTTTGACTGTATGCTCTCCCGAGATCTTTTTCTCTTCTCTGTCTTTTTTCCTAACCCTCGCTTCCCCACTCAGGACTGTTCGACTCCGTCCGGCAGGTTCCGGCAGTCTATATTTGTCTTTGGAGCTGAGATGTGTCTCTTGGAAGCAGCATATGCTTTGGTTTTGATTTTTGATTCGTTCTGCACTCTGTGCTTTTTTCTCAGTGAGTTCAATCCATTTATATTTAGGGTGATTATTGAAATATGAAGTCTTCTTATAGCCATTTTATCTTTTGCTTTCTGGTAGCTCATTGTTTCCATTGCTTCCTTGTCCTTGTGTTTCTGTTTTCTTTATTTTGGTTGGTTTTGGTGGGTTTTGCCTCTGGTCCTTCTTGTTTTATGTTATATTCTTTGGTTCAGAATCTTTGTTGCTTGATTATCATTACAAATATGTAAAGAATAATTATACATATAATATAACATAATATATATATATGTATATATATGTATATATATATATGTATATATATGTATATATATATGTATATATATATATGTATATATATATGCATATATATATATATATATATATATATATATATAGAGAGAGAGAGAGAGAGAGAGAGAGAGAGAGAGAGAGTAATCCATTTTCTTCTGCGCGTGTCTTATCTCCATCCCCCTTTGCAAATTTGGATCTTTGAATCCTCCCCTTTTCATTCATTGTTATCTCAATTTGTCCCTATGTATGCTGAACTTTCATTACTATCTTGCTATAACAATTCTCTTCTTATTATTTATGCTTATAATACCCTGTTCTTAGTAATGGTTGCACTCCTCTGTTTCTATTTGCCTAATAGTCACTTCACTC
>CM053505.1:68525290-68656644 GCA_028627145.1 Eidolon dupreanum
GAGTGAAGTGACTATTAGGCAAATAGAAACAGAGGAGTGCAACCATTACTAAGAACAGGGTATTATAAGCATAAATAATAAGAAGAGAATTGTTATAGCAAGATAGTAATGAAAGTTCAGCATACATAGGGACAAATTGAGATAACAATGACTGAAAATGAGAGGATTTAAAGATCCAAATTTGCAGTGAAGAATGGAGAAAAGACACGTAAAGAAGAAAATAAATGTTTATATATATATATATATATATATATATATATATATCACTATCTTTTTCATATTTGTAATGGCAACTACACACTAAAGATTCTGAACTGAAGAATATAACATAAAACAAGAAGAACCAGAGGCAAAACCCACCAAAGCCAACCAAAATAAAGAAAACAGAAAAACAAGGACAAGGAAGCAATGAAAACACCGAACTACCAGAAAGCTAAAGATAAAAGGGCTCTATGAAGACTTCATATTTCAATAATCACCCTAAATATAAATGGACCGAACTCACCAATAAAAACTCAGAGAGTTGCAGAAATGATAAAAAAAAAAAAAAACACACACCATATGCTGCCTCTAGGACATACAGCCCAGCTCCAAAGACAAACATAGACTCAAATTGAAAGGGTGGAAAATGATATTTCAAGCAAATGGCATTCTGAGAAATGTGGGAGAAGTGGTACTAATATCAGATAAAATAGACTTCAAAATAAAAAATGTAAAGAAAGATACTGAGGAACTTTTCATAATGATAAAAGGAATTATGCACCAAGAAGACATAACACTAATTAATATCTATGCTCCCAATCAGGGAGCCCGAAATACGTAAAGAAATTACTAACAGGTCTAAAGGGAGAAACAGAACAAAATACTATCGTAGTAGAGGACCCAAATGCCCACTGTCAGATATGGACAGATAATCCAAACAGAAAATCAATAAGGAAATAACATCCTTAAATGATACATTGGCCCAACTGAACATAATTGACATTTACAGAGCCTTCCATCCCAATACAGCTGCTCATACATTCTTCTACAGTTCATATGGAACATTCTCAAGAAGAAACCACATACTGGGACACAGAGATAGCCTCAACAAATGTAAGAGGGTTGAAATCATACCAACTATATTCTCTGATCATAATGCTCTGAAACTAGAGATCAACGGCAAAAAGAAAGCAGGAAGAACCACAAATACATGGAGATTAAACAACATGCTATTGAAGAATAACTGAATCACAGAAGAAATAAAAAGAGAGACTAAAAGATACATAGAAACAAATGATATTGCTAGTACAACATATCAAAACTTTTGGGACACAGTAAAAGCAGTCATAAGAGGAAAGTTCATATCATTACAGACCTGTCTCCAAAAATAAGAATGAGCCCAAATAAACAACCTAACACTTCATCTTAAAAATTAGAAATGGAAGAACAAATGAAGCCTCAAGTAAGCAGAAGAAAAAAATCATCAAAGTTAGAAAAGAAATAAATTAAATTGAAAAAAATAGAAAAAATAAATGCAACAAATAGCTGGATCTTTGAGAAGGTTAACAACATTGACAAAGCCCTAGCTAGACTCATTAAAGAAAAAAGAGAAAGGACACAAATACACAAAATCAGGGATGAAAGAGGGGAAATTACTACTGATATTGCAGAAAAACAATGGATCATACAACAATACTATGAAAAAGTATATGACACCAAATATAATAACCTAGAAAAATAGACCAGTACTTAGAAAAATACAACCTTCCTATCTGAATCAAGAATATTTGGAAAAACTAAATAGACCGATCAACAGTATGGAAAGTGAAACAATCATCAAATACCTACCAAAAATTAAAAGTCTAGGACCAGATGGCTTTACCAGTGAATTCTACCACTAATTCAAAGATTTAATACCTATTGTCTTCAAACTCTTCCAAAAAATTGAAGAGGAGGCAGTATTTCCCAGCTCATTTTATGAAGCCAATATTACTCTAATACCAAAACCTGGTAAAGATAACATAAAAAGAAAAAACTACAGAACAATATTTCTCATGAACACAGATGCAAAAATCCTAAATAAAATACTAACGAATCAAATACAGCAACATATTAAAAAGATTATACACCATGATCAAGTGGGCTTCATCACAGGGTCACAGGGATGGTTCAACATATGTAAATCAATTCATGTGATACACCACATAAACAAAATTTAAAAAATGGGAATCGTATGATCATATCAATAGATGCAGAAAAAGCCTTCCACAAGATACAGCATCCATTTATGATCAAAACACTTAAGTAAATCAGTATAGAAGGAAAGTACCTTAACATAATAAAAGCCATCTATGACAAACCCTCAGCCAACATTATACTTAATAGTGAAAAACTGAAAACCTTCCCTCTAAGATCAGGAACAAGGCAAGGCTGTCCACCATCACCACTGTTATTCAATATAATATTAGAGGTCCTAGCCTATGCAATCAGGCAAGAGAAAGATATAAAAGGCATCCAAATAGAAAACAAAGAATTCAAACTGTCACTATTTGCGGATGACATTATTCTCTATATAGAAAATCCCAAAGACTCTACAAGAATGCTACTAGAAACAATAAGCAAATACAGTAAAGTCTCTGGATACAAAATCAACATTCAAAAATCCATAGTGTTCCTATACTCTTAAAAACAAAGTGTCAGAAAAAGAAGTGGAAGAAATAATTCCTTTTGCAATTGCAACAAAAAGAAAATAATACATAGTAATACCCTAATGAAACAAGTGAAGAACCTATAAAATGAAAACTACAAGATCCTGTTCAAAAAAGTTGAAGAAGATACAAAAAAATGGTAAGATATTCCATGTTCTTGAACTGGAAGAATCAATAGAGTTAAAATGACCATATTACCTAAAGGAATATACAGATTTAATGCAATCCCCATCAAAATCCTATTGGCATTTTTAAAAGAAATAGAACAGAAAATCATCAGATTTGTATGGAAGCACAAAAGTACCTGAATTGCCAAAGCCATCCTGAGAAAAAAGAATGAAGGTGGAAGCATCATTCTTCCTGACTTCAAATTATGCTGCAAAGCAACAGTAATCAAAATGGCATGGTATTGACAGCAAAACAGACACATGGATGGGTGAAACAGAATGAAGAAGAGTCCAGAAGTAAACCCATATTTATATGGGTAAATAATTTTCAACAAAGAAGTGAAAAACATACAGTGGAGAAAGGAAAACCCCTTTAATAAATGATGGTGGGAAAACTTCAAGGCCATCTACAAAAGAAAGAAAATAAATTGTTGTCTATCACCACACACCAAAATTAATTCAATATGGATTAAGGACCTGAATATAAGACTTGAAACAATTAAATGTGTAGAAGAAAACATAGGAACTAAACTCAAGAACCTTGGACTTAAAGAGGATTTTATTAATTTTACCTCAAAAGCAAGGGAAGTAAAAGCAAAAATAAATGAATGGTACTACATCAAATGAAAAAGCTTCTGCTCAGCAAAAGAAACTGTCAACAAGGTAAAGAGAAAATCATCCAAATGGGAAAAAATATATTTGCAAGCAATGCCTCTGATAAGAGCCTAATATCCAAAATATACAAAGAACTCATACAACTCAATAACAACAACAACAACAACAACAAAATGATCCAATCACAAAATGGACAGACATTTCTCCCTAGAGGACATACAAATGGCCAACATATATATGAAAAGATGCTCAACATCACTAGCTATTAGAGAAATGCAAATCAAAACCACAATAAGATACCATCTCACACCTGTTAGATTAGCTATAATCAACAGGATAAGTAATAACAAATGCTCAAGAGGATGCAGAGAAAAAGGAACCCTCATACACTACTGGTGGGACTGCAAATTGGTACAGCTACTATGGAAAACACTATGGAGGTTCCTCAAAAAGCTAAGAATAGACCTACCATATGATCCAGCAATCCTTTTACTGTGTACTCCAAAGACTTGAAAACCCATATCTAAAAAGATATGTGCACACCAATATTCATAGCAGCATTATTCACAGTGGCCAGGATATGGAAGCAACGGAAGTGTCCTACAATAGATAATTGGATAAAGAAGCAATGGTACATACATACAATGGAATATTACTTAGCCATAAGAAAGGATGAAATACTGCCATTTGCGACAACATGGATGGACCTCGAGATAATCATGCTAAGTGAAATAAGCCTGATAGGAAAAGTTGAAAATCACATGATATCACTTGTATGTGGGATATAAGCTTAAAATCAAGAAGTAAACAGGACAAACAAGCAAATACTCATGGACATGGACAATGGACTAGTGGTAGCTGAATTAAACTGATCTTTGGGTGGTAAACACACAGTAGAATATACAGATGTCAAATTATATTATACATCTGAAATTTATATAATTGTATTAACCAATATTACCCCAATAAACTTAATTTAAAAAATACTAAAAATAAAAAATAATAAAATAAATAAAATAAAATGCAATGCTCAAACCATCATGCAAGGGCAAAAGCAACCAGCAGAGTTGGAAAATATGTTTGCCAATCATATATCTGATAAGAAATTTGCATCTAGACTATTTAAAGAACTATTACAACTCAATTATAAAAAGACCAATCACCCAATTTTAACACGGACAATGGATCTGAATAGAAATTTCTCCAAAGAAGATATGTAAATGTGCAATGAGCATGTGGCCAGGTGCTCAACATTGTTAGTTATTAGGTAAACAAATGTAAATTAAAATCATGATAACACTGATATGGAAGCTCAGTAAATATTGGTTGAAAGGAAATACAAAAAATTAATTCATCAAAAAAAAAGCTATCAAACTGTGAAAAGACATGGAGGAAACATGAATGCATATTGCTAAGGGAAAGAATCTAATCTGAAAAGTCTACGTTCTCTATGTTTCCAACTGTATGTCATTCTGAAAAAGTCAAAACTATAGAGATAGTAAAAGATCCAAGGTTGCCAGGTGTTTTGGGGGAGGGGTTGATAAATAGTTAAAGCTCAGGGGAGTATTAGGGTTGTGAAACTATCTTCTTTGATACTGTAATCATGGATGTATAATGTTATACATTTGTCAAAACCCATAAAACTGTACAACACAAAGAGTGAATCTGTATGTAAATTATGAACTTTAATTATTAATTATATTCAATATTGACTAATTAATTGTAACAAATGTACCACATTGATGCAAGATTTCAATAATGGGAAGTCATGTATTTGTGGGGTATATATGGAAACTATCTGTACTATCTGCTCAATATTTCTGTTTCACACCCACCAAGATGGCTATAATTTAAAAGACATAATAGTAGGTGTTGATGAGGATGTGTAAAAATAAGATCCCTCATATATTCTTGGTGGGAATGTAAGGTTGTGCAGCTGCTTAGGGCAAGTTCAACAGTTCCTCATGACATTAAACAGATACAATATGACCCAACAATTCAACTCCTATAGCTATATCCAAGAAAACAGGAAACACATCAACTAAAAAACTTGTTCACAAATACTAATAGCAGCATTATCCATAATTGCCAATGGTGAAATCAACCCAAATATTTATCAGCTGCTGATAAATGTATATCCATACTATGGAATATTATGTGGCCATGAAAAGTAATAAAGTACTAATACTACAACATGATTAATCTTGAAACTATGCTAAATGAAAGAAGCCACTGACAAAAGACCACATATTATATGATTCTATTTATATGAAATGTCCAGAATAGATAAATCCATAGAGACAGAAAGTATATTACTGGTCGTGAGAGTCTGAGGTTAAGGGGAGAATATGGAGTGACTGCTAATGGAACAGGGTTAGTTCTGGGGATGATAAAAATGTTCTAAAATTAGATAATGGTGATGACTGTACAACTCTATGAATATACTAAAAATCATTGAAATAACACTTTAAAGGCATAAATTTTATTGTATGTAAGTTATATCTCAAAGATAATATAAAAATGCAGTGCTAGCTACCTCTGCTGTAAGTTCAAGTTGTTTCTCAGTACTTCGTTGTAACTTATCTAGATAACATGTTGATGATAGTTATCTGTTTTGATTTTTTTATTAAGTTTATTGGGGTAACATTGGTTAATACAATTATATAATTTTTAGGTGTACATTATCATTGACATCTATGTATTCTGAGTTTACCACCCAAAGTCCAGTTTCCTTCAAGTACCATATATTTGATCCCCTTTACCCATTTCACCTTCCCCCTAAACCCTATATTTGACCCCCTTTACCTCGTCTACCTTCCCACTCCTCCTCACCCCCTACCCTTTGATAACCCCTAGTCGATAGTCCAAGTCCATGAGTCTCTGTTTGCTTGTCTTGCTCATTTGTTGCTTTTAGATTTATATCCTACATTTAAGTGATATCGTGTGATTTTCAACTTTTTCTATCTGGCTTATTTCACTTAGCATGATTATCTCACAGCATTATTCACAATGGCCAGGACATGGAAGCAACCAAAGTGTCCTACGATAGATAATTGGCTAAAGAAGCTGTAATACATATATACAATGGAATATTATTCTGTCTTGAATGTTTTTAAGTGAAGTCATGTGAAATATTTGTATTGCTTAATGTTCTATTGATATCTAGAATTTGATTATTCCATTTCCTCGAGCAAATTTTAGTCCTCTGTGTGTATATAAGCACATGTAATTTATTTTGGTGAAAAATAAATAAAAATCATGTGTAAATAACTATATATCAACCAGCATGCATTTACAATAAATTATGACATAACCTAGATCTTAACTGGAAAATCTGAGAGATTTTGTTAACAATTTTAACCGATCAGAGGCTTATGTATTAAATCATTGACACAATAACAATGTACTAAATGGCATTCTATTTGTGGGATATAAACAACAAAATAAACAAATAAAACAGAAACAAACTCATAGATACAGAGAATATTTTGAGGGTTATCAGATGGGAGGGAGGTATAGGGAGTGGGTGAATAGTGTAAGGCAGGGGTCCCTAGCCCCCAGATCACGGACCAGTATTGGTTTGTGGCCTGTTAGGAACCAGGCCACACAGCAGGAGGTGAGCAGCAGGCAAGCCAGTAAAGCTTCATCTGTATTAGTAGCTGCTCCCCAGCACTAGCATCACAGCCTCAGCTCCACCTGAGACCATCAGGCATTAGGTTCTCATAAGAGCATTGGTCGTTGGTCCCAAAAAGGTTGGGGACTGTTGATGTAAGGGATTAAGAACTACACATTGGTAGTTACAAAATAGACATTAGATATAAAGTATAGCATAAGGAATATAGTCAATAACATTGTATTAACTATATACAGTGTCAAATGGGTACTAGATTTATCGAGGTCATCACTTTATAACTTATATAAATGCCTAAAAACCATGTTGTACACCTGAAACATATAATATTTTATGCCAACTGTAATAAAAAATTTTAGTTATCTAAAACAAGTACAAAATGGTAGTTATGAAATAGTCACAGGGATGTAAAGTATAGCATAGGAAATGCAGTCAATAATATTGTAATAACTATGTATCATGCCAGGTGGGCAGAAGACTTATTGAGGGGATGGATCACACTGTAAATAATATAAATGTCTAACCACTATCCTATACACCTGAAACTAATATGAAATAATGTTGAATGTTAATTCTAATTGAAAAATAAAAATCATAAAAAGGAAATAATGTGTTCAGTGATAATCACTGTAGTTTGTTATAGCAAAAAACTAGAAACACTATACACATTTAATAATAGATTAGTAAAATAAATTGTGATACACCTTTAAAATGTATTACTATGTAGAGATAAAAATAGTATTGTGGGTGAATATTTATTGTAATGAAAAGTATATAAAATATCATTAAGTGGAAATTAAAATTGATTAAAATACAATAACTGCATATATATAACTGTATATGCATAGAAAAAGATCTTATAGGATGTACTCCAAGTTGCTAATTGTGACTCTCTTTGGTGGTGGTAATGTTTGGATTTTTATTTTCTTCTTTTTGTTTATATTTATTTTCTAAAATTATTTATAGAATAAACAAGTATTGCTTTTTAATTTTTAAAAAACATTATTGTTTTTTTTTAGTAATAAGTAGTCTTTTTTCTAAAAGGTCAGAAATTATTGTTTTAGTCTGTTTAAGTCTCCAGTACCAACCTTGTCTATACTGTTAGCTGACTTCCCTGTCCTTGACATCTTGCCTCTCTATCTCTAATTTCTCTCTGGTACTTCTCATTAAAGCAGGCTACACTTTCAAGTCAAATGATTCTACCACACAACTCTTGCCTATTGAATATATCCATCAAAGGAGGTGCAGGGGTGGGACATGACTGTTACAGCGATCATTTTTCAGCCTAGATTAGTCCTCATTTCTATTATAAGTCTGTAATTAAGTTAATCAGAAGATTAGTCTTTATTTTGAGCACACCTTCCAAAACTGTGTAATTTTGACTAGTGACTTGTGGAGGCATTGCAGAAAGTTGCATATGCTGAGAGATAAGATCAGAAGTGAGGAATAAATGCCTTACCAAGATCTTTGTTTCTGGTTAAGAACAATGTATGGGATCCAACATATGTAGTACTAGCAGTTGCTGTCTAACCTAGCAAACTTCTGTTCTTATTAGTTTTATGAGTGCTGATTATGAAATTGTATTGCTGGATATGCTCGCCCTTAAATAGTTCTGCTCAAATATTTGGATATGGCATGCTGATATGCAACCAGCATTTAGATATTTTTCTCCTTCTTTGTATTTAGTGGATTTCAGGAGGTCTGATCTCTTGCCAATGTTGTCCTTGTGATTCTATCCAATGACTATGAAGCAGACAGAGTCAATTTCTTAGGCAGAGTCAATTTCTCAGAATCAATTTCTCTCTCTCTCTCGCTCTCTCTCTCTCTCTCTCTCCATCCCCCCTCTCCTTCCCTCCCCCAATCTCCTCTCTCAAATAACTATTATTAACAATGGGGCTTAGAAATTGAACAGTGTCTAATTTTATTAGTTTCAAAAGGAGAATAATTAGTCTCCATATATACTAGTCCTGTAGATATAGTGGATTTAGTGCCAGTGTATCTGTACCATATAATTCATGTAGAAGAGTGACAGCATCAGAGGACTACCCCCACCCACCCAAATACAGCGAATCTTACATGTGGCACTCTTTCATTCTTCATCTTAGAAGGTAAAATCCTCCTTCTAGAAACAGTGTTCCCTTGATTTCTATGACACCACTTTCTTATAGTGTTCTTCCTTTTATCTTGTCATTCCTCTGGCATCTTTGTTAGCTTTTCCATTTTTAACAAAACTTTAAATGTTGGAGTTACTCAGGGTATGATTTTTTTCTCATTAGATGATTTTAATCATTCCCAGTGTTTCAGTTATGTGCCAGTGATATCATACTAAATTTTTTATTAGTATTATTTTATATTAGCTTCAGGTGTCCAGCATAGTAATTAGATATTCATGTAATTTACAAAGTGATCTCCCACTTAGTCTAGTAACCATCTGGCGCTATACATAGCTATTACAATTATTATTGACTATATTCCCTATGGTGTATTTCACAACCCCATAACTGTTTTAGAACTACAAATTTGTACTTCTTAATTCCTTCAATTTTTGCACACAGCCTCCCAACTCCCCTCCTATCTGGCAATCACCAGTTCTTGGATTTATGAGTCTATTAACGTTTTATTTATTCACATATTTTGTTCCTTAGATTCCACATATAAGTGAAATCATATGGTATTTGTCTTTCTCTGTATGATTTATTTCACTTACCATAATGCTCTCTAAGTTTATCCATGTCATTGAAATGATAAGATTTTATTTTTTTTATGCCTGAGTAACATACCATTGTATATATGTGCCATAAACTCTTTACCAATTGTCTATTGATGGCCACATAGATTGCTTCCATATCTTGGCTATTATAAGTAGTGCTGCAGTGAACATAGGGGTGTATATATCTTTCCAAATTAGTGTTTTCGTTTTCTTTGGATAAATACCCAGAAGTGCAATTGCTGGGTCAAAAGGTAGTTCTATTTAAAAATTTTTTTTTTTGAGGAAACTCCAAACTGCTTTCCATACTGGCTGTACATTTTTGCAATCCCACCAACAATGTACAAGGTTTCCCTTTTCTCCACATCTTCGTTTTGATTTGTTGAGGATAGCCAATTTGACAGGTGTGAGTTGATGTCTCATTGTGGTTTTAATTTGCATTTCTCTAATAATTAGTGACCTTGAGCACCTTTTCTTGTCTTTGATCATCTGTATGTCTTCTTTGGAGAAATACTTATTCGGGTCTTCTGTTCATTTTTAATTGGATTGTTTCCTTTTCTGATGCTGAGTTCTTTGAGTTCTCTTTAATTTTGGATATTAACCCTTTATAAGATGTATCATAGACAAATATCTTCTCCCATTCAGTAAGTTCTCTTTTAGTTTTGTTGGTGGTTTCCTTTGCTGAGCAAAACCTTTTTGTTTTGATGTAATCCCATTTGTTTATTTCTGCTTTTATTTCTTTGTCAAAGGAAATATATTGGGAAAAAATATTACTAAGAGCAACGTCAGAGAGTTTCTATGTTTTCTTTCTAGAAGTTTTATGATTTCAGATCTAAATAAATCTTTAATGCACTTTGAGTTTATTCTTGTATATGGTGTAAGAACATAGCCCAGTTTCACTTTTTTGCATGTATCTGTCCAGTTTTTGTTGAATAGACTGTCTTTACCCCATGATATATTCTTTACTCATTTGTCATAGATTAAATGACCATGTATGCATGGGTTAATTTCCGTGCTCTCTATTCTTGTCCACTGATCTATATGCCTGTTTTATGACAGTACCATGTTGTTTTGATGACTATAGACTTGCAGTAGAGTATGATATGAGGTAGCATGATACCTCCAGCTTTGTTCTTTCTCAAGATTGCCATGACTATTTGAGACCTTTTATGGTTCCATACAAATTTTTTGATTATTTGTTCTAGTTATCTGAAAAAAAAATGTGCCATTGGTGTTTTGATAGAAATTGCATCAAATTTATAAATTGCTTTGGGTAGTATGAATATTTTAACAATGTTAATTTTTTCTATCCATGACTACATTATATGTTTCCATTTATTTGTATCTCCTTCATGTTCTTTCTTCAATGAGTTATAGTTTTCCAAAAACAGCTCTTTTACCTCCATGGTTAAATTTATTCTTGGTTATTTTATTGTTTTTCATGCAATTATAAATGGAATTGTTTTCTTAATTTCTCTTTCTGATAGTTCCTCACTGGAGTATTAAAATGCAACCAACTTCTTGATATTAATTTTGTATTTGCTACTTTACTGAATTCATTATTCAGTTCTAACATTTTTTGGTGGATTCTTCAGGGTTCTCTGTATATAGTATCATGTCATCTGCAAATAATGAGTTTTATTACTTCCTTTCCAATTTGTATGCCTTTTATTTCTCTTTTTTGTCTCATTGCTATGGCTAGGACTTCCAATACTACGTTGAATAGAAGTAGTCAGAGTGGACATCCTTGTCTTGTTCCTGATCTTAAGGAAAATGCTTTTAACTTTTCCCAGTGGAATATGATATTAGCTGTGGATTTATCACATACAGCCTTTATTATATGGAGGTATGTTCCCTCTCTTCCCACTTTGCTGAGTGTTTTTATCATAAATGGATGCCAAATTTTGATGAACACTTATGGCATCTATTGATATGATTATATGATTTTTATTTTTCAATTTGTTAGTGTGATGTGTCATATTAATTGATTTGCAGATAATGAACTATCCTTGCATCCCAGGAATAAATCCAACTTGATCATGATATATGATCTTTTCAATGTATTGCTGAATTCAGTTTGTTTATATTCTGTTTAGAATTTTTGTATTTATGTTCATCAGGAGTATTGGCCTATAATTTTTTTTGTAATGTCTTTTTCTGATTTTGGAATTGGTAATGATGGCCTCATAAAATGGTCTTGGGAGTCTTCTTTCCTCTTGAATTTTTTGAAATACTTTGAGAATAATAGGTGATATTCTTCTTTAAAAGTTTGGTAAAATTCACCTGTGAAGCCTTCTCATTCCAGAGTTTTGTTTGTTGAGTTTTTAAATTATTGATTCAATTTTATTAGTAATAATCATTCTGTTCAGATTTTCTGTTTCTATTTGACTCAGTCTTGGGAAATTGTATGTTTCTAGGAATGTATCCATTTCTTCCAGGTCATCCAATTTGTTAGCATACAATTGTTTGTAGTATTTTCTTATAGTCCTTTATTTCTATAGTGAAGTCAGTTGTCACTTCTCTTTCATTTCTGATTTTATTTATTTGGATCCTCTGTTTTATTTCTTGATGAGTCTGTTTAAAGGTTTATCATATTTTTTATCTTTTCAAAACACTAGCTCTTGGTTTTACTGATGTTTTGTATTATTTTTTTTTGGAATCTATTTCATTGATTTCTTCTCTGATCTTCATTATTTCCTTCTACTGACTTTGGGGTTGTTTGCTGTTCTTTTTCTAGTTCTTTTAAGCGTAAAGTTAAGTTGTTTATTTGGCTTTTTTATTTATTTATTGAGGTAGGCCTGTATTGCTATGAAATTCCTTTATAGATCTGTTTTGCTATGTCCCATAGATTTTGAGTTGTTGTGTTTTCATTTTCATTTGTCTCCAGGTATCTTTTGACTTCGTCTTTGATCTCATTATTACCCCATTCATTGCTTAGTAGCATGTTATTTAGCCTCCATGTGTTTCAGTGTTTTGTAGTTTTTTTCTTGTAATTGATTTCTAGTTTTATACCACTGTGGTCGGAGAAGGCACTTGATATGATTTCAATCTTCTTAAATTTATAAAGACTTGTTTTGTGTTTTATCCTGAAAAATGTTCCATGTGCACTTGAGAAGAATACATATTCTGCTCCTTGAGGATGAAATGCTCTGAAACTATCAATTAAATCCATTTGGTCTAGTGTCTCACTTAAAGCCACTGTTTCCTTGTTGATTTTTTGTCTGGGAGATCTGTCCATTGGCATGAATAGGGTGTTACAGTCTTCTACTATACTGTATTGCTGTCTATCTCTCCCTTTATGTCAATCAATATTTGCTTTATAATTGTAGGTATTGGGTACACAAATATTTACTAGTGTTATGTCCTCTTGTAGTGATCCCTTTATCATTATGCAATGTCCTTCTTTGTCTCTTATTATAATCTTTGTTTTAAAGTCTATTTTGTCTACTATAAATATTGCTATTCCAGGTTTTGTCTTCCATGTGCATGAAATATCTTCTTCTATCCATCTACTTTCATTCTGTATGTGTCTTTTGATATGAAGTGGGTATCTTGTAGACAGCATATGTATGGGTCTTGTTTTCTTATCTATTCAGTAACCCTATGTCTTTTGATTAGATCATTTAATCCATTTACATTTAAAGTGATTATTGATAGGTACATAGTTAATGCCATTTTATTATTCACAGTTATGTTCTCTTTTTTCCACCTCTTTTTCCTAAAGAAGTCTTTTTAACATTTCCTATAATACTGGCTTTGTGGTGATGAACTCCTTTAACCTTTTCTCATTTACAAAGCTCTTTATCTCACCTTCAATTTTAATTAATAGCCTTCTGAGTAGAGTAGTCTTGGTTGTAGCTCCTTGCTTTTCATAGCTGTGAATATTTTGTGACAATCCCTTCTGGCTTGCAAAGATTCTATTAAGAAATCAGCTGACAGTCTTATGGGGCCTTTCTTATAAGTAACTAGCTGAGTTTCTCTTGCTGCTTTTAGGATTCTCTCTTTGTCTTTAACCTTTCGCATTTTAATTTTGAAGTGTCTTGGTGTGGGCCTGTTTGAGTTCATCTTTTTTGAGACTTTTTTCTTCCTGGACTTATATGTCTATTTTTTTTTCAACAAATTAAGAAAGTTTTTTTCTCATTATTTCTTCAAACAAGTTCTCGATTACTTGCTCTCTCTTTCTCTTTTCCTGGTACCCTTATGATGTGAATACTGTTGCCCTTGATGCTTTCCCAGAGGTCTCTTATACTTTCCTCATTTAAATTTTTTTCTTTTTGCCATTCAATTGAATTTTTTACTGCCTTGTCTTCCAAATCACTGTTTTGATCCTCTGCTTCATCAAATCTACTGTTGATTTCTTCTAGTGTATTCTTCATTTCAATTATTGTATTCTTCATTTCTGACTGGTTCTTTTTTATGGTTCTCATGCCTTTTTTTATGCTTACTATCTCTAGTTGAAGTCCTCACTGAAATCATCTATTCTCCCCCTAAGGACATGAGCATCCTCATAATTAATATTTTGAATTCTGTCTCTGGTTGGTTGCTTACCTCCATTTTGTTTAGTTTTTTTTTTTTTCTGGAGTTTCCTCCTATTGTTTTATTTGAAGCATGTTTCTCTATTTTCTCAATTTAGTTGCCTCTCTGTGTTTGTTTCTATGTATTAGATTTGCTACATCTCCCAGTCTTGGCCAGGTGGCCTTATGTAATAGGTACCCTGTGTGGCCCACTGGTGTAGTCTCCCTGATCACCTGTGCTGGGTGCTCCAGAAGTGTCCCTTGTGTGAGCTGAGTGTACTCTCCTATTGTAGTTAAGTTTTATTGCTGTTGGCATGTTGTTGGATGGGACTGACTCTCAGGCTGACTAATTGTGAGGATTGGCCACACCCACCGGGTATGAGTTTTTGTGGGGGCTGACCCCAGGGAGTGGAATTTGCCCCAGTGAGCTCATTCATCTGTTGAGACCATACTTTTGGTGTGCTGCTTGTGGGGTTAATCAGGTGGTGCACTGTAGAGGTCAACACCAGCTTCCAGGTGTATTGGTTCATACCATATATTCATACTGAACTTAAAACTGGCCTACTGTATATACCTGATAGGCACAAAAAATTCAACAGGACAAAAGTGTATTCACAATTTATACCACCTTTCCCTATTTTTCCTAAGTTCCTATTTTTCCTTCAGTGCTATGCACTTCAGTCAGAAAACCAGGAGTCAACTTCAACATTAGAATTTCTCTTCTGCCATCAATTAATTATTAAATTCTATTGATTCCATCTCTGATGTCTTCCTGCATATTCATTGCCAGTACTCTAGGGCAAGTCAACAGGTTTCACTGCCTCTAGCTCTAGCCTTACTCAGCCCTCTTTTCCATTTTACACATTGTATACCTAGTGACCTATTAAACACACAAATAAGATTGTGTCATTCTTGAACATAAAAACCATTAAGTAATTTCCTGAGGTTCTTAGGATAAAGGCCAAACTCTTGCCCTTACCCACTATTCTTGAACTATCTATCCTTTTTTTATATCCTCCACCATGTAAGTTCTTTACCATCTAAGATCCTCTGCACATTCTGTTCAGTTCGGAATGTTCTTCATCACCAGCTCCTTCCACTCCCAGTGTTATTTTCAAATGAATGAATAAAGGAATGAATGTTACTAGAACTGACACTATGTAAACTATGTATGGTAGCAGTTAGGAAATTATTTTGTTCACTTAATAGCAAACACACAAAACAGAAAAATATAGGTTTTATACGAACTTCTTATTCCTGTCAGGCCTGCCTACCTGAAATAATATAAATGAAATTGTGTTTGTTATTCCTGTTGGTACAGCAATAACCTCTTTTATACAGGGAAATTAATAACAAAAAATGTTTTTGCAGTGTCTGCATGGTTATGGCTAAAATTTTACATGAAAAATGGAAGTTTTACTCTGTCGTCATGTAGACATAAGTCCAGATTTTTGACTAAATGTTTCCATTTTTATGTAAATATTTGTGGCTGTCTAAACATATTATCTGCTTTATAAGCTATCACTTATCTTCATGAATCTTTAAAATATGGTACTTTTGTTATTGAACTAGATTCCTGTGGATCTAAGCCATCTGTGAGACTGAAAATAAAAGAATTGTTTTAATGCCATCTGGATGATGAGATTTCTCAAAATTCTAATTACTGGCAAGATAAGATATCAGAAAAGGTTAACAGTGAGATTACATTCATGTAGGATGGTTGGTAGCTCAATAATTTTCTTTTTCTTATATTATTTACATTTTATTCACGTATTCTGAAAGATAAAACACCTTTTCTTGGTGTTTTGACTACACACACACACACACACACAAACACACACATAATTTCTTTGTCTCATAATACAGAAAGGATATTGTCAATAGGAAATGTTAGAACAATACCCCATCTTAGTCCAATTTTATCCATAGATTGCTCAGAGTTTAAAAGAAATAAAAGGCAAATTGTCCTAGGCACGTAACTGAATACTGTCCAAGACCTGTTTTCTAAGATAACAGGTGTGCTTTCGATAGCCACTTATTATTGCTCTTTTTATCCTACTCGTGTTCTGTTGTCCCCTAGAATCAACAGCTGTGACTACTGTTTGGTCTCTATAGCACCCAGATTCCATTCTCCTTTAGTCTTTTAGCAATTTCATTTCCTAATGTCTTTGTTTTACTGCTACTGATTATGCTGTAGTTATATTGTAGTAGATATTAGAATCCAAAGCTCTATTTAATCTAGTTTTAGTGCAAGTAACTACAAAAGTTTGTATAGATTATACCAAGCTAACTCTGAGCATAGCTTAGAAACACCCAGCCTCCTTATGTCATGGCTAAAGCTCCATGGCCTCTTAGTTGGGAATGATCCAGAACCCAAAAGTAGATACACTAAGTCTGCCCTAGGCCAGAAATGCATTCTCTTCCCAAACTTTCATCACTCACTCATTTGAAAACTTTATGCAAGGCATTATACCAGGAAGTAGAGATACAGAGATAATTAAGACAAAGCCCCTGCCCTTAAAACTTACAAGTCTTATGGTTGAGACAGACACAAACACAGATCATCACTAAGAAATATGATAAATAAGAATGGAAGAGAATTGTGGGATCATAAAAGAAAGATATTTTCAAGTGCAGCATCTGTGGAATGTTTGCTGAATCTTAACAGGTGGCCCTGGAGGGGTACAGGCAGGAGCTAAATTTCGCCAGCAACTGAAACCCTCTCAAGATTGTGTCACTGGACACCTACTACACAAAGCCATGTTAATAAGACTGGGAGACATAGGAGCTTTGCTTATACATAGAACAGACACAGAAAGGCAGCCAAAATGAAAGACAAGAAGCAGAAACCATATGAGAGACCAGAACAGAGATCCAGGAATAATGGAGCCAAGCAATCTAACAGATGCAGAGTTCAAAACACTGGTTATAAAGATGCTCAATGAACTTAGGGGAAGTGTAAATGAAATCAGTGAGAACTTTAAAAAAGAGATTTTTAAAAACATAAAAATGGAAATGGAAATTATAAAAGGGAACCAGTCAGAAATGAACAACATGTTATCTGAGATGAAGAGTATACTAAACATAATAAACAGAGTGGATAAAGAAGAAGCCAAGGAACTCAAATAGAACAGCCAGAAAAAAGAAGCCAAGACTATAATAATAATTTAAGGAGCCTTTGAGACACTGTTAAATGTAAACATATCCATGTCATAGTGATACCAGAAGGAAAACAAGATACTGAAGAGCTATTTGAAGAAATAATGATGGAGAAGAAAGAGGGAAGATGGCAGACTAGGTAAAAGCAAGGTTTGCCTCCTCCCAGGTCCACAGTGAAATTACAACCAAATTATAAAATAATCGACGTGGAGAATCAACTGAAATCCAGCTGATCATAACACCTATGTCTGAAAATATAAAGAAGCCACATCAAAGCTGGTAGGAGGGACAAAGTCACAAATCAGGCTGGACCCACAACTGCAGGTGGTGGAGGATCACTGGGAGAGAGAGCAAGGCTGCAGTGGCTCCCCTAAAGGGATGAGAGTCCTGGCCTCATGTGGGGCCTCCCCATCCCAGGGTCCCAGCCCAGGAAAGAGGAGATTCCAATAACTATGACTGTATAAACCATAGGGGATATTGGCCATCTGGGTGAGAGGGAAGGAGACTGAAATCCTAGACGTCCCTTTGAAGACCCCACACACAGGTATTCTAACCTTTGGACACTCACCCAGGACACTGGTGATGGGTCAGAGGCTTGTACAGGATTCATACTGAGAAAGTCTGCATTACCTGGCACCAGAATGAGGGCTGGAAGGGCAGCCAGCACTGTACCTTATTCCCGCCCCCCTACCAGGCAATCTACAGACCATGCCAGCTTGACTGTGCAGACCTCTCCAACAGAGCCATTAGGAAGTGCTGGCTTGAGGAGATCAACCCTCCCCACCCAACCTGCAGATTTCCCAGGGCTTTTGTTGCTGGATGAATGCAATAACCTGAGCGGATTCTGAGCCAAGCATTTGCAGCTGGCAGACAGCTCTGTGAGCGTTCATTTCTGAGATAGTTTCAGGCAGATCACTGCTGCAAACATGAACTTGGGTCAATCTCGAAGAACTGTGGTACAGTCCTAAATAGTAGCTAGTCTTACTGTGATCTGGGACTGCTGCGGGAACACACAAGTGGTTATCGAAGTTGTAGCAAGACTGAGTCTGTATTGATCTGATTGTCATTGTCTCCCTGACACCCTGCCCCATCCTACCCACAGATTGTCCCAGGTGTCCCATTGACAGTGAACCACCACCACCCTGCCTGTCTCCCCAGGGTTTCCTAATCCACACAGGCAATAAACTTTGGCTAGCACAGGGTACACATTGCACGAAAATCAGTAACACGCAGGCCTCTGTTCCCTGCAAGAGTTGCAATATTGCTTCTGGGAAGTGCAGGGGTCTGTGTGACTGCCCCAGATGGCAGCTGGTCTCACTGTGATCTCCAAATACAGCAGGAATGCCTGGGCACAGAAGTTGAAGCAAAACTGAGGCCGTATTGTCCAGATGGCCCTTATTTCCCTGAGCTCCAGCTTCCCTCAAACCACAAAGTGCCTGCAGCCTATTGACAAACAGCCTCTTGTGCCCTGCTTGGCTTCGAGATTGCACACTCTGCACAGGGAACAGACCTTGGCTAGCACAATGAGTATTTTTGGGGGGGAAAACAGTTGTGGGCAGACTATTTCTGCTTGTACGAGCTGCAATATCTCTTGAGGGGATTGCAGGGCTCTGTATTGGCATGATGGCCCTTGACCCCCTGAGCTCCTGCCCCATCTAATACATAAAGTACACCCTACACATTGATAGGCTGCTGTCCCTGGTCTGGGGTGGTGCATTCAGGCCCAAGGTGGGCAACAGCTCACCTTGCTATGATTGAAACCTTGCACAGGGAGCCACAGAGACAGTGCTGGCATGTATACTGACACTGCAGTGGCAGGGGGAAATTTGCTCAATAGACCCAGGAGACTCCCGGGGTACCTGTACCACCCAACACGCATTTCACCCAGAGGCTTTTCAGCTTCAGAGACTAATGGGCAACTAACAGTGTCAGACCTGGAGGTACCCTGATCCCTCTGCCTAACTGCCCTAGGTCAGGGACGGTGGATAGCCAGACCACTACCTACAGCATTATCTCTTCCACTTACCCATAGATCCAACATAGGTAACAACCATCTGCGGATTATTTTGTAATTCCCACCATGAAGCCTTGAGCAATCAAAAGCAGTGGCTGACCTTGGCATACTGGGGACCTCTCCCAAGGGGCAACAAAACCAATGCAAATGGAGGCTTACACCAAACCAAAGCAGAGCAACTCCTGACTAGCCCCATTAGCGGTACACACAAAGGTGGCTGGAACAAGTACACAAGTCTGCCATGGCAAATCCCACTCAGTGGGGTCAGCCCCCACACAGCAACTCTTACCCTGTAGGTGCAGCCAATTCCCATAAGTAGTCACTCTGAGAGTTAATATCATCCATGGATTTACTAACAACAATAAATGTTTGGTGACAACAGAAGATCACACACGACTCACACAACGATCATGTCCAGAGCCCCTGACCTACAGGATCTGGGAGGGTGCGCCACTGGGCCACATAGGACGTCTTCCATATTAGGCCATCTGGGCAAGGCTGAGAGACGAAAGAAATATTCCTGACACACAGAAACGAAGACAGAGGCTAATCAAAGGAGAAAACAAAGAAACATGCCACATATGAAACAACAGGAGAAAATTCCAGAAAGTGAGCTAAATAAAATGGAGGCAAGCAAGCTACCTGAAACAGAGTTCAAAATAATGGTTATAAGGGTGCTCGCTGAACATGGGAAAATGAAAAGCACAATGAGAACCTCAACAGAGAAAAAATAAGTATAAAAAAGGACATAGAAACCATAAAAAAGAACCCATCGGAAATGAAGAATACAATAACTGAACTGAAGAATACACTAGAAGGATTCAACAGAAGTTTGGAGTAAGCAGAAGATCAAATCAGCGAACTGGAAGACAAGGTAGCACAATACATCCAATCAGAACAACAAAAATTAAAAAGAATTTTTAAAAAATGAGAATAGTTTAAGAGACCTCTGAGACAACATGAAGTGTAAAAATATCTGGATCACAAGAATACCTGAATGTCAGTGCTGAGCTGATCAAGAAGGGAAGGTTCAAAGGTGAGACACCCACCTGGAAGAATGTACAAGAGGCAGACATGAGAATGAAATGGCTGGCACCAACTTTATTGTGGGGAGCACAGTATTGCATGCACTTCTACTTCTCCTCTTCTTGTGCTCTCCTTCTGCTTTCCAGGGGACCACATGGCTCCACATATAGCAGAGTACAATAGTGGCATTCAGCCACACATGCATGATACAATAAACTGAAGTATGTTTACATATTTTAGGCACAGGTGCCCTACTACACTAAATCTGGGGTCCTTTTCCTAGCCATGAGCCTGGATCACAGGCAGACCTGGGACCTGCCAGGCCTGGGACCCACACCTCACCCCTATAAGGTTGCAGCCTGGGATCTGACCCAGAGGGTACTATCTTGGGCCCACAATCCACTTGCCATTCCTGGAGTGGCTTAACCTTACAGTGCATCACCTTGGGGTACTCTTTACCCACTGTCTCTCTGGGTGCTGCTCAGCACACCAGGGGCATTGTGACATGGCAACTTGTGCTTTTGTCCACGTCAACAATAGCCCCCATTATTTCACAACCTGTTCCATGGTACGAGCCATCTGTATACCAGGCATCCTCAGGGATGGGAGTCCAACCCTCTACATAGGGACTCAGTATGTCTCCAATCTCAGCAGGCTCCACCAGGAGGTCTGCTTGGACAATGTAGGGGTCTGTGAAATTCCTGTAGAAGGAGTCTTCCTTAAGGCTGCAGCCACTCCTCCATGGGTTATATGGACTGCACCATTACGGGATTATGGCCATTGATGGCCTCACTGGCCAATAGGGCCACATATATAGCAGCCAGTTGCTTCTCAGAGAATACCATGCTTCCACACCTTTCCATAACTAGGACCAGAATCCTATCAGTTCCTTCTGGGACATATGCTTATGCCACAAGCCCCATCCAAACCCTGCATTATCCACCTGCACCATAAGCAGGAATGGGAGGGCTGGATCTACAACGTGTAGGATTTGGGCTTGTGCTACAGCTTGCTTTATAGCCTTAAAGGCCTCCTCTATCTTGGGGGTCCAATCCCTCTATGCACCCTATCGCACTAGACGGTGCAGGGGTTGCATCAAGGAGGCCAAATGGGGAATAAACACTTTCCAAAACCCCAGCAGTCCCAAATTGGTTTGGAGCTGCTTCATTCTCAGGTTGGGGATATGACTGTATCTTATTAATCACCACATCCAGCATTACTTTTGTCTTACCTGACCAGACAACTCCCAAGAATTTAACAGAGAACCTAGGTTCCTGAACCTTATCCTTGTTGACTACCCAATCCCAGTCAGCAAGAGCTTCTCGTGGGCCAGTCACTGCTGCTTCTATTTCTGTAAGAGAATCAGAGGTTAGCATTATGTCATCAATGTAATGACACAAGTGCACTGTGAGCAATCATTCCCACGTGGGTAAACTTTGAGCCACGAGACAATGGCACAGGGCAGGGCTAGAGAAAAAGGCATGTACCAAGTCCATCACGTAATGGTATCATCTAAATTCATGTGACAACCTGTCCATGATGTGCATGACATTCAGCAAGGCAGCATGCACCTTAACCTTATTCAGCTCCTGCAGCTTCAGGTCAACCAGCTACCCCATCCATCAGGTGCCCTCCAGCCTGATCCCTAATCAGAGAGATAATCAGCCAGCCGCACCTCATGAGTTGTGGCTTTCCCGGGAATAGGAGTGAATTGCTGGTCAGGGTGCAACTGATTCCATAGCACCAGCAGCACTTCATTAGGTTGCTGCTCAATCTTTTCTGCAGTGACCCCTACCAGGAGGTGATCGAACCTCATTTGCCTGTGGCTCACTCTCACAGTCGAATGGGCTGGGCGCTGGTCCACTCCCACTTTTTGGCCACACCACCGACCGTGCACTAGCAGGTCTGGGAGTGTGTCTGGAAGTGGGGCACACACTTAGGTGGGATGCTCCTTGCATTTCACTTCCACATCCTCCAACATAGCCATAGTGAACATCACCTACCTCATGGATCTGCCTACCCACATAAGGAGACGGCAGTGCTGCCATGACACCAAAAGTACCAGCTGGGCCAGAAGTCAAAATCAAGTCCTTCATATGGATTGTAAATACCTCTTCCTTGGGGCTTGTATACTGGGCATGAAACATCATCTGTCACATGCCTATTTCCCGAATTATCTGGACCAGATCTAAGTACGTGATCCATCTGCTCACTGTCTCTGGCAGCTCCCCCTGGCCAGCCCACACTGTGCAGCAGACATGAGCCAGTTAATGAGGATTGGTTGTCTGCGCCCTGTGCCGTAGATGCCACATTCTGGAGGCGCTGCCTGAGGGACAGTATCACCATTATGTAGGCCAGCTGAGCCATCTCTTTTCAGTCCCTTAGACCCCATCATCCCACAGGCGAAGTAGCCATGCCGGAATTATTTCCCCAGCTCTCTGCCATACCTGTTTCGTCAGGTCCCAGAGTTCTGTGGGAGTATACTGGATCAAGGTAGTTTGTTTTTTAATCCGGGGCAGGGGGTACCATCTACTTGACCTTTGAGGCCAAATGCTGTTCCACTTCAACCTGCTGCCGTATCACCTGGCAGTGCCTGCCGTGGTACCGGGGGTGAGCTCCCAGACTGGGACGATGGCAGTGACCACTCAGGGTCCTGCAGCTTACATTCCACTGCCACCAGCCACCTTTCCAGCACTTCTTCCTGGTGATGTAGCTGCTCTACCCGCTGAGCCTGACCCTGAACTTCCAGGCTGCTCAGGAACATCCAGGCCACCTGACCCACTGGGTCCCGGTAAGTAGTCAGGACATTCGGTTCCAACATCTCCAGGGCTTTTGGGACATCTTCCTGACATGGCTTCACTCCATCCCCAGTTCTCTGCGGCCTTCCACGTAGCCATATTTGTGGCCACAGGATACCACTGGGAGGCAGGGGGTCAGGGAGCGGGATGGGAGGGCCACATGTCCTCCATCCGAGTCTCCTCCACCTGAGAAACATCTGCGGTGCCAGGGACTATACAACTCTCATTCTACCAACTGCACCAAGTGTCAGTGCCGAGCTGATCAAGAAGGGAAGGTTCGATGGTGAGATGCCCAGTTGAAAGAATGCACAACAGACGGACCCCAACTTTATTGTGGGGAGCACAGTATTGCACACACTTCTCCTGCTCCTCTGCTTGTGTTCCCCTTCTGCTCTCCAGAGGACCGCATGGCTCCACAAATAGCAGAGTACAATAGTGGCATTCAGCCACATATGCATGCTACAATAAGCTGAAGTATGTTTACATATTTTAGGCACAAGAACCCTACTACACTAATGTAACATTCTAAATATTCAGTCCTATTCCTAGCTATGAGCCTGGATCATAACCAGACCTGGGATTCACCAGGCCTGGGACCCACACTGAAAGAGAAGAGAGAGAGTAAGGGATTCAGAATCTATTTGAAGAAATAATGACAGAAAACTTCCCTAATCTAGAAAAGGAATTAGACATACAACTTTAGGAAGCAAAAAGAGTTCTAAACAAGAGGAATTCAAATAGACCTACACTAAAGACACATTGTAATTAAAATGCCAAAGGTCAAAGACAGACAGAGAATCTTAAAAACAGCAAAAGAAAGACAGCAAGTTACTTACAAGGGTACCCTCATAAGATAACCTTCTAATTTTTCAATGGAAACTGCAGGCCAGAAGGGACTGGCAAGAAATAATCAAAGTTATAAAAAACAAGAATCTACAACAAAGAATACTCTACCCAACAAGACTTTTAATTAAAATGGAAGGTGAGATAAAGAGCTTCCCAGACCCCCCACCTCCAAAAAAAGCCTAAGGAATTCATCACAACAAGCCAGCATTACAAGAAATGTTAAAGGGACTTCGGTAAAATTAGAATGGGTTAAATAGAATACAGAAAAATCAAATAACGAATAATAAAAAGGCAGTTACTATGTACCTATCAATAATCACTTTAAATGTAAATGGATTAAATTCTTCAGTCAAAAGATATAGGCGAGCTGAATGGATAAGCAAACAAGACCCATGCATATGCTGTCTATGAGACCCATTTCACATCAAATGACACTCACAGACTGAAAGTAAAGGGATGGGAAAAAAATATTTCATGCAAATGGAAATGAAAAAAAGTGGGAGTAGTGATACTTATATCACATAGACTTTGAAACAAAGGCTATAATATGAGACAAAGAAGAGCATTGCAGAATGATAAAAGGATTGATAAATCAAGAGTACATAACCCTAGTAAACATATACACACCCCACATAGGAACACTTACATACATAAAGCAATTATTGACTGACATAAAAAGAAAGATTAACAGTAATACACTCATAGTAGGAGATTTTAACACCTCAGTGACACCAATGGACAGATCTTTCAGACAAAGAATCATCAAGGAAACAATGGGCCTAAAAGATACACTAGACCAGATGGATTTAATAGATATTTTCAGAGCATTTTATCCCAAAGCAGCAAAATATACATTCTTCTCAAGTGCACATGAAACATTTTCCAGGATAGACCACATATTAGGACACAAAACAAATCCCGATGAATTTAAGAAGACTGAAATCATATCAACTGTCTTCTCTTATCACAATAGTATGAAATTAGAATTCAACTACAAAAATAAAATTGGAAAATGAACAAATACATGGAGTTCAATAACATGCTACTAAACAATAAATGGGTTATTAATGAGATCAAGGAAGAAATCAAAAGAAACTTAAACACAAATGCAAATGAAAACACAACAACTCTAAATCTCTGTATGGAGCACAGTGAAAGCAGTCTTAAGAGCGAAATTCATAGCAATACAGGCCTACATCAAATAACAAGAAAAA
The DNA here is from genome assembly GCA_028627145.1 of Eidolon dupreanum. Taxonomy (NCBI): domain Eukaryota; kingdom Metazoa; phylum Chordata; class Mammalia; order Chiroptera; family Pteropodidae; genus Eidolon; species Eidolon dupreanum. The sequence goes on from CM053505.1 coordinate 68,550,672, forward strand.
GCTCAAATAAACAATCTAACCTTACACATAAAAGAACTAGAAAAAGAACAGCAAACCAAGCCCAAAGTGAGCATAAGCAAGGAAATAATAAAGATCAGAGTGGAAATAAACAAAATAGAGTCTAGAGAAACAATATAAAATATTAATGAAACCAAGAGCTGGTTCTTTGAAAGGATAAACAAAATTGACAAACCTTTAGCCAGATGCATCAAGGAAAAACAGAGAGGACTCTAATAAATAAAATTAGAAATGAAAGAGGAAAAATAACTATAGACTGCACAGAAATACAAAAGATTATAAGAAAATACTATGAGCAATTATATGCCAATGAATTGGACAATTTGGAAGAAATGGACATATTCCTAGAAAATTATAATCTCCCAAGACTGAGTGAAGAAGAAACAGAAAATTTGAACTGACTTATTACCACCAATGAATAGAATCAATAATCGAAAACCTCCCCCAAAACAAAAATCCTGATCTAGATGTCTTCATAAGCAAATTTTACCAAACATTCAAAGAAGAATTGATACCTATTCTTCTCAAACTCTTCCAAAAATTCAAGAAGAAGGAAGGCTCCCTAACTCCTTTTATGAGGCCACCATTACCTTGATTTCAAAACCAAAGACATTACAAAAAAAAAAGAGAGAGAAAATTATAGGCCAATATCTCTTATGAACATCGATGAAAAAATCCTCAACAAAACATTAGCAAACTGAATTCAAGAATACATTAAAAATATCATACACCATGATCAAGACGGACTTAATCCTGGGATGCAATAAAATCCTCAAATCAATTAATTGATACACCACATTAACAAATAGAAAGATAAAAATCATATGATCATATCGATAGATGCAGAAAAAGTGTTTGACAAAAACCAGCATTCGTTTATGATAATAACTCTCAGCAAAGTGGGAATAGAGGGAACATACCTCAATACAATAAAGGCCATATATGACAAAGCTACAGCTAACATCATACTCAATGGGAAAAGGCTCAAAGCATTTTCCTTAAGATCAAGAACAAGACAAAGATGCCCATTCACCACTCCTCTTCAACATTGTATTGGAAGTCTTAGCCACAGAAATAAGACAAGAAAGGGAAGTAAAAGGCATCTGAATAGAATAGGAAGAAGTAAAGCTCTCATTATTTGTTGATGACATGACACAATATATAGAGAACCCTAAAGAGTCCACCTGAAAACTGTTAGAACTGATCAATGAATTCAGTAAAGTAGCAGGATACAAAATAAATATTCAGAAGTTAGTGGCATTGTTATACACTAATGATGAACTTTTGGAAAGACAAATTGAGAAAACAATCCCATTTACAATCACATCAAAAACAATAAAATACCTGGGAATCAAATTAACCAAGGCAGTAAAAGACCTGTTCTCAGAAAATTATAAGTCATTGAAAGAATAAATTGAAGAGGATAAAAATAAATAGAAGCATATACCATGCTCCTGGGTAGGAAGAAACACCATTAAAATGGCCATACTACTCAAAGCAAGCTATAGATTCAGTGCAATCCATATCAAAATACCAATGGTATTTTTCAGATAGCTAGAACAAATAATCCTAAATTTTACATGGAACCATAAAAGACCCTGAACAGCCACAGCAATCTTCAGAAAGAAGAACAAAGTTGGAGTTATCACACTACCTGATGGCAAAGTACACTACAAAACTACAGTAATCAAAACAGCATGGTACTGGCCTTAAAACAGATACATTGGTCAATGGAACAGAGTAGAGAGCCCAGAAATAAACTCACGCCTATACGCTCACTTAATATACAACAAATGAGGTAAGAATATACAATGGAGTAAAGACAGTCTCTTCAGCAAATGGTGTTGGGAAAATTGAACAGACACATGCAAAAAAAAAGAAACTGGATCATCTTCTTACACTGTATACAAGAATACATTCAAAATGGATTAAAGACTTAAATATAAGACCCAAAACTATAAAACTTCTAGAAGAAAATATAGGCAGTAAACTCTCTGATATTACTAACAGGAATTTGTTTTCAGATATATCTCCCCAGGCAAGGGAAACAAAAGGAAAAATAAACAAATGAGACTACGTCAAACTAAAAAGTATTGTACAGCAAAGGAAATCATTAACAAAACAAAAAGTCATCCAACTGATTAGGACTAGATATTTGCATATGATACATCTGATAATGGGTCAATTTCCAAAATATATAAAGAACTCATACAACTCAACAACAAAAGACAAACAATCCAATTAAAATATGGGCAGAAGACTTGAACAGATACTCTCCAAAGAGGAAACACAGATGACCAGTAGACATATGAAACGATGCTCAAGGTCACTAACCGTCAAAGAAATGCAAATTAAAACCACAATAAGATATCACCTGATACCTGTCAGAATGGCTGTCATCAATAAATCAAAGAATAACAAGTGTTGACAAGGACGCAGAAAAAAGGAAACCCTCATACATTGTTGGTAGAATTGCAAAATGTTACAGCCACCATAAAAACAGTCTGGAGGTTTCTCAAAAATTTTAAAAGGGATATACCTTTTGGCCCAGCAATTGCAGTTCTGGGTATTTATCCAAAGAAAAACAAAACAATAATATGTAAAGAAAGATCTATCCACTCCAATATTCATGGCAGCACAATTTACAATAGCCAAAATATGGAAGTAACCTAAATGGCCAACAGCAGACAATTGGATGAAGAAGTTATGGTTCACATATACAATGTAATATTACTCAGCCATTAAAAAAATGAAATCATACCATTTGCAATGACATGGATAGACCTAGAGGTTATTATGCTGCATAAAATAAGTCAGACAAGGATAGATAAATACCATATGATATCGCTTACATGCAGAATCTAAGGAACAAAAAGAACAAACTCATCAAAAACTCACTCACAAATACAGAGGACAATCTGGTGACAGACAGAGGGGATGAAGGGTTGGGGATGGAAGAAGTGGTGAAGGGTTTAAGAAGTACAAATTAGTAGCTATTTGTTGGTCACAGGGATGCAGAGCATGGCATAGGAGTGCAGTTAGCATTAAAATATTGGCTAGGTGTAAAACCAGGGGAGATAAAGGGCAATTAGGGGGATCATTTTATAAACTATGTAACTCTCTAACCAATGTACTGTATACTTGAAATTAATTTTAAAAATACAAAAAAAAGAAAGAAAGAATGATGGAAAATTTCCCTAACCTGGTGAAGGAAATGGACATAAAACCTAGGAAGCTCAGAGAGTTCCAAAAACCTGGCACCCCAAAGGCTTACACAACGAACCATCATGATTAAAATGTCAAAGGTTAAATACAAGAGAGAAACTTAAAAGCAGCAAGAAAAGAGCAGTTTAATTACCTACAAGGGAGCACCCATAAGACTGGCAGCTGGTTTCTCAAAAGAAACTATGCAGAATAGAAGGGCTTCGAACAAAATATTCATTGTGATGAAAACCAAGGATATACAATCAAGAATACTTTCTCAGCAAATTTATCATTTAGAGTTGGACAGACAAAGAGCTTCCCAGACAAAAATAAGCTAAAGAAATTCATCAACACCAAGCCACTATTATAGGAAATGTTAGAGGGACTTCTTTAAGAAGAAAAAAACATGTATCAAAGACATGAATAAAGAATAGTAATAACTACATTTCTATCAAAGAGTACCTCAAATGGAAAAGAATTAAGTGCTCCAACCAAAAGATAGAGTGGCTGAATGAATAAGAAAATAAGACCCTTACATATGCTGCCTACAAGAGACTCACTTCAGATTAAAAGACACATAGACTAAAAGAAAGGGGATGGAAAAAGTTATTGCCTTGATGGAACTAGAGGGTATTGTGCTGAATGAATTGGGTCGGATAGAGAATGACAAATATTGCACTATTTCATGTAAGTGTGGAAACTAAAGAACAAAATAAACAACAACAACAAAAATGAAAATAAATTAATAGATTCAGAGAATACTGGAGAGCTACTATATGGGAGGGGTGTTGGGGGGACAGTGAAAAAAAGCAAAGGAATTAAGAAGTACAAGTGGATAGATATGTAGGATAGATATGGGGATGTAGAGAGTAGCATAGGGAAGATGGTCAGTGATGTAATAAATATGTAAGGGGGAAAGGGGGAACTAGATTTAGAGGAGTGATCACTTTGTTAATCATGTGGATCTCTGATTACTATGCTGTACACCTGAAACTGGTGTATTATTGTATGGCAACTGTAATTGAAAAAAAACTCATTGAATTGTATAATATAAATATGAACAACTAATTGTCCATTACATTTCAATAAAGCTGGAATAAAAAAGAAAGAAAGATATTTTCATGTCAAGAAAGCTTCCCGAAAGAAAGTGACATCCAAATGAAGATCTAAAGGAGCTGTGGGAATTAACTTCACTAAGTACTAGAGAACAGCTATCTCAGGTAGAGGAAAAACCACTTACAAAGGTTTTGTAATAACATGGCTTATTAGGTGAACTATCAGTACTCCTTCATGATTGGAATATAGGATTCAAGGGCAGGGTGAGGGTGTTGGGGAATGTCATCAAGAAGATGTGACTGCCGATTTGACGTTCACACAGGACCTGAGCAATTGGAGGCTCCCCCCTCTTTCCTTGTCTTTGCAACGTGTGCCCCGCTTGCCTTCCCTGCACTAGAAGCTACCCAAGGACACAGCCTTGAGATAGAAATGTGATGTTGAGACTATCTGTACCATGTATGTGACTAAACCCAGTTAAGGTCCCCTGTGTACATGGCTGACCCCAGTTAAGGCCTCTGTAAACTTTTAAGATTTGGCCAGTGAATGTGAGAAACTACTGTGTTGTTGCCTAAGACAAGCCTTATAAGTTCCCTTGCTTATTAAACCTGCTACCTACCAATCTGAAGTCTCTCTCTACCTTTTGTATTTGGGACCAGTTTCAGATTATACCTGGGAAGCTCCCGAAGAGGTTGCAACCCAATGGAAGCGCATAGTAAATGAAGCCTGAGGAGGAAAACAGGGACAAGTTAGCTAGACTACGAATAATAGGCTTGATCATTTAGGGAAATGGGGAGCCACAAAATGTTGTATGTAGGAGCATAATATAACAAGAATAGCATCTTAAATGGGTCACCGTGGCAGTATGGAAAAATAGATAGGAAAGAGTCACAACTGAATGCTGTTGCAATAATCCAGATGAGAGATGATGGTAAACTAAACTAAAGCGTTGATAGAGAGGATGGAGAAGAGAAGACATACTCAAGTGATATTTGGAAAGTTGAATTGCCAGTACATGTAATAATATAGTCATGATACAACATGAGAAGCATATAATAACAATAGGTACAAAATATGATCTAGAAGAAAAAGCAAACATTCTTTCTGTGGAAGGGCTGGGCGAGACTCTTCTGAGAGGAGCTGTGGTTATCCCAGCTGGAAGATACATGTACAATGACACAAATGAGTGAAAGTAATTGTTTGTCCTGTGAATAGTTTGAGTGATGTTTGCGTGTTTTCAGCAACAGAGGATTTGTTTTCAGCAACAAAGGACTTTTTACCAACTAAATTTTTCTCTAAACCTTAATGTTTAAAATGGACAGAAGTGATGAACCAATTCCCCAGGTAGTTTAGATATTTTGGCAAAGTACATCATTGTTTGCAGAACGCTGGAGTAACCTGCCCTGTGAGTCCCTGTGAAGTTCAATTGAAAACATGCTAGGGTAGAACTCTCTCTACTGGAGTCCAAATCACAAAGCTAAGATATAAGTAGATCATTAAACTACTTAAAGAGAAGTTGCATGAGGTTTATTATTCCCTGGATCTAAGCTGTGTGCCATATACTACCTAAAGCACTTCAAAGATTCACTTATCTCTGAAGTTAAGGAGAATCTGAAAACCCAGGTGAATGGGTAACTTTATTTATGGTTCTCGTCCTTTCTTTTCAGTACTGAGTTTCCTTGTCCAAAGACCAGTTGCATTTCTACACCCCCCCCCAATCTCTGTACCAGTCTTCTATACTTCAGTATGACTATAAGTAAATGAATATGTAGACTGAGTATAGTATATGGGTTTTGGGGTATCATATCACAATGATTCAACACTGACTCTTTTAAAAATCATATTATAGTATCTGTATGGGATCAATAAGGATAATGTCTTCCTCCCTACTCCATCTCCTGCTTTTCACATTATTCTGTTCTATAGGTGAATGTTGTTCAAACTATATTCCTAGGATACATAAAGATTTTAAAGAGATATGTCCACAGGTTTTCTTTGTGTGGCTATTTGTTTTTAACCAATCTCCAGGTTTTTAACTTCCATGAGTACTCTTTCCTAAACTTGATCTCATGAAAATATACCTGATGTTTCTACTTTCCCACCTTCCTTTCTGAAATTTACAAAAGAAATGTATGTCTCTAACTCTTCTCAAGGTTTGATGCCTGGCCCCAAGATATGAAAGCCTGCTAGACACCAAAGAGACCATTGGAAACATTGGTGCTGACATTGAGAAAGTGCATTGCATTAATGGTGAGATAATAAATCATTTTGTAAAGCCAGATAGGTTTTAACGTCTTGATTTCAATAAAATCAGAGGAAGGCCTAAACAATTTGTCATTAAATCAATCATTAGATACAATTTTGATGATAGTTTGTTATGTAATTTTTTGAGATATTATGCAGCAAGTGATCAGTTGAATGATACTGTTTTCCCCGCAGTTTTACTGACCTATAATAGACAATTAGTTGTTCATATTTACATTGTACTATTCAGTGAGCTTTTTATCAATTATAGTAGGCATACAATAATATATTAGCTTCACTTGTATAGCATAGTGATTAGAGCTCAAGTGTTCACCCCACTAAAGCTAGCACCCAATTCCCCTTATATATTTATTAAAACATTGTTGACTCTTTTCCTTATGCTACAGGATATATCACCATGACTATTTTGTAACTATCCATTTGTATTTCTTAATCACTTCTCCCTGCTTTACCATCCTTTGAACTCCCTCCTGTCTAGTAGCTCTCAAAACTCTCTGTACCTATGAGTTTCCTTTTGTTTTTGTTGTTATTGTTATTTTTTCTTTAGATTCTGGATGTACATGAAATCATGTGATATTTGTCTTTCTCTATCTGACTTGCTTTATTTAGTACAATATATTCTAGGTCCATCAAGGAAATATCTTTTTCCATCAACTTGCTTTTAATCAGGGTGTATATTTTAATCTGAAGCGAGTCTCTGGTAATAAGCATACATAGGGGTCTTGTTTTCTTATCCATTCGGCCACCCTATCTTTTGGTTGGAGCACTTAATTCTTTTCCATTTGAGGTAGATGTTGACAGATATGTATTTATTACCATTTTTATTCATGATTTTGACATATATTTGTTTCTTCTTAAAGTAGTCCCTCCAAAATTATTTGTAATATTGGATTGGTGTTGATGAATTCCTTTAGCTTATTTTTGTCTGGGAAGATATTTATCTGTCCTTCAACTCTAAATGATAACTTTGCTGGATAAAGTATTTTTCATTGCAGATTCTGGGTTTTCATCACATTGAATATTGTGTGCCAAGCCCTTCAGTCCTGCATGGTTTCTATCTTTCTTTTTCTTTTTTAATTTATTGGGGTAACAATGGTTAATACAATTATATAATTTTCAGGTGTATAATATTATTTAAAATCTGTATATTCTATTGTGTGTTTACCACCCAAAGTCCAGTTTCCTTCAGCTACCATATATTTGATCCCCTTTACCCTCTTCACCCTCCCCTAACCCCCTATATTTGAACCCATTTACCCCATCTACCTCCACCCTCCTGCCCAATCCCCTACCTCCTCGTATTCACTACCTTATAGTCCATGTCCATGAGTCTCTGTTTGTTTGTCCTGTTCCTTTGTTGCTTTTAGGTTTATATCCCACATATAAGTGATTTCATGTGATTTTCAACTTATTTTGTCTGGCTTATTTTGCTTAGCATGATTATCTTGAGGTCCATCCATATTGTTGCAATGGGAGTTTTTCATCTCTTCTTATGGCTACGTAATATTCCATTGTATATATGTACCACAGCTTCCTTATACAATCATCTATCATAGGACACTTCTGTTGCTTCAATGTCCTGGCTGCTGCTATGAAAATTCGTGTGCAAATATCTTGATGGATATGATTTTTTAAGTCCCTGGCATAAGAGGGATTGCTAGATCATATGGTAGATCAATTCTCAGTTTTTTGAGGAACCTCCATACTGTTTTCCATAGTGGCTGTACAAATTTGCAGTTCCACCAGCAGTGAATGAGGGTTCCTTTTTCTCTGCATCTTCTTCAGCATGTTATTACTTGTCCTGTTGATTATAACTATTCTAACAGGTATGAGACGTTATTTCATTGTGGTTTTGATTTGCATTTCTCTAATAGCTACCAATGTTGACCATCTTTTCATATCTTTGTTGGCCATTTGTACATCCTCTGGGGAGAAGTATCCGTTAGGATCCTCCACCCATTTTGTTATTGGATCATTTGATTTTTTGTTGTTATTGAGTCGTATGAGCTCTTTGTATATTTTGGATATTAACGCCCTTATTGGAGGCATTGCTTGCAAATATATTTTCCCATTGAGATGGTTGTCTCTTTACCTTGTTGATGGTTTCTTTTGCTGAGCAGAAGTTTTTACTTTGATGTAGTCCCATTCATTTATTTTTGCTTTAACTTCCCTTGTCTTTGAGGTCAAATTCATAAAATCCTCTTTAAGTTCAAAGTCCTTAAGTTTCATTCCTATATTTTCTTTTATGTGTTTTATTGTTTCAGGTCTTATATTCAGGTTCTTAATCCAATTTGAGTTAATTTGGTGTGTGGTGATAGATAAGAATCTAGTTTTATTCATTTGCATGTGGCTTTCCAGTTTTCCCACTATCATTAACTAAAGAGGCTTTCCTTTCTCCACTGTATGTTTTTCACTTCTTTATCAAAAATTATTTGCCCATATAAATATGGGTTTACTTTTGGACTCACGATTCTGTTCCACTGGTCCGTATGTCTGTTTTGCTGCCAGTACCATGCTGTTTTGATTATTGTCACTTTGTAATATAATTTAAAGTCGGGCAGAGTGACGCCTCCAGCCTCATTCTTTTTTTTCTCAAGATGGCTTTGACATTGGCAATTTGGGGTCTTTTGTGCTTCCATATGCATTTGATGATTTTTTGTTCTATTTCTTTAAAAACTGCTGATGGGATTTTGATGGGGATTGCATTACGTTTGTATAATGCTTTAGGTAATATGGTCATTTTAACTATGTTGAGCTTCCAGTCCAAGAACACGAAATATCTTTCCATTTCTTTGCATTTGCTTTGATTTCTTTCAATAGGGTCTTGTAGTTTTCATTATATAGGTCCTTCACTTTTTCATTAAATTTATTTCTAAATATTTAATTCTTTGTGTTAAAATTGTGAAAGGAATTATTTTTTCCACTTCGTTTTCTGAAACTTCATTGTTAGAGTATAGGAAGGCTACAGATTTTTGAACGTTGATCTTGTAACCAGAAAATTTACTGTATTTCCTTACTGTTTCTAGTGGTATTCTTGTGGAGTGCTTAGTGTTTTCTATATAGAGAATCATGTCATCTGCAAATGGTGACAGTTTGAATTCTTTGTTTCCTATTTGGCAAAAGCAGACATAAGAGGAAATTTCATAGCATTACAAGCTTACCTCCAAAAAAAAAAAAAAAAAACAGAATGAGCCCAAATAAACAACCTAATGCTTCATGATAAAAAAAAAAAAAACTAGAAAAGGAAGAACAAATGAAGCCTAAAGTCAGTAGAAGGAAAGAAATCATCAAAATTAGAGCAGAAATAAATGAAATTGAAAACAATAAATAAATAAATAAATAAATAAATAAATAAATAAATAAAATGCAACAAAGATCTGGTTCTTTGAGAAGGTTAATAAAATTGACAAAGCCCTGACTAGACTCATTAAAGAAAAAGAGAAACGACACAAATAAACAAAAGCAGGGATATATGAGGGGAAATTACGACTAACATCACAGAAATACAAAGGATCATACAACAATATTATAAAAAGTATATAACACCAAATATAATAACCTAGAAGAAATAGACCAGTACTTAGAAAAATACAACCTTCCTAGACTGAATCGAGAAGAACTGGAAAATCTAAATAGACTGTTCAGCATATGGAAATTGAAACAATCATCAAAACCTACCAAAAAGTAAAAGTCCAGGACCAGATGTTTTTACCAGTGAATTCTACCAAACATTCAAAGAAGGTTTAATACCTATTCTCCTCAAATTCTTCCAAAAAATCGAAGAGGAAGCAATAATTCCCAAGTCATTTTATGAGGCCAATATTACTCTGAAGAAGTCAAACTGTCACTATTTGTGGATGACATGATTCTCTCTATATAGAAAACCCTAAAGACTCCACAAGAACACTACTAGAAACAAGAAGTGAATAAAGTGGCTGGATACAAAATCAATGTTCAAAAATTCCTTGCATTCCTATACTCTAAAAATAAAGTGTCAGAAAAAGATGTGGAAAAAATCATTCCTTTTGTAATTGAAACAAAAAGAATAAAATACCCAGGAATAAATCTAATGATACATGTGTATTACCTATATAATGAAAACTATAAGACCCTATTAAAAGAAAGCAAAGAAGATACAAAGAAATAGAAAGATATTTCAAGTTCTTGGATTAGAAGAATCGACATAGTTAAAATGACCATATTACATAAAACAATATACATATTTAATGCAATCCCCATCAAAATCTCATCAGCAGTTTTTAAAGAAATAGAACAAAAAATCATCAAATGTGTATGGAAGCACAAAAGACCCCAAATTGCCAATGCCAAAGCCATCCTGAGAAAAAAATAATGAGGCTGGAGGCATCATTGTGCCCAACTTTAAATTATGCTACAAAGTGACAATAATCAAAACAACATGGTGTTGGCAGAAGAACAGACACAGAGACCAGTGGAACAAAACTGAGAGTCCACAAGTAACCCCACATTTATATGCACAAATAATTTCAACAGGAAAGCCAGAAACATACAGTGGAGAAAGGTGAGCCTCTTCTCTAAACGGTGCTGGGAAACTGAAAAGCTACCTGCAAAAGCATGAATCTAGAGTATTGTCTATAACCACACACCAAAATTAACTTTAAATCAATTAAGGACCTGAATATAAGACCTGAAACAATAAAACACATAGAAAAAAAAACTTAGGAAGTAAAGTCAGGTCCTTGGACTTAAAGAGGATTTTCTGAATTTGACCTCAAAGGCAAGGGAAGAAAAAAAAATAAATGAATGGGACTACATCAAACTAAAAAGCTCTACACAGCAAAAGAAACCATCAACAAGGTAAAGAGACAACCATCTCAATGGGAAAATATATTTGCAAGCAATGTCTCCAATAAGGGCCTAATATCCAAATTATTCAAAGAACTCATACAACTCAATAACAACAAAAAAACAAATGATCCAATCAAAAAATGAGCAGAGGACCTGAATAGACACTTCTCCCAAAAAGCCATGCAAATGCCCAACAAACATATTAAAAGATGCTCAACTTTGCTAGCTATTAGAGAAATGCAATTCAAAACCACAATGAGATACCATCTCACACCTGTTAGAATAGTTATAATCAACAGGACAAGTAATAACAAAGGTTGCAGAAGTTGTGGAGAAAAAGGAACCCTCATACACTGCTGGTGGGACTGCAAATTGGTACCACCACTATAGAAAACAGTATGGAGGTTTCTCAAAAAAACTAAGAATTGATCTACCATATGATCCAGCAGTTCCTCTACTGGATATTTACCCCAAAGACTTGAAAACCCATATCCAAAAAGATATTTGCACACCGATATTCATAGCAGCATTATTCACAGTGGCCAGGACATAGAAGCGACAGAAGTGTCCTACGATAGATAGATGATTGTATAAAGAAGCTGTGGTACATATATACAATGGAATATAACTTAGCTATAAGAAGAGATGAAAGACTGCCTTTTGCGACAACATGGATGAACCTCGAGATAATCATGCTAAACAAAATAAGGCAGACAGAAAAAGTTGAAAATCACATGAAATCACTTATATGTGGGATATAAACCTAAAAGCAACAAAGGAGGACAAACAAATGGAAACTCATGGACATGGACAATAGACTAGTGGTTTCTAGAGGGTAGGTGGGAGAGGTGAGGTAGGTGGGTTAAAAGGGATTAAATATGTTGTGACAGAAAGAAATTTAACTATGGTAGGTGAACACACAATGTAAATACATATAGATATGCCTTACTATTAAAATGTACAGCTGAAGCTTACCATATTTCATTAATAATGTCACCATAAAAAATAAATTAATTATTTTTCAAAATTTCTGAACTCGGTCTTATTCTAAGAATAACTAACTTTCATCTACAAATAAATGAATTACTTTTTTTAAAAAAGTTCCCTTCTCATCACATTAAGAGACATATTTCCAATAATACTGTACATTTAATTGTAAGTTTTGGTAATATAGTTGCATTATTTTAATCAGTTGTATATCAATAATTATAATAAAAACAGTCCCAAAGGTTCAGAGTCTTATAGTCACAGGAAATAAGCATTTTGTACAATGTGAGTTTAGGCATGTTTTTATGATAAATATTAGGATGTGACGATCAATGATTTTTAAGAATAAAAATATATTACAATAAGACAATTCTATGGAGTCAGTAGAATGAAAATAAAAGTTTAGGGGAAAAACATGTGGTATAAAATTTCTGACTATTCAAAAAGACTTGTTCATATATCTTTTAAATGGATAATGGTGGATATCGAACGGCTATGGTATTTGGTTCCAAATAATACCTTTAAAAGAGAAATGTAACAATTTTATTTTTATATATCAATATTTGTAATATGCCAGAAATTACATAATTTCCAATATTTAGACTTTCATACATCTTGCTATAAAAAGTTGTTAGGTGTCAACTTTAAGATGTGTTATGGGACATATAGTTTTTCTGAAATTTTTTTAAAAGCTATGCAAGTAAAAATATTTGAAAACTACTCTCATAGGTGGAGAATTAAGTAGGGGCTGTTTAAGCCTACCTGCAGCTTCAGGGTTCTTGCAAGCTACCAAGGATGAAGCAAATTGGAGCCATTATGTTACTAATTTATTCACTTTGCAAGTCAGAAACAGGGACTCTTCCTAGGCCAAACATAGAACCATTTTTCCCCTCTCACTTTTCCAAAGTCTCTTCCTTTATCCCCCTCTTTCCTACATGCACCTTCACTCCCATTCAGTTCTCTTTTAGCTAGCTTTGCCTCCCCTCTCTTAACTCAAACTTTCATCAGGGCTTTTCACCTCCCATTGCCTAAATACAGATACTCCTATAATTAAGGAGAAGATAAAATCAAAAGAGCTATAAGTTGATTTGATTAGATGTCAAAAGAGAGAGGCTTAATACAAACAGCTGCTGTGTCATCTGCTGAGGGCTCATAGCTGCCTCTCTTCTCTGGAGAACTGCCTTGGGCTGATAGGAGCTGCCCACCAAGAAGGTTACACCCCAGTCTGGAAGCAGCCCTTTACCAGAGATTGACTGATTAACAGTTTCAGAAAGCTGTTCTCTAGTCTCAACAGGGAGCAATACTGCCATGTGACTTATGCTCAAGAATCTTCTACTGTAGATCAAGTCAGTTTGGGGCTGTCCTTCCCAGCTCTGAAACCAAGCACATGAGTCTCCTCCTTGTTTATATGTTCTGTCAGGTATATTTCCCCCAAACAGACCAGTTTTGAACATATTGAAAATCTGTTGAGGTAAATTCTTCCTCTCAACACCAGCCTCTATGATCTCATGTAGTAGCTGGTGTCTTAGAGACCTCTGTAGAAACAGCCCTTCACCGCCTGATCTCACTTTCATGTATAGATTCAAATGACCTTAAATTCAGGGAACCTAGAGCATAGGAAAAAATCCATTGCTTGTGAAAAAGTCTTTATTAATTAATTTATTCAAAAATGTGTTACAATGCAAATTCTTGAGCTCACCTCGGCAAACCAAATGAATCAGAAACTCTGGGCTTGGGGCACAGGAATCTGTTTTAACACGCCTACCAGTTGATTATGATATATATATTAAAGTTTGAAAAAGACTGATACAGAAAGCTCTGTTAGTATCTTGCCTAGATCTCACCAAAGCACCCATAATGCAGCTGCTAAAGAGTTGACTGCTAAAGTCTTACAGTTGTCCCCCTTTCTCTGGGGAATTACCCCCAGTTGTCAGAGCTGCTACAGGGCAGCTGTGTCCCAGGTTGGGGGTGGCCCATTACTTTTGAGTCACTGAAAGAGGTATAAAAGCCTGACTTCTTGACAAAAATAGGGACAGCTCTGAAGTGTGCTTTATGTTCCAGACCCATAACCCCGTATGTCAGACCAAGGCTAGACTTTATTTGAGACCACATCTTTTCCTGGTACTTTTTCTTTCTCTGCACTGCTTCTCTCACTCACTTACAGGTATTTCCTAAAGTATTCCCTCAACACATCATCTGCAACCAAAACCCTGCTTCAGCAGAATCTGACCTTATAAGGATGGAGATAAAAATGTTCATAAAATACTCTAAACACAGCAAATTCAGCAAGCCAACTAAATAACCAGACCAAACTGTAATATGTAACCACTGATGTTCTTTGAAGACAAGAAAAAACTGCTGCAATATTTTAAGCATCATTTTTTTTCTTATTTATTTTTTTGACATTCAACTTTATTTTATGTTGGTTTAAGCTGCACAGCATAGTGATTAGACATTTATATAATTTACACTGTGATTTCCCCCCAATTAGTCTAGAACCCACTTGGCACTATACATAGTCATGACAATATTATGGACTATATAATCTATGCTGTACATTGCATCCCTGTGATTATTTTTAACAACCAATGTGTACTTCTTAATCCCTTCTCCTTTTTCACCAAGCCTCCCAACCCCCCATCTGCTGTGAACATAGGGGCGCATAGATTTTTACAAATTATTGTTTTTGTTTTCTTTGGATAAATATCCAGAGGTACAATTGCTGAGTCAAAAGTTGGTTCTATTTTTAATTTTTTGAGGAACCTCCAGGCTATTGCCCATAGTGGCTACACCAACTTGAAATCCAACCAACAGTGTACAAGGGTTCCCATTCTTTCATATTCCCTCCAACACTTGTTTTTTTTTTTATTCCTTGATGACAGCCATTCTTGCACATGGTATAAGAAGGTGATCTAGTTTCTATTTTTATCTCTTTCTTTCTTTCTTTCTTTCTTTCTTTCTTTCTTTTTTTTTTAGGATGACTCATAATTTTATAAACGAAAGGCCCCCTAATTGCTCCTTATCTCCTCTGGTTTTCCACCTAGTCATTATATTAATGCTAGCTGCATTCCCTAAGTCATGCACCCCATCTCTATGACCATCTATCAACTACTAATTTGTACTTCTTTAACCCTTCATCCCATTCTCAGGTCCACAATCTCTTCCCTCTATCCATCACCAAATTGTCCACTATATTTGTGAGTCTGTTTTTGGTTAGTGATTTCTTGGTGTTCCTTATTCTGAATGTAAATGACATCATACAATAGTTATCCTTCTCTGTCTGACTAATTTCACTCAGCATAATAACCTCTAGGTCTATCCATGTTGTTGCAAATGGTAGGATTTCATTTTTTTAATGGCTGAGTAATATTACATTGTATATATGAACCATAACTTCTTCATCCAATTGTCTGTTGATGGACATTTAAATTGCTTCCATATCTTGGCTATTGTAAATTGTGCTGCCATGAATATAAGAGAGCATAGATCTTTACATATTACTGTTTTGTTTTTCTTTGGATGAACACCCAGAAGTGCAATTGCTGGGCCAAAAGGTATATCCCTTTTTAAATTTTTGAGAAACCTCCAGACTGTTTTTATGGTGGCTGTACCAATTTGCAATCCCACCAACAATATATGAGGGTTTCCTTTTTCCTGCATCCTTGTCAACACTTGTTCTTTGATTTATTGATGAGAGCCATTCTGACAGGTATCAGGTGATATCTCATTGTGGTTTTAATTTGCATTTCTCGGATAGTTAGTGACCTTGAGCATCATTTCATATGTCTATTTGGCCATCTGTGTTTCCTCTTTGGGGAGTATCTGTTCAGGTCTTCTGCCCATTTTTTAATTGGATTGTTTGTTTTTTGTTGTTGAGTAGCATGAGTTATTTATATATTTTGGATACTAACCTCTTATCAGATGTATCATACATGAATATCTTCTTCCAATCAGTTGATTGTTTGGTTGATGGTTTCCTTTGCTGTACAAAACTTTTTAGTTTGACGTAGTTCCATTTGTTTATTTCTTCTTTTGTTTCCCTTGCCTGGAGAGATACATCTGAAATGAAATTACTCTTAGTAATATCAGAGTTATTTGCCTATGTTTTCTTCTGGTTTTATGGTTTCGAGTCTTACATTTAAGTCTTTAATTCATTTTGGGCCTATTCTTCTATGTGGTATAAGAAGGTGGTCTCGTTTCTTTTTTCTTTTCTTTCTTTTTTTTTTTTTGCATGTATCTGTCCAATTTTCTCAACACCATTTATTGAAAAGACTGTTTTTACTCCATTGTATATTCTTACCTCATTTGTCGTATATTGAGTGAGCGTATAGACATGGATTTATGTCTGGGCTCTCTATTCTATTCCATTGACCAATGTATCTGTTTTTATGCCAGTACCATGCTGCTTTGATTACTGTAGCTTCATTGTACACTCTGATATCAGGTAGTGTGATGCCTCCAACTTTGTTCTTTTTTCTCAAGATTGTCATGGCTATTCAGGGTCTTTAATGGTTCCACATGAATTTTAGGCTCTCTGAAATATGCCATTGGTATTTTGACAGGGATCACATTGAATCTAGAGATTGCTTTAGGTAGTATGACCATTTTAATGATGTTGATTCTTTCTACTCATGAGAATAGTAAATACTTCCATATATTTTTATCTTCTATGATTTCTTTTTTCAATGACATAATTATCTGAAAACAAGTCTTTTACTGCCTTGGTTAATTTGATTCCCAGATATTTTATTGTTTTCAATGCAATTGTAAATGGGATTTTCTTAATTTGTCTTTCTGAAAGTTCATCATTGATGTATAAAAATGCCACTGACTTCTGAATATTAATTTTGTATCCTGCTACTTTACTGAATTCATTGATCAGTTCTAACAGTTTTCAGGTGAACTCTTTAGGGTTTTCTGTATATAATATTATGTCATCAGCAAATAATAAGAGTTTTACTTCTTCCTTTCCAATTTGGATACCTTTTATTTCACTTTCTTGTCTTATTGCTGTGGCTGAGACTTCCAATACAATGTTGAAGAAGAGTGATGAAAGTGGGCATCCTTGCCTTGTTCCTGATCTTAAGGAAATGCTTTGAGCCTTTTCCCATTGAGTATGATGTTAGCTGTATCTTTGTCATATATGGCCTTTATTATGTTGAGGTATGTTCCCTCTATTCTGACTTTGCTGAGAGTTATTATCATAAACGAATGCTAGTTTTTGTCAAACATTTTTTCTGCATCTATTAATATGATCTCATGGTTTTTATCATTCTATTTTTTAATGTGGTGTATCACATTAATTGATTTGAGGATATTATTGCATCCCAGGATTAAGTCCATCTTGATCATGGTGTATGGTGTTTTTAATGTATTGCCAAATTCGGTTTGCTAATATATTTTGAGGATTTTTGCATCAATGTTCATAAGAGATATCAGCCTATAGTTCTCTTTTTTTGTAATGTCTTTGTCTGGTTTTAAAATCAAGGTAATGGTGGCCTCATAAAAGGAGTTAGGGAGCCTTCCCTCTTCTTGAATGTTTTGGAATAGTTTGAGAAGAATAGGTGTTAATTTTTCTTTAAATCTTTGGAAAATTTTCCTACGAAGCCATCTGGTCAAAAATCTTTCTTTTTGTGGAGGTTTTTGATTACTGCTTCTATTTCATTGGTGGCGATAGGTCAGTTTTGATTTTTGCTTCTTCTTGACTCAGTCTTGGGAGATTGTAATTTTCTAGGAATGTATCCATTTCTTCCAGGTTGTTCAATTTGTTGGCATATAATTGCTTATAGTATTTTCTTACGATCCTTTGTATGTCTGTGGAGTTCATAGTTAGTTCTCTTTTGCTTCTGATTTTATTTATTTGGGTTCTTTCTCTTTTTGCCTTGATGAGTATGGTTAAGGGCTTATCAATTTTGTTTATCCTGTCAACAATTCTTGGTGTTCTTAATCTTTTGTATTGTTTTTCTATACTTTATTTCATTTATTTACACTCTGATCTTTATTATTTCCATCTTTCTCCTTACTTTGAGCTTTGTTTACTGTTCCTTCTCTAGTTCACTTAAGTGTAAGGTCAGATTGTTATTCGAGGGGTTTTATTGTTTGTTTCTTGAGGTAGGCGTGTATTGCTATGATTTTCCCTCTTAAGACTGCTTTCACTGTGCCCCATATATAGATTTAGAGTTGCTGTGTTTTCATTTTCATTTGTCTTTAGATTTCTTTTGATTTCTTCCTTGATCTCATTGTTAACCCATTCATTGTTTAGTAGCCTGTTATTTAGCTTCCATGTGTTTATGTATTTTCTAGTATTTTTTTCTTGTACCTCATTTTTACTTTATACTACTATGACCAGAGAAGACAGTTGATATGATTTCACTCTTATTAAATCTATTGATACTTGTTTTGTAGCCTAACAAGTGTTCTATCCTCAAAAATATTCCATGTGCACTTGAGAAGAATGTATATTTTCCTGCTTTGGTATGAAACGTTCAGAAAATATCAATTAAATCCATCTGGTCTAGGGTGTTCTTTAAGCCTGCTGTTTCTTTGTTGATTTTCTTCCTGGAAAATCTTGCCATGGAATTCAATTAGGTATTAAAATCTCCTATTTTGAGTGTATTTCTGTCAATCTCTCTCCTTATTTCTGTCAATAATTACTTTTTATAGTAGGTACAACTGTGTTGGGTGTGTATATGTTTACTAGGGTTATGTCCTCTTGACATATTGATCACTTTATCATTACATAATGCCCTTCTTTATCTCTTATTAAAGCTTTTGTTTCAAAGTCTATGTGATAAATGTATCACTACTCCCACTTTTTATTTATTTACATTGCTTGAAATATCTTTGACCATCTTTTTACTTTCAATCTGTGAGTGTCATTTCATATGAAGAGTGTCTCTTGTGGACAGTATGTATAAGTTTTGTTTTCTTATCCATTCAGCTACCTTATATTTTTTGATTTGAGATTTTAATCCATTTACATTTAAAGTGATTATTGATAGGTACATAGTTACTGCCAGTTTTGTTATTTATGTTTATGGATTCCCCCCTTCTTCTTTTATAGAAGTCCCTTTAACATTTGTAATAATACTGGGATTTTGGTGATAAATTTCTTAAAATTTTCCTACCTAGGAAACTCTTTATCTCAGCTTCGGTTTATTTTTTATATTAATTTATTATTTTAATGGTTACACCTTTTCTTTTGTCTTATTAAATATAACCCTTTGTTTTATTATTTTAGTGGTTGTTTTAACTATGTTGATTCTTCCAATCCAAGAACATGGAATATCTTTCCATTTCTTTATATCTTCATTGATTACTTTTAATAGTCTTGTAGTTTTCATTATATAGGTCCTTCACATGTTTCATTAAATTTATTCCTATATATTTTATTTTTTTGTTGCAATTGAAAAAGGAATTATTTTTTTCTACTTCTTTTCTGATACTTCATTATCAGAGTATAGGAACGCTATGAATTTTTAAATGCTGATTTTGTATCCAGCAACTTTACTGTATTGCTTTTTGTTTCTAGTAGTGTTCTTGTGGAGTCTTCAGGGTTTTCTATATAGAGAATCATGTCATCCACAAATAGTGACAATTATACTTCTTTGTTTCCTATTTGGATGCACTTTATATCTTTCTCTTGCCTGATTGCACTTGCTAAGACCTCTAGTGTTAAATTGAATAAGAGTGGTAATAGTAGACAGCCTTACCTTGTTCCTGATCTTAGAGGGAAGATTTTTAGTTTTTCACCACTAAGTATAATGTTGACTGAGGGTTTGTTATATATGGTCTTTATTGTATTAAGGTATTTTCCTTCTCTAACGATTTTGTGAAGTGTTTTGACCATAAGTGGATGCTATATCTTGTCAAAGACTTTTTCTGCATCTATTGATAAGATCATATGACTCTGATTTTTAATTTGTTTATATGGTGTATCACATGAATCAATTTGCATATATTGAACCATCACTGTACCCCTGGAGGGAAGCTCACTTGATTGTGGTGTATAATCTTTTTAATATGTTGCTGTATTTGGTTTGCTAGGATCTTATTTAGGGCTTTTACACCTGTGTTCATGAGAGATATTGGTGTGTAGTTTTTGTGTGTGTGTGTGTTATCCTTACCAGGTTTTGGTATCAGGATAATATTGGCCTCATAAAATGAGTTAGAGAGCATTGCCTGCTTTTGGATTTTTTGGAAGAGTTTGAGGAGAATAGGTTTTAAATCTTCTTTGAATGTTTGGTAGAATTCCCTGGTGAAGCCATCTGGTCCTGAACTTTTAATCTTTAGTAGGATTTTGATGATTGGTACAATTTCCATACTGCTGATAGACTATTTAGATTTTCCAGATCTTCTTGATTCAGTCTAGGAAGGTTGATCTGGTCTATTTCTTCTAGGTTATTAAATTTGGTGTTATATACTTTTTCATAGTGTTCTTTTATATTCCTTTTTATTTCTGTGGTGTCTGTCATCATTTCTCCTCTTTCATCCCTGATTTTGTTTATTTGTGTGTGTTTTTTTTTTGTTTTGTTTGTTTGTTTGTTTGTTTGTTTTTTGCTTTAGTAAGTCTAGCCAGGGGTTTGTCAATTTTATTAACCTCTCAAAGAACCAAATCTTTGTTGCAGTTATTTTGTTGTTGTTTACAATTTCATTTAATTCTGCTCTGATTTTGATTACTTCTTTCCTTCTGCTGACTTCAAGCTTCATTTGTTCTTCCACTTTTAGTTTTTTAAGATGAGGTGTTAGGTTGTTTATTTGGATTCATTCTTGTTTTTTGGAGATAGGCCTGTAATGATATGAACTTTCCTCTTATGACCACTTTTGCTGTGTCTCAAAAGTTTTGATATGTTTTCATATCATTATCATATGTTTCTATGTATCTCTTGATCTCTCTTTTTATTTCTTCTCTGACACAGCCATTCTTCCCTAGCGTGTTGTTTAGCCTCCATGTATTTGTGGTTCTTCTCGCTTTCTTTTTACAGTTGATCTCTGGCTTCAAAGCATTATATTCAGAGAATATATTTGGCATGATTTCAACCTTCTTATATTTGTTGAGGCTATCTCTGTGTCCCAGTATATAGTCAATCCTTGAGAATGATCCATGTGCACTAGAGAAGAATGTATAAGCAGCTGTTTTGGGATAAAAGGCTCCATAAATGTCAATTATGTCCAGTTGGTCTAATGCATCATTTAAGGATATTATTTCCTTATTGATTTTCTGTTTGGATAATCTGTCCATATCCAACAGTAGGATATTTAGGTCCCCTACTATGATAGTGTATTGGAATGTTTCTCCCTTTAGTTTGTTAGTAATTGCTTCATATATTTCGGGACTCCCTGACTGGGAGCATAGATATAAAGAAGTGTTTGTCTTCTTGGTGCATAATTCCCTTTATCATTATGAAGTGTCCCTCAGTATCTTTATTTATTTTTTTGATTTTGAAGTCTAATTTGTCCAATATTAGTACTGCTACTCACAGTTTTCTCTGAATGCCATTTGCTTGAAATAACATTTCCCTCCTTTTCACTTTTAATCTATATTTGTCTTTGGAATTGAGATGTGTCTCTGGGAGGCGGCATATGGTTGGGTTTTGTTTTTTTATTCAATCTGCAAATCTTTGCCTTTTATTGTTGAGCTCAGTCCATTTACATTTAGGCTGATTATCGAAACATGAGGTTTTCCTATAACCATTTTATGTATTGCTTTCTGGTAGCTGATGTTTCCATTGCTTCCTTGTCCTTGAGTATCTTTTTTTTGTTTTGTTTTTTTTTCTGTTTGTTGGTTGGTTGGCTTTTGTGGTTTTTCCCTCTGTTTCTTCTTGTTTTATGTTATATACTTCAGTTCTGAATCTCTGGCTTGTGCTTACCATTATAAATATGTAGAGGATTGTTATATATATATGTGTGTGTGTGTGTGTGTGTGTGTGTGTGTGTGTGTATGTGTATGTATATATACGCATACACACATACACACAGCCATCCCTTTTCTTCTGTGTATGCCTTATCTCCATTCCTCTTTGCAAATTTGGATCTTTGATTCCTCCCCTTCTGTCATTGTTGTCTCAATTTGTCCCTATATATGTTGATCTTTTATTATTATCTTGCTATAACAAATCTCTTCTTATCGTTTAAACTTGTAATGCCCTGTTCTTAGTAAGGATTGCACTCCAATGTTTCTATCTGCCTACTAGTAGCCTTACTCCTAGTTATGTATTTTTTTTTGTCATTTTATTTTAGGTGAGCTGACCCTTTTCCGTATTTCCTGTAATGCAGACCTCATACTGGAGAATTCCCTCAATTTTTGTATGTCTGAAAAGGTCTTTATTTCTCCGTCATACCTAAAGGAGAGCTTTGCTGGATACGTTATTCTTGGCTGGTAGTTCCTTTCATTTTATAGTTTGAATATTTGAGTCCACTCCTTTCTGGCTTTCAAGGTTTGTGCTGATAAGTCCAATGATAATCTAATGAGTTTTCCTTAATAGGTTATCATTTTCTTTTCCCTGGCTGCCCTGAGAATTCCTTCGTTGTCGTTGATTTTTGATAACTTTAATACAATGTGTCTTAGTGAAGGCCTTTTTGGGTTGAGATAATTGAGTGTTCTGTTGACTTCTTGAATTCCAAGCTCTAGCTCATTTCTTAGATTTGGGAAATTCTCGTCCACTATTAGTCCAAAAATGCTTCTAGTCCCTGCTCCTTTTCCTTGCCTTCAATAATGCCCATTATTCTTATGGTTCCTATCCTGATGGTATCAGCTAGTTCTTGAATCTCTCTTTCATTATTTTTCATTCTTCGGTTTCTCTCTTCTTCCTTCTGATTTATTTCTAGATTTCTGTCTTTGATATCACTGATTCTTTTCTCCATTTGGTCAACTCTACTTCCCAAGCTTGCTATTTCATTTTTCAATTCTTGCAGTGTGTTCTTTATCTCCAGAAGTTCTGTTTGGTTCTTTTTGAGAGCTTCATTCTCCTTGCTAAAGAACTCATTCTGCTCATCTAGTGTTTTTTTTTTTTTTTTAATTTCTGTGATAGCTCTTATGCACAGATCCCATCCTCAGACATGCTGTTGTACAATTTTGGTGTTTCTTGTTTAGTTTTAGATGTTCACCTTATTGTTTTTCCAAGGTGTGAGGTCCAGGGACGTCTCTCACTCTGCCATGTTTCTGACTTCACTCCATTCTTTTCCTCCTCTCCTCTCCTACTTCACATGATCCTTAAAATAAATATCTGTCTTTCCATGTTCACTCTCAGGCTCTGTATTCTTTTGCTAAGTACCAAAAGATAGGTTTGAATTAGAGAATCTCATCTCTGCCAATGCGTTATTAGTTAACTCCTTACTATCTCTCACAGTATGGTAAATGTCCTGGCAAATAATGGTCTATCAGGCTTCAGGGTGGCCTCTGTGTAAAGTGTGGGTGGGGGGAAGGAGGAGATTTTGATGCATAATCCTTAAAATATCTTTCAAATTTCATTGTGTACAGTGACCACCTAGTGAGTTAGTAAGTATGATAAGTTAGATATAATACATCAAGCTGTAAAATCCCTCAGTTTTGAAACTGTCCTTTTAAATATGGCAAATTAAACTCAACAATTCTAATTCATTCTCTGCTTTGAGCTTGGGAATGTTCAAGTAATGACTTCCTATGGAGCTAGGAATTGTCTCCACTCTTCCTCCCTCCCAGATTGCCTGAAGTGACCCCCACTTTGTTTTTGTTTGCCCAGCAATCAAGAAGGGACCATTTCCATGCTGATTTTAATATGAAGAAATTTGGATTCTAGGTGGGTATTCAGCTATCAAGTAGTGTAATAGAATTATCTCTGTCCAATCAGTCTATCAATCATATTCAATGCAAAATTAATATGGATGCCTAAGATTCTTTGGTATTTTCTTGAGCCAAGTTCATTTTTATTGGGGTGGGTCAGGTATCCCAGTATGTGTCTCCTTCTCTTTCAGTCTCTTAATTATAAAAAATAACCCCTTCCAAGCCATCAAACAGATAAGGAAGGAATAAAAGATTTGTATTATGATTACAATTTAAAATTCTTCAAAAAAAATCCCTTTCTGTTAAAAAAATTCACAAATAATAATGGTGTTATATTGATCAATTAGTCTATCAGATTGTACAATGAGAAACATTATAATCTAAGAGTCCTAAATTAGAATGTAGTTAGACTAAAAAATGTTAGTAATATTTTCCTTTTACTTTATTCTGATACTTGTTTTAATTCCCTTCAAATATCTGTGTTCCCAGATATTGTTGTCTTTACTCTGTATTCCTTTCTTTCAATTAGGGAGACAGATAAGCAGTTGTCTTGAGAATATAAGGTCACTGTCATTCCATAAATGGATTCCACTGGCTGCTACAGAAACAAGTGGTGAGTGTTCCTTGTCACTTGCAAACTATAAATTAATTAAGTTGACAACTTTTCTTTCTTTATGTTATGTTTCCAGAGTGACTTTTGAAATACAATTTGTTGCATTTTCTGATTATAGAAGTAACATGGTCATTGTAGAGAATTGATAGTACAGAAAAGTACTAACAGGAGAATAAAATTCTCAGCATCTAGAGATAATAGCTAATAGCATTTTCATGTATTTATTTACAAGTTTTAATGTGTATATAAAATATTTTTAGTTGGGATCATATTATATATAAAATGTGTACATTGGCTTTTCAAAGTGTCCTTACATTTGAAACATTTTAAAGTATAAATAAGTATTTGAAAACATCATTTAAAAGTGTTATATAACATTTTGTTTCATGAATATACCATGGGTTATTTATTAAAAATAACATGCTTTCATTGTTGGAAATTCAGTTTGATTCTAACTTTTCCATCTTAATAATAATTCTGTACTTAAACTTCATCTGAATTTCTGATTGTTTTATTGTACTATAATCCTACAAAGGGAATTACTGGGTCTAAGTGTGCAATTTTTTTTTTCAAAAAACATTCATGATAAGAATTTTTAAATTATTTTTAAAAATTTGTACCAATTTAACGTTGTCAGTGTTTTAGTGTGCCTGTCAATTTCTCCCTAATAATCATTTAATAGTGCTTAATTTGTTTAACAAAAATGGTGTATATCACTGGTATTTTAAAAGATTGAACATTTAATAAATATGTCCATTAGGTTCTTGAACTTGTCTCATGCGTATTTATCTCTATTCTTCTTTATCCATTTTCTTATTTGATTTTATGAGCTTTTTAATATTTCAAATCTATCATTCCTTTTCAATGTTTGTTGCAAATATTTTTTCCAGTTTTTGGCTTCTTTCAGGTTTTCTTATTTAGTAATGGCTTTTGAGCTTCAAATTTTTTTCATTTTTGTATAGTCTAAATCTATTGATTTTTCCACATGTGATTTCTTCCATTGCTTATATGCTTTAAAAAATCGATTCTTATTTAGTAGAGTTTTTTGTTAGTTTTAATTAGTTTAGGCTTATAATTTTGAAGGCAGTGGATTTCTTCTACACAATTGAAAATATAACTATAGTTGTACTTTGCTCATTTTAAGTATTTTATAGACAGATTTGGAAGTGTGAGTTACAAAAGTAGGAGCAGCTGCAATTCCTTTTACACAGGGCCATGTGTGGAGAAGAGAATCTTAAGAAGTCTTTTTTAAAAAGACTTGAAATGTCGACATTTTATTGCACTGAACAACTGTGTTGATTGAATGTTTCACATTATTCACTTCACACTGTGTAAGAGCTCTGTAACTCAAGGCAACACAATACTCACACTGAAGAAAACCCCAGCAATTTTCACTTTGAGGATTATCCAACTGTAGTCTTATCTCAGAACAGCTAAAATAGTATTTGTCAAAGGGTGATCCTTAGACTCCTTGCATCATAATCACTTAGATTACTTGTTAAAATGGAGATTCCTGTATCCTCCCTCCAAACAATACTTTAAATGGCTTGGGGTTGGGATCTCAGAATGCACATTTTAACAAGAATCACAGATGATTCTAGTACACTCTAAAGTCTGAGACACTCTGGGCTAGAAAGGAATATTACTTTAAGAAGTGGATCTTGGAGGTAAAGAACAAAAAGCAAGTATGTGAGACCTTGTGATCAAAGACAGATCTGAAACCAGTATATCAGCCAACAGGCAGAAATACAGTCAGAATGCAACAGGGTATAGGTGGAAGAGCACTGGTCTATTAATGAGAAAAAGGAACTCTACTGCTTAATATCTTGTGTCCTAGGGCAAGTCACAACTCTTCAGGCTTCTTATCCTTAAAAATAAGAAATACTTGTACCCAAGTATAGTCATGAGTCATTTAACAACATTCTAGGAAATGTGTTGTTATGTAATTTCATTGTCGTGTGAACATCATGGAGTGCATTTACATACACCTAGATGTAACAGCCTACTACACACCTAGGCTATATGGTATAGCCTATGGCTCCTAGGTAACAAACCTATATAGCATGTTACTATACTGAATACTATGGACAATTGTAACACAATGATAAATATTTGTGTATATAAACATATCTAAACATAGAAAAGGTACAGTAAAAATACAATATAAAAGATAAAAATCAAACAGTTGTATAGAGCACTTACCATGAATGGAGCTTGCAGGATTGCAAGCTGCTCTGGGTGAGTCAGTGAGTGAGTGGTGAGCGAGCGTGAAGGCCTAGGCCATTACTGTATGCTGCTGTAGACTTTATAAATCCCACAACCTCTCCTTCTGCTTCCTTGTGACAGGGTTAGAAATAGAATTTCAAAGTTGTCAGTGCTGCTCTGTAAACAGAGATGTGGGCTGGATTGATTGGAAATATCGTGGAGAAACTGACTGAGTGAGGATAGATGTCCATAATAGTGACTTTCAGGAGGAAGTGAAAGGTGGCCTGAGGATCAGTAGGAATAAGGAATCAAAATGGAGACATAAAGGAATGTAGGGATTGCCATGGCAATGTGGTTTTGGCTATTGCATGTTGGAGCTGTAGTCAGATTAAGGAACTTTGTGGTATTCATTAAAAAAAAGAAGGTATTTAACATGGAGAGGGTATAGAACTGAGTACTCAATATTTTGACTTCGGATATTTGATTTTGGTTCCATTGACCTGACTTGGCTCTCTCTGGTATTAAATTGATGAAAGCAATAAAACTTATCTATGCTTTACATCATTACAATCTGAACATATTTTTAAAGTACAGGGACAGGCTGGCTCAACACTAGTACAGAAAGCTCTTACTGGAGTGGCAGTGGCACTTAATACTTCTTAAGGTGGCTCTTGTAGACCTGTGTCCTTGTACAGGATCTTAAATCCTCAACAAAGAATTTACACCAACATATTCTGAAGACCATGAAGCTAGATCTAGGAGGGCTATAGCATACTCTGAATATGTAGTGATGGGGAGCAAGCTTCCCTGTGCTGACCGGTAAGGATATAATCTGTGGGCTCAAAATTGAGGTGCTACAAGTGAAAGGGACTCTATTTCCAAGCCCCATAGTTATTGCTCCCATCTGAGAAAAAAATTCTCCTGAATTACATATTCTTCCATTTCTTACAGGAAATTCAGCTCTATTATACTCTTATGGACCATCATCGTATATGCAATCCATTGTTGACTGAAACATCATTATATGATGCATGACTGTATACAAGATTATAAGGACCAAGTGAAATAACAAATTTAACTGTGCTTTGTAAAGTTCACAGTTTTATTGTTAATAATAGAATCAAAGGAATTGCTGATGCTAGTCAGCACCATGTGGCTCCAGGTACCAGTGACTCAGTGTTGACAAGTTTCAGAGTTCAGTGTCAAGAAATACAGTCCCTGGAAGGACCTGAAGTGAGTGTAGGGTAAAGGAAGGGAAAAGTTAGTATATCAATTGAAGGACTATAGTAGAAAGACCACAAGTTATTAAAAGACCTATATCAGACAAAACAAAGCTATAAGTGATCTCAGTCTTACTGAGTGATGTGAATAACAGCCACCAAGTTCCTTTATCAGGCTTTATATTCTCCTCTCCCTCTCATTTGGAAGTAGAATTGGGTCTGGGTATGAGGTGAAGGCACAACTAATAAGAAGTGGTAAGTTAAACTGGTTCATAGAATTAGAGGACTGATAGCTATGAAGGTTGAGGGGAGGTGGAAGGAGTCCAAGCATATACCTTTTCTGTTGTCATAACTTCAGGATATGAAAAATATGCCTTTTAAACAGTCTAATTTCCCTTTAACTTCTCTTCTTTATAATATTTCAGTGGCTTTTATGTATTACAAAATTAATATATTCCAATGTTATTAAATCTTACAGGGTAAAAATAGATTATAAAGCAGTAGATAGAGATGTGCATAGTTATTTGAACCAGCCTTATGCAGGGTCTATTCATTAAGTATAGTGGAAAGAACAAGGGCTTCAGTCTGTTAAGAACCATCTGAATTGAAATTCCCTTTAAATTTCTTATTATCTGTGTAATCTTGAATATGATATATATGACCCACCATTTTTTAAATTTGGAAAATGGAGATAAAAATTTCTACTTGAATAGTTATTTGAAGATTAAATCAGCTATAATAGTAAAAGAACCTGGTACAATGACTGGTACATAGTAAGTGCCTGGTATCCTTTTTTAATTAATTAATAAAATTTCAAGAGTTGTTATCTGATTTTCTAATATAGTGCTTAAGCTCATTGTTTTATCTCTGATCCTATGGGGTCTGTTATTCTTCCTCCCTTAGTTTTAACCTTTTTTGCTTAGTCCATCCTTTTGATCCATTTCTCTTTCACATTTTCTCACTCCCTCCCACTTTTATTTTTAAGGAAGTGAGGTTTCATTGTTCTGGAATTTAGGACCACTTCTCTCTTGATGAAAAATTTTGTCCTTAGCCTCCTGAATACTGAATATTTTCCCCTGGTCTTCTACTCAGATGTGTCTCTCTGAACTAGCTTTCCACTTTGTTCGTGACCCCTTCTGAAAGTTTTATTCTGCATCATTTACCCTGCTACTGTATCCAAGGTTTTATTTATTTATTTTTTAAATTTTAATTTTTCCAATTAGAGTTGACATTCAATATTTTATATTAGTTTCAGGTATACACTATGGTGGTTAGTTTAGTACCCACCTGGTACCATACATAGTTATTACAATATTATAGACTACATTCCTTAGCCTGTACTTTATATCCCTATGATTATTTTGTAACTAAAATTTGTACTACTTAATCCCTTCACCTTTTTTCATCCAGCCCTCCAACCCCCTTCCCATCTGGAAACCGTCAAACTGTTCCCTGTATCTATGAGTTTGTTTCTGTTTTGTTTGTTCATTTATTTTGTTCTTTAGTTTCTACATGTAAATAAGATCAAATGATATTTGCCTTTTTCTGTCTGACTTATTTCACTTGACATAATACTCTCTAGGTCTATCCATGTTGTTACAAATAGTAAGATTTCATTCTTTTTTATGACCAAGTAATATTCCAGTGTATGTATGTACCACCTCTTCTTTATCTTGGCTATTGTAAATAATGCTGCAATGAACATAGGAATGCATATATCTTTTCAAAGTGTTTTTTGGATTTCTTCATGTAAATACCCAGAAGTGGAATTGCTGGGTCATACGGTAGTTCTATTTTTAATTTTTAAGGAATCTCCATACTGTTTTCTATAGTAGTTATACCTATTTGCAATCCCAACAGTGTTTGAGGTTTGCCTTTTCTACAAACACTCACCAACACTTGCTTTTTGACTTATTGATGATAGCTACCCTGACAAGTGTGAAGTAATATCTCATCATGTTTTTAATTTCCTCTTCTCTGATGATTAGTGACATTGAGCATCTTTTTATACGTCTGTTGGTCATCTGTATGTCTTCTTTGGAGAACTGCCTATTTAGGTTCTTTAAAAAATTTTTTTAATATCCCTTTTCCTTATTCCAGGGTAATTTTTTAGCTCTTCAGTGTTTGTCATTCTTTTCCAGCCACATTCAAGTCTTCCCAGAAATACACAAAAACACACGAACATAAATTCCAACTAGTAATGGATAATATCCCAACCAGGCTGGAATTTTCACCAATTGGCTTTGCAAGTATGACAAAAGACCTCTTTTAAGACTCTAGAATATACTGTACTTACAATAAATATTCACTTCAGCTAAACCCCTCTTTACCTAAAAGGGCCCAATAAGTTATTCTAGTTGCTGCATTATCTACATTTTGGATTTTTTTTCAGTGGGGAAAGTGCTAAAACCTTTCTCTTCTTTCTGCATCTAAGTAGCCCTGGATAACAGAATTGCAAAGTTTTTTAATTTGAGTTTATGAAAGGGAACAAGCTTCTTTCTGAAGTATTTGTTTGGAAGCCCCACACATCTGGGTATGGTCAGTGCTATGGTTGGTAGAAAATAAAAATAATTCACACACTTATTCATTCAACAAATAGTTATCAAGAGCTATATAAAATATGTAAAGCTCTAGATTAAGGGATTAAGATGGGTAAACATGGACCCTGCTGAGATCTCACAGAGTTTATCATTGAATAGGGGAGATAAACCACAAACAAATATAATACATGACATACAAGGATAAATGTCATGTGAGTGGTAAAAGTGGAAGAGAATGTATTTCCTAAGAAGGGAAAGATTTCTCCAGGCATAAAACCTCATGTGATTAGTTTCCCTCAGTGACTGACCAAATGGTATGTCAGGCTCATAAAGAATGCTTCAGCAACAAGAATTTTTTCAGTATTTCCTTTTTTTTATGCCTACAGCACCCGGTCTTCCTAGGTTGTCTCCCATCCAAGTACTAACCAGGCCTGACTCTGCTTAGCTTCTGAGATCAGATGGGATCGAGTGCGTTCAGGGTGGCATGGCCATAGACTCAATATTTCAACTCAATATAAAGAAAAAATGAAATTCAATTATCTCAATAATGAGCAGTGTGTCATTGGATGAGGGCAGCCTATGGACACCAAATACCCTGACAATTGCAGTGCTTCATATGTAAAGGCGTCATTCCTTTCCTCATGTTGTGGAAATAAAATAAAACAGTTCTCTAAAAAAGCAAAGTGGAGAATTTCCAATTTTGGCCTTTAAGAAATGGTTTGCTGGCATAGAATAGAATGAAAATAATGATAGACCTTTTGCTACCAGAGTATAATGACCCTCGTGGCTTTTCGCCTCACTGTGTATCCTGTACTTTAGATGGTAAACAGCTATTTGAATGGCAATATTGAAAACGATTTTAACTCTCTCCACAAGTGTGAAGCAGGCACAGAACCCACATTTGCTCATTGAGCCAGGACTACTAGCAAAAAAAATGTTCCTGAATTTTCCCTTTCCCCCAAGCTCACCAAAACAGAAAGTCTGGTATTAATAAATACAGAACCTCAACTGAGAAGGCAGAGAATCCATGTATAGCTAGAAAACTTATCAACTTGGAACTTACTCTTACATTGATATTGATATTGCATAAGAACTTAGATTTTAAATTCTGTAGATGAAATTGCTACCATCCCAAACCATTAGAAAAGTAATGGAACAGTTAAATTTCACTTTTTTACAGTCAAGGAAAAAAGGTTTTTTTTCTTCATAAAGTATTGTAAAAATTCTGACCGTGTTTAAAAGAATGTTGAGTTATAAAACCTGACTCTGAATTTTAAATGCCACAGATGTGATGGAGTAATACCTTGCCAGATTTAGAAAATAAAATTACAGGATGTCCAGTTGAATTTGAATTTGAGATAAATGACAAATAATTTTTTTAGTATAAGTATGACCCATGCAATATCACACAACCCTAACTTTAGAGAGCATTGTTTGATTATATAATATTCTTACGAACTGGTTAAAGTTTAGGAGGTAGGTTTCCTTTTAGTTCCAGGGTTTTCATCATTCTCCATTCCTGCATGTCTTCTCAGTATACAAGATTTTTTTGAATAAATGCAAAAATCTTCTGTGAAGAAGATGATTCATTTCATAAATGAATTATTTTAAAGCCCATCACCCTTCTGCAAAAAAAGTAAACAAAAAGCCTTTTTTTAGTCCCCTTTTTGTGCCATCCCAATTGCTCTTCACTTGCTGATCTGGGTTGAATCATTCACACAAATGTCTTAACTATAAGTGCCTCAACGTTCTGCTATTCTTGCTATGAAGACTCAACCAGAATGAGGTGGGGTGGGGTGGGGTGGGGTGAGGAATGGGGAGAGTTTAGGAACTGAATCCAAAAAGTAGTAATATTTTAAATGAGAATTTGGAAAGCATCCAAAATGAATATGTAATTAGCTAAAATGTAGACCTCACATGAAATTTTCCTTTAAATAAAAAATATCACCTCCCCAAATATAATTCAGATGCTTTAACTTTTTTTTATCATTTCAATGAATATTCAATTTGCTTTTCCATCAGAGGGTTCAAAAATGTCTGAAAAGTTGTTTCTGCATTTAGTTCTTAACCAGTTTTACAAGGAAAAATACATCTTTATATCTGAATACCTTGATGTCTGCTTCCAGGACTACTTAATTACTCCTTGTCTCAAAAGATTAGTTTCCTCTACCTCAGACCATCCTGAAAACAGACACTAAGTATGATAAATAGAACAAATGAATATAAATGGCATAGGCTGTTTCCTTAAATTTATAACAATCTTAGAAGGGCATCAAGTTATGCAAAAAAAAACTGTAAGAAATATTATTGATTTTCAGTAGTTCCTTACTGTATCATAAGAAAACATTTTTATGAAACTCTGACACAGCTTATCAAGATTTTTACTCTATTAGGACAGATATCCTGGATGATGAAATAACGTTAAATATCATATTCAATTTTAAAAATTATTGCTTTTTAAACAATTCTTATAAATTCTTTAACTTTTTAATTAAAATGTAATTTACACACTCTTGTTTTTTGTTTATATGCTTTGTTAAAATAGACACAATATTTCTGTGTACTGTACTTACTTGAAACCCTATGAGTTATTGAGTTACATAGATAACATTATTTTACTAATGAAAAATATTGAGGTTCAGAGAGGTTAGGTGATTTGCAGAAGGATATACAGAAATGATTGCCTGAGCTGCCTTTAGAAATGAGTAAGAACTCTATTTAGGCACTTTCATATATAATATCTGCCCTCTCAGGATATGGAATAATAATGGAAAAATATTGGTACGCTTCTGTTTATGATGACTATAAAAGCTTTTGTTCAGCCCCAAAACACTACAAAGGCTCAAAAAGATACCATACCCCTATGATGCTGACATAAGAAAAGCACAACTTTGGATAAAGTTTCCATGTTGATTGAAAAAATGTGGCTTTATATCATATACATTATACAGTATGTCTTTTGTGCAAGGAAGCTTCAATTACGGGAACTAAATTCAAATAAAAGCCTATATGCAGATAAAAAGATATTTTAAAAGTAATTAAAAATTCTTTTCCACATCATGAATTACATATATTTGACAATAATGTTGGCATGCAAATAAGTATGTACAGTAAAACTGCATTAACTGAGATTCCAATAATATAAAATATATAATAATCAAGTTATATTTTAGCCTTAAATATATTTTTTCACTATAATTTTAAAAAATTGCCAAGCAAATTGATTAGGTCAACAATTCTTAATACATGTACTCTGAGAACTTTCAAGCACATATACACATGCATATACACATATATTATATGTTAGTATGCTAAGTTAGAATATTCTGTTCAATAAAAAAATCTTGACGGTTTTGCATAAAATCTTCATTAGTTTGGTTTAACTTAATGTACATTCTCAAACAAAAATTTCATATTTTAACATACTTGAAGTTCTAGTCAGAGTAATTGGGCAACAGAAGAAATAAAAGGCATCCAAACTGGAAAGGTAGAAGTAAAGCTATCCATATTTGCATATGTGAGTGTATGTATAGAAAATCCTAAAAAATGCACAAAAAAGTTACAACTGGTAAATGAATTCAACAAATTTATAGGATACAAGATCAACATACCAAAATTAATTCTATTTCTATACACTAGCAATGAACAATTCAAAAAAGAAATTTTTAAAGAATTTTAAAGAACTCTTACAACTCTACAAAAAAAAGTTTATTCCTTGTTAAACTCTCGGAATACTAGTAGTAGAAAGAAACTTTCTCAATTTGACAAAAGGCATCTACAAAAACTCTGTAGATAACATCACACTTAATAGTAAAACAAACAAACAAACAAACAAACAAAAGAAAACCTGAACACTTTGGTTTTAAGATCAGGAACAAAATGAGAAATTCTGTTCTTTCCATTTCTTTTCAACATCATACTGAATGTTCTAGCAAGTATGATAAGGCAAGAAATAAAAGGCATTCAGATTGGAAAGGAAGAAGTAAGACTCTTCACACATGACAAGATCATCTATATAGAAGATCTTAAATCTATAAAAAAAAAACTATAAGTGAGTTTAACAAGGTTATAGGATACAAGATAAAAATAGAAACATCAGTGTTCTTTTTATATACTAGCAACTAACAATTGGAAATTTTGCTTGAAATAATACCATTGAAAACAGCATAAAAAATAACCATGAAGTACTTAGGTGAAAATCTAATAAAAGATGTTCAAGACCAGTATACCAAAAACTACAAAACACTACTAAAAGAGTTAAAGAAATTATAAATAAATAGAGAGATATATATGGTGTCCATAGATCATAAGACTCAATTTTGTCATTTTGTCAATTTTCTCCAAGTTGATGTATAAATCCATATTTATTCAAATTCATATGGAAATACAAAGTATCTAGAATAGCTAAAACAACTTTAAAAAAGAGTACAAAGTTAGAGAAGAGTATCTGTTTTGAAAACTTTATAGAAATCAAAACCTTGTAGCACTAGTGTCTTTACACTAGTTTATCTTTATAAACATGTAGAATAATGAAACAGAATTAGAAAGTTCAGAAATAAGCCCACATATATATGGACAGCTGATTTTCAACAATGGATTAAATGCAATTAAATGAAGAAAGGATAGTGTTTTCTATAAATTGTACTGAAAAAATTAGATATCTGTATGTAAAAACATTAATGTGGCTCTACACCATTTATCATATATGAAAATTAACTCAAAATGTATCATAGATTTAAATGTAAAACCTGAATATATAAAGCCTCTAGAAAAAAATATAGGAGAAAGTTTTTCATCCTTGGATTAGCAAAGACTTCTTAGATATGACACCAAGGTATAGTCCATAAGAGCAAAAATTGATAAAATAGACCATTAAAATTTTAAAATTCTGATCTTTGAAAGACACTATTAAAAGAATGTAAAGACAAGCCACTGACTGGGTGAAAAATTTGCATATAGATGATAAAGACTTATATGCAGACGATCTAAAGCACTCTCGACCCTATTTAATATGGGCAAGATTTGAAGAGATACTTTACTAAAGAAAATATGTGAATGGCAAATAGACCCATGAAAAAGATGATCATCATTAGTCATTGAAGAAATGAACATTAAAACTACAATAAGATACCACGACAAATCAATTAGAATTGCTAAAATAAAAATGACTTGCCATACCAAGGATTAATAAGGATGTGAAGGGACTGGAACTTTCATATACTGCCATATACTATGGGAATGTAAACTGATACAACCACATTGGAAACCAATTTAGCAGCTTCTTAGAATGTTAAACATACACATAGCATATGATACAATTATTCAAGAAAAATTAGAGCATATGTTCATACAAATACTTGAACACAAATGATCATAACATCTTTATTTGTAAAATAACCCCAAACAGGAAATATCCCAAGTATCTACCAGCAGGTAAAAGGATAAACAAATTGTAATATATCCTTACAATAGAATACTACTGACTACTACAAAGAAACAAACTTTTGATACATGCAAAAACTTGGATGAATCTCAAAATGATCATGCTGAGTGACATAATCTAGTGAAAAAAGAGTTCGGACTGAATGATTCCACGTATATATAAAACGCAAACTAATCTGTAGTGACTGAATGCAGATCAGTGGTTGCCTGGGAATGCAAGAGGCAGGGATTGAGCATGAGGAAAGGATTTCAGAAGGGCACAAGGGAACTTCTTAGGGGTGATAGATTTGTTAAGTATGTTGATTGTGGTAATGATTTTATGTGTATACGCATATGTCAAAACTTAGCAAATTGTACAATTTAAATGTCCTCAGTTTATTGAATTATATCCTAATAAAGCTATTAAAAACTAAATATTAACTTATAATATTTTTTTCCTGAAAAGCTTTCATAGTGAGTCATATAACTGTCTCACTGGCATTTCTGTGTCAATTTGGAGCCAAACAACAGGACTTCCCTGAATGAATACATTAAATTTTCCCGAATTTTACTGGTTATTTAATACAGAGAGAGAGAGAGAGAGAGAGAGAGAGAGTAGAATGGCCCAGAAACTGTTCTGAAAAACTGGAATAAGTTGATGCCAAGAACAATGTTATCACAGAGAACTGATTTTACCTAACTGGCAAAAGAAACCAAGTATTGTCTAAAAACATAAACGGAGAGATATACAGTGCTCGTTGGTTGGAAGATTCATATCATCATGATATCAATTCTCCCAAATAATATAACTAACACTGAGGATGGCACCTACCAGGCACTCAGTAAATTGTTACTTTTGTTGTCACTTTAATATCAGAAATTTCTATAAAACAGAAATCATATACCTTTGATAGTAACCAATTAAAACTTTAGACAGTCTCTTGAAGACAGAAAGTACACTGGATTAGAAAACTGGAGACCTAGTTGTACTTCAACTGTGCCAACATTTAGTTTTGCAATATTGTGACAAGTCATTTCACCTTTCTGAGCTTGAGTTCCTCACTTATGAAATCAGGTGATTAATAGATGCTCACTCTTGATCTACTTCTCATACTTATTATCTAAGACATAGAGAGTTTAACATTAAATTTATTATTATCACTGCTGCAACTTGAGCATTGAGGAGCAGAGTAAAATGTTACATAAATGCAGGCTAGAGTGAGCTTTTCGTCTGAATTATTTCAAATAATTGCCTTAACTATCAATTGGCATTATAGATATATCCATGCTGTTAGTAATGTCCAAAAAATAATAATAAAAAATGTCCAGAATTTTGTACTTTCTCAAATCAGATGACTAAGAGTAAGCAAAGAATTAGTTTTTATGGTCTTCTGATTTAGACTTTCAAGACGTTCACAAGGCAAACTGATAACTGCAAAAGCCTTTAAAGTAGCATTTTTTTTTAAAGTCCTTGTTGTTTTATTCTTATGCTAAATATTTGGGCATTGTTTTGAGGATACATACAGTTTTACACTCAACCAAGTAGACAGGCAAGTTGTCAGTTTACATGCCTTATCAACAGTGTTATTTTTATTTCCCTACAATGGTTTTTTTAGCACAGTCAGGTGTTACAATCCAAAGTCATTAATAGTTTACTTTTTCTTTAGGTACCTTAATATTTTCCAAAGGAACAAGAAGTGATGTAGTATGCACTGTTCTAAATAGAACATGAACCTTAGAATTGTCCTTCTTTTCCTTTAGAATAAGCCTCTTTTCCTATTCACTTATACCAGTTCATTTGTTCTAGTCACCTACTCATATCCAATAATAAAGTTTTGTTTATATTTAGTTTGCTAAATGACTGCTAAGTGATTTTATATTCATCAATATATATAGATAGAAATATTGTTCTTCTACCCATATTCTGAGAGTTCAAAACCTTTTGGATAGTTAAAATTTTAAGAAATATGAAATGCTTTGCTTCATTTTCATGTTTTTAGTAAATTTTAATATTTCACTAAAGTTGAGAGCCTTGAATGTATCAAGGTCTCTTCAGAGTTTTCAATGGGTAGCAAACTTCTTTATATCCATATATATTCTGCTTTACAATTTCTACAGTGTCACATTTAAACTATGGGTTAATGTTTTTGCATTTCAGTTTGATAATGAGCCTTAACCTTGTACCATTTCATTCCATTAAAAGAGAGAAAAAACACCTACTTGCAAAGCAAGTGGCTCATAAAGTAATCTGACTGGTAGAGAAAGAACAGATCCCAGCACATAATGAAAATATCTTTCGTCACAGGCGAAGTAGAATCATAGAAGTCCTCCATCTGTAGGTGCTTTTGACAGTTGCCAATCTTACTTAAATAAAATTCCTCTTGGATACCCCATAGTATTTTGACCACTAAGATTTTAGAGCCTGAAACATGATTACTTTTACAATATGGGCTATCACAAAGAGAGCCCTATACTTTTTCAAATTTGAATGGGATGGGCATTCTATCATGCCTACTCTATTGGTTACCTTGTCTCATAAAAATTCTTTATAAATTTATCATCTGAACATCTAGATATTTTTCTTTCAAATAAAACTTTTCTAAAATATATAATTTGTTTTGTGTTGTCAAGATTGCTCAGGCGTTCCTAACAAATAATAAAGCAGTCTAGCATTAAATAAGGAGCCAGACTTCTGTTCTAATACCAGCTTCATTGCATAATTACTGTGTAGTATTGGAAAAGTCCACTCACTTTTCTCATCAGAGTTACTGTGAGGATCTATGGCCGTGCCACTCTGAACGCACCAGATCCTGTCTGATCTCAGAAGCTAAGCAGGGTCGGACCTGGTTAGTACTTGGATGGGAGACCACCTGGGAATACTGGTTGCTGTAGGCTTAAGAAAGAAGGAAAGAAAGAAAGAAAGAAAGAAAGAAAGAAAGAAAAGAAAGAAAAATGGCCAATTCCAGAATTGGGCCAGTGACAGAGTTATCGTGAGGGTTAAGTGCAAATATGTGTGAAAGACCCTTTTAATCCATAAAGTATTACATGTATATGAGGTGTTTTCTCTAAATAGCCACCCAAATGAACATTTCCATCAACTTATCTCTATTCAATTTTTTTTTCAAATCACATCTATATTTTCACCTCTCCAATCTCCTCACTGATCCATATCTTCAAGCATGTTTTAAAATGATGAATTCTGAGCTGTTACATCCTAGGAAAAGGAGCCAAGTACTTATAGATTTTCCTGAGGATAGCTGCCCAAGTGTTGCTTTGGCT
This sequence comes from Eidolon dupreanum, assembly GCA_028627145.1. NCBI lineage: Eukaryota > Metazoa > Chordata > Mammalia > Chiroptera > Pteropodidae > Eidolon > Eidolon dupreanum. The sequence continues at coordinate 68,590,065 of CM053505.1, forward strand.
AAAATAATCAGGAAAATTTTGAATAGCATTAAGAAAAACAAGAGAAAAAAACAGTAAGTAGTCATCTCACACTTCCAAAATCCTTGAGGTCTCTGCTGCTCGGCTGTTTTATTGTAGTTCTGGTCTGCGTACAAGACAGGAATAATAGAGTTGGAGAAGATGCAGAGTAAAGTAACTCAAATGATGAAGGGGATTATAGAAAGCAAGGCAGGTGGCAGTAGGTAAGGCTATACATCAAATGACAACTCTTCTTAAATGAAACTGGCTAAGGGTAAGTCTTATCAGAGAGTTCTGTGGTTGGCAGTCTTTGTTACTGGTATCTTATCAGAGCATGCATGCTAAACAATTTCTTCTCTGAATGGCCTCAGCCTTGTGGCTGAAGTTTTACTCTTCCATTTTCTCTGTTCAGTTGAAATTTCCATATTCCAATATATACTCATTTAGCAGGAGCTTCTCCTGGGGAATGTCAGGATGTCCTTATATGCCAGTAAGGGGCAGGTAAAGAGTCTTATTTACTGTGCTTGAAAGGTCGTTCATAATAGTTCTGGTTTGATGCCCCCTCCAGGCCAGTTGACTTACCCTTGAGGCTCCATGTGTCTCTACCAAGTTATGTACATTAGAATCACCTGGGGAATTGCACTGCTATTAATCATTTAGCACTTAATTTATCTATTGTGTGACATTAGAATATCATATGTGCATTTATTTAATATAAAACATAACTAAACAGACAGTGAGAATGCATCAGTAAATAGAAAACTTCTCTTGGTTTTATGTTATATTTAAATTTCTCAAACAGAAAGGCATCCAAGGTTGAACCTGCTCAGAAGCCAAGATTGGCTTTAGTTGTCAAAAGGCAGAGGCAAATAACCACTTACATAAGCATCTCCATTAGGCAAGGCTAACCTCCATTCTTTAAAATCCTGTTTCTACAGCTCTCTACTTACAACACCTATCTTAGACCACTTTCACACATCATATAAATCATTGCCTATTTAAAATAGGAAGAAAAAAGCCAAATCTTAGCCAGTCTTCAAAAATGAATGCTTCCATTCATTTCCCTCTCCCTCTCCCTCTCCCTCTCCCTCTCTCTCTCCCTCTCTCTCATCTAAATATTCTCTATTACTTGCATCAATTACACCAAGTGACCCCCTGCTGATTCCCCTAGAACAGATAGGGCTGCTGCTGGTCCATACAGTGTCTTTGCATGATTTAGAAAACACTCTCAGAACACACACCCAGCCCACTGCTCTTCATGGGTTGGATATCAGCCCCATTCCATTCTCTCATGCAGATGCCCTGGTGCAGTGAGTAATGTAATGTGACAGCTTTGAGACAAGTGATGCTAAATGTGTTTAATTTTTGGTGTCCATTCTAATAAATCAATAATAACCGTCTGAAAAAACATGACGTTGAGAAGAATTCCATAGTTGTTTTCAGGGTCAGCAGATAAATTGTATTGTAAGTAATGATGATTTGCCTGGGTTGGGAGAATGGCACTAGATATGACAAGAATTTGCTATTTAAGGACTAGAGGGTTCTAGCCTGTCCTAAAGAGGTAGGAGGCTTGAGATAGGCAGAAGTTGATGTAAAATATAGGCTCAGACAAGTTATATAATTTATAGACTATTAGTTTGGAATACCCTTGTAATGCAGTGCAAGGATCCTACTTCTTCATGTCTATAACAAAACATCTAGCTGAGCTAACATGTTTCATGAGTACTAAGTCTAAGAGTAGAGGTCACATTTGGTTTAAGGGAACAGGGAGAAAATAGAGGCTAGGAACCTCTCAGTAATCTAAAATTACAAGTAGATTCACATATTCAGGGGATGACCTGATCCTAGGAGATGGTCCATATACATCATTTACAGATAAGAAAAGAGAAGTTCCAAGAGTTTAACTAATTGGTCAAAATCACACAGTTGGTCAGTGCCTGAGGTGGAACTTAAACCCATGCCTGTCTGACAATAATTAAATCAGTGATTTCTAATTATTTTTTGATATGATAAAAGCAATGGATTTTCTCCCCAGAAAAATAAACTTATGCAAATGCAAACCAGCCCCTGTACTTTAGTACTGTTCTTCAACATGACCTAGGACTCTGTAGGTAATTTTGGTAGATAATTTTACCCCAAACACAGGACTAGATCTTCTTCAGATTCTTAATGGTTCTAGAGGGGGTGAGGGCAGGGAATATTATTTACTAATGAAGGCATCTCCAGAACCCAATGTGACATTTTGAAGGGTTAGCAGGTTTTGCCAAATATTTTCTTAGAGGGTTGGAAAACAAACATTATAGGCTTGCAGGTATATGGTCTCTGTGACAACTACTTATTTCCTCAGTTGTAGACCATATGTAAGTGAATGAATGAGCATGATTATGTTTCAATAAAGCTTTATTTACAATATCAGTTTGTAGGCCTTCAGGCCATAGTTTGCCGACCCCCCAGATTAGAAAGTGGCTACACTCTGTTGTAATGATATAATGCTATAGAATCTAATGTGTGTTTGTGTCCTCTCATATATCTCTCCCTAATTCCCTGGAGCCAAATATAATTATTCCTAGTGATAAAAGTACAGAATATTACCTAGGTAAGGACAATTGGAGTAGGGAGATTGGTTTCAAATCCTAACTCTCATTTACTTGTCTGCATGGCCTTGATCCTGCTACTTTAACTGATTGAGAATTAACAAAATAGAGTATAATACCAGTAAAATGAGTATAATAATGGCAGCTTTGCAAGGTTATTGTGAAGCACACAGTGGGTATTCAGTAATGCGTGATAAACTGAATTGTTCAATGAATTTCACCTCCCTGTACTTATTCTTTTCTTCTGACCACCCTATCATAATAAAGAACCCCATCATTAACTTAAGTGGTGTTTATTCTAAAAGTAAGGCACAATATTTACTCTTTTTGAAGATACTATATTTCATAATTCTCTGACCTTTGGATGTGGATTTTTCCCCCAGCAGTATCATTTTTCATGTGGTTTTCCTCCCTTAAGGCTCCTCTTCATGTCTTTTGTTTATTGAAAGTTTCACTTTTAGGCTGATTTTCTTCTAAATTGTAATTTATTGGATTCAGGCACAGGTATGCTATACTAGGGAAGTCTTTCTCAAACTTGCTCAAGTGTCACAGAGTATACTTGGAAGTCATGGTGCTCTTTGCGGGACTTCAATAAATGATATTTTTTCCTTTGATTCCATCACTTAATAGTGAGAAGAATGAAATAATAATAGTATCACAGCACCTGCCACTTGGGAGCAACTTATTATGTACAAAACATTCTGCTTATCCCTTTACGTGCATGTCTTTATTCCCCTCTCACTATAACCTTGTGTAATGTGTGCTACATGAAGATGGAGGCTCAGAGACTCTCAGAGGCTTGCCCAGGGTCACACAATTAAGAAGTAATGAAAACCAGATTTGCACCCTGGACTTCAAGGTTTATAATCTTAACCATTGTACGTACTGCCTTACCTTATCAACGATTGTGCTAATAGAAAACATAACTATATGACAAGTGGGCACTATTAAATACTGGAATGTGCATTCAAGCACACACAAAATAAGATGACAAATACATATGTTCCACTGAGTATTCCATGAATATTTCTTTGCACACCATAGTAATTCAGTCTTTTTGTCCCCTTGAGCTTGTTTACAGTAATTAGCTGTACTTCCTTATCTCTCTGAGGTTCATTTAAAAGCATCAGTCGATACCAAATGATGTATTGTTTGTAATTAGCAACCAATACAAGGAAAGAGAATTATTGGTCTTAAGGGTGCATTTCCGATTACTTCAAGAAACTGTTCTGAAAGCAACAATCAAGACAAACAAACAAAAACTCATAGACACAGACAACAGTTTAGTGGTTACCAGAGGGAAAGGGGAAGGGAAGAAGGTAGAAAAGGATAAAGGGGGTAAAATATATGGTGACAGAAGGAGATTTAACTTTGGGTAGTGAACACACAATACAATATACAGATGATATATTATAGAATTGTACATTTGCAACTTATATACTATTATTAACTAATGTCAACCCAGTAAATTTAATGAAAAAGAAACTGCTCTTTGAATAGTAAATTTGTTTTAATACTTCTTTTTCAATTTCCTTCACATAACTGAGATCACAGTTTTAAAGATCAGAGTACTGGAGATGATCACTAGAACAGTGATTCTCAAACTTTTTGGCACCAGAGACTGGTGCTCCTGTGAGAATCTAACGCCTGATGATCTGAGGTGGAACTTAGGCAGTAATGCTAGCGCTGGTGAGCAGCTGCAAATACATATGAAGCTTTGCTCGCTTGCCAGCCACTCACCTCCTGATGTGCAGCCCAATTTCTAACAGGCCACAGACCAGTACCAGTCTGCAACCTGGAGGTTAGGGACCCCTGCACTAGAAAGTTGTCTGAGACAGTTCACACACTTTCTTTGGCCAAAAATACCAGGACTACTCAAGTAACAGAATAGTCCTCGTTTTTGTCATCAGTTTCTTCTCACCATTCTTCAGAGGATGAAGATTTTCTCCTTTTGGATATCAGTACCCCTCCTCAGAACTAACCCAACCATGAAAGATGCACATGGACAGCCACACTGAAAAATCTCAGATTACAAAACATACTCAGGAAAACAAATGATAATTGCCTGGGTAAGTCTAGGGCCAAGGTTAGGTTTATCTTCTTAGTTTCAGCCTCCTTCACCCTTAAGCCAACCAGAACGACTATTAAGCCCCTGCTAACTACAGGAAAATAGGATTTTGTGACTGGACCTTAGGATTAAGCCTAAGAGTCTAGACTTTATAATATAACAATTGCCCTGATGGCCAAGTTGGGCTGCTCTCCCCCAAATCCTCTGAATAAACCTTAACCTGGACACTTGACCTAGGTCAGGTTACATGAATTGCTTTTGAGTCAATTGCCTAGCTTCTCCATCTTACTTTTTTGCCAGTCTTTTCTTCTTGTCACTTCAGTCTTTTCTCTTCTTGTCTTCTTAAGGTTTCTACTTGGCTCAGTCATTGGTTGTCTGTATATTTAAATTTTATCTCTCATGAGCCAGCATCCAAATTGCCTTCATTTTCTCCAGAACACATACAATTGCTTTTCTTAGAATAAAAAGGCTACATAGACAATACAGATGGTTCTGGGAAGGCATAAGTCATCACATATTCAGTACATAACATAATTGGTGAATAATATAAAGAAATAAGCCTCTTAAGTCTCAGAACATTATATGTGCACCAAAACCTGATAGGAGAGAAGGGACAGTTATAGGGAATGGATGTGTTTTTTAATTTACCCTTAAAGACAGTACTTTAAAAAATCTAAAGCAGTGAATTGAACATCTTATTTTTCAGTGCAAAGATTCAGGTGTAGCTGATTCATAAAGTATCAGTTCAAATCACTTTTGGGGAACCTAAGTTGTCAAAAAATATGTGAAAATCCACAGGCTAACTGAAACACAAAGCTCTCCCAAGGGAAAAGTTAAAGACCAATGGCATTTTATCTTGATGGGTCTAATCTTCTCAAAGTTGCTGCCTGGTAAGAATAACTTTCTTCCATAATTGCTTACTACACATAAACATCTTTTGTTAAATTGAAAGTCCATTACCAAAAACTTTCCTTAAATAAAATTTCTAGAAGATCATTCAGAAGAAAAAGTAGCTATGCACTTGTGTTTAGCAATTTTCTTTTTCAATTTTTAAAACTGTGATCAGATGCCTAAGCTTCATGCCAAATAATGAAGACTGAGCTTATATGAATGACATTGCAATCATGGAAAACCACCTCTCACCTTTTTTGACACACCCTTTCAGCTATCTATAGACATCTTCATTTGAGTTTCTCAAATTTGGGTCACATCAAACTCTTTATTTAAAAATAAATTCATCATCTTCCCAGTTTTCTGTATCTCTTGAATGTATTTTGTCAATATGTCAATCTAGAAATCTTGATGTCACTTTGGACACATGCCTTTCTTCCAATAACAGACATTTATCTAGTATCTACTGTGAGCCAGTAACCATGCAAAGTGCTGGGTATATGGTGCCAGCTCTGGGTATATGGCTCTATCTTAAGATTGTAACTGAGGTAATATATATGCTCCCAATCATAATTTGTGCATAATATAAAGGAACATACAGTGGAGAAAGAAAAGCCTCTTCAAGAAATCGTGCTGGGAATACTGGAAAGCCACCTGCAAAAGAATGAAACTAAACTGTTGTCTATCACTACACACCAAAATTAACTCAAAATGGATTCAGGACCCGAATATAAGACCTGAGACAATAATGTGCATAGAAGAAAACATAGGAACTAAACTCACAGACCTTGGACTTACAGAGGATTTTACGAACTTGACCTCAAAGCAAGAGAAGCGAATACAAAAATAAATGAATGGGACTACATCAAACTAAAAAGCTCTACACAGCAAAAGAAACCATCAACAAGGTAAAGAGACAACCATCTCAATGGGAAAATATATTTGCAAGCAATGCCTCCAATAAGGGCTTAATATCCAAAATATACAAAGAACTCACACAACTCAATAACAACAAAAAACAAACAATCCAATCAAAAAATGGGCAGAGGACCTAAAGAGACACTTCTCCCAAGAAGACATATGAATGGCCAACAAACATAGGAAAAGATGCTCATCATCGCTAGCTATTAGATAAATGCAAATCAAAACCACAATGAGATACTATCTTATACCTATTAGAATAGCTATAATCAAAAGGACAAGTAATAACAAGTGTTGGAGAGGATGCCGAGAAAAAGGAACTCTCATACACTACTAGTGGGACTGCAAATTGGTACAGCCATTATGGAAAACAGTAGGGAGTTTCCTCAAAAAACTAAGAATTGATCTACCATGTGATCCAGCAATCTCTCTACTGAGTATTTACCCCAAAGACTTGAAAACTCCTATCTATAAAGATATTTGCACACCAATGTTCATAGCAGCTTTATTCACAGTGGCCAGGACATGGATGCAACCGAAGTGTCCTACAATAGAGGACTGGCTAAATAAGCTGTGGCACATATATACATTGGAATATTATTCAGCCATAAGAAGAGATGAAATACTGTCATTTGTGACAACATGGATGGATCTCAAGATAATCAAATTAAGCAAAATAAGCCAGACAGAAAAATTTGAAAATCACATGACATCCCTTATATGTTTGATATAAACCTAAAAGCAACAAATGATCAGGACAAACAAACAGAGACTCATGGACATGGACAATAGACTAGTGGTTACTACAGGGTGAATGGGGCAAGGTAGATGGGGAGGTATATGAGGCAAAAGGGGTCAAATATGTGGTGACATTAAAGAATTAAAAATAAATAATTATTTTAAAAAGGAAAAAAATGGGTGGAAGAACCCTAAAGTCAGATTTTACCTACATTATTTTAACAGACATTTATTGAGGCAGGCACAGAGTTAGTGTTACAAATGCAAGGAAAGAGGCCTTCCTTTAAAGATTTCATGGTCTAATGGGGAAGATAAATATGTGAATTTAAAATATAGTCAATTCCTACATTCTAGTCAAAACTCTGGTAGACAACTCAGTCTCTTCTTCATCTTTCACTGAACATTTATTTACACCATTATACCTATTTCTAAGTACTTAGGTCTTAGGAAATAGGGACATAAAGACCAAAAAAGTAGAATTACTGCCCTGAAGGAGATTCTTATATCTAGTTAGGGAAATAAACAAATCAATAATGACAATGAAATGCTATAAAAGCTAGGTATGAGATATTATGAGAATGCGGAGATAGAACAATTAACTCTGCCTGGAGAGACTAGAGAAGTCATCTACAAAGACATGTCATTTGATGTGAGACTGGAAGGGTAGTTAGAGATTTGTTAGGTTAAAAAGAAACCTGAAAGCGGGCCTCACAGAAGGACAAAGGATAAATAATGAGATATTATTTACTGATACTATTATATATGTTGCATTTGCTCCTTCATTCAATAACGACTAATTGAGCACATACTCTATATCCAGCACTATGCTGAAGTGCTAATTCTCTGAATTTTCTAATGAGGATACCAATGCACACAGAGTCTAAGTGACTTTCTCAAAGGCACACAGATAGTAAGAGACAGATTCAAACCAAGTCTAACTGTCTCCTAAACACGTTTTCTATTCTACCCTCAAAACTGGATTATATAGGTATACAGTATATTTGAGAAATGATGAAATATCTGATTTAGCAAGAATATAAAGATGTGGGAGGAAGTTGGAAGTGGCAGCAGAAAATTTGTCTGTGGAATGTTTCATTAATTTGAATGGTAAGGTTTACATATCTAATCATTTGCATTAGATTATAAAAAAGGATAAATAATTCCTTTTTTGTGTCTTTCCAAGAAGATACTGGAAGAGGTACAATAATAACTTTCTAAAGTTTTTAGAAACTTATGACCTCATAACATTGAAGGAAGGAATTAAAATTGATTCTCAATACAACTATTTTTTTACTTGCAATTACTTTAAAATATCATGAATATTTATCACCTAACTTTCCAGACACTATGCCAGAACCCAAGCAATGATAAGGGAACAGCTGTCTGAAGCAAATATAGAAAAGAGTACCAAATAAAATTGACAGCCTTCATGTTGTATCTTAATTATATTGTGTTTATGTTACTTTCATGTATTCATATTCTAAAAAACATTGCCCAAATCTGCATGTACCTTGAAAACTCATTAAATGATCTAAAAATATGTTGTCATGTTACAAAATAAAAGAAAGTGTTTTGCAATAAAGATTGAGTTGTTGAGTAGTGCAAACCAATAGTCATTTATGAGATTTCTATTACAACTTCCGGGCAGTAATTGAAATGATGTGTCTTAGTGATCATAGAAAAGAATTGTATCCTGTACTGAAATTTAAGTTGTTGGCTTTAAGTTTGTAGATGGTAATGTTTAAGTAAATATTTAGCTTCCACGAAGCACCAAAGCATTATAACTAATTTAATGGCTTTTAATAGGAATAACTGAAAACATAGAAATTAGCTCTGAACATACTTTCATTTTCAACAATTTAAAATAATTGAAAAACCTACCAATGGTTACGCATTTCTTGAATTTATATCATACCTTACCCTTTCATATACATCATACATGTTATAAATTATGTATCAATTTCCCTTTTAGAAACTGAATTTGTATTTCTAATTATTTATAAGACACTGAGACATTTGGAAGAAAGTATAGCACTACAAATAAGCATTCAATTAGCCCAATTTTCTGACCTACACTTTGGAGGCTGAGTGGTTCCAAACCTTCAGAAGATTTTCTTTCCTCCACAAAAAAAATGGATTGATATAAACATTAATATATTGATTCATTTTTGAAAAATTTATATTTAACTCAAAATGGAAAATAAGGTATAGAAAATACCTTAATGTTCTGAATCATTTCAGGTTAGAAAAAAAGATATATGTTACTATTTTAAATATTCCAAGACAGACTTTAAAGAAGAAAGAATCTTGGACAACTGGTTCTAGTTCTGTACAGTCTTTCTGTACATCTGAGGAGCTCTGACATATAACCATATATTTTGGGGAGATAGGAGAGGCTAATGTTCATATTTGAATTTAAATAAGGTACTGCCAATATTTTGCACTCTGTTACTCTCTCTCTCTCTTACTCTGTTGCACTCTCTTCTTGGTGAGTTTTCTGCTCTACTAACATTATAGCTTAAATCGATTCAGAATTGTTATACCATTTTAATGTGCAGTATCTGCTTCAATCAAGGTAAAAAAATTGGAAATGATAAATAAAGCTAGAATCTATTTCTCAGATTTGAAGAGAAAGGCTTCATTAGCCTTTAACAGAAGAGAAAGAATTTTGTATACTCAACAATATGATAAGGAAGGAAGGAGAATTAAAGAAGCAAACTAGATAGTTATTCTATTGTGTGACAGAATGACCTGACAAGTGACTTCTTTGCAGACACTGAATTGTTCCTAATGATGTGAATAATTTACTCCAGCTTCCCAAGGAATGACTTTTATGCTTCTTAGAAGCCAAGCAAATGATTAGAGAGCAAACACAAAGAGCAGTCCAAATAAGGGATCTGTAGGGGTCAGTGCCTCAAAACTAGCAAATCGTCACTCTACTGAATTTCAGGATTCCCTTGACTTCCCTTGCGTCTTGTCAAGCCCTCACCTAAAAGTTTGGATTTTGCGTTTCATTAGGTTGACGGAATTCCTGATCTTGGTCAGTCCTTGCCCTACTTTTACTATCTAGGTGTGACTTTGAAGACCAATTTACACCTTACCTGCTATTTGACCTTAGCCAGTACTTTTGTTGACTTCCATTCTCCAGGAAATTGAGAGCTGGAAGGGATTTCACCCTACTACATGGCACATTATAGGTATGTCACTGGAATGCATCATTATCTAGCATATTTGCAAATCCACACTTAAAACTGAATTACATAGAAACAAATTATAATCCCCCAGATGATATTTGGTAAAGTAACTTTATGACTTTGAAAGTACCAAAAGATTAGGGCAAGTCATTTCACTCTTGTGGACCTCAGTTTTACTAATCTGTAATGTGAGGCAGATTATCTATAATGTTCCTTCTAGTACAAAAATTCTACAATTTTTATTATCAAATTATTTTAGTTTTTAAATTTGATGCTTCAGGAGACCCTATTATTAAATAAAATTAAAGAAAATGTCAGCCATATGCTATAGGTTTTTTTTTAGTTACCAAGACATTTATTTTAGAATATATTTAATTTGCTTAAAACAATGATTTATGTGACCCATAATTCAGAGTTCATCAGGTAGAACAACTTGTGCTGTAATAGTGTATCTTTTGGAAAATTTGATAAATTATGTATTTGTCTATGTCCTACCTAGAGGATAAACTGAAAATCAGAAATTATCCTATAATTTAATATTCTATAGAACAGTGGTCCCCAACCTCTTTGGCACCAGGCACTGGTGCTCCTATGAAAATCTAATGTCTGATCTGAAGTGGAGCTGAGGCTGTGATGCTAGTGCTGGGGAGCAGCTGCAAATACAGGTGAAGCTTCGCTAGCTTGACAGCTGCTCACACCTCTTGCTGTGCAGCCAGGGTCCTAACAGGCCATGGACTGGTACAGGTCCACAGCCCCAGGGTTGGGGACTCCTGCTATAGAATATAGCCTGAGAATAAAACACCCTTTGCTTCCAATCTTCTTAGTACTAAAACAACAATGTTATTAATTCTGAACATCACTCAAAAATATTACAAGGAGAAAAATAGAATTATATTCTTCCTGCTGCCATTGACATAAATTGCTATTATATGGATCTATTGACTTACTCTTCAAAGTTGACAGTTCCATTTGGTGGGGAAAAAATACCATGTGTAAAATTATAAAAATAAATACATGCCATTATATATAGCTAACATTAAGTTAGGCATAAGTATAATAAACATGCTTGCTTATCTGTGAGATTTATCACTTGTGAGGCTAAACGATTTTCCATGAAGAAGAAAGATGAAATCATCAGCATTGTTTCCATGCTTTATTTCTTGGGATGAAATCATAGTGAACGCATCCTGCAACATCTTATGGTTCTAATCCCAGGCTGTAGAGTCAGACATGAGATAAAATTTGTCCTCCCCGGCTCCCACATTATGAGCCAAATGATCTTGGGCAAAAGTTCTTATTCATTAAGCCTCAGGTTTCCTCATCTGAAAATGGGGATAATAATGCTTCTATTTATGGGGTAGTTATTAGCATTAAATGAGATAATGTGTATAAAGTTCCTAGTATAAGTCCTGCTACATAGAAGAAGCTCAATAAGGAGTAATTGTCATTTTACTTCCTTTGGTGAAATTTTGCCATTATGATTACATTCAAATTTGAATAGTGAAAAAGAAATGAGAGTAGAATATAGACGTCTACCAGTTGCTTGGTATTAAAGACTGTAAAGACCTAAGACTGTAATGAAGAAAGGGAAGGGTGCTAATTTCTGTCTTAATCTATCTCATATCTTCAATTGTGAACCAACTCTTACTTAAATACCCTTTTCAGAATATAACTCCATCCAGATGTCAAGGAACAAGCACAGGAATCTAGGCAGGGTGAGCAAATTATGGGCTCCAGGCCCAGCTTGCTGCTTGTTCTTGTATATAAAGTTTTATTGGCACAACACTATGCCCATTTGTTTACTTATTGCCCATGAAATTATAGTGAACACTGTCCCTTAAGATGTATCTTACCATAATGCTGCCCAATGTGTGAAACAGAATGTCTCTCTAAATGGACAGCATTACATTCCATTTATACACTTGTTCAGGTGACTCTATGGCTTTGATAAAGGAGCAAACCAGTGAACTCATTCTTGGTTCTGTATTATCAAAGAGACTTTTATTAATTCAAAACGAAACCTCTTGTCCTTAAAACTTCTGTGACACTTTCCAAGGAATCTCTTGGTTATGTAGACCAAATGTCCAATTATCTTTCTGACTGCAATCAGTTATTCAAACCCGGCATGATTTAATCCTTAAGCCAATGTAGTCACATGATTACTTAAACCTTTCTAAAAGGATCAAAAAAGAAATACATCATCTTTTATTATCTAAGTTCTATTTCTGGCTCATTTGATTTGTTTAAAATGTTTTACAATGTTTAAATCTCTTTTGTGGTAAAATGAAGCACTTTGTCCTTCATTCAACAAGAGTTGCAAACGAGAAATCACGCTGATCAAGTGGTAGATTACTTTATCTTCCAAGGCCCTTTTGACTTCTGAGTTTAGTTTGTCCCTTGCAACACAGATCCTTTTATACTTGTTTTCTGCCATCATATATCATATCCTCATTAGTTTGTTGTTCCTGTGCTAAGTCACCTAATTTTATCAATAGTTCTCTTTTAATACCAGCTTTATTGAGATATAATTCATAATAACATACAATTCACCTGCTTAAATGATACAATTTAATGGTTTTTATGTATTTACAGAGTTGTGCAAACATCACCACAATCTATTTTAGAATATTTCCATGACCCAAAAAGGGAACCTTGTTAGCAGTAACTCACCATTTTCCTCTAAATCTGTCCCCTCTGCCCCAAGCCCTAGGCAACAACTCATCTACTTTCTGTCTCTACAGATTTTCCCTTTTTGTACATTTCATATAAATGGTATCCTACAATACAAGGTCTTTCATAACTGGCTTCTTTCACTTAACATAATGTTTTCAAAGTTCATCCATGTTATAACACTGTCAATCTCTTTTTAAATTCACAGTTTACGTATTTAGTAAATAGAAACTCAAATATTTGTAACATTTTAAAATCCGATTATATATTCTCTAGCTCTCTGTCTCTGGTTCTCCCTCTCTCTTTCTCACACACACATATGCACATACACACTCACAATGCAGGTACTCTTAAACTCACCAAAATCTGGCCTGACATATTTGGGAATCAAACAAACATAACAGGCTACACATAACTATTACTTTAGGAGCTTGATTAGTGGTGTGAAAAATTTTGGATAATCCTTATAAATTTTGAAATACGCTCTATAATTTATTCTGAAGAGCCTCTAGTATATTTTTAACAGAACTTTTCATAGGAAATCGCTAATATATTTTTAAATTTTTGATTAAGTTTATTGGGGATAACATTGGTTAATATAGTTATATAATATTCATGTGTACATTATCATTTGACATCTGTATATTCTATTGTGTGTTTGCCACCCAAAGTCCAGTTTCCTTCAGCTACCATATATTTGTTCCCCTTTACCCACTTGACCCTCCCCCTAAACCCTATATTTGACCCCCTTTACCCTGTCTATCTCCCCCCTCCTCACCCTACCCCACTAGTAACCACTAACCTATATTCCGTGTCCATGAGTCTCTGTTTGTTTCTCCTGCTCATTAGTTGTTTTTAGGTTTATATCCCACATATAAGTGATAGCATGTGATTTTCAACTTTTTCTGTCTGGCTTATTTCGCTTAACATAATTATCTTGAGATCCATTCATGTTGTCACAAATGGCAGTATTTCATCTCTTCTTATGCTGAGGATATTCCATTGTACATATGTACCACTGCTTCTTTAGCCAATCATCTATCGTAAGACACTTTTGTTGCTTCCATGTACAAGCCACTGTGAATAATGCTGTTATGAACATTGGTGTGCAAATATATTTTTGGATATGGGTTTTCAAGTTCTTGGGGTAAATATCCAGTAAAGGGATCACTGGATCATTTCTTAGTTTTTTGAGGAGACTTCATACTGTTTTCCATAATGGCTGCACCAATTTGCAGTCCCACCAGCAGTGTATGAGGCTTCCTTTTTCTCTGCATCCTCTCCAACATTTGTTATTACTTGTCCTGTTGATTATAGCTATTCTAAAAGATGTGAGATGATATTTCATTGTGGTTTGATTTGCAGAGTGACAGTTTGACATCTTCATTTCCAATTTGGATGCCTTTATGTCATTCTCTTGCCTGATTGTACTCTCTAGGACCCCCAATATTATATTGAAAAGAGTGGCGATAGTGGGCAGCCTTACCTAGTTTCTGATCTTAGAGGGAAGGTTTTAATTTTTCACCATGAAGTATAATGTTGGCTGAGGGTTTTTTCATATATGGCCTTTATTTTGTTAAGGTTCTTTCCTTATATACTGATTTACTTAAGTGTTTTGATCATGAATGGATGCTGTATCTTTTCGAAGGCTTTTTCTGCATCTATTGATATGATCATATGATTCTTATTTTTTAATTTGTTTATGTAGTGTATGACATAAATCAGTTTGTGTATGTTGAACCATCCCTGTGCCCCTGGGATTAAGCCCACTTGATCGTGTTGTATAATCTTTTTAATATGTTGCTGTATTCAGTTAGCTAGTATCTTATTTAGGATTTTTGTGTCTGTGTTCATGAGAGATATTGGTCTGTAGTTTTTTTTACTTGTGTTTTCTTTACAGGTTTTGGCATCAGAGTAATATTGGCCTCATAAAATGAGTTGGGAATTATTGTTTCCTCTTCAATTTTTTGAAAGTTTGAGAATAAGTATTAAATCTTCTTTGAATGTTTGGTAGAATTCAGTGATGAAGCCATCTGGGCCTGGACTTTTACTTTTTTATAGGTTTTTGATGATTGTTTCAATTTCCATACTGCTGATCGGTCTATTTAGATTTTCCAGTTCTTCTTGATTCAGTCTTAGAAAATTACATATTTTTTAAAATACTGGTCCATTTCTTCTAGGTTATTAAATTTGGTGTTATATATTTTTTTTCATAGTATTCTTCTATGATCCCCTGTATTTCTGCGATATCGGTCATAATTTCCCCTCTTTCATCCCTGATTTTGTTTGTTTGTGTCCTTTCTCTTTTTTCTTTAATGAGTCTATCCAGGGGGTTGTCAATTTTATTAATCTTCTCAAGGAAGCTCTTGGTTGCATTTTTTTCTATAGTTTTTGTTTGTTTGTTTGCTTTCAATTTCATTTATTTCTGCTCTAATTTTGATGATTTCTTTCTTTTTGCTGATTTTAGGCTTCATTTGTTCTTCCTTTTCCAGTTTATTAAGATGAAGCGTTAGGTTGTTTATTTGGGCTTGTTCTTGTTTTTGGAGATAGGACTGTAATGATATAAACTTTCCTCTTATGATCGCTTTTGACATGTCCCAAAAGTTTTGATATGTTGTCCTATCATAATCATTCAATTCAATGTATCTCTTGATCTCTCTTTTCATTTCTTCTCTGACCCAATTATTCTTCAGTAGCATGTTGTTTAATCTCCATGTATTTGTGGTTCTTCCTGATTTCCTTCTGCAGTTGATCTCTACTTTCAAAGCCTTATGATCAGAGAATATGGTTGGTATAATTTCAATACTTTTATATTTGTTGAGGCTATCTCTGTGTCACAGTATGTGGTTGATTCTTGAGAATGTTCCATTTGCACTAGAGAAGAATGTATAAGCAGCTGTCTTGGGATGGAAGGCTCTGTAAATGTCAATTATGTCCAGTTGTTCTAATTTGTCATTTAAAGATGTGATTTCCTTATTGATTTTCTGCTTGGATGATCTGTCCATATCCAACAATGGGGTATTTAGGTCCCCTACTTCGATAGTGTGGAAACCTCTAATATTTGAAATTATATTCTAATAAAGATTTAAGTTGAATATTTCCTCCAAATGAATGCATTTATAACTCAGACACACAAAATAGTGAAGTCGAGATATATATGTAGGCCAGTGCACTCACCTACCTTGCCCTGTAGTTTACAATCATGTTCTTTTTTTCTCTAAAAACAAAGTGACGTGTGTCAGTGTATAAACTTCATGGGCAGAGATTAATATGGCTATATCTCATTTAACTGTCAGAATTGCTGTAACCAAAAGAAAGTCCTTCTATAACTTGCAGTTTAATCATTATAAATCAAGATTTAGCAGTCTTTTCAATACTAAAGTAATTATAACAAATATTTTATTTTAAATAGATTAAATAGATGAGATCAAAGCAACCTTCATGTCTTTTTTGATTGTTTCAGCTTAAAATCCTCATTCTTTTCAGAATTCCTACAGTTTCCCTTATGTATTACCTTGAATTGTTTTCTCATTATTTTATATATGTTGGTTTTGCTATTGAATTGTTATTAGACTATTAATTCCATGTGTATTAAAATGATAATTTTTCTATGTTGCATATAATACTTAATTCAATGCTGAAAACATAATAGGCACTTAAAAGAATATTGTCGACTAATCAACATATTTAATGGACAGATAAGGGGGAAACATTTTAATTTTAAGTATTTACGGTGATGATACATGACCTTCATTGGCTGTACATAATAGAAGGTTAACATTTATCAAAATGTTTTAATGCCAGTAAAGACATCATTTGATTTTTTTTGTCTTTTATTTTTTTTATCAAGTAAAAATTTGAAAGTACACTTGGAAATGTCACAATAATTTCTTTATTAAAATATGTTTGTTAAATAATTGGAATGCTTTTGCAAACATTTAGATTGATAGTAACATCTGAGGTTTGAAAAATATTCAAAAGAGCCTACTCAAGAAATTAACATTCATGTGTTAATACATGTGTAGATTTTGAGTTGGAAACATGAAAACATTTCTTACTCAGTAAACAATGGAAATAACTATCCAAATGTTCATATTCTGGATCTAAAAATTTTGAGAATTTTCCCAGTCTACGAAGATTTCCTCCATGCCCAAAATTTTAAGGATAAAAGAAACATTTAAAATCACATTTAATTAAAAAAAAAATGTTACTATTTTCTGTGGCTAGTAAATTGTATTTTTTTAACAAGATGCAACATATTAAATAAAAAGGGGAATGTAGTATCAGTCCCAGGATCTAAAATATTATAACATGAAATAGAATTATGATATAAACCATAAGAGAAAAGGAAACTAGATTGGTTCCTAGAAAGCTAACAAATTAAGAAACAATTAATTAAAATAGATTGGTACACAATTATACATTTAGACATTGAGGAAACAGGTGAACTAGAAGAAATTATTTAGTGTTGAATTAATCAAGATTCTTGATTTCTTACTTATAATGATTGTGTAGCTAAATCACATTTAATAGACAATAAATAGGCTCTAAAATGGACAAAAGAAAACAAATAATTTACCCTAGAAAATTTTCAAGAAAAAAAATAAAACTCACACTATGTGCACATGATAAATTGTGAACTGGGCTGGATAGAGTGTTGGGTGGAACTACAGGCAAAAAGGCCAAGAAAAGGAGCATGTGCTTATTAAAAGGAGGAAAAAAGGTGGATTGGACAGAGATAAAACCTAAGGGGAAAACCGGAGCCTCCTATGATATC
The DNA here is from genome assembly GCA_028627145.1 of Eidolon dupreanum. Lineage (NCBI taxonomy): Eukaryota > Metazoa > Chordata > Mammalia > Chiroptera > Pteropodidae > Eidolon > Eidolon dupreanum. The sequence continues at coordinate 68,607,915 of CM053505.1, forward strand.
AGAGGAGTACAGGAAGAAGAAATGGTTTTCAATTTTTTGTGATACTGATTTAATGTTATTTATGACAAAGGCCCATGGGATTGAAATTTGGAGATGGAAGTAATGGGCATGATTCACAGCATTTGTGAGAGACCTATATATATAGGTTTTTTGGTTTTTATTTTTACAAGAATAGAACCATAAAATAACCATTAGATCAACAAACATTTACCTAACTCTTAGGTGCCAGGTGCTATGCAAGTTGCTATTCAAATGAATTAGAGCCTATAATCTGCCTACAAGCAAGTGGAAGGGACCCTGAAGATCAACTGTGCAAGCCTTTTTTATATTGATAGGAAAACTACTAAATCCGGGTTTACTTTGTGAGTGATCTTGTATGAGTTAAATTTGACAGTATGAAAGATCAGAAAGAAAATGCAGTTTGAATAGAGGTTCAGTCTGAGGCTCCTTTCTTTGAGAAAACACTAATCTTTGGAAAGGCCTTTTAAAATATAGGCAACACAAAAGTGGCCTAGTTACATCAAAATGCCTATCTTAATGGTAACCATTAAAATAAAGTTCTACCTAGATTATGTTTATTGAGCTTGTTAAATAAGAATCTCAACTAGCACCTCAATAGGTGCTTCTGTGTTTAAAGTGTCTTTTATTTGTTGGAAACTACTGAGGCAATGAGAAGTAGTTCCACCACTTGGGCACCCTGCAGCTTTGAAACTATGGACCACTGCACTTCCATAAAAGTGGCATTTCCTGACCAAAAACAACAACAACAACAACTCTTGCTGAACTCTGACATCTTCAGTGTTAGTGGTGAATGAAAACTTATTAAAGTAAGGCTTTTACATAAGCTTTTTCCAAATAAGAAGCAGGAAAGTATAAATAGCACATGCATAAAATTCTTAATATTTTGAGTTATTAAATTCTACAACTTGAAAACTAAACTAGAATATCAAATTAAGTAATTGGGACAAATATATCTGTACTTGAAAATTTAGCTTGCAGAGTCCCTTTATGCTATTGCTAAATCTGTAAATTTAAATTTAAAAGCAGATGGAAGCTCTTCAGTAGTAACTTACAGACACCATAAAAGGTAGAAAACTGAAGTACCATATTTAGTGTAGCTAGAAATTTTGTGTAAAGAATTCCGGAAAACACCCCCGGGGCCAGTTATTGAAAACCAGAAATCTCATTTTGGAGCCTATTGTAAATGTATGTGGCAAGAACTGCATGGTCAACCTAACAAGCTGAAATTGGTATTTTTGTGCTGACCTGAACCTGGCCTAGCACAAAATCTGTCATAACAGAAATTTAATGTTTCTGAAAGCATGATTGCCCTCTCATTCCTTTTTCACCTTCCTGTGTCTTTCCTAAGTTCTTTCAGTTGGTTAATCATTAATTAATATTTAACGAGGCTTTTTCCCAGTGCCAAGCTCTTCTCTGCTTGTCTAGCCTTTAGGCAGTATATGAACTCCCCAACTTCTTCCCATTTAAGAAATTAAACTGCAGGTTAATTTCTCTAAAGAAATTTATAACAGCAGATGAAGTGTGTGTGAGGGAGAGAGATTATTTTACAAGAGCATTTAATTTTTCAGGCCACTCTTAATTTCGCATTTTTTTCTAAAATGAATGTAAAATGGGATGTAATTGGACCAATTTTAAATTCTTTTTAAAAATTTCCAAGCACACATTTCCTGAACAAAATGGTTCCGATTGGAACAGGAAAGGCCTCAGACATTGTTTTCTACAGCTGTTCCAGAAGCCAAAGTCTTGACCTGACCCTAGAGAATCCCTCAAATTCTGGCCTTCGGAGCTGATTTTGGACCTGGAGTGAGCAAAAGGATCGGAATGCAGATAAGGAGGGGGCACCTCCACGAATGCTAATGAAAAATGTCAGCTATGACTTGGAGGCAATCTTGTGGGCAAAAGAGAAGTGAAGGTACTCTGGGAAGCAGGAGCATGTCTCCCAATTTTCTCTGGTGAAAGGAAACTGATGTCCATTTCTAGTCAAACGAGTGGAAACACGTCACTTCCACCATCCCTTCCGCATGGACAAACATATCAAACAGGTGATTTTGGTCAACATTTTACTTGGCACGAAGCCTAAAGCATTGGAGCCTCATCCTGTCAGTATTCTGATCCTCAAACCTACTAAGTGAAGATTGCTTTAGTTTTCCCTCTGCGTCGTTCTTCACCTGGGCTGATTGGAGCAGACAAAACTACTAGAAATGTCCCTTCCCAGGATGAGATTCTCTTCACGATTCCATGGGAAAATCGTACCCTCAATATACTTAAATAAGGGCTTGGTGGAGTTCAAACTCTCGTTCCCGACATCCCCATCTTTTCATTTATTCCATAAGATTTTTTTGAACAGGTGTTCTGATCCAGGCACTGTGAACTTTTCTAATCTCTTAGCCAGGGAGAGAGAGAGAAGAAGGCGCGGGGAACCAATCTCCGCTCCCAGCCGCACAATTCCAATCTCCATTCCTCCTCGGCGCCCATCCGGATAATTATCTCCCATCTCCTCTCCCAGTTGATGTGACAGGCTCGTGGCCCAATCCCCTTCCTGGTTCCCAGGCCGCCTGCAGCACCACTGGAGCCAATGGTGGCGGCAGAGGGGCGGAGGGCTGGTGGGAGGGGAGGGAGTCCTGGCCTTAGAACCACAGCCGCAAAGATTCAGGCAGACAGAAGTTGTTTGAGCGCGTCGGTCGGAGGTTGTCGGGCCAGATCCGGTACCCTGAGACTTTATGTAAGTGCTTTATCGGCACGGGAGAGTATGAAGGTAGTGGGGTGCCTGGGCGTGGGCAGGATTGGGTCCAGGGGAGAGCATCTCCGAGAACCGCTGCTTGAACGTGCCTTGGAACGGGAGGCAGAAAGGTGGGCTGGGGAAATGTCAGCCCTAGCCCTTGGGCGCCAAAGCGATCATTCCTATCCCGGATGTGTGGAGGGGACAGTGTTCTCCAAGACCAGCACTCGTCGCAAGTATGTTTTCTACTCTTTGCTATAGAGATGGTGCTTTTTTAGTGGCCCTTAACTTGTTGCCAACTTGGGCTTAAGTCCTTGACGCCCAAGGACTTCCCTTCCGTGGCTGTGGCCCTGAAGTGGAAACTGAGCGCCTAACTTCCCTCTGTCGTCCTTCTCTAGCTGCTGCCACCTCCCAGCCACCCCCCCCCTCCTCCTCACCCCACCCCCACCCTCCGCCCCACTGCTGCCCCGCTCCGGATTCAGGAAATCCCAGAGCCTACAGCCTGCGACGCCTCCAGCCCCCGCTCGCTCGCCTCTGGTGACCTCGCGAGCTCGCGCTGGCCCCGCGACTCTGAGGGGTGCCGTGGCCCCCTGGAGGGAACGAGGCTCCAGTGGCCCACTTTCCTCTTCTTTCCCTTACCCTTAGCGAGAGCGTCGCGATCGCACCGCATCTCCCTATGAGTAAGCACTTTTTTCCTTTCTGTAGCCTAACATCTCCTGGGCCATTAGGGCAGTACAAGTACCTTTTCGTTCTCTTCTCCCCCAACCCTCGTCATCTGTCGTCTTCCTTCTCAGCTTCTCTGGCTCTGCAGCCCCGAGCGTGCTGGCGGGGCTGCGGCAGCTGGGGAACCTCTCGGGGCGCTCCGGGAGGTAGAGCTGAAGGGGTGGTGTGTGTGGGGGGGTACTATCCCCCTCTTCCCACATAGCTGCACTTGCCAGTGTTTGCTTTTCTCCACCCACAGTACTTAACGCGTTCTAATGAGAGACCGGGGGACGCCTATCATCCCCTCCCTAGCTTCTCGCCATTCCCAAAGTTGCCACCGCCGCTGTTGCTACTCCTCTAGTGTACCGGTGGCTCCCACGGCCCCAATCCAGGGCAGATAATCCCATCCTGGGAGGTGGAGGGGGGTTAATGCGATCTGACACTTTGCTGTACGCGATGCTTCTTGCTCTTCCCCTGATCTACACCACATCCCTAGTTGTGCAGAAGGTTAGGCTTAGAACTGACTGAATTGAAGAGCCTCACCATTTAGGATCAAACAGGCGGTATGTTGAGGGTGCCTGGCCAGCTACGAGAGACAGGGAGTGGGGAAGAGAGCCTGGCTGGCCGCACAGTAGGTAGAAACATAGGTGAAATTAAAAACTTCTGAGAAGTAAGCATGTACTCCACTTGACTGGATGTCACAATGTGTTTGGAAGCCTAAATTTGAAACTGGAGACACAATTTACAGTGAATTCCAGCGAAGTGGCCAATTCCCATACATGCCAGTGGGCACCACGTGCCCCAAGTCTCTGATGCCCCTAGGGTAATGGTCACATGATTTCTTTTGACTTTAAAACTGGAATGTAATGGCTGAAGCCCACATTCCAAAAAACTACAGCGACAGAAAAAGGGAGGGGAGTTTCAAGTAGGCTCTACTCAGGAGAAGTCTACTTGGATTTGAATGAGGGAAACAGAGGGAATTTGGTGCTAAAATTTTATCCAAAATAAAAACAAGAGTTGTTTTTATAATTAAGGTTTGAAATATGTTTGTGCTGGGACATATATCTTCCCTATAGGCCTTCAATCTAGTGATGTCTTTTCTAAAATTTAAAAATATCTTGCTAATCGTTTTTTAGTAAAATTGTCCCTTTATTCACACCCCATTTTCATCCCTAAATGATAGATTTGAAGCCATATCCCATAACATAGTGTTTAAAAAGTTGAGGCTTTGTTTATAGTCCATGGTCTGGCCTATATTTTAATTGTAGTATTTTCTACATTAGACATCTGTTTAAAGGTGGTGGATCAAATCTTGACTAAAATTAACCATCTGTTATTTGTGACTTGGAATTAATTGGATAAGAAATCAGACACAAAAACAGTGGACACTAAATTTGACAAATAATAACTGGTTGGGCCTTTGCCTGTCAAAAGTTTGGTAGAATAATGAGAGGACACTGAAACAACTTCCATCTTGACCAATACCCACCCTTGTGCCCCAAATAAAGGTTGCTGTTGGAAACATGGTGCAGTTTTGCTATTCAGATTATATATTGCTGAGTATAGAAATGAGCAGAGAAATCTCTGAGGTCAGGAGTTTAAAACCTTTACTTATTTACTATAATGGACACAGTTGATACATGAATTCAGCCTTAAAAACAATTAGGTCAGCTAAAAATGAAACTGGGAACATTTAAGAGATTTTGGCTTTGTATGCCTTAGCCAGAAACATTTTGTCTACTGCAACAGCCTCTGAATAACTCGAGCACACCATTTTCCTGCTGAACCTAGAAACTAGAACTACTTTAAAGCACATAGTTCTGACCCAAGACTAGCCTTGGGGCACACATTAGCTGGAAATGGATTTAAACTGCACCTTAGTTATTGGAGTTAACGGCAGTGATAGATAGACCCTCCCCTAGTGGAGGTGAGGTGATAATTTTAGATTGAACTCCTAATAAATATTTAACCTCAAAAAAGGGAGAGTACAACTATCTAACTAGGTTAAAGTGGTAGAAAGATAAGCTCTTTAAAATATTATTGACTCATGTCAAAACAGGATCATCATTAGGCTCGAAAACAGGATCATCATTAGGCTCTCAGTCCACATCATTTCTTTGTCTTGGGATGTCTACTCATTTAAAACCACTGATTGTATTGCTCCTTTCATTTATGCTCTCCCTTGATTTAATACAGTCAACATTGAAGTCCAAGATCTCTGATCTGATGCCATCATTGACATTCAATTCCTAAAAATGTGTAGGCTTAAGAAATTTTAAGTATAGAAAGATTAATTATAACTAATAAATATTATTTGGTTGAAATTAAGTTTTCTACAAGTGGTTACATGCACATTAGATTTGACTGTGACTATACTAGCAGAATGTCAGTATTCAGGGCACTATCAGAAATCAAATGAAATTTTGTTCCTAGGCAAACAGCGTGACTTTTACTGAAAAGAAAGGGGTAGCTTGGCCATGGTGCTTCAGCACAAAGCGATCATTTTTGGTGAAATTGACAGGAAAAAGAATAACTTGCTGTTATTCCATCTTCTGTTTTAGGCATTATTTCTGCTTGCCTTTCCAAGAAATTTACTGGCATAATATTCTTAGCACATATGATGAATTCATGAATATGTTATTGTGTTTGACATAGCGTAATCTAGGTGGAATGTGTATGCCAGACTCTTTGTTTTTCCTATTTAGTACATATTCCAAAAGTAGCTGGTACAAAATTGAAAACGTACATCTCTCAATACATGACAACTTGGGTATCTGTTTTTAGAATCATTTTGTACTTGCTCATACGGTAATTTTCCTTTTGGTGAAAAGTAATTTAGAGGTGCAAAAATCTGTGAAAATAATAAAACTCAGTTTAGAAGAAAACAGCTAGATCATGTTTTGAGTCTGTATAATTAATTATTCCAGAAAGTGATATAACATGTAATGTATGTTAAATGTATTGGAAGTTTCAAAAGTATTTTGGATACATTACACTGTTGGAAGCTCTTTTAGATACCAAGGTCACAACTACCTTTTTTTAGTTATGAGAGAGCTTTGGTTAAATTATGGCTTACAAATACAAAAAAAATCTGTTTAATAATGAAATGTCAGTCTCAGGAGAACTGATGATACTCGGGCCAACTTGTAGGTAGTTATGGACGTGAGGTGGTTTCAGAAACTTAAGTATGTTTAATAATATTTAATTAGCCTAATTTTTAGCAATTGGAAGACAATTGTTAGTGAGTATTAACTGGTTTAGGGATGAAAAAGCATTTATGGTTAAATGAAAATTAAAATACTAAGGGGGAAGTATATTGACTTGGTTTCAGAAGAACTAGATTCTAGACATTGCTCTTCCACTGACTCATAGTTTAACCTTGAGAAAGCCACTTAAAATTATTATATTGATAACTAACATTGAGTATATACATGTGCCAGACACCATGCATTTCCTCATTTGTAAAATGAGGACATGGCTCAAGGTTTTTGGTTTGCTAGGATTGTTTTCCCCAAATAGTTGTAGTCTGGGTTATTTCAGTTTTATTTATTAGCTCATTTTTTAACTTTTAATGCAACTATATTGAACCAAGCTAAATACCTTGTTGGCTAATCGATGATCACCAGTGGCTTATTCCATGACTAATGTTCTTTAAAATATATAGGTTCCGTTTACATAGTTCCTTAAGAAGGATTTTTGGCACATTAAACCTACTAATTTTATATTTTGAGAAAGCTTAATTTTTCTTAACAGTTTAGAAATCTGTTTGATGGTAAGGATGTAGTATTGTTTATTGGAAAAGGCATTGAGTGGAATCCAGGGCCTTTTAGTCCTCTACAGTTTTGACAGATCTGCCATCTTAAGTATCGTGGAAGTTTTATGTTCATAGCTGGATTTCACTTTATTTGTTAGCCATCTGTTTCCAGCCTATGTATTTTACAGGCATGTAGAAAGGAAGGTAAGCTATGTAAGCATTGGCTCTTCAGCATGCAGGTGCTATATAAATTCAAAGGATTATAGTAATATATCATAGAAACACTAGAGCTTTAACAAGAATGTACAGAAATGGTAGAATTCTCATCACTTAAATCTTGCCACATTTTTACTTGTCTGTAACATTACTCCGCCATCCAATTTTACAAGCAAAGGAGAAATAAAGACAGACATAATATAATGAAAAATAAGAGAAATGGTTGATAAGAAGAAAACAAAAATCTATATGTAATACTTTCTTACATAGCCTGTTAAAGCTACTAATGTGGTGGTAGTTGTTTGTTTGTTCGTTTGTTTTTTATCCTTTTCAAGTAACTACTGAGCAGTGTTTTGGTGTTCATTGGTAATCATTACAGAATCTTTGGCTTAGCTATCATACATACTTCATTCTTAGTTTTGTAATTACCAATAACAGGAGATTTTGTGTAAAATTGCTATTGAAAAATCAGGTGTTTCTCCTTACTTTTGCACGCTAAGGGAGGACAACATACAGGTATGGAAAAGTGCATAATGAAGGAGATAATCTGTATATTTAAGTGGTTGCCATCATAACACAGAAAGGGTGAAAAGTTAATGTAGATCTTCATTTGGAAAACAAATGTGTGAAGCTAGATAGGTCATTTTCTTTTTTTTTTTTAAATGAGTCATTTTCAGCCCCCACCACCAAAACTATTAACTTGGAATTAGTTTTCAATGTTTATTGTCATCTTGCCAATTATATGATGGTTCTTTAACTGTCATTCTTTGAGTTCATCATGAATTTTTATTTTGTTGGTTAAAATTATGTCTGATGACAATTGTTAAAATATCATTTGTACAGTGATAGTACTTAATTAAAATGAAATAAGCCCTGGTTAAAAGACTTTTAACATAACCTAGTTCTGTGAAGTGTGGAGATTTTTTTGCTAATAGAAATAATTTTCTTTTGTAAAGTCTAAGCTCTTATTTTTGCCATCTCTGGTTTAATCTCTGCTTTAAAAGATTAATAGCAAATTATTTTTTGTAATCTTGTAACCCATTTATTGAAAATATAACTGATTCTCTTAAGCCGTTTTACATATATAATATTTATATACAAAGTATATACATTAAGTTTTTACTTTCTATAAAATAAAATTTGTGAGAGCAGTATATGGCTTTGAATATTGATATTACTGCATTGTATATTATATGCTCTGAATCCACATTGTGCACTCAGGTTGACATTCTGCTATTGACACTATATGATATACTGTCTGTCATAGACTAATAATTTTTAAGCTTTTTTCCCCATATTCCATAATTTGCTTACATATTCCCATTTTGCCAGTTCTTATAGTTTTTGTTTTTGTTTTTGTTTTTGTTTTTATGTTTTGGGCCTTGTATTTCCCGGCAGGGAGAATTACCAATATGAACTGCTAAGTGTTTCTCGGAGGGGAAAATGACAGGAAATGGTTCCTAGTGTATATTCTATTGCTATAAAAGTCAATACGTATGATTTAGTAATCTACTAGAAAAGTGTCTTAAGTAGTGCATACTTATTTTTAATCACTTTACTTTAAAGAAATAAAAGATCATTGTAAAAATCTTAGAGGAAAACATAAAAGGGTTTATAAAGAAGAAAATAAAAACTACTTGTAATTGTACCACCTACCACCTATTCATATTTTTATCTATTTCTTGGGATCATATAGTATATGCAGTTCATATCCCATTCTTTTCTCTCACTACATTATATGTTTTCATGTAATCAAATATTGTTGAAAATGTTGAAAATCACTGTATGATATTCCATATAATGGATATTTCATAATTTATTTCACTAATTCCAGGTTGTTGGAAGTTTATGTTGTTTCCATATATTATAGATGATGCTTCAGGGAACATCCTTGGGCAAGAACCATTTTGTGATTCTGGTTATTTCTTTGAGATAAATATGTAGAAGAGAAGTTGCAAGGATTTTTGTTTTTAAAGGTGAATTCCTTTGACAATCTGAAATTTAAATGTTGGCTTAAGCAAAAAGAGTCTTGATTTCAAACAGTGGCACTCAGAAAGAGAGAGAGAGAGAGAGAGAGAGAGAGAAAGGAAGGAAGGAAGGAAGGAAGGAAGGAAGGAAGGAAGGAAGGAAGGAAGGAAGGAAGGAAGGAAGGAAGGGAAGGAAGGAAAGAAAAAGGAAAGGAAGGAAGGAAGGGAAGGAAAGGAAAGAAAGAAAAAGGAAAGGAAGGAAGGAAGGGAAGGAAAGGAAAGAAAGAAAAAGGAAAGGAAGGAAGGAAGGAAGGAAGGAAGGAAGGAAGGAAGGAACGAAGGAATGAAGGAAGGAACGAAGGAAGGAAAAGAAAAGAAAAAAGAAAAGAAAGCCATTCTTATACAGTGCATCATATAGGACTCACTGGAGCTGGTTTAGGTAAAGTATATATCTTGGAAATATTTTGGTTTCCGCCAATCTAGTTAACAGTTGCAAAGCAAGATGAAGTAGAATCCTGTGTGGTATACAACCATAGGAAGTTCTATATTTCAAAACGGAACTGTTAGCAGAGGAAGAGAAACAGGTCAGTTTTCAAGTAGCCTATAGATTTTGGGTTGCTATAAAACTCAATTCAACTATGCAGAGCTTATTTGTGACCATTATCTTCAGTATCCTAAAGAAACTTTTAATACTGAAGTTGGTTAGATGACTATTTTTGTTGATAGGCTTTCTAAATCTCAGGTTATTGGTCTCTTAAATTATATTGACATCACTCAATAAACTCAAAATTTTATATTTCATTCAAGTTGCTTAAATAATTTGTGCCTGGTTTTCAATATGTGCTGACTCCCCAAATTACAAACACTTGACTCAACAAATATTTCATATATTTGAATGGCTCATTGCACTCTGCATATCCCTCTCTAAACTTATCCCATGCTGCTTCACAGACCCTTCCCTGATGTTTTTCTCCTTCCTGTAGTTCACCAGTCTCACTAAGGACCACGTTGGTCTGGGCATTCCATGACAACCCAGAAATGATGTGAAAAGTTTGTCTGACCTGACAACTCTTTCTCACCACCTTCTTTTTTTTTTTCCTTTTCAGAGGTATCAGGTACATGCTATGCTTCATAGTCAGAATAGATTTTAGCATGAAATAGGAGTTCCAATGGTTTTGTTATTTTATATCTCTGATATTTGGGAAGTTATATAAGTCCACTAAACCTTGATTTTTCCATCTAAAAAACAGCGATAATACAGGACAAACAGAGACTCATGGTCATGGACAATAGACTAGTGGTTACCAGAGGATAGTGGGGAGGGGGAAGGGAGAGGTAGATGGGGTAAAGGGGACCAAATATGTGATGACAGAAATAAATCTAACTATAGGAGATGAACACACAGTGTAAACATATATGTGCCTTACTGTTAAAGTGTACATCTGAAACTTATTGGATTTTGTTAACCAATGTCACCATAAAAAAAAACTTAAAATAAATCAGTGATAAAACTCTTATTTGTAGTGTTTGTCTTAGAATTAAAATAGAACATTTATAAAGAAACTAGCATATAGTAGGTACTTAATAAATGCTCCCATTTACAAGTCAGTTAATGTTGCCTTAGATGATCTTTCTCAGGTCTACATCTTTCTTTCTACCTCTTCATTTTCTTATAATTCAAACATTTTTTCCTTAAACATCACCACTCATGATAAATAAGATAGTTTATTTTTGCTTTTTATTTAATGGCATTGTGAAAATATTGTTTTAGATTGTTTTTCATTGTGAATGTGGAGGAATTTAACAAAGTTCCAGGTTGGCTTAGCTAAGAAACCTGTGTAGCATTTAATTTACTGTTTTGTGAAGATATGCCATCCAACAGTCTAAAGAACTGGCCCTCAAGGAAAATTGGAAACATGACTCTTTTAATACATTATAGACACCATTATAAACTCATTGCTACTCACAAATACAGCTTAGATCAGGATGAAAGGTAATAGATAATGCTGATGCCTGATTTTGGGGGGAGGAAAAAATGCTTCAAGTTTTTCAGTGTTTCTACAATAGTAGAATAGTAGAAATATGAATGTTAGAAAGTTTTACCTTAGAAAATAGGAGAATAGAAGAAGTAAATTAGTGAAAACTTAAAATGCTGGAGAAGGCAGAAGGTTATAAATTAAATCAATATCTTTCCAAGATGACGTATCCTTTAGAAATGGGTGAGTCCAAAACATATTCATCTTAAATTTATGATGTCTATTATTTTCTCTAGTAGAAGTTTTCGAAAGGAAAAACCAGGGAACAATCAAGGACATTGACACAGTCAACACATATTTTGAGCAGTTTGTGGGTCTCTAGTTTAAAGCTACAGTTGAATCATTTTTGCAAGTGTTTACAAATAACTAAACTTTTATATTTTGTCTTATGATAATAAAAAAGCTATCATTAAGTATAGATAACAAAAAAGTAATGTTGATATATTTACATATTTAAAAATATAAGTCAACTCATATATTCGGTATCGTAGCCTAAGTCAAAGTGTTTCAGCATTAGTTGGCCCTCTGGAAAAAAAAAACTAGAATATAATTGCTAGTGGAAAGGGGAAAACTTCCCTAACAACAGAAGATTTCTATAAAGCCAAAGAGAAGGTTGAGATGTCAAGTCAAATACCTCGAAATATGTAAGTATAATGTAAAGAAAGGCCTACAGATCGTTTATAAGTAGATGTAAAACTCAGGAAAACTTTAAAATGTGCCCAAAGTTCTCAAGTATATATTGAGATAGTACAAACTACAGATGGAGTAATAGTTAGCCCAGGACAGTAACATGGACAATACCATAATTAGTCTATTTGTGGAATGGTTTCATCATTCATTCAACTAAAAAAAAGTTTAATGAAAACTGTTAGGTGCTAGAGCTACAAAGATGAAAGGATACTCCTGCAGTCTAGTAAAAAAGAAAAACACAAAAGTAATATTGGATTTCATGAAATCTAAAAACATTCTCACATGTAGAAAATGAATTTAAATATGGCCTTTTTCTCAACATAAAATAATTTCTAAATTTAAACCTTATGCAAATAAAGACATTCATTTATAACCCAGTATAATCAAATCTAAATTAAGAACAAATCAAGTTTAAACATTGTTATTTCTTTGCAATAATTATTGCATCCTAAAAAAAGTGCTCACTATGAGTTAATTTTACTTAAATAGAACATTGCTCTTGGAATAAAACAACCCTTTGGCAAGAAAATGAGCCACACCCCATTTAGTTTTTACAAAAATAAAATTTTTTCCAGCTTTACTAAATTGTAGATGTTGTGCTCAGCATGTACTTCTGCAGTAGTTGGTTCTGCAGCTGTGGAAATATCCATGTATGCAGAAGCCCTAAAAACATTGATTCACTGCTACTTGTACATGCAGCTCTCATACTTTCTGTAGTACAGTAGTCTGTTAAGTTTTACCTGATGCAAGAATAATAGCAAGTAACTACAGGTATTGCTGATACCTTAATTTCCTGCCTTGAACTTATTGATTGTCAGGCTTTAAAATGAGTAGGGAAACCCAGGATTCCAAATCTGATCATTATTTCATTTTGGTGGGGGAGAATCAAATGGATATACTATGCCTGGATGTACTATATTTGCTATTCTATATGGTTTTCTTCAAAGACAGTAGTACTAAATTTCTGCCATGTACCATAGAAAGAACCTTACTTCTGAGGAGAAAGGAAAATTAACCCCAAGTGGAAGCTCCATTCTCCTAGTTCTTTTATAGTGTGCTTGACACAGACAGCAAGACTCCATATATACATTTGAAAGAGTGAAAAATAAATGACCATGAATTGTCCTTGCTGAATAATACACTTTATTCCTTTTTATGGATGAATAATATTCATTGGATAAAGATTAAATTGTGAAATCTTAATCAGCAAATAAGTAACTTATGAATCAGTTGAATACAACACATAATGATGCAAACCTACAAAAGACTAAGCAAATGGCTTCCTTGGTTTTCATTTTTAGTTTTATAAGAATGATCATGAGTGAATGTTATGGATCTCACCTGCATTATGAGAAATACTTGACTTTAGAGGCAAAGGGGAAATTGGAGCATATTAATATTTTTTCTCATTTTAAAGCAGTTTTATTGAGATATAATCCACATTCCATACTACACAGGTAAAATGTCCAATTCAGTGGATTTTAGTATATTCACAGATATGTGATACCATCACCACAGTCGATGTTAAAACATTATCATCACCTCAGAAAGAAACTCCATACTCTTGATCTACCACTCTCTCCAGTCCCCCACCTCCTCAGCCTTAAGCAACCACTAATCTACTATAGATTTACTGATTCTGGACTTTTCATATGAATGGAACATAATGCTCTTTTGTGTCTGGCTTCTTTCACTTAGCATAATGTTTTCAAGGTTTATTTACATTATAGTATGTGAATACTTTATATAATATCAAGAACTTTATTCCTCTTATGGCTGAATAATATTCCATTGTATGTATATACCATGTTTTTTTTATTCATCCATTAATGGACTTTTGGGTTATTTTCACTTTTTGGCTATTATGACTAATGGGGCATGTTAATATTAAATGTCTAACTACAGGTCAGCTAATGAGTTAGAAGTGGTACTGACAAGATTACATTTCATTTATCACTACTATACTGTTAATTTAAATCCTTTCTTTGATTGACTCTAAGCAATATTGCTTTTTACATCAAAGTATAGCTAATTTTTCTTGTTTCCTGGTGCTTACTACCTTATTATCATCAACTTGTTCCCAGTACCTTTGTCCATAGTATTTTTACTTGAATAATAGAAAGCCTTTTAAAGTTGTAAAATCACCTTTTGTAAAACATTGTATAGATATTTACAGACTCCCTTGTTTAAAGACATCTCTTGAACACCTACTCTAAGGAGCAAAGTTAAGTAGTATTAAGGATTGCAGAAGTAAATGATAAATTAAATCCTTTGAAATACAATAGTTTCAGTCAATATAAAGCATTATTTACCACATCTAATATATTTATTTTTAAATTTACTTTTAAAATATGAAATATATTCACAAAGCAAAATTCAAAAGTCATAAAGGAAAATAAAAAATAAGCCTTCTGTCACTGACCCCAAACCCTCACTTTCCTTCCTGGGAGGTGAACATTAGCCCTAGTTTCTTGTGTATCCATCTAGAAATGATACTGAGTACATTTAACATTTGACATTTTCAGAAGAGCTTGGTGTTTTATATTTAGAAAGTGTGGCATTAAGTTTGAAGGAGTCTTTACCTTTTAGCTTTTTAGGGGTGAGTATGAGAATGAGGAATTATCAAAGGATGATAAAATGAATCACCTTTGGTTTCAGATCTGAGCTTTTCTTTCAAGCACCCTTGACCCCAGATTCATCTGCATGGCATTAGGTCAAAATAGCTAATAACACCTAGAACCCAACTCTGCCATTATCTTCTGAATTGAACACACAGAGAAATTCTTGGCCTCAGTCTCCTTGCTTTTATGGGCAGTTAGTACCTTGCAGGCCCATTAGGAAAGGAGAATATTCCCTGAGAGAGGAGGGTTGTATTCCATCAAGAAAAGATACAATTTCTGGGAGATGGATTTGGAATTTTTTATATAATTAATTCATTTAATAGGCCTGTATTAATTTATCAACAGAATACCAGGCACTGGTATCACTAAGATAAAAAAAAAAAAAAAAACCAATATGTCATCATTTGAAGAACTAATCCAGCCACTAAATTTTAGAAATGAGGCAACAGAGGTCTAAATAATTTTGATTTGCCTCAGCTGACAGTGGTCAAGGACAGTGATGGAGGACGGGTTCTCCTGATACCTAATCCATCACTCTTCTCAGCATAAATTTAAACACCACACCCAACATCTGACTTTGTTTAATAGGAATGCCTCTTTCTCTCTGAATCAGTTTGCACTAACTGCTGTTTACAAAGAGGCAGATGCCATGTTTCTAAAGTTGACATGAACTCTGTAATTCACTTCACCTGTAAGTGAATTACAGCTTCCAACCCTTACATAGCTAATGAAAATTCATTAGCAATAGCTCTCCAATGGTAAATTATTTTGCTAAATCATATGTTTAATCCAAAGTACTTCATATGCTAACAAAACTGCAGTCCTAATTACTGCTCTTCAAGAGTTTCCTATATTGTAATGCATCCAAAAGATTTTGAAAACTGTAATTTCAATGCACCATATTGAGTATACATTATAGGGTTTATCACTCTTGATCTCTTCTAAACTGGATTTTATCAGTCTCAAAGAGCCAGTATTTGTATTCTCACCAAGAAAAAAATTCCATCATTCATTTATTCACTTCACTTACTCAAATATTTACTGAGTGCCTTCTATAGGTCAGGTACTATTCCAGGCACTGGGCATTATACCTATGAATGAAACAAACAAAAATTACCACCTTTGTGAAGTTTACATCCTACTAAGGGAAGATAGAAAATAAAACAATGATACAATAGTATATTCAATGGTATGTATTACGGAGAAAATTAAAACATCATCTGCTCAAAGGTGAACTTGAATGTAGAGAAACATTTAATAATTATAATGTTGAATTACTAATAAAGTAGTTACAGATCATTTTAAATTATTTTTAAAAAACAAGTAAGCCTGCTGTAAACATTTATATACCGGTTTTATTATGAATGTAACTTCTCATTTCTTTGGGATTAATACCCAAAGTGTGCAATTGCTGGATCATATGAGAGTTGCATGTTTAGTTTTCTAAGAAACTGCCAAAATGTTTTTCCACAGTGACTGTACCATTTAATCTCTCACCAGCAATGTATGAGTGGTCCAGTTTTTGCATGTCCTTGTCAGCATTCGAAATTATCATTGTTTTTTCTTTTAGTCATTTTGATAGGTATGCAGTGATATTTCATAGTGGTTTCGTTTTGAATTTCCCAGTGCTTAATGATGTTGAACATCTTTTCATGTTTTTATTGTCCATCTGTATATCCTCTTTGGTGAAATGTCTGTTCATTTCTTTTGCCTAATTTCTAATTGGATTATTGTTGTTTTTTTAATGTTGAGTTTTGAGAGGTCTTTATATATTCTAGATAAAAATCCTTTATCAGCTATGTGATATACAACCATTTTCTCCTAGTCTGTAGCTTGTCTTTTCATCCTCTGAACAAAGTCTTTCACAGAACAAAAGTATTCATTTTGACAAGGCCAAATTTATGTGTATTTATGTGTATTTCCTTTTATGGATTGTCTTTTTGGTGTCATGTCTAAGACTGCATCACCAAACCTGGTTCCTGAAGAATTTCTCAAATTTTTTTCCTAAAGTTCTATGGTGTTATGTTTCACAATTTAAGTTCGTGACCCATTTTTGAGTTCATTTTTGTGTAAAGGTATGAGGTTTAGGTCAAAGTTTTGTGTTTGTTTTTGTTTTTGTTTTTATCTTGCAGTTGTCCACTTGTTCCATCACCATTTCTCCACTGACGTGCTTTTGCATCCTTGTCAAAAAACAGTTGAGCATATTTGTGTAGGTCTGTTTCTGGGTTCTCTGGTCTGTTCCACTGTTCTGGATCTATTGCTCCACCAATACCACACTGTCTTGATTGCTGTAGCTACAATGTATGACTTAACAATAGGCAGAGTGATTCCACCTACTTTATTTTTCAAAATATTTTACCTGTTCTAGGACCTGTTTTTCACCACATGAATTTTTTAGAATTAACAGGTCTATGACTACAGAAAACTGTACTAGGATGTTGACAGGAATTGTACTAATAAATTAGAATTTTGAGATTGTATATGTAATATTACATAAGTTGAAATGGTAATTCCATTAAGGAAGACAATTTAATTTCTTCTATACTCTCATGCTAGGTCTTACATTCTAAAGTGATGCCTACCTTGACGACTTTTAAATCATTAAATATTAACTGGTCATTTTTCTTCAGAAATAACATGGATGTCTTTTTTTTATTGAGAAAATTGAAGCTCCTTACACTAAAGAATGACAAGTTCTTGATTTAGGTATATAACTTTCAAGTTCTAAATCATTGATCTGTTTTTTTTATAGACTAAATCTAGTTTTATTTTTATTTTTTATATTTTTAACTTCTTAAAAATTAAGTTTATTGGGGTAACATTGGTTAATACAATTATAGAATTCTCAGGTGTGCATTATAAATTGACATCTGTACATTCTATTGAGTGTTTACCACCAAAAGTCCAGTTTCCTTCATCTACCATATAATTACTTGATCCCCTTTACTCATTTCACCCTCTCCTTACCCCAATATATATAACCCCCTTTACCCCATCTACCTCACCCCTGCTCCTCCACCCCATACCCTCTGGTAACCACTAGTCTATAGTCCATATCCATGAGTCTTTCTTTGTTTGTCCCGTTCATTTCTTGCTTTTAGGTTTATATCCCACATATAAGTGATATCAGGTGATTTTCAACTTTTTTTATCTGATTTATTCCACTTAGCATGATTAACTCAAGGTCCATCCATGTTGTCGCACATGGCAGTATTTCATCTCTTCTTATGGCTGAATAATATACCATTGTATATATGTGCCACAGCTTATTTAGCCAGTCATCTATTGTAGGACACTTTGGTTGCTTCCATGTCCTGGCCACCATAAATAATACTGCTATGAACATCGGTGTGCAAATATCTTTTTGGATATGGGTTTTCAAGCCTTTGGGGTAAATGCGCAGTATAAGGATTGATAGATGATATGGTAGATCACTTCTTAGTTTTTTGAGGAATCTCCATACTGTTTTCTATAGTGGCTGTACCAATTTGCAGTCCCACCAGCAATGTATGAGGGTTCCTTTTCTCCACATTCTCTCCAACATTTGTTATTACTTGTCCTGTTGATTATAGCTGTTCTAACAGATGTGAGATGGTATCTCATTGTGGTTTTGATTTGCATTTATCTAATAGCTAGCGATGTTGAGCATGTTTTCAAATATTTGTTGGCCATTATATGTCCTCTAGGGAGAAGTGTCTGTTCAGGTCTTCCACCCATTTTTTGATTTTTTGTTGTTATTCAGTTATATGAGTTCTTTTGATATTTGGGATATTAGGCCCTTGTCAGAGGCCATTCATTTATTTTTGTTTTTATTTCCCTTGCTTTTGAGGTCAAATTCATAAAATCCTTGTTAATTCCAAAGTCCTTGAGTTTAGTTCCTATGTTTCCTTCTATGCATTTTAATGTGTCAAATCTTACATTCAGGTCCTTAATCCATTTTGAATTAAATTTGGTGTGTGGTGATAGACAACAATCTAGTTTCATTGTTTTGCAGGTGGCTTTCCAGTTTTCCCAGCACCACTTATTGAAGAGGCTTTCCTTTCTCCACTGTATGTTTTTGGCTCCTTGGTCAAAAATTATTTGCCCATATAAAATGGGTTTACTTCTGGACTCTCGATTCTGTTCCACTGGTTCATGTATCTGTTTTGTTGCCAATACCATGCTGTTTTGATTACTGTTGCTTTCTAGTATCATTTGAAGTCGGACAGAGTGTTACCTTCAGCTTCATTTTTTTTTTTCAGGATGACTTTGGCAATTCGGGATCTTTTGTGCTTCCATTCAGATCTGATGATTTTTTGTTCTATGTCGTTAAAAAAAGCAGATGATATTTTGATGAGTATTTCATTAAATCTATATAATCCTTTAGGTAAAGGTCGTTTTGGCTATGTTGATTCTTCCAACCCAAGAACACAATATCTTTTCATTTCTTTGTATCACCCTCATTTTCTTTTAATAGGGTCTTGTAGTTTTCATTATATAAGTCAGTCACATGTTTCATTAGACTTATTCCTAGGTATTTTATTCTTTTTGTTGCAATTTCAAAAAGAATTATTTTTTCTACTTCTTTTTCTGACACTTCATTATTATAGTATAGGAACACTATCGATTTTCGAATGTTGATTTTCTATCCAGAGACTTTACTGTATTTGCATATTGTTTCTAGGAGTGTTCTTGCGGAGTCTTTAGGATTTTCTATATAGAGAATCATGTCATCTACAGAGTGACAGTTTGACATCTTCATTTCCAGTTTGGATGCCTTCATGTCATTCTCTTGCCTGATTGCACTCTCTAGGACCTCCAATGTTATATTGAAAAGAATGGCGATAGTGGACAGCCTTGCCTAGTTTCTGATCTTAGAGGGAAGGTTTTAATTTTTCACCATGAAGTATAATGTTGGCTGAGGGTTTTTCATATATGGCCTTTATTTTGTTAAGGTTCTTTCCTTATATACTGATTTACTTAAGTGTATTGATCATGAATGGATGCTGTATCTTTTCGAAGGCTTTTTCTGTATCTATTGATATGATCATATGATTCTTATTTTTTAATTTGTTTATGTAGTGTATGACATAAATCAGTTTGTGTATGTTGAACCATCCCTGTGCCCCTGGGATTAAGCCCACTTGATCATGTTGTATAATCTTTTTAATGTGTTGCTGTATTCAGTTCTCTAGTATCTTATTTAGGATATTTATATCTGTGTTATGAGAGATATTGGTCTGTAGTTTTATTCTTTTTCTGTTGTCCTTTCCAGGTTTTGGTATCAGAGTAATATTGACCTCATAAAATGAGTTGGAGAGTATTGCCTCCTCTTTGATTTTTTGAAAGAGTTTGAGAAGAATAGGTATTAAACTTTCTTTGAGCATTTGGTAGAATTCAATGGTGAAGCCATCTGGTCCTGGACATTTAATTTTTTGTAGTTTTTTTATGATTGTTTCATTTTCTATACTGCTGATTGATCTATTTAGATTTTCCAGATCTTCTTGATTCAGTCTAGGAAGATTATATTTTTCTAAATACTGGTCCATATTCTAGGTTATCAAATTTGTTAATATAATACTTTTTTATAGTATTCTTGCATGATCCTTTGTATTTCTGCGATGTCAGTCGTAATTTCCCCTCTTTCATCCCTGATTTTTTGTGTGTCTGTTCTCTGTTTTCTCTAGTAAATCTAGCCAGGGTCTTGTCAATTATATTAATCTTCTCAAAGAACCAGCTTCTTGTTGTTTTTATTTTTTCTATTTTTTTTGTTTGTTTGTTTTCAATTTCATTTATTCCTGCTCTAATTTTGATGATTTCTTTCCTTCTGCTGATGTGAGGAATCATTTGTTCTTTTTTTAGTTTTTTAAGATGAAGCGTTAGGTTCTTTTCAGCTCATTCTTATTTTTGGAGATAGGCCTGTAATGATATGAACTTTCTTTTTATGACCACTTTTGCCATGTCCCAAAAGTTTTGATATGTTGTCCTATCATTATCATTTCTTTCTATGTATCTCTTGATCTCTCTTTTTATTTCTACTCTGACCTGGTTATTCATCAGTATCATGTTGTTTAATCCCCATGCATTTGCGGTTCTTCCTGATTACTTATTGCAGTTGATCTCTACTTTCAAAGCATTATGATTAGAGAATATTCTTGATATGATTTCAACCCTCTTATATTTCTTGAGGCTATCTCTGTATCCCAGTATGTGGTCGATTCTTGAGAATGTATAAGCAACTGCTTTGGGATGGAAGGCTCTATAAATGTCAATTATGTCTAGTTGGTCTAATGCGTCATTTAAGGATGTGATTTCCTGATTAATTTTCTGTTTGGATAATCTGTCCATATCCAACAGTGGGGTATTTAGGTCCCCTTCTACAATAGTGTTTTGGTCTATTTCTCTCTTCGGTTCTGTTACTAATTGCTTTACATATTTCAGGGCTCCCTGATTGGGAGCATAGATATTAAGTGTTATGTCCTCTTGGTGCATGATTCCCTGTATCATTATGAAAAGTCCCTCAGCATCTTTCTTTACCTTTTTTATTTTGAAGTCTATTTTGTCTGATATTAGTACCATTACTTCCGCTTTTCTCTGAATGCCATTGCTTGAAATATCATTTTTCACCCTTTCACTCTTAGTCTATATTTGTCTTTGGAGCTGAGATGTGTCTCTTGGAGACAGCATATGGTTCGATTTTGATTTTTAATCCATTCTGCAACTCTGTGCCTTTTGATTGGAGAGTTCAGTTGATTTACATTTTGGGTGATTATTGAAATATAAGGTCTTCTTATAGCCATTTTATTTTTTGCTTTCTGGTAGCTCAATGTTTCCATTGGTTCCTTGTCCTTGTGGTTTTTTTTGTTTATTTTGCCTCTGGTTCCTCTTGTTTTATATTCTGTACTTCAGTTCTGAATCTTTGATGTGAGGTTACCATTACCAATATGTAAAGGATAGTATTATATATGTAACATATATAATACTATATATATACACATATATATGTATATGTATATGTATATGTATATATATGTTCATCCATTTTCTTCTGCTCGTGCTTTATGTCCATTCCCCATTGTGAAATTGGATCTTTGAATTCTCCCCTTTTTAGTAATTTTCTCAATTTGTCCCTATGTGTGCTGAACTTTCATTACTGTTTTGCTATAGCAAATCTCTTTTTATGACCAAATCTTATAATGCTCTGTTCTTCGTAAGGGTTGCACTCTTCTGCTTCTATCTGCCAGCTAGATGCCTTACTTCTAATTAGATATTTTTTTGTCATTTTGTTTTAGTTGTGCTGGCCCCTTTCAGCATTCCCTGTAATGCAAGTCTCATAGTGGAGAATTCCCTCAATTTTTGTACGTCTGGAAAGGGCTTTACTTCTCTCTCATATCTAAAGGAGAGCTTAGCTGGATACATAATTATTGGCTGTTAATTCATTTCATTTAATTGTTCGAATATTTGATTCCACTCCTTTCTGGTTGTAAGGTTTGTGCTTAGATGTCCAGTGATAATCTAATGGGTTTTTCTTTTAGGTTACCATCTTTTTCCTGGCTGCCTTGAGAATATTTCCTTTGTTGTTGATTTTTAATAATTTTAATACAGTGTACCTTGGTGAAGGCCTTTTTGGACTGAGATAATTGAGTGTTCTATTGACTTCTTAAATTCCAAGCTCCAGCTCATTCCTTAGATTTGGGAAATGCTCGTCCACTATTTGTCTGAAAATGCTTTCTAGTCCCTGCTCCTTTTCCTCGCTTTGAATAATGCTCATTATTCTTATGTTTCCTCTCCTAATAGTATCAGCTAGTTCTTGAATTTCTCTTTCATTATTTTTCATTCTTCAGTTTCTCTCTTCTTCCTTCTGATTTATTTCTAGATTTCTGTCTTCGATATCACTGATCCTTTCTTCCATTTGGTCGACTCTATTTCCCAAACTTGCTATTTCATTTTTCAACTCTTGAAGTGTGTGTGTTTTTTTATCTCCAGATCTATTCTGTTCTTTTTGAGGCTTTCCATCTCCTTGCTCTGCTCAACTAGTTGTTTTTTCAATTCCTGAAATCATCGATATGACTTATTTCAGAACTCACTGAGTTTCTTCAGAAGTACCATCCTGAATTCTCTGTCATTTAAGTCACATATTTCTATGTCTGTAAGCTTATTTTCTGGAGATTTTTCACTTTCTTTCTGAGATGTCTTTTTACCTTGATTGTTCATGGTGTTTAGTGGACTATTTCTCCACCTGGGCATTAATGGAAGCGTATTCTGGTGCTGGTCCAGAAAGATTTATTATATAAAAGTCTCTCTTTAGCCTGTTGCAAAGAAGGCACTTTTCTTTTGGTTTCCAGTAGATGGTGTCTAAGCCTCTTGGATCCCTGCTTTATATAAAGCCTTCATAATGCTTTTTTTATTTTCTGATAGATATTTAATCATGCTCACTACCCTCAGTCCATTACTGTCAGCAACAGTCTCAGCATCATTTTGTCAGAATCCCTTGGGGCTCCACAGTGATCAGTCTCAGAGGGTATGGAGAAGAGGGTCCCTCTGAGTAAGGAGTTGGGGGCTGTGGTTCAGTCTCAGTTTTGCAACCAGAGACTGAAAAAAATCACTGTTGTTTCTCTGCCGTCCAGTCCCGCTTCTCTGCTTTCTGCCCGGATGACTGGCCCCTGCCTCCGGATGCGTGGAACTCACAGCACTCTCAGGCAGGGATGTTCAGGGAAGTCACTGCACCTTCTGTCCTCTCCCTCCTCCTGCAGATTGCTCGGGAGGCTGCGAGAGGTGGCTCCTTTATTTTTCCCAGTCCACCACTGGACAGCTGGGGTTCTTACCTGTGGTAGCTCTTATGCACAGATCATATGCTTGGACTTGCTCTTGTGCAGTTTGGGTGTTTTTTTGTTGAGTTTTAGATGTTCAGCTTATTGTTGTTTAAAGGAGATCTGGAGACGTCTCTCACTCCGCCACGTTTCTTTAGCTTTTCATTGATCTGTTTTTGAATTTAAACTTTTTTGAATGGTTACTTCTAGAAATTTTTAAGGCTACCCATTAGATTTTTATTTGCAAGACTCTTAAACCGATTGTTCTGACTTAAGGAAAGTATGTTTTACCTCTTCCGTTGTCTTAAATGCATTTCCCCAAATGGCAAAATACAATATACCATTAGCATTTGTATTTAAGGTATTGGAGTTTGGTATGTATTTGTTATTCATAAAGAGTAAATCTAAATTTTTAAATGAAAACTTTTGTGCAGTCTTTGATTATGCAGAATAAATTCTTTAAAATTACAAAAAGAATCTAGAGAAGCTCTTAATTTCAAGATAACTCTTGTAAACTTACTGTTAGATGTAGAACAGCAAAGAAACTTAAACTGATTAGGGCTGAAGAACTGAAGAGAAAATGTCACCTTGTTGCTTTTTCATCAGGGAAAAGTGAATGAGATCATGCTTTCATTTCTGTCTTGCTTTCTGAAGATAAAGCTTTCCCCACCCTTCCTTCTTTCTATTTAATAATTCAGAGTGAAGGCACCAAAAACCCCTCTGGCTCTCTTTCCCATATTGTTTGTATTCTAAACTGGCTTTTATTGCTTTAATGAAATATATCACTGGTGGTCTATAACATTATGCATATTGTATTAAGTGGTTAGACTTAGAAATCAGGAATTTGTAAGTCACAGCCCAGTTATACTACCTTAAATATAGTTAGCAGAATTGCTTCTCAATAATGAAAACTTCCCTAAGTTATAACACATGGTTCATAGTTTTATTATAATCATTACAGTGAAATTTACTACCACTAATATCAGTGACTTGAATCTTCTCCACCTACTCCTAACTTTATTTGGGTAATAGTCAAAGCTACAGCAAATGTACAGCCATGTATCCTGTGACTGAAAAAAAGTGTTAAATTTGGGAAGAAAGCAACATAATAGTACTCATCATGAGCAGATATCCTAATTTCTTTCTTTACTTACAAATTGCCTGTATTTTTTATATTTATTTGGTCTAATGAGAGATTTTTAAAAGCTCATTCTCTAAAGCAAAGAATTCATAGAGCCAGTGAGCTTAGGACAGTCTACCCAATCAAAAGAACCCTGCTAGTGGCTTTAACCAGTTTCTGAGATAACAGAGTACCAGGGAGAGGGATAAACTGGGAAAGGGAAGAAATTACTCTTGTGCGAATGAATTTTTGCTAGCAATATGATTTTTAGCAAGTGACAGCCACAAAAGCCATTTGATTTGTGACCAAATTAATTATAATGAGAATTTATTATCTGTTGTCCCCCCTTATCTGCATTTTCATATTCTGAGGTTTCCTTTTACACAGTTTCAGTCACCTGCAGTCAATCACAGTCTGAAAATATTAAATGGAAAATTCCATAAATAAACAATTCATAAGTTTTAAATTGTGCATCCTGCCTCAGACATGAATCATTTCTTTGTCCAGCATATCCATTCTATATATGCACCCTGCCCATTAGTCACTTAGTAGCTGTTTCAATTATCAGATCTACTGTCACAGTATCGCAGTGCTTGTATTCAAGTAACCCATATAGTAAGTAGCCTAATGCTATGTCATAATGCTAGTGTCATTCACCTCACTTCATCTCATTATATAGGCATCATATCATCTCACCATGTAGGCACCGTGTCATCTACCATCATCATAAGAAGAGTGAGTATAGGACAGTAAGGTATTTGGAAAGAGAAAGACCACATTAACATAACTTTTATTATAGTACATTGTTATAATTGCTCTATTTAATTATTGGTAATTGTTCTCCATCTCTTACTGTGCCTAATTTATAAATTAAACTTTATCATAGGTATTCATGTATACAGGAGCAAAAACCCTAATTAATACATATTGGGTTTGATACTATTCACTGTTTTAGACATCCACTGGAGCATCTTGGAATGTTACTGTACCAGGTAACAGAATGCCAAATAAAATACTGAGCAAGAAACACTGGTCAGTTAAAATTCAGTCTCTAAAAATCTGAACCAGCATAGCATTATGTTTATGGATTCAACTCCATCCTCAAAGAAATACAAAGAAATGCAATTGAGCATCTCAATAAAATAAAATAAAATAAAATAATGAAATAAATAAATAAATAAGTAAATAAAAAATGAATGAATAAAGAATGAATGAATGAATAAAGAATGAATGAATGAATAAAATAAAAAATGAATGAATGAATGAATGAATGAATAAAATAAAAAAAAATAAAATAAAATAAAATAATAAAATAAAATCCAGGGGCATCTCCCATATACTTGAATAGTGGGAGCATAATGAGACCATGGTATTTTTGCAGCCAATCTTAAGAATAAATTTATATTGTGTTCAGGATTTTGGGTTAGCCCAACCTTAACAATGATCATTATGTGTAGAAAATAACAACCATTGTTGTTGAATTAAACTCTCTCGAGATTTAAAAATTTTTTTTAATTAAGCTAATAAAATCTTAATGGAAACATAACCCAGGAATTTAACATAACCAGAGAAGAATGGGTAGAAGTAGAAAACAGTGTGATTTTTGAATTAT
Source organism: Eidolon dupreanum (assembly GCA_028627145.1). NCBI lineage: Eukaryota > Metazoa > Chordata > Mammalia > Chiroptera > Pteropodidae > Eidolon > Eidolon dupreanum. The sequence goes on from CM053505.1 coordinate 68,634,162, forward strand.
ACCTGGCTAAGGAACCCTAAACTGTCTAGAGCTGGTGGCTGTTTACTTGTATACACACACACAAATTTGGATTTTTTAGCTATACCTTTAAGCAGACTGTTTACAACAAACTCTCAATGAAATGAAATTAATTTGTGTTGTGTTTTAAAAGTGTATATGTGTGTTTGCAAGAATTACATGGAAGAATTAGACTGACGCAGAGTACTTGGTGGTTCTTGAAGTGAATATTGGCAAACTTAAGGACGTTTTATTAGACAACAAGGCAACAATCTTTTCTGGGAACATGGCTTCACAATAACAATGAAAGTCAGAAAATATTTCACATACAAACATATTTGAACCTTTTCATGAATGTATTTAACACTTTGAAGTGATGGTAACAGGTAGAAATCAGCATCTTATAAACTATGGCTTCATGTTACCACTTCATATGAATTAGTCATTAAAAGGGTTTTATATGTCTTCCTAAGAAATGACAAGGTTAATCTTGAACTAGGGCAGGCAGGCAGGAAATGCTAAAATGGCTCTTTCTTTTGAAGGTTTGGTTATTCCTTACAAGGTCAGAATAAGTCCTAAAATTCAGAAAGGTAAAGCAGTGATATCTTGACAGCTAAGGGAGATTTTTCTTTCTCATTATATGTGGCATGTTTGAGGGAAAACTGAATAAAATTCAAAGTTATTTATACTTTCCACTCCATTTCTTCCTTCTGAAATGTCTTTATTTTCTAAAAGTGGAGAATTTTTAAAAAGCATTTCAATTGCCAAATATGATTATGGATTCAGTACCACTAGAAAGATGTAATCTATCTATTGTTTGGCCATATATTAGCTCTCAGGAATCATCCTGTTTTATAGTTACCCAGTGGGACAAGAGTAGATGACTTTTATGTTTATTTATTTAATTTGCATTAAAAAAGCTAAAAGTTTGCTCTTGATTGTGTAATAAACAACTGTAGCAAATAGCAGCACATTTAATTCCTTTATGATGCAATGTCATTATCATATATTCTTTTAACAGATACTTATTCAGTGTCTACTGTGTGACATGCACTCTTCTAGATGCTTGAGATAGATTGGTGAACAAATCAGACAAATCACTGTCCTCAGAGAACTTAAAAATATTAAAACAGTAGAACAATTTAAAATCATTTAGTCTATGGCCATGCCACCCTGAACATGCCCAATCTCGTCTGATTTTGGAAGCTAAGCAGGGTTGGGCCTAGTTAGTACTTGGATGGGAGACCACCGAGGAATACCAGGTGCTGTAGGCTTAAATAAATAAATAAATAAATAAATAAATAAATAAATCATTTAATGCTCGCCCAGCTTTTAAAGACCTTCATTGAATGAGTTTTGAGAACTTCCACACATTTTATCTGAAGTTTGAATAGGGAAAAATGGACAGTTTGTTTGGAGTATGTGGCAATAAGCTAGAAGCTAATAATTAAAGTAAAAGTGTGAATTTTTGATTGACACTTTTATTTTTTACTTATCAGTGTTATAATTAGACCCCTTAAGTAACTGAAGAATGTTATGAGTTTAACTCGTGGATTTATTTTTTATGGTGAGCTTAATTTTGGGAAGGAGTGGTGGTGAAAAGACATTGTAGCCCTGGAAATTAATGTTAAAGAATGGTATTTGTAAATGTCTTCTGTCATTTGAAAAATTATAGAATACTTGATGTATTTAATATTCACTGTGGGAAATGAATGTACTGCTGTTATTTTTTGCCTATATGAGCAGTACAAGAGCTGACTCAAAGGCAATGACATGATAGTTCCTGTCCTGACGTGAAATAAGATGATGGATTGTGGTGGAAAAGTGATATGGTCATGCCCATATTTGCTCACATCTCTTGTTCATTTCCTTTTATAGAGGAAAACCAAAGAGAGTCACATTTCTTATTTTTAAAGTTTCCTCTTTGTATTTTGTTGCCATGCCATTTTTCCTTTCTTTCCTCTTAAAATTGCATTATAATGATTTGTAATACAATTGATTCAAGTTGTGTTTTGCAATAATAAAAGTACTCCTTAGAATGGTCATGGTGGATACATTATTCCCTTTTTAGGGAATTGATTGCATGTATGGGCAGACACCTTCTGAGCCCCTTGGGTGTGAAAGACATGTTTCATAAATCTTTATATTTCCTGATACCATCTCTAGTACAATGCCTTTTACATTGTGTATGCTCTTTCACTGTTTGTCTAGTGAAAGAACATGTACCAGGAATTTTAATTTTGCTTTCCAAAATACCAAATACTTCCTTATAAGCCTACATAATTTTTGAAAACTTACTTTTATGGAAAATTTGAAACAGAAACTACAATAGCATGATGAATCCTGCAGCTTCAACAATTATCAATATCTGGTGTTTTTGTTTTATCTTTTCTTTCCCCTTGTTTTTCATTTATTGTTTGGGTTTTGCTTTAAAATACCCCACATATTATTATTTTACCCATAAGTACTATACTGCACTTAGTTTTTAATATTTTAAAATAATAATTTCTGTATTTCCTGTAGAGTTTAACTTTCATATCTTTTCTGTTCTAGTTTATGTCAGAGAAGGAAACTTTATCAGGAGAAAAATCTGATTGCTACATACAAACTGGGTATTTTTAAGAAGTTTTTTGTAACAAATATATTGTCTCTCTTAATCTTTTTTTCTTAATGTATTAAAATATTCTAAACAACACTCCTGATAAATTCATGTCCCGTGGACATGAACCTGATTCTGAAAAATATACTTTGGAGTAGATAATCTATAGATTGATCTCAGAATCGATATTAATGAACTAATTTACTTTCAATATTCAACAGCACCGAACTCACATTAAAAACCTATTCTATGATTGTATTCTCAGTTTTGAAATTTCTTGTTAAAACCTATGTCATTATGTTTTTTGACTCTAAAATTGGATGACTCCATCATAAATGTTACTTATTTAAGTACCAGTTTTCAAAAAAAGTATGGCATATGGGCCCTGGGTGGTCAAAATTACTTGCATAAAAACACTAAGATGTTATTTGCTTTTTCACCATGTTGGTTTTTTGCATTGGTGGGTAAAACTGCTGATGCTTTAGCACCAAGGCAGTGGCACCACACTATATTAGTAGTCATTGTATTCAACACCGTACCCTACCTGTTGGAAAAAGACATACAAAATGCATTGTATTTACAAATGCCCTTTATAAAGCAGGAAAAATTAATTTATTTAGTCTCCACTCTTGGATATACTCTTTTAAATATTATGTGTGATGAGATGGGAAGTACATTAAAAACATTTCTCCTGCATATGGGTATACAATGTTTGTCTTGAGGAAAAGCACTTTTGCAGTTGTTTGAATTGCAAGCTAAGCTAGCTGCATTTTTAAAAATAGAGAACTGTTTTTATTTGAAAGATGAAATGACACATTAACTAATTATTCAGACCTGGATATTTGGCAAACATTTCATCAAAAATGAAGTGTGCCTGTCACTGCCAGAAAAATAGCTGAGAGTATTTGTTGCCAATGACAAAGTTAGAGCTTTCAAGCAAAAATTCAAATTTTTGAAAATTTGCATCAGCCACCAAGTATCAATACTTAGACTTTTCTAATGCGATCAGTGGTGTTTTTAATGAAAGTAATTTGCTAGATACTGTAAAATGAAGTGTAACAACATTTAGAAGACCTGCATTAGTCAAACAATTTTGTTCCAAGTGAACAGTGCATGATATTACAAATTCAAGCATAAGTAAAGGTAAATTTATTTATTTATTTTTGACCAAGAAACTAAATGTTTAATTTTATTTAATTGCAATTAATTTAAATTTAAATAACCACAGACAATATTAGACAGCACAGTTCTATATGGTTCCTAATGTGAGTGAACATTAAATGTATCCAAGTGTTTTTCCAGTAAGCACATCTCAATGTGTTGCCACAGGTGATAACGCAGTATAGCTTCCTGACTTGTGATGGGCCATATTTTAGTACATTTCTTTGTCTAATGACACAAAAATAGACTATGAATGGATAGAAGTTTAGCTTTATTATGAGAAACTTTTATTCTGTAGCCAGAATTTAATGCTACATTTACCAATATCCTTAATTCTCTGATGCCACTGAATAGCACCCTTGATTTGATAGCAGCTTTAAAAAAAGGGAAAAAAAAGAGAAAATCCCTGCCATTTCTCAATGACTTTTATTATTATTATTATTGTTGTTATTGTTATTGTTGTTATTATTATTTATGCCTACAGCACCTGGTCTTTCTAGGTGGTTTCCCATCCAAGTACTAACCAGACCTGACCCTGCTTACCTTCCGAGATCAGACACCGAGCTTGTTCAGGGTGGCATGGCCATAGACCATGGACTATGGCTCCACTGGGGTGTGAACCCAGGACCTTCTGCGTAGAAAGCAGACGTGCTAACCACTACACTATGAAACCACATCCAAGATTATTATTTTTTTTAATTTCAGAAATTTTGTAATATAAAATACGTAAGAGCAAGATGTAAAAGGAGAATGACAGATTAAAAAGGATAGTGATAAAGGCAGAGAATAACACTAATGCTTCCAGAAATTCTGAGTGTTAAAAATCATGCACATTTAATAAAATTACCAATTAATTTCAAGCTTAAAAAGTGCAAGTATTTGAAGCATACATGGTTTTGAAAACTTTATTGTTTTTCAAAGAGGAATAAAACCCTCTATTCAAGAATATAGTAGTCGTTGCAATTCATTTTTTAGACAAACTATAAACACCAGTGGTATCATCTTGTTTTCTATATCAGAAGCCTAAATTATGTTTTATTTTAAAAGGTCCATTTAGAATACAAGGTAGACCAATAAATTTATTCTTTTCTTTTTCATTTTTTTCCTTTCTTTTTTACCCCATCTACCACCCTCTACCCCTCCTCCCATGCTCTTATAACCACTAGTCTACTGTCCATGTCCATGAGTCTCTGTTTGTCATGTTTGCAGCTTTTAGATTTATATCCCACATATAAGTGATATCAACTTTTCTATCTGATTTATTCCGCTTAGCATGATTATCTCAAAGTCCATTCATGTTGTTGCACATTGCAGTATTTCATCTTTTCTTATGATTGAGCAATATTCTGTTGTATATAGGTACCACATCTTCTTTATCCAGTCATCTATTGTAGGACATTTTAGTTACTTCCATGTCCTGGCCACTGTGAATAATGCTGCTATGAACATCAGTGTGCATTTATCTTTTTGGATATGTATTTTCAAGTCTTTGAGGTAAATACCCAGTAGAGGGATTACTGGGTCATCTGGTAGATCAATTCTTAATCAATTCTTAGTTTGCGAGGAACCTCCATACTGTTTCCATAGTGGCTATACCAATTTGCAGTCCCACCAGCAGTATATGAGGGGTTTTTTTTCTCTGCATCCTCTCCAACACTCGTTATTACTTGTCCTGTTGGTAATAGCCACTCTAATAGGTAAACCAATAGATTTTAATATCAGAGTATGAAAACTTCATTGATATGGTATCTGATTCCACACTGTAATTAACATTAAATAAACGTCCCCTTCTTGAGTTTTGGCATGTATTATAAAGAATATCCACAATTATCTGGAAACTCTTAAAATACTTCGTTTTCATCAACTTATCAGTGGGAGACCATATTTTCTTCATATACTTGAACCAAACAACATATTGAAGCAGGTTGAATGCAGAAGCAAATATCAAAATCTAGCTGTCATTGTATTAAGTTAAACAATAAGGCAACTGCAAAAAATGTAAACAATATACTCTTCTCACAAAATTTTTTAAAATATAGCTACATTTTTCATTTAAAATGTTATTTATATTAACATGTAATGGATTTATTTTTGTTTTTAAATAAGTATCTTTAAAATTTCCTAGTTGTAATTTCTAGTATGATGAATACATTGATGGATCTAACCCACATATTGAAAGCCTTTTTGGGAACCTCAGGTCCTAAGGCCAAAAAGTTTAGGAACTACTGAGTTAGTTACATGTTCTTTTTTTTTTTTGCTGCTTCTTTCCTATTTCCTTTCTTGTTTCCTTTCCTTTCTTATCCTTCTTTTGTTGAATGAGAGGAAAACCTCAGGATGGAAATGTATAGAACATATAAGTTATTCCTTTGTATGATTTTATTAGCTATAAACAGAACACAAATTTTTTTCTAGTTTCGTTGAGATATAATTGACATACGACATTGTGTTAGTTTAAGGTGTACAACATAATTTGATATTTGTATGTATTGTGATCACCACAATAAATCTAGTTAACATCCACCACTTCACATAGTTATATTTTTTTTCTTATGATGAGAACTTTTAAGATTTACTCTCTCAGCAACTTTCAAATACACAATTTAGTATTGTTAACTATAGTCACCATAGATGTCTTTTAAATCACTTCCTTGACTCATCTTATATATAGTTCGGTTGATAATTTTTGAATGATTCATACTTAAAACTACCATCTATTTATTTCAGCCTTTTGTCTTCATGATTAAGACAAGATACATAATTTAGTATATAATAAGACATCCTATTCTAAAATTTTGACAGATTTAATTACTTGTTATGAAAATATAGAGCTAACAAAGACTTATTGGGGAGCCAGCTCTTGAAAATTGAAATTAGGATATTTTAATGGTTTATTTTCCCCAAAAATATTAAAAAATGATTACATAAACCAGATCTACTTGATTGTTAAAACTGACACATCCATACAACAAGAAGTTTGTATACCTAATATTGTTCCTACTATAAATTTTCTAAACTTTCTAATATAGTCCAAAATTACAGTAGTAATTTCTTGCATGTTAACTTGGTACCTGTTATATGGTCGATTCCTTTGCTTCAGTGCTTCTTTGCTCACTGTGGGTGTTATCTATTTGTTTGCTTTTTAAGTAATGAAGATAGGTAAAATCTTATTTCATTAAATGATAGTAGATCAGTGTTGTTGAGGTAAGTCTTTAAGTACAGTTGGGAGAGGCCTCCAGTGTACATGTCACACATGGAAAGAATATACCTGGTACTGGGTGTGGTGGAGAGCATGACGTTTGAGTGAAAGTTGGAAGAGGCTTTAAAAATACTATGTCTAGATTTTGTGTTCTAACTGTATATTACACTGTTATGCCTATAAAGCTCTCATGCAACTTTGGGTGTGGCTCTTTTTTTCCTTTCCACCATGAGGGGTATGTGTCCACAGGTGCATGTGTGTGGACTTTTAACTTTTGGGATTTGTTTGTATCATCTGAGAGAGAGAGAGAGAGAGAGAGAGAGAGAGAGAGAGAGAGAATGCTTATGTGTATAGATAAAACAGGTTTGTTTCCATTGGCTTTCCTCCACATTCATCATGATGAATTTGAAATGCAGTGTAAAAGTTTTTTTGTTCTGTGGTCTGCTTATAAAAAATATGAAATATATTACCAACCCTTGCCACCATCTTCTATTTCCAAACCAATTTTCATTACCTGTAGTAAAAATAGAAATTCTGTCCACACGCATGCACATACACAAACATACTCCTCCCTTCCACCCGCTGCACCCACACATGGTACAGATGATGAGTGAGACATTTAGAACATTACAAAATGGGCTACAGATTAAAACTGTATGAACTATCGATGTGATAGAACAGTCTTTTAGGAAATGTCCTAGTAGTTACTAAGTAGAAGATATGCATTTTTGAAGTGAATATTCATTCCTAGAATTTTAACAACAATGTTTCACCGTTTAAATGAATTCTTTTGTGTTATGGTGAATAAACTTTAAAATCAGCAACTTGGTGTTGACAAATTTCAGTGATCAAAAGTTAGCCTTAGAGATCAGAAAGCTAGAAAGCATATACATTCCAGATAACCAAGAAAAGGAAAGTCAAGGAAGGCATTTCTAGGTAGTGTTATCATTGAAGAAGTCAATAGGACTTGGGTAAGATCCATCTGAATGGTATGAAAAGACAAGTTTGGCTGAAGAAAAAGTAAGATAGAAAAAAACATTTCTGGCCTAATACTGATACTGTCTCCTTATCTGAGGCAATAGCCTGTGCCCCAATTTTCTCTGTAAAATGTGTGGTAATACATACGTGTATATTTTTTCTTCCAGTTACTTCAAAGTGCTTGAAAGGTATGTACTATCTCATATATTCCCTAACAGGCCACAGGCAGATAGTGTTATGCTTATTTTACAAAATGACAAAATTGAGAATTGGGAAAGTTGAAGAGGCTTCAAATAGTGGTGAGTCAGCAATGAAGACATGGAAAAACACGTCCTTTGGCTTCTGATGCTATATTCCTTCTGTTCTGGATTGTATTACCTTTTGGTATTTTATGTGGTTTTTGTGATTGATGAATTAAAGTGCTTGCATTAAGGAGACAAAATATAATCCAGTGTCTGCTAATGATGGTTGGTGCTGAAGACAGAACACTCTGCCTTGTAGCTGGGACTCTCCTGATCCTTTTTTCAAGTGAGTGCATTGTGAGTTGTCTCCTTATTCTGAGACTTCAATATATTATTATAAAATGCTCCACTGTTTTTGTTTTATATTCTTTATGATGGACTGGAGAAGATATTATCCCATTTTTATTCTTATTAGGTAGATAGAGCAGATGATATGCCTATTATATACCAGACAGGATAGAATAATGGCTGTCATTTACTGAGCACTTTGCTGGAGCCAAATTCTCTTATATATTTATATTGTCTCATTTAATCATCATAGCAACCCTGTGAAGTACATGGAATTGGCTCCACATTTATATATATAAACTTGGAGCTCAGAGAAGCTAAGTAATTTGTTCAAGGTAACACAGACTTAAAATTTGTTAGACTCCTAAGACCCTGATGTTCCCATTGCACTCCATTTTCTTTCAAATGATTGTCAGTATTAGAAATTGTCTCCTGAGTCTAGAACATTACTCCTATTTTTTGTTTTCTCCCATAAAGCATACTCACAACAAACCAGTTGCTTAATTTACTAATTAACTGATTGGAATTGCTAGACCAGTTAAAAAGTAAATTTCAATAATAAGAATAGTAGCTATCACATATCTAATGCTTACTATGTGTCAGGCTATGATTTAAATTTTGAACACATTAAATAACTTAAGCATCACAACAGTGTACAAAGTAGTTACTCTTATGTGGAGTAGTTACTATTATCATCCCTAGATGAGAAAACAGAGGCACAAGAGCTTAAGCAACTTGTCTAAGGACACGCACAGCTAAAAAATTGTGGAGCCAGGATTTGAAACCAAGTTTGAGAGCTCTTAACGACTCTGCAGTCCTGCCTTTCAATAGAAAATTCACTTCAGCAAATAGTGGCTTAGTACCTATATGCTATGCTGGTAGAAAATATAGTTCCTACACTTAGCTTACATTTCAACAGAAAACAAGGTATAACAGATACTCGCAATAAATGCTACAACACATAGCCCATGGAGGGTAAATGTTGTATGAAGGTATGAATAAGTTTGGATTGAAATGAATAATAAAGAAAATAAGTTGTATGAGTGTTAATTCACCTTTCTGAATAATGTACTTTATTGTGGATGGTGACTTGGCCACCGGGGAGAAGCTGGTTCCATGTGTTCTAAAATAAGCAGGTTACTTGGCTAATATTCAAACTCTAAATAGGTATGTGGGTTGTCGCTATTTGACCTGAACCAACTTTAAATTCCCTGGTGTTCTTGCATGATTTCAGTCACTCTGGGATGAAAAAATTAACTTTTCTCTAAATGTTGTGAAGTTAGAATTTAATACTTGGCAAAATACTGTGAGACTGACAGGAAGGAGATTCATAAGTATTATATCATTCTTTTGTCAGGGTGTTCTCTTTTTCTAGGAGGAAGTGTTATGACTTGCTCTCTGAAGTTGCAATTGTAAGAAGAATGTTGGGTTTCCAGATCAGGGTTCTGTGCATGGGAGGTTGCTTCTATTAGTGCTGTGAGAAAAAAAAAACAGGTTTGCTCTCACTGTTGCAAAAGGGTAATTATTTTAATATTATTTTGTTAAGCTCTAACTTAGATCACTGCATATTTAAGCAGGAATTTACTTTAAAAGGCTTGAAATTATTATTTGTTTGTGTAGTTAAACATTTGGAGACACTTTCTGAATCTTATACAAGTAGCATCAAATTTAAGAGACATTTTAAGTTTACAATCTAACCTGTTCTCTATATATTGTCTTTTCTTTATTTTGAGACTAAAGGACTTTGTACATTTTAAGAATTGATTTCGAAATCCTAATTTATAGCTGTATGTATCTATCAAGTAAGATGACCAAAGGTTTAAAAGACAGAAACTATTACTCTATATTTTTGGAGTTGGGGTGGGATTTCAAATGCCTTTAGTCCCTGTTAAATAGTTTTTCTATATTCTGTGAAATAGAAGATGAGGAATTGTCTTGACATGTCCTGATTAGACTGGTATTCTACTCTTACAGAATGACATATGACAAACTGTTGTCCTAGTGTTTATTTATCCTTTACAAAATAAATGAAAATCATTGGTGATGAAATTTTGGTGGTATTATTTTATAACATGGTAGTGATAGTGATTTTTGGTGCTCACAAACTCACCAGTGTTTTCAACCATATGGTAATCCTATAAGTTTAATTTCTCCTTACTTCAATATAGTTAGTTATATAAAGACTGACCCAGAGTTAAGGGTACCCTCTCAGTGTGGTTGTACTTCATGCACCTGTATGAAGTAAATAGTGAAATATGAAACAAAAGAATCTAGTTTTCAATTAACAAGTTATATATTTGAGAACATACATATGCTAATACATAAGCTTTCAACTTAGCTCAAAGTCTAAGCTAAAACTATCTCTAGTGATTCTTGAGTTGTACATCATATTTAGTTGGAGCTGAAGTGTGTTAACTAGTTTGATCTTGCCTTGAGATCTGATGTAATGTGATGTGATGTGATGTGATGTGTGTGTAGGTGCTCTTAGCATCAATGTTAATTTTCTAAGGAAGGGAGAATGGAAGTACCCATCAGGTGTGACAGGAGAATGGAAATACCCATCAGGTATAATTTCATTAAGAGCAGATTTTTTTCATAAATCATTCGGATATTTTTGAAAAGTGTCAAAGTTTATGGAAATATGGAAAGGATTAGACTTTTTAAAAGGAGAGTGTACTATTTCAATCTAAGCAGTTAATATGCTTTAGCTTTGTAAAGATGGGAGAAGGAGTGGAGTCATTCTGTTGTATCTGGGTTTGATAAAATATTCTTCACCACAAACAAAAAGGCTTTTAAAACATAATTAAGATATATATTAAATATGTACAAAATTCTTGCCTGGCAAGAATTTAAAGAATGTCTTCAATCTGAGTAAATTGAATTGAATGTTTGTATTATTGGAAAAGTTATTAACTTATTTTTAAATAGCTATTTCTTTAAGGTCTTATCTTTTTTGCTAAGTACAAAAAAAGGAAACTTTTACTTAAAATGGAAGTATTTGATGTTCTTCTAGGAAAGGATACAAGATTAGACACCCATTTGGATTTCAGTAACATATAAGTATTAGTGTTTGAAATAAAGATCAATTAAAATCTAGACTAGAATAGTATTTCCAGAAAATGAAATCCTGGGATGTCTGGGGTTTGCTTTAAAATAATTCAGGAAAGAGAGGAGGGAGAGTAACTGGGGGTAAAAGGGAGGGGGAGAAAAGAGAGAAAGGATAGGAAAGGAGAATAGATGAAGCAATTGTGGGGAAATCTTGATATCTGTAGAATCTGGATGATGGGTTTATGAGCGTTTCTTGTACTGTTTTCTCTTACCTTTGTATATATTGAAAATTTTCATAATAAAACTTAAATATAGTTTTAGTTTGGGGCAATTTACATTTATTTGTAGATGTTACTTTTATCTATAAATTGCATGTGGAGAATGTGGGAACATTATTTTGTCTTGACTATTTTGTTTACAGCTTTCTCTAATAGAGTATGCATTTTTAAAAAAACCTATTTAGTCTGCATTATGTTTAAGTCTGTTCACTTTCCCTACTTGCCTCCATCAGAGTTTATTCAACAAATATTTAGTAGGTGCATTTTATTGTAAGACAAGATACAGTCAAATAAGGTACCAACCCTGCTTTCAAGGAGCTCACAGACTAGTGGAGGAGATAGAGAAGTAGATGGTCATCACACACTGAAAGGGCAGGGGCTACAGGAATTGAAAGGGAGTTACTGGTTAACAACTATGACTCTGTGGTGCATCTTCTTTTAAGCAAACAGAAAATTTGAGATGACTTAGTTGTAAGAATTAGAGAAGTAGAAAGAGAGCTAAGGTAGCCTAGTTTAACTGTGTAGTCTCTCATGTTACTTTGCAAATAACAGCTGTCTCTGTTCCCCTATTTTCTTAATAACCCTTCATACTTCTCTCATGTATCTGCAGGGGTTGTTAGAGCAGCCTACATGCGAGATACCAGTCTTTTTTCACATTAAATAGTAAGCTAATGTTTACCTCTCCTTAAATTTTTGCATAAATCCAGGACAAAATTGCAGTTACAGATAGGCTGCTACTTGGGGTTGGATAAAGGGTAGAGGTAGCCTTCAGTCACTGATGGAAACTTCCAAAGTTTACTTCTCGATTGATTTGGAATTTGAAACATATTTTATCATGGAAATAGTAAGTAAGGTTTTTCAGATCACTTAACAAGTGTCTCTGAAATGGTATACCATGTTACCAGAATGTTACATTTTAGTGTTCATAATTTTTTAACCTAAATGAGTTGTAGAAGCATAGTTGCTAGATATATCTAGATTTCTGTTCCATCAGCCAGTTGCTTTATTCTCTAGTCCCAAATACTGTATAACCTAACAGCATATATAACAGTGCCTCATGGGAAAATACTGTCAGTATTATTTGGCGTCATCCAGTAATGTCCCCTATTTAGTTTTACCAGTTTGCAGCTGAAATGTCAAGTAGAATAACTGAAATATCTAGGCTTGAAAAACAACCTCGCTAAGTAAAAGTATGCTGTACATGTTGTTATAGAAGTTTGCTCTCCACATTGACTATAATCAGGAATTTTTAAATAATGCTGAGGTGCTAGCATAATGAACAGTAAAATTTTTTTACAGCTTCCTTCCTCCTTCTACTTTAACCTTTCCTAAACTTTCAAGACTAGGAAACTGTGACATGTGTGAGGATGTTTAGATTTCAACTAACTTGTTTTGACTTTTGGAATACGAAATCATTAAATTAAGAAAGATACATATAACCTCTTAAGCTATTACAATTACTCCTTTATCAATATTCCATTAAAGTTTTCTAGGAGGAAGCAAGCAAAACTTCAAACCGCTTGCGCCTTGAGAAAAATCAATTGTAAGTTTACAAACAAATCAATAAAAAACTATGAGTACCATAGTGATGGCTTAGGAATGAAAAAAAATCCTAAAATGAAAAGTAAATCATATAGATAGTTGAGTGTTTGGTTATGTTTATAATAACATTAAGTTATTAGCACTGATACTGTAGGAGTGGTTATTCACAGTAATTATCTTTAAGAGGCTAAACTTAAGCAATATTAAGTACCGTGAAGACATGTTTCATATGTAGAAATGAATGTGCCAGAAGAGAAGGTAAGCATCTGTGTCCTTATTTTTAAAAAGTATGGTCTTTTTGAGGAGACCAGGCAAAATGGCATGGATAGTAGAGGCATTGTACATCTCCTCTTGCAACCGCATCAAAGTTGTGACGGAACATGGAGCAAACAGCAAGCAGAGTCACGTAGGGTCTAGATAAACAGAAGCTCTACAACTGGGGAGAGAAATAAGAAATCAGCCAGAAACAGTTGGAAGTAGGAGGGAGCGAAGATGCGAGGCTACTCAGTCTCTAGGTACTGAGTGGGACAGAGGCTACAGCAGGTGCAGACACTCCTCTTAAAGGTGCTGTGTCTGCAAATGGACTTTCACAGTGACGAATTCGCTTGCTCTGAGCACCAGTGCCAAGTCGGCTGCTGGTAGGGGGCAGGGAGAGGAGATACCAGGGACTTATAAGGGGACAATGAGTTATAGCAGTGAGGGCCGGAGGTGAGGCTTTCTCCCAGGCAGAAGTGCTGGTGGTATCCATTGTTCCTCTGTTGAGCCCTCCCACTTCCCAGTGCTTGGATTCAGTGCCACCATAGCTGATAACAGAGGTCTCTCTACCCGTAAGATACCCAGAAACTCCATGTCCTCCAATTCGTGGCCCTACCCAAGCCACATCCATTTGTGTCCTCAGCGAGTCCTCTGCAACTTGCTAAGCAGCTCCAGGATCCACACTGATGGCAGCTGACCTCGTTTTCTGCATTGGCTTCTTGAGACACTGATAAGCACAGCATCTGCAGATTGCTTGCTGAATCTTAACAGGTGGCTCCAGAGGGTACAGGCTTGGGCTAAACTTGATTTGCAGCTGAAGCCCTCTCAGGACTGTGCCACTGGACACCTACCACACAAAGCCGCCCTAACAAGACCGAGAGAATTGAGAGCTTTGATTAGTATGTAGAAACAGACACACAAAGGCAGCCTTAACTGGAAGATAAAGGAGCAGAAACCATATGAAATAACAGGACAGAGATCTAAGGATAATGGAGTCAAGCAATCTAACAGATGCAGAGTTCAAAACACTGGTTATAAAGATGCTTAAAGAACTTAGAGGAAGTGTAAATGGAATCAGTGGGAACTTTAACAAAGAGATTAAAAAAACATAAAAATGGAAATGGAAATTATAAAAGGGAACCAATCAGAAATGAATAATACATTATCTGAGATGAAGACTATATATTAGAGGGAATCAACAGAGTGGAGAAAGAAGAGGATTGAACCATCAATATAGAAGATGGGGAAGCCAAGAACATCCAATCAGAATGGCAAGAAAAAAGAAGCCAAGAATATAATAATAGTTTAAGAAGCCCATGGGACACAATTAAATGTAAAACCATCCATGTCATAGGGGTATATGAAGGAGAAGAGAGAGAACAAGAATTTGAAAACTTACTTGAAGAAATAATGATGTGAGGAATCTAAGGAGCAAAAAAGAACAAATTAATCAAAAACAAACTCACAAATGTAGAAGACAATCTGGTGTAGCCAGAGGGAAGGGGGGTTAGGGGACTGGGAGAATGGGGTGAAGGGTTAAAGAGGTAAAATTTGTAATTAATAGATGTTTGTGGTGATGAGGAACATGGCATAGGGAATGCAGTCAGCATTAATTTAATGGCTAAGTGTAGAACCAGAAGAGAGAAAGAACAATCGGGATTGTTTCATAAACTATATAAATGTCTAACCAATGTACTGTATATTTAAAACTAACAATAAAATTGAATTAAAAAAAAAGAAATGATAGAAAACTTCCCTAACCTGGTGAAGGAAATAGACATACAACCCAGGAAGCTCAGAGATTCCCAAAAAAGATGAATCTAAAGAGGCCCACACCAAGATACATCATAATTAAAATGCCAGAGGTTAAATACAAGGAGAGAATCTTAAAAGCAGCAAGAGAAAAGCAGTTAGTTACCTACAAGGGAGCACCCATAAGACTGGCAGCTGATTTCTCAAAAGAAACTTTGTGGGACAGAAGGGCTTGGCACAAAATATTCGATGTGATGAAAACCTAAGATCTGAATCCAAAAATACTTTAACCAGCAAAGCTATCATTTAGAGTCGAAAGACACATAAAGAGCTTCCTAGACAAAAATAAGCTAAAGGAATTCATCAACACCAAGCCAGTATTACAGGAAAAATGTTGGAAGGACTTCTTTAAGAAGAAAAAATATGTATCAAAAACGTGAATAAAGAATGGTTATAACTACATATCTATCAACAAGTACCTCAAATGGAAAAGAACTAAGTACTCCAACCAAAAGACAAGATGGCTGAATGGATAAGAAAACAAGACCCCTACATATGCTGACTACAAGAGGCTCACTTCAGGAGCCACTGCTGTCTTTGTCTACACCACAACCATGCTGCTCTACACCATTGTCTACTTCCCTATTGGAGGGCACTGCAAAGCCATGTGCATGCTGCTGGTTGAAGAGGGCCAGAGCTGGAAAGAGGAGGTGGTGACCAAGGTGACCTGGCTATAGGACCCTTTCAAGGCCTCCTGTCTGTACAGGCAGCTCCCCAAGTTCCAGGATGGAGACCTCACCCTGTACCAGTCCAATGCCATCCTGTGCCACCTGCTCCCTCAGGCTGTATGGGAAAGACCAGCGGAAAGCTGCACTGGTGGACATGGTGAATGATGGCGAGGAAGACCTCTGCTGCAAATATGTCACCCTTATCTACACCAACTACGAGGCGGGCAAAGAGGACTATTTGAAGGAGCTACCAGAGCACCAAAAGCCTGTTGAGACCCAGCTGTCCCAGAACAGGGGGCGGGGGGTTGGTGGCAGGCCTTCCCCGTGGCAACCAGATCATGGGCAGCCAGGTGTCCTTCACTGACTACAACCTGCTGGACTTGCTGCTGAATCACCAGGTCCTGGTCGCTAGGCTGCCTGGACTCCTTCTACCTGCTCTCAACCTACGTGGCTTACCTCAGCACCCAGCCCAAGCTCAAGGCCTTCCTGGCCTCCCCCAGCATGTGAACCTGCCCATCAATGGCAATGAGACAGTGGAAGCTTGTGGCACCCCCCAGCAGGAAGCAGGGGCTGCCTGCCAACCAACCCTTCACCAGAACCAATAAATTTCCCAAGAGAGGGAAAAAAAAAGAGAGAATCACTTCAGATTAAAAGACACACTCAGACTAAAAGGAAGGGGGTGGAAAAAGATATTGCCTTGATGGACCTAGAGGGTATTTTGCTGAATGAAGTCAGATAGAGAAAGACAAATACCACATGATTTCACGTACATGTGGAATCTAAAGAACAAAATAAATGACAACAAAAACAGAAACAAACTCATAGATACAGGGAATATTTTGAGAGCTACTAGATGAGAGGGGAGTTGTGGAGATGGTGAAAAAGGGCAAAGGGATTAAGAAATACAAATGGATAGTTACAAAATAGTCATGGAGCTATAAAGTGTCAGCATATAGAAAAATGGTCAACAATGTTATAATAAATATATAAGGAGGAAGAGAGGTACTAGATTTACTGGGGTGATCACTTTGTTATATAGATCTCTAATCACCATTCTGTACACCTGAAGCTAATATATTATTGTATGCCTACTATAATTGGAAAATAATCATTGAAATGTACAATGTAAATATGAGCAACTAATTGTCTATTTCAATAAAGCTGGGTTAAAAAAAGTATGATCTTTTTTCAGTATCCACACTAATATTTTGAAGAAAGAACTTTTAGAACTGTATATAGTCTTTACTGAACCTGTTGTCTATATTCTGTGGGTTTTATGCAATTATAGTTTTGTTGATTTCAGTTCAAGGATTAAGTGAATCTCTTATCCTTTAAGTAATGAAAACAAGTTACTGTCAGCTAGAGGGGCCACTATCTACATTTCCTGGCAACTATTCATATTTCTCAATATAATTGTCACATCAGAAGCTTTTAAATTATCTTCCATAGGATATAATAGGCATGAACCTTTATCCCACAAAGCAGTGTGTTGCCTCTTTTTTTGTTTGTTTGTTTGTTTGTTTGTTTGTTCTTATGGTAAGAGTAGTTAATTATCTTCTCTCAAACACGCTCTTTTAATTTTATGTTTGCTGCATAGATCTGTGTCCTGGGCAAAGTCTCTTAACTAGCCTGGGTTCTTGTTTCTTCCCTAATACAATTTTAGTACTCACTGGTTATTGGGCATGGTGGGAATTATCCCGACCTTTGAAACATCGCAGGCAGTTGCAATATTTTTTTGAGCCATGCCTCTGTACCCAGCATCAAGCACTGTATTATTATTGTGGGAGTACATGAGAAGAAGATAAAGTTTAGACTTTTTTCTTGAGAAACAATCTTGAAATAAGACTTGCAGAACAAATAGTTAGACAAGTATTTGTGAGCTGTTGATAAAAGAATGATGCTCTTTTATTGGAGAAGATTAATCTTTTTAACCAAGTTTAAGGATCTGTGTAGAGGAGGCAGATAAAGTGAATGAAGTAAGATGGTAGATGTCCCAGCTGCACTATCCTCACATCCACTTATATAACTATAGGCAGAAGTCTACAATTAAATTGCTAAATTTTGTGGCAATATTGTTTAAATGCTGTGAGAGTTGAAGAGAAAGAGCAGGGGTGTGGAGTCATTGGGAAACATGGTTTGGGAGAGGATGAAGCATCTGTTGAACCTTGAAGGGTGAGTAGAATTTGGATAGGGAAAGAAAAATAAAGGGAAGGGCGTTATAAGTGTGAGAAGTAGATACAGAGAGAAGGAGTTCTTACCAGGAGAGAGGGAAAGAAGGAGGGACAAGATAAAACAAAAGGTACTGATATAAGAGTTAATAGGACATATTTGGGAGGATGGTTGTGATCAAAAAGCTAATTTTGAGTGTTGTTGAAAGGTAAAACTGATTATATGTGACTAGTAAGATCACTCTAGCGGATCTTGGAATATCAGTCAGAGATTAGATAATCTTTCAAGGCGTAGGCAATTATAGCTTCCTACAAGAAGACTGACATGATGTAAATGGTTGTAGGTATT
Source organism: Eidolon dupreanum (assembly GCA_028627145.1). Classification (NCBI taxonomy): domain Eukaryota; kingdom Metazoa; phylum Chordata; class Mammalia; order Chiroptera; family Pteropodidae; genus Eidolon; species Eidolon dupreanum. The sequence continues at coordinate 68,652,743 of CM053505.1, forward strand.
AGTTTTATGGCACCCTCAAAATGTATTTGGTATAATATTGAGAATGGACTGTACTCATGCATTATAACAAATCCTGTGTTGAATACAGAGATAAGTAAGCTGTATTTTTACTCTAATAAAGTTATATTCTTGTTGGGGAAATAAATTCATTCAATAAGTCTTTGTTAAGGAGGCTATATAGCATTAACAGTTGAGGATACTGACTTTGGTGTTAGACAGACCTGGGTTTGAGACCTGGCTCTATCTTTTTGTGTGACTTTATGCAAGTTACTCAAATTCTCAAAGCCTGTTTGCTTTTCTGTAAGATGGGAATAACAGTATCACCTGGTTCATAGAAGTTTTCTGAGAAGTAACTTGCATAATGTATATAAAGCATTTAGTACAGTCCATGTAAACTCCTCAAATCACAATATTTAGTTCCAGACACTGATGTCCATGTTAATTAAATGTCATTTTAAAACCAATAAAATAAAAATAAATAATCAGTCTTCCATAGATGTTAAACTTACAGTTATTATATTGTCTCATTATTATTACCTACTCTGTAGACACTGTAATGGGGCTGGGAATATGAGGATGAATGGGATGTGGTATCTTCCATCAAATAACTTTGTATAATAGTATTAAATGTTGTCATTGTGGCGATTATATTTTCTCATTCAAAAACTGGTTCATATGGTCTGAGAGTAAAAAAAAAAAGATATTTTAAATTGGAGCTGTCTAAAGGAATCCAGCACCAGTGTAATAAAAGAAAACACAGTTCTGTGAGAGTACTGGGAGGAGAGAATTTTTTTATCTCTAGTGGTATCAATCTGAAAAGACTTCCCTAAAGATGTTCTTGAAGAGTAGATAGGAGATGGGTGAAGAACATTGCACAAAGGACTGGAGGTGAGAAAATATATGGTCTGCTTGGGGAATGGGGTATTTTTTTTTAGTTAAATAAGTTTAATTATGAAACAATTTTGGACTGGTAGAAAGTTTCCTTCTGATTATATTTAAATAGAAATAGAAAAGCTCAAAGTATTTAACAGAAATAATATTTGTGATGAAAGAAAACAACTTCATTAAGTAGAAAATAAGACAGGTTGAGGGAGGAAGGATAAATACAATGGTTATAACATTAAGCAGTAATCTGCTATATTCAGCTTCTAGTTTTTTTTTTTCAATTACAGTTGACATTCAGTAGTATACTACTTTCAGGCATACAGCATACTGGTTAGACATTTATGTAATTTATGAAGTGATTCCCCCCAATTTGTCTAGTACCCACCTTGGCACTACACATAGTACAATATTACTGACTACAGGGAATGGGCTATCTTTATATAGAGTGTGATTCAGGGTGTAGTGTTTGTAATAGGATGCAACATTGGAAAGATAGGCATGTATCAATACAGAAAACTTTTAGGCCTTAAATGTGCTTAAAAGTTGGGGCTTCTTTTGGCACGGAATATATCATAGATCTGCACTTTGGGAAGTTAGCAGTGTTAAGATTACACTGGAGAGGGAGACAAGACTGTAGATAGATCAGCTAAAAGGCTTTTGGAATAAAGGCAGCTATGAGGTGATAAAAGAGCACGATGAAAGAATCTAGAATGCTTTGTGATTTACTTCACTAAATAAATCACTATGTTTCTTGTGGCCAAACTTCAGTCTTAAATTGGTAAACCTGGAGACTGAGTGAAGGTGGGTAAGTTGAAGAGGAGAACTGATTTAGCAAGAAAAAATAGTTGAAATGAAGTGGGGGAAATAACGTGGCTATAAATTCAATTGTAGACTCTCAGATGTCCCTGACTGGAATCCTCCACACTGAGCTTCATTCTCCCTTGGCCAGTGGGTCAAGTCCACCTTCTGACTGTAATCCTTCTGAATTGTACCTGACCTTCTGTTCCAACTGTCTTTGTCACAAACCCTAGGCACAGTGCTCCAACCACACTGTCTTTCTCCAGCTCCAGAATGCCTTTATCAAAGTGTGATGTCTATCTGAGGAATTCCTACTTATTTCTAAGATAAAGTTCAAAAGTTACTTTCTCTGGAAAACCCTTTCTGATGCCCACCACTCAGTAAATAGAACCATAGCAGCATGATAGCACTAATATTGTGTGTTCATTTTTCCACCTCTTTACACCACTAGACAGTATACTTTTTGAGAAAAGGGGACTTTGAGTCCTGATTCTCTATATCTACAGCACCCAATTGGCACTGCCTGGTACATACTAAGCCTTCAATTAAGGCTTGACTATACATGAATGAGTGGGTGAATATAGTAGACATTCAAGTTGAAATCTTCTAAAGTCATTCGGAAACAGGGCTGAAGCTTGAGTACTCATAGTAAGAGTAGGTGAGCTGTAGCTCACAGAATGTTGCATGCCCATCTGACCTGGAGACTAGTGCTGTTGACTTGCCTAACTAGGGAGGAGGTAGGGTAGTGGTTTCTGTTGGTAGAGGTAGGTATGTGAAGTGTGGGTGTTCCAAAGCCCTGCCTATTTTGCATGGAAGAATGGGATAAACACATACCTTTTTGTTGACCATCATTGAATTGTTAATACATAGCAGTGACTGTGGTGTTTCTTTCACATTTGTAGTAAAATAATACACTCTTCCATGTTTTGTCCACTCTTTGTTGCTCTCTTCATGATACAAGCTTAAGTATACGTTGCCAAAGATCTGATTTAAATAATCAGCCTTGCTTTTCCGATTCTGATTACCTGGCATACTAGTAGCTGGGAGTCTGTGGTGACTACACCCTGCTATTTTCTTTTAGTTGCCTTTCAATTTCAAGAAAATAAAAACATAATGTTTATTATCAACTCTTGATTATCCTGAGGAGAGTTTCCCAGTGTGTGTGCCCTGCCTCCTAGTTCAAATGGTATTGACTGATATAGATTAGTAAATAGATTATTCAGTCACCTGCATTTCTATAGTGAATCCCCTTAGGAGATGAAAAGGGGCAACCCTCCTCATCTCTGTCAAATACTTTTCAGAATTTGAGTAATAGTTTCAGGTAATTATTTGCAAGTACACCTTTCTCAACAAAGATTTGTGCTCAGGGTTTAAAGTGTAGTTAAATAAGCCAGAGGAGTGGTTACATAATTGCCACATTGTTAGTCAAGCTCCATAATTAGAGATGACTTCATAGGCATAAGATTGCTCTATGGGTGACGCCCTGAATTCAGACCCTGTTGTACACCACATCCTTTTACGAATAAACATACAAGGTTTTGTTTGCTTATTTTTTTATTCCCTTATTTGAAAATCTGTATTCCTGTATCTCAGATGTTTAAGGAGAGGGTGTACTTTTTTCCTGCTACTTTGCCCTTTATAGAGGACGCAGGCATAGGAGCTAGGGACAGATCAAAGTGCTTTACAAATGAGAGAAACCAGAAAAATGCAGAGACTCTGGAAGCTTTTACTGTTTGTTAGTAAATTTAAATGGAGGGAAATATATATTTCTAGTTTGTTAATATCAGCTCTCTGTCAATCTCTGTGTCTCTGTGTAAATAATATTCACATTTACGGGAAGACAGTGGGTGGGGGGGAGTCAGACTTTCTTTTTGCTTCTCAATCACATACTATGAGTTTGAGGTTAAACTTTTATTCAGCAAGTTTTATTTACTTTTCACTTCTTCACATTTTTTAGCGTCAATTTTGAAAATATACTTTTTTTCCTGTCTTTATTGAAACAGACAATTAGCTGCCTGTTTTTACATTGTACAATTCAATGAGTTTTTTTGATTATAGTTGGCATACAATCATATACCAGTTTCAGTTGTATAGCATAGTGATCAGAGATCCACATAACTCACAAAGTGATCACCCTACTAAATCTAGTACCCTTCTTCCCCCTTACATATTTATTACAACATTGTTAACCATCTTCCCCATGCTACACCCTACATCTC
>CM053505.1:68657144-68677316 GCA_028627145.1 Eidolon dupreanum
CTCTGTGTTGTTCTTTCATATGGTTTCTGCTTCTTTGTCTTCCCATTTTGGCTGCCTTTCTGTGTCTGTTTCTATGTCCTAAGCAAAGCTCTCAAGTCTCCCGGTCTTGTTAGGGCGGCTTTGTGTGGTAGGTGTCCAGTGGCACAGTCCTGAGAGGGGTTCAGCTGCAGATCAGTTTAGCTCCAGCCTGTGCCCCTCCCTGTCTGTTACAGGGTGATTTCTTAGTTTTCTCCCTAATTGTATGGCTTGTTCATCTAGATCCCAGGCGATTCGCCTTGCTGTTTGCTCCTGTTTCTGTCACAACTTTGATTTGGTCCCCAGAGGGACGAACAGAGCCTTTATCGGCTACGCCATTTTCCCCTCTTCTTCACCTTTTTGCATTGCTCAAGAAAAATATATAAATTATAAGGAATATAACAATATTGACAAGTTGTTGGCTATTTTTAAAAGTGGTCCTGAAATATTTAAAGTAAAATTTGTAGTTTTAAAAAATATCTCTTGGCCTCTCTTCAGGGTGTCTTGAAACTGGCCTTATGAAGGAGCCTAGTTAAGTCATGAGTAAAAGTAGCTGACGAGTTTTTTTTAGGCCTATCCTCAAATTACTTTGACTAAAGGCTTACAATTTTTATACATGAAGGAGCTCTATTATATTCTGTAGTCAGTAATTATAAGGCAAGTGAGATAACTGCATATATCTCAATTAAAAGTTTCTTAGTAGAACTTATACCTTATATTTATATAGTCTCTCACAATTACGTAGGCATTTATTTATTTCCCTTTTTCTTTCATTAAGGATTTGAAGTTGCTGTATAACACTTTATAGTTTACAATGTGCCTTCATATATGTCATTTTTAATCTTCACAAGGACACTGGAAAAGTAGGTATTATTTATAACTATTTTCAAATGAGGAAACAGAGGCTCAGTAAGATTAAATAAAATCGTTCTTGGTTACACTGCTAGGAAATAACAGAGCTGGGTACTAAGTCATGTCTTCTGATACCACACCCAAAAGTCTTTCCATTATAACATATGTCCTTTGGTGAGGAAAAACAGCTTGCTGCAAGGGTTTGGGATTGAATTAGGTGTATACAGTGCAATAATGATGTCAAATCCTCTCTTTTGCTTCATAAGCCTCAGTCTTGGATGTTTTATTTGCTGTGAGGAGTACAATGCCCCATGAAGAGTAACAGATTTGGAACAGATTGTAAGATTTTAATTTTGAAAAATCTGTTCATGCTACCTACCTGACGATCTTTCCTAAATTATTTAAATGGGATATTTTCACTCAAAATAGTACTTAATTGCTCAGTTTCCTTAAGATACTATGAAGACTGTGAGTAGTCTTAAAGACAAGACTTTTTTTATTCATAGTGGGAAAAAATCTGCATTAAATAGCTTAATTAGCTACCAGTCAAGATGGAAGAGTAGGTAAATGTGCTTGCCTCCTCTTACAACTACATCAAAATTACAACTGAACTACAGAATAGCCATCATTGGGAGTCACCTGAAGCCCAGCTGAACAAAAATTCTATAACTGGGGACACACAGAAGAGACCACCTCAAGACTGGTAGGAGGGGTGGAGGCGAGAACAGGCTGATCCCACACCTACATGTGGCAGATGAGAATCAGGAGAGATATCTCTGTTGTGTAGGGTCTACCTAGTGGAATGAGGGGTTCTGGACCCACACCAGGCTCCCTATGCCAGGGTTCCAGTGCCGAGAAGTCACCAAAATTTGTGGCTGTGAAAACCAATGGAGATTGTGGCTGAGTGAGATGGAGGGCTGATTGAGTTGCAGACATTCCTCTTATAGGGCCCAGAGGTAGACATACTCGCTGACGGATTCACTCAGTCTGAGTTCTGGTGTAGGGGCAGGAGCTGGAAAGCCACCAGAGACATACAGGGTGGAAATGAGTTGTCTGATTTAGGGCAAAGGCTGGAGGGTCAGATTTCTCCCAAACAGAAGTGCTGGCAAAATCCATTGTTTCTTTGTTGAGCCCTCCTGTCTCTCAGCATGCAGACACTGGTGGGCACCATATCTGAGTCTCCATCAACCTGGCTAATGCTGGTTCCCCTGCTCTTGATCCCCTGAGACTGCACGCTACTCAACTTGGAGGCCTACCCAAGCTGCTTCCAGTGGCTTTTCCATACAAACGACCTGTTTTGGTTTATACTGCAGGTTTTTCTACTAAAATCTCTCAAAGGTTAACAAAACCCATACAAGCAATGTCTTGCCTCACCATGCCCCGTACCTCTTGCTGAGCAGCCTCAAGCACTAGCGGCAGCCAGCCTCGGTTCATGGCTTGGCCTCTAAAGGAACCTCCAAGCCTAGCACAGGTGGTGGTCATCTGTGGATAGCTTGGTGATTTCTGTCAGGTGGCCCTGGGCAGGGCATAGGCTGAGGCTAAACTGGGCCTGTGGTGGGGCTCCTCCCAGGAGGCCCCAGGTCCAGGACACCCTGTGGCAGGCATCTGACTAAACTGGAGCACCAACTGGGCTGCATCTGAGGACAACATGTACAAAAGGCAGACTGGGCAGGCACCAGAGCACTGCTAAAGTTAATCCTACTCTGTAGGGTCACCACTTCACTGGCCATGCCAGTCTTCACAACCAATCAGCCTGAGGGTCAATCCCTCCAATTGATGTGCAAACAGCAACCAAGGCTCAACTACAACAGAAGCATACACATAACCCATATGAGGTACACACCTGGAGTACCCAGCTCAGGTGACCAGGGAAGACTGCGCCACTGGACCCCACAAGACACCTATTACATAAGGCCACTCTAGAAAGACCAGGAGACTTAGGGGCCCTACCTAATAAATAAAAACAAACACAAGAATGCAGCCAAAATGAGAAGACAAAGCAACATGTCCCCAAAGAAAGAACAGAACTAAGCTCCAGAAAAAGAACTAAATGAAATGAAGACAAGCAACCAACCAAGATGCAGAGTTCAAAATATTGATTATAAGGCTACTCAATGAACTTAAGGGAAGAGTAGATGAACTCAGTGAAAACTTTAATGGAGAGATAGAAAACATAAAAATGAAGATAGAAAACATAAAAAGAAACAGTCAAAAATGAAGACTACAATAACTGAGATGAGGAATACATTAGAGAGAATCAACAGTAGATTAGATGAAGCAGATAATCAAATCAGCGATTTTAAAGATAAGGTAACAGAAAATGCCCAATCAGAACAGCAATAACGACAAAAAAGAATCTGAAAAAAATGAGGCCCCCTTAAACTAGCATACCAACGTGCTCATAATAGGGATACCAGAAGGAGAAGAGAGCAAAGGATTGAGAATTTATTTCAAGAAATAAGGACAGAAAACTTTCTTAACCCAGTGAAGGAAATAATCATTCAAGTCCCGGAAATGCAGAGAGTTCCAAATAAGATAAACCCAAAGAAGCTCACACCAAGACACATCTTAATTAAAATACCAAAATTTAAAGGCAAAGAGAATCTTAAAAGCAGCAAGAAAAAAGCAATTTAGTTATCTACAAGGGAGCTCCTGTCTAACTGTCAGCTTATTTCTTAACAGAAACTTCGCAGGCCCGAAGGGATTGGCAGGAAATATTCAAAATGCTGAAAAGCAAGGACCTACAACCAAGATTACTCTACCCAGCAAGGCTATCACTTAGAGTCTGAGGATAGATAATGAGTTTCTCAGATAAGAAACAGCTAAAGGAGTTTAATCAACAACAAGCCAGTATTACAGGAAATGTTGGAGGGACTTCTTTAAGAAGAAGAAAAAAATATAAAAATATGAATAATAAAACAGCAATAATTACATATCTATCAACAATTACTTTGAATGTAAATGGATTAAATGCTTCAATCAAAAGATAGGATGCCGAATGGATAAGAAACAAGACCCCTACATATGCTGCTTTCAAGAGACTCACTTCAGATCAAAGACACACTCAGACTGAAAGTAAAAGGATGGAAAAAGATATTTCATGAAAATGAAAACAAACAAAGAAAAACAGCTAGGGCAGCAATACCTGTACACAACAAAATAGATTTTTAAAAAAGACTATACCAGGAGACAAAGAAGGACCCAGCAATCCTACTTCTGAGTATTTATCCAAACAAACCCAAAACACTACTTCAAAGGAACATATGAATCTATACGTTCATTGCAACATTATTTACAATAGCCAAGATATGGAGGCAACCTTGGTGTCCTTCAGTAGATTAATGGATTTAGAAGAGGTGATACATATTTACAATAGAATATTACCCAGCCATAGAAAAAATGAAATCTTGCCATCTGTAGCAACATGAATGGTCCTAGAGGATATTGTGCTGAGTGGAGTATCTCAAACAGAGAAAGACAAATGCCTTGTGACTTCATCCACATGTAAAATCTAAACAACTAAATAAATAAATAAACCAAAAACAAGCTCATAGATACAGTGGACATTTTTATGGTTGCCAGATGGAATGGGGTTGGGAAGTGGGTAAAAAAGTGGAAGGGATTAAGAAATACAAATTGGTAGTTACAAAATAGTCATTGGATATGAAGTATAGCATAAGGAATATAGTCAATAATATTGTAATAACTATGGTGTCAGGTGGGTACTAAATTTATCAGGGTGATCACTTTGTAAGTTATATAAATGTATAATCACCATGTTGTATACCTGAAACTAATATACTATTGTATGCCAACTATCATTGAAAAATAAAAAAAAAATTAAAAAATAGCTCACTTAAAATTGTGATTTTTATTACCTAAAACTTATATTGTAAGCCTTTTAAATATGACTTTGTATTTCTTAGTTTTAGCTCAGGTACTTCAGGGTAGTATTTATTTATTTTATTTCAAATAATTATAAATAAATGAAATTGAGTTAATTAAGTGAGACTCCTAAATTAAACTATTCTATTATCATGAACTAAAGTTGCCTAGAAATGTTGTTTTGGTGATATTTGCATGTTGCAATTCTTTTTATTCTTATTTGGGTATGCCTCAATGTCTCCTGTAAATGAAAAATCTGAGTTATAGGTGTAGAAAAAGTCACTTTAGGCTTTCATTAAGACAATTAGACAGGAATAAGAAATTAGAAAACTCGAAAGTGTATTTTGGGTTTTTTAACACTGTTGCATTAATATATTTTTAATTATGTTAAATTAAAAATATATTAAAATAAGTGCATTGAAATTATTTTTATGACATCTAAGTATTTCCTACTTTTGTAGAACAAAAGTACTGCATTCCTGGCCTACCTGAGAAGGAATTAATAATCTTTACAGGCTCCAGAGTCTTTTTCCTTCTATATCTTTTATTGCAGCCAGTAATTCACTTTGTGTTGAATTATGATTATTTACATTTTCCTTCCCAATATTGTAAATACTTTGAGAGTAGGAACTAGGTATCTAATAGATGCCTAAAATATTGGTAAAATCTTGTGAGGATAGAGGTGTATATGTGTTGGGAGGGGTATGAAGAAGAGCGAAAGAAATTTCTACCCTGTTCAACCCTGCTGCCCATAAAGGGGAGAAGTGGAAGGACTTAATCAGAACTTACTGGTCAGCAGGAATGAAGTGGGGATGGCAAGGAAATGTGGTGATTTTGTCCAGAACCATCTTTGTCTAATTTTCTTCTGTATAGAAATGATATGGTAGTATGAGAATAGAATCAAGTGTCTTTTTTTTAATTAACATATTTTAGATTATTCCTAACCCACAAACTGCCCAAATTGGAAAAGGACCTTCAGATATAAAGGAGAGGCCACATATTTTGGATTTCTGAGACAGTCTCACTTTCAAACTTTCTATATGGTATAGTTCATGGAGATGGGTGATAATTTCATATCAAAAACATCATTACTTAAAATATGGATAAAGAATATTAGAATATATTCTATATAGTATTTATGTAATCAGAAGTGCTGAACATCATATTACTAAAATATGGAATACTTTTAAAATACTACCATTGGGTCACAGCTTATTTATGAAAAATCATTTTTTATGCTTAATGTTTAAAATGTCTGACTTCATATCTAATTAAAGATTTTTATTTTATAGATTCTAAGACTAAATTGATTTTATCCACTTTATCTACTGAAAAGTTGTAGTGACACTTTAATATCTTAGGTAAGAAAAGTTTGTGAATGGGCATTTTTTAAATACCAGTCATAATAAATGTTTATTGCATTATGGTGGAAACTTAACTAATAGTATAATATGGTCATTTTAAATCTTCCCAAGGATTTGAGAAACCTGGTTTTGAATTCCAGTTCCATGGCCCTCTGAGCCTAAGTTATCTAATAAGAAACAAAGAGGTTAAGAATATTTATCTCAGAAGGCTCTTGTGAGTGTTCAGGAAATTAACATGAATATGAATTATCTAATGTAGTGCTTGGTACATAGTTGTAGAGTGGATAACGTTATTAAAGTACTATTTTATTGAGTGTCTTACTATGTACCTGGGACTGTGATGATAAGTTCTAGAAATGACAACTATGGCTGTGAAAAAGACAAATGTGGTCTAGCTTTCCCTTGAGAGCTACTCTCTACTGAGTATTAATTAAGCTTAATGGCAAAAAGATGAGTTAGTGAGTAGTTTTTTTCACTTTTAATAAAAACATCTAAAAGCAATAAATATAAGATCCCAAATTTGCATTTTGTACTGTATAGTTAGTAAAATTTAACACAGAGAATACTCTTTGAAAAGGCAACATATTTAGGGCAGTGACACTTTTTTTTGATACTTTACTGGTGGATATATGTCATTATATATTACTTGTCAATACCCATATACAAAACCAAAAGTGAACCTAATGTAAACTATGGACCTTGTGGGATTATTATGTGTTAATGTAGGTTCATCAATTATAACAAATGTACCAGTCTCGTGCAAGATGTTGATAATGGGAGAAGCTTATATGTGAGGGCAAGGGCGTACATAGAAACTGAACTCTGTACTTTCTGTTCAATTTTGCTGTGAATCTAAAACTGTTTTAAAAAATAAAGTCCTTTAAAAAAGATTTTTTAAAGCCAAAAAAGGACACATGTAATTGTTTTCATTTCCTTGTCTCCAAAATTGTTAATAGGTTTATATATGGGGATTATCCATTGTGATACAGACCTCCTTTCTCTATTGCAGGGCTCAGTAAGGTCCGGATTATAAATATTGTGTGCCAAGAGGCAAAATCAAGAATATTATATTGTTGATAGCAAAGATATATTATTTCCACAAATTTTTACTGGTGAAATTCAAATTATAATAATAATTGAGTACATTTTTTAGTAATATAGATCTATTGATGAGAAGAATGGAATTTGTGAGGGGAGGATAACATTTCACTGAGGTTCAAAAGTTAATGTGCCTTTTCATCAAAATTTACTGCAAATGTTTGTTTATCTATAAAAAAAATACTTAGCTTGTAGGGCAATACAAAAACAGGTGGTGGTCCAGATTTGGTCAATAGGCCTTAGTTTATCTACTCTGTTCTATTGGTGAAATGGGTAAAAAAAAATCAGAAAAGATGTAAACTCAGTAAGCTATGTGTACAAGGATACGTTTTTTACCACACACTTGTGTGTACTTCTATATCAAATCCAAGTATAATTTGTTTTAATTGACTCCTCCTTTAATTGTGAAAACACTGATTTTTAAATTGCATACTAACTCCTACCAATCACTTCTTTAATGGGCTTAATGAAAAAATTGGTAACTGTGTGAGGTGATGGATGTGTTAACTAACCTTACTGTGGTAATCATTTCACAATATATACATATATTAAATCATCAAAACTTATACAATATTATATGACAGTTATATTTCACTAAAGCTGGAACATTGAAATAAACAGTAAAATAAATAAATTGCTTAATGGAAAAGTTATGTTTTACATGAATCTTTGGTCATGTAATTTTGACTTAGTTTTAGCACATATGACCAAAAAAAAATTCTATTAAGTATCTTTCCTGTCATTGCCAGGGTACCTTGGCACTTACACTCTATGTGTAATGTAAGATTTTGTCCTTGCAAGGAAAATTCAGAAACATTTTTTTCTGAGTAACTTTTGGTAAATGCTGACTTCTCATTTATTTTTTTCAGCTGTAGCTACTAACATGGGAACCTATTTAGTTGGTTTTGATAGTTTGCAAGTCTCTTTAAATTATTACTAAGATGAACATTTTACAGAATTGCTTATAATATATATCTTCATCACCAAAAGTTTTTAAATCTGAAACTTTTTAAATTTTTCCTTAGATCTTCTGTAAATGGATGAGATGTCTACCACTCAGATTTCCAAAGATGAGCTTGATGAACTCAAAGAGGCCTTTGCAAAAGTTGGTAAGTATTTTTCGTAGTGTAACTATGGTAAAGCTATCTTTATTTGGCCCTAACCAAAGTTATTTCTCTAATTACAGGAATAGTTAATCACGAATCTTAGGGCAAGATAGTTAAAATCAATGGTATAAAGTTTTAGAAGCTACACTTTAAACTATATTATTCCTAATTATCTAATATGGTATCTAATATGGTCCAAGGTTTTTAGTTAAGAGTCCTAGTCCTTAATTGGGTCTGCTATGACTCCCGAAATTTTTAGACAAATTTTGTGTTGTTATCATATTTAGCGTATCATATTTTTCTTAGAAGAAGATTTAGAGCTTTCACCACATTCTCAAAGGGATGTGTGACCTCTGAAAATGTTAAGAACCATTAAATACTATTTTAGTCTTCCCTATTTAGCTTGGCTTTATTGCCTTTTTCATGTATCTTCAGTGTCTTCGCATAATGCAGACTGTTCTACCTTCTGATGTTAAATTAGAACATCAGTATAAGTTGGGAAGCCATGACATGCCATTTGTCTTATCCTTTAACACCACATAAATGTCTTAGAATTTAGCAGACATGGAAGTAGTTTATAATATTTATATTCCAAATTTCAGTGCTCAAGTAAAGTCAGTAGAAGATAATGATAAAATGGTAAAAACTGATATTGATGTATTTACTCATATGAGTCAACATAATGTTTATAGAGGTAACTATTACTATTTGGTATCTCCTTAATTAAAGTATATAAAGTTAGAGTGTAACGATTCGTTATTTAAATCAGAATCTATTCTTTGACCTATGTTGAAAATCCCATTAGTGAAAAGTTCGGACAAGTACATCTTTATTCCCATATATTTATGATCAACATTTTCCATGAAGGCATTTAATAGTAATGGCATGCCTTGGGAAGAATAATGAGCCCCAGACAGAGTGACTATTCATAATCCCATGAGAATTCTAACCAGAAAAAAAAATCAAGTAGTCCAGAATTTAACAAGATTTTTTGTGTGCATATGTATAGAAAAAAAGGGCAATCGATAGATATTACTTACTGTAAGACTACTACCCCGATATTAGATTGATCATGAAAAAAAACAGCAGGTGAATTCTTGGCTGCAGAGTTTTAAAAATCTCATTACTTTGTAGAAATTGTCTTATAGTTGTTTTAGCACTGCATTTCCTTTGAACTTTCTATATTATCTATAGTCATATTTCAGTGTTGGAGACAGCCTAATTTGTTTTTTTGTGAATAGAATTTTGAAGTAGGGATCATGACTTCTTATTGCTATTGTTTAATCTTCAAGGCCTTGCCTCCTCAAATAAATGTTCATTGTTCTCATGTGTAGCATCTTGGAAATATTTGTGTGAATAATATTTTTTAAAAATTAAAGATAATTCAGATATATTTACCTGATGGGACTAGAATAGGTTTATCAGTAAAAGAGCTTAATTGCTCCTTAAAAGCCTAATGATATAAAGAGGTTGATCAACTATCTCCATGAGGAAACAGGATTAAATTGCACTGAGGGATCAATTAGAGCTTGGACTGCAAGAAAGGCTTATTGTTGGAATTATTGTCTTATTTTAAATCATACATCTTGGAGGATTTAGGTTTGGCAAACAGCATCCCAAAGGCAGGAGACTGGACTGTAATGTCTTACTGGAGTCTCTATCAGGCATATATTCCTAATATATTAGTCTATATGCTATAAATAAAAATTCTGGAATCCAAAATTCCTGCTTGTTCTGCATTTAATTCTTTTTTTAAAAAATAAATTTATTTAAATTAGTTTCAAGTATACAGTACATTGGTTAGACATCTATATTGTTCATAAAACAATCCCCCCAATTGCTCCCTCCCTCCCCTGGCCCTCCACTTAGCCATTATATTAATGCTAACTGCATCCCTCTGCTGTGCTCCCCGCCCCCCCTGAACTATCAATGACTAATTTGTACTTCTTTAACCCTTCGACCTATATTTCCAGCCCGCAACCCCCCTCCCCTCTGTCAGTGACCAAATTGTCCACTATATTTGTGAGTCTGTTTTTGATTAGTTTGTTCTTTTTGTTCCTTAGATACCGCATATAACATGGTAGTTATCTTTCTCTGACTCAGCGTAATAACCTCTAGGTCCATCCATGCCATTGCAAATGGTAGGATTTTATTTTTTTTAATGGCTGAGTAATATTGATGGGCATTTAGGTTGCTTCCATATTTTGGCTATTGTAAATTGTGCTGCCATGAATATTGGAGTACATAGATCTTTATGAATTATTGTTTTGGTTTTCTTTGGATAAATACCCAGAAGTGCAATTGCTGGGTCAAAAGGTATACCCATTTTTAATTTTTTGAGAAACCTCTATACTGTTTTTCCATAGTGGCTGTACCAATTTGTAATCCTACCAACAATGTATGAGGGTTCCCTTTTCTCCACAACCTCACCAACAGCAAAAAACTTGCCGTTTTTTGATTTATTGATAATAGCCATTCTGACAGGTGTGAGGTGATATCTCATCGTGGTTTTAATTTGCATTTTTCTGATGATTAGCGACCTTGAGCATATTTTCATATGTCTGTTAGTCATCTGTATTTCCTCTTTGGAGAAGTCTCTATTCAGGACTTCTGCCCATTTTTTTAATTGGATTGTTTGTTTTTTTGTTGTTGAGTTGTATAAGTTCTTTATAAATTTTGGATATTAACCCCTTATCAGATGTATCATTAATGAATATCTTCTCCCAGTCAGTTGTCTTTTTGTTTTGTTGATGGTTTCCTTTGCTGTGCAAAAACTTTTTAGTTTGATGTAGTCCCATTTGTTTATTTTTTTCTTTTGTTTTCCTTGCTCAAGGAGATATATCCGAAAAAAAATTCCTGTTAGTAATATCAAAGAATTTACTGCCTATGTTTTCTTCTAAAAGTTTTATGATTTTGGGTCTTACATTTAAGTCTTTAATCCATTTTGAGTGTATTCTTGTATACGGTGTAAGAAGATGGTCCAGCTTCTTCTTTTTTTTTTTGATTATATATGTTCAATTTTTCCAACACCATTTGTTGAAGAGACTATCTTTACCCCATTGTATATTCTTACTCCTTTATCATATATTAAGTGAACATATAGGTGTGGATTTATTTCTGGGCTCTCTATTCTGTTCCATTGATCAATTTATCTGTTTTTATGCCAGTACCATGCTGTTTTGATTACTGTAGCCTTGCAGTATACTTTGCCATCAGGTAGTGTGATACCTCCAACTTTGTTTTTCTTTCTCAAGATTGCCATGGTTGTTCGGAGTCTTTTGTAGTTCCATGTAAAATTTAGGATTATTTGTTTTAGCTATCTGAAAAATGCCATTGGTATTTTGATAGGGCTCGCATTGAATCTAGAGATTGCTTTAGGTAGTATGGCCATTTTAATGATGTTGATTCTTCCTACCCATGAGCAAGGTATATACCTCCATTTATTTGTATTAACTTCGATTTCTTTTTCGATGACATAATTTTTTGAGAATAAGTATTAGTCTATATGCTATAAATAGAAATTCTAGAGTCCAAAATTTCTGCCTGTTCTGCATTTTATTCTTTTGTATTACCCCCTCAGTATGTAACTCAGAATTACACACATATTAGGTTCTTAATAAATATTTAATAGATCGAATCCCAAGGAATTATACATAGTTTTTTCATGTACTGGGATTTTTTTGTTATCAACTGTAAACTCAAAAGGCCATTATTATGAAGATGAAAATCATGGTGGAATTCATCTCTAAAGGTGTTGGCCATTACACTGTAGCACATAAAATTTATATACACTTTTCAACATAATAAAGGCCTGTACAAAGTCTTTTAGAAAAGACCCTGCTGAATCTTTTCGTTTTCCTTTAAAATTTTTGTAGGTTTTAGTTGTTAGTTATGGAGCCCTCAGGCAACTGTCAAAGGTGTTATGGAAATTCAATTTTTTCTTCATTCAGGGAAGCTTGATTTTAAAAATAAGCTCTATATTTTATTTTCCTGTCAAGGACAATTCTTATTGGGGGGGGGATGGAAGAGTAGTAGGGAGTACTTTGTCTCAGTTCAATTTTGACAAAATGTGGAAATAATTATGTGATTTTTCCCATCTATTAACAATAATAGCCTTGATTATTTCTTCAGAAATTCAGCAAAATCATAGTGTGTGGAGAAAATCTCTGTAATTACCACTAATCATAGATTTTGTTCAATCAATTAATAGTGCTTTGAAACTCTTTACTAGCAATAAGTTGAGTATTAGAATTCTTTCACTTACTTTCTGCACCTGCTTAGTGTTAAGCTCCAAGCAGTATATTTTTATTTAATCATTTTAATTTTCTCAACATTTGTTTCCAGTATTTCCCACTGGGATAGCAGAAGCCTTGACTCTCATTTTTTTCCTGCTTCACAGTGTTTCTGTTTTAATTCAAATGCTGCAATGCTATATAGGTTCTTTCTAATGAAGAATAAATAAAACTTTCAGAATACTTAGGAAGTCAATATTTACCAACTAGAAAATGTCATTTACATTCTGAGACTTTAATCTTGTTATAGAAGCTAGAGGTCATTTGGATGATTACTTGTAATAAAGATTACATGTAATGTAAATCTTCGATTGGCCTTTAGTCCTGCAAACATTTACATCTGACTTTTTTCTCTCCTATGGAATCACTACTGAGATTTAAAAAAAAAAAAACATGAATTCAGCAGTTTGGAAATAAAAGAATAATGGGATTTCTTAAATGACCAGGAAGAGTATGAGTATATTCCTCTGAGGTTGCCCACGAAACTAAGCCAAAAGATGTTGATCATGGTGATTATAGCTGTATCAAATTTTCTCATCTCAGGAAGTTGAGTTGTTTCAAATTACTTGACATTTTCTAGTATATAAAAACCACATCAGGATGATGCCACAAAAAGCATGGTGGTTTAGCTTGATTTACTCTTAGTATTCAATAAAACTACACCAGTGCATATTTGTTTACTTATGACTTAAAGATAAAAACTATACCCCAAGTGAAAAAAATAAACTAACCAATGCTCTTTCACTGTGCCATCTGCTTAATTATCAATGAAATATTAGAAATGAAGGTCCTGGGATAGTCTGAAAACCATGTTTTGACGGTGTGGAAGATAGGAGGAGTATAAATGTGTGGAGAGTGGGGATAGAGCAAGAGCCACATATATGTGTGAGAATGTGCTCATCTGAACATATGAGAAGTTGTGCATGTATTTTTAAAGTGGGAGAATGGCAGCAGATGGAAAATGATGGACAAATTGCTGGAAATTTTAAGTTAGAAAAAGATTTCCAGACAACATTTTTGATTGCCTGGTCTCAGCTCTCTAACTTTTTTTTTAGGCCTACAGTACTCAGTATTCTTAGGTGGAATCCCATCCAAGTATTAACCAGGCCTGACCCTGCTTAGCTTCTGAGATCAGAAGAGATCAGATGTGTTGAGAGTGGCATGGAGGTAGACAACAGCTCTCTAACTTTTCCCAGCTTTCAGCTGTACTTGACCTCCACCTTAGGGGATCCACTATTAGTACGAATTCTTGGGTAGTGACCTTCATTCTACCTTTAGCTATGACCCAGTAAACTGCCTCTTATATTCGCTGGAATGAGCTACCTCAAAAGGTATAAGCTGGAAAAGGCAAAAACCCATTTTTAAGCATCTGGAGATGTTTAGCAGCTGCCTTTTCTGAAGTTATAATGCCGATGAAAGCTCGACTTTACTGCTTAGCTCTTAGGATGGAATATAATCTAAATTCTTCTGCACAAGACTTTTGGCTGAGTCTTTTAAATCAATATATCATGTACTTTCATGGGCATTCAAAATCATGTGTGTGTATATGTGTGTGTGTAGATCCATTATTGTTAGATATAAAAGATTCCTTTTGTCATTTTTTAGTGCAAAAAATTGTGGAATATATTGGTAAAGAAAATGGAACTTCCAAACCCAGCTTTTCTGAAAAAAAAAGTGCATCTGCACTTAATTGATTTTCTCCTTTAAGTCCTAATGAGCACTGTCCGGAGTAGGTTAGTAAAGAGGTTGCATCTGTGTTACAGATGAGACACACATATGTGACATCTTTATAAAGAAAGATATTAGATTTAGACAGCTTCGAGGATGGTTAAAGCAATACACAGACACACACACACACACACACACACACACACACACACACGACCTGGTGGTCAAATGAAATTTTAGTCTTTCTTACTGTCAGATTTGTAAGACCAAGTAGCACCCCAAAAGATGTGTTTGAAATGATAGATTCCTCCACATACCACCTGGACAAGGGCAGTGTAAAAACAGCAGCTAAAATCAAAACCACTTGAATTTTGGCTCAGCTTTCTCCAGACAAGTACTTAAAATAGCTTAAATAACAGGATGCAAGAGGAGGGAAAACATTTCCTTTTAAGGATATGCATTCTTAGTGTGATTCAAACTTCTGCAGGAACATGGCTGCAAAATAACTTTATTTACTTTAAGGTTACTTGGAGGAGGGTGTTGGGAGAGTTAACTGGCAGTTAGAATAATTCCTGGTAAAAGAGCATTACAAGGTTTTTTTTAAAAAAAACAGAATGCAAATGTGAACCTGCCTGTGTCATCAGAGACAGAGGAGAGGGAGGGGGAGGGGGAGAAGGAGGGGTGGGGGAAAGAGAGAGAGAATCTGTTGTTGCAAGCAGCTGGTTATTTTCTGATGAATTCGGTAACCATTATGAAAGACGGGCCTCCTTGAGCAGCATTGGGGGTGTCTTAGTTATTATTTTTTAAGTAGAGTGATTTTTCTTTAAAATAGAACACTCGATCAATTCATTGAAATTTAGCCCTTTTTGTGGGAACTTTGGTGGGTAGTGGAGTTTCTTTTTTCCAGCTACCTGTTAATGTCTACCCATACTGACCGTATTTTCTGGACTAACAAGTTGAGACATGTGCTTGCAGAAACATTGAGAATGCTCTAGATAATACAGGCTGTATGATAAGATCTGCTTTATTAGGTGGTTGAAAATATGATGCTGCAACAGAAGTCCTTGAAATACAGAACCTGTTCCATCCCATGCCAATGTATAGTTAATGAAGTGTCAGATGGGCCAGAAAGGGGTTCCAGAATATTGGCAGCTTTAATGAGAAAATCAAGGACTGTCATCATGCCAGGAGGTCATGATTTTAGTTTTTGAGTTGTTAAAAGTGTTTTCAATCTAGGTATGTATTTTCAAGTCAGTTTGTTATTAAATTCTCATGTTTATGGCAAAACTCAGGAAAGGAAAAAAATTTACTCTCAAGCATAGTTTTTAGCTCCTGCTTAATAATGTCACTGATGAGATGGAAGCTTTCTAAAATGCCACTGTACTATCTCACTTTTTGGCCTTTCAAAGCACAGCACATTAGATCTCTGATATTGTTTAGGTGTGTGTGTGTGTGTGTGTGTGTGTGTGTGTGTGTTTTGGCTGGGGATTAGAAATAAAATTAGCATAAAACTCTTTTAAAATAATTGCACACAATTTTATCTTTCAAGTTCTTTACCAACTGGGAGATTTTATAAAATTAATTATAAGCTGCCTTGTTAGGCTCCCTCTGCCTTCTTATTGAAATTGTTTTCTTCAAAAGATATGATGTAGGAGCTCTAAGAAAAGCTTTCTATAATTTATAGTACTAACGCTAAAATGCCTTTAATCACAGGAGGTAGTAAAATCTAGATCTACTGATAAAATAGAGAAAATTAGCAGAATCAGTAAAATTGTTTAAATATGTAAAACTAGATAACATGTTCAATGATTCTTTTCCCAACTCAGGAAAGATATAGGATAGATATTCCAAGTGAACCCAAAGTTTTACAAGAATTTTGAAGCCATGGTTTCAAGTAAAAACCAGAATGTTCTGGTTAATTTCTGTATTGGGTATCTAGCTCAGTGCCTTCTACAAAGTAGGTACTCAGTTTTCTCTGGATGGTGACTCATGCTAAACAAGTGTACATGATATTTCTTAATGAAGTAAAGCAGGTTTCTACATTTAGAACGAGAGAAAGGTCCTGACATGACAACCATCATTGGTTTTCTACTTGGGTACTCCTTGGTGGGTGTGTTCACTTAGAAACCCAAATTACAGATCTGAAGGCTGCTGGGTGGGGACAGGATTAGAACAAAAGGAATGAGACTGAATGTTATTTAAAGGATATTTCTGTCATTATGGTTTCCTGATGGAATTGCCATTCAGTCTCAAAGTGCTATTTCTGTATTTTTTGTCATTGTTGTTTGTTTCATTTTGTTTTTAAAATGCTTATTATATTGGAGTATTCTTTTCCTGGTTAATACTTGAGAATCAGTGTTTCTACAAAAAGAATTTTTCCCATTGCTTATTATATGCAAGGTACTGTACTACATATGGGGGTGGGAGATGAAAAGATTTAGAAGAATCTTTATCAAGGGATTTACAACCTAATAAGGTCATGTAATAACAAATTCGTATTCCTTATTTCTCTAATCCTCCTTTAAAATGTTCCTGTCAGTTACTAAAAACATCTGTTATTACTACTCTTTTAAATAGATTTTCCACATGTGGTCATTTTATGTTAGTTATATTTTAGAGTGGCTACTTCCTGGCAGCTTTTAATCACATCAGTGGGCTTCTAATTAATGGTCAAGAGAGGTTATTTCAAGAGAGGGTATACACGAGTGGTAGTTCTCTCCATTGTCTATACCCCTATTCTACCTAATTCAAATAAACTGCTGGGTAGACTAGACTCTCAGGGATTGATTAGTATTCTGTAGCTTTGAATTCATCATAATTCTCCAATGTTTATTTTTAACCATCTTTACCTTTCATTTCTATTATATCACCGAGGATACAAAAGAACAATTAAGTACCTGTATATGCTAGATCTAAACTGTAGTCAATAACATGATTAAATTATGCTCAGATATGTTATTTCAGAAGTCAGAAAAGTAGAATACATTTAAAAATATTTTCTATCATAAATTGCTAAAGTGGACAAAGTTTTGACAATTGCAAGGAATAGACTATCTCCTTCAATAAAGGTGTCATAAAAATGAAGAACTATTATATTTAGTTAATGAGGTATAGAAGTGATCAGAATGTAATTACTCCATATTTATTTTGTTTTTAATATATGTTATGATTTTATCTCCAGTTTTGTGTGTGTGTGTGTGTGTGTGTGGTTTGTGAGTCCTGTGTATTTAAATTTAAAATCAGAGTGTTTTAGAGCCAAAAAAGGACTCTAGAGATCATTTGATCCAAAGCATTCCTTTTACAAATGAGAAAACTAAGACCTGAAGAGGTGAATTGTGCAAATTAGTGGCCAAAGTGAAATTCGATCTTGTGTCACATTACTGTCACTTATTGTTTCCCTTTGACTAGGCTGTGTATCTTTCACTATGCCACAGTAGCACTGAGTTCTATTTTAACTTTTTAAAGAAATGAGAGAAACAGATCCATATATGCATGGGAGGTGTATTTAAACCCAAGAATTACATTCATCAAAAATTGCTAAAATCCTGCCACAGTGCTCTAAGTATTACCTTGTTCCTTTTAGCGACTGCAGGTGTTGTTGCTGGATTGATTTCTACATACAAACAGTTTACTAATAAAGTGTTTGATGTATGACCTTTAATAAATTCAAAACAAAGAAAGTGAAGATGTGCCCTAGGGAAATTAGGTGCTTTACCTTAAAGGAAATATAAGTGATTTTCAGAAGCATTGGGTAGTTTGAGGATGGCATTTTAAAAGCATAGAGATTTTAACTGATGGATTTTAAATGTAGTCACTTGTATTTAAGAATATTTGTTTGACTTTAGAAGTATACTTAATTAAAACTAAAGATAGAATTTCATCAGCCTTCAAAGCATTGGGGAAATGGTTTCATATAGGATAGTTAATATTTTAATAATTGGCAAAAACTGGCCAATATGAATTACACTTAGATAACACTTAGGATAAAATCCAAAGTATGTTCTATAGCCTATATGAGCTTTTATGATCAACTCCTTAACCTCATCTCTCACTTTCTCCTTTGCTCTCTCTGTACAAGTCATACTGAATCTCTGCTATTCCTAAACACACTGGATACTACTCCACATCATAGACCTTGCATTTGCTATTTCCTTTACTTGCAGTCTCTTACCTCAGATAGCCACATGATTTGCTCCCTTACCAAATGTAAGTCTTCATTCAAATATAACCTCCTCAAAATGACAATCAGAAATATCTCCAGAAGTTTCTGAATGTCCCTTGGAGGACAAATCAGCCCACAGTCAAACCCTTTACTGTGCTTTATTTTTCTTCATAACACTTATGTTATATTACATTATATTTTATCATCATACCTCATGTTATATTTGCTTATTAGTTGTCATTAGAGTGTGAGCTCTTTGACAGCAAGTTTCTTTCATTGGTTGCAGTATCCCCAATCCTAAGAGCAGTACCTGGCACAGAGTTTATAATGCATCAAGTAGATTAACTGTTCACAATATGTTTTCCTGAATTGTGACATGAACATCTTGGGTCATTTCTCTATTCAGATTGTTTCCTTTTATTATAATAATTTATTATTATAATAAGGAATAAAAAGCATTGTTGAACAGTAAGTATTTGAAATTGCTGGAGAAAGTCCAACATTTTTTTACTAAAAAAAATGCTCAAGTTATTACAATCCTCTGTACATTAGCCCTCTTTACCAATAAATTAATTTTTGGTCTTTGATAAGGTTTTTGTTTTCATTTTTAACAGTTTTAGAATAGACATCATCATCATGTAGACACATACTCTGTTAAAACTAGTAGCACAAACATTTTTTTAAAGTTATTTATAAAATCATGTTAAACATTTGCTTACCCATGATGGCAATTCTATTTTATTAACTCTATATTTATCTTAGACTAACATGTATTTATATTAACTATTGAAAAAGTGGCAGTAGGGAGAAAAAAAGTGGCGTAGCCGATAAAGGCTCTGTTCGTCCCTCTGGGGACCAAATCAAAGTTGTGACAGAAACAGGAGCAAACAGCAAGGCGAATCGCCTGGGATCTAGATGAACAAGCCATACAATTAGGGAGAAAACTAAGAAATCACCCTGTAACGGACAGAAGGTAGGCGGAGCAAGGACACGAGTCTGCCGGGTCCTGAGCGGCGGAGTGGGACAGAGACCACAGCAGCAGCAGACGCCTCTTAAAGGGGCTGGGTCTATGAGCAGACTTTCGCGGTGATGGAGCTGCTCGCTCTGAGCACCAGTACCGATTCGGCCAGCACAGGAGGCACCAGGGACTTACAGAGAGACACCAAGTTGTTGGAGTGAGGGCCGAGGCAGGACTTGTGTGTACAGAAGTGTTGGTGGTATCCATTGTTCCTCCGTTGAGCCCCACCCCCCCCACTCCCAGTGTGCGGACTCAGCACCGCCATAGCGGAGACTTCATTAAACTGGATAACAGAGGTCGCTCCACCCAAAGAATTCACTGAAACTCCACCTCCCCCAACTTGCAGTGACACCCAAGCCACATCCAGGTGTGTCCTCGCTTAGTCAGGTGCCCCTTGCTGAGCAATGCCTAGACTCACACTGGTGGCGGCTGACCAGTTTCTGGTGTGGCCTTTTGAGGCAACTATAAGCACAGCATCTGTGGATTGCTTGCTGAATCTTAACAGGTGGCTCTGGAGGGGCACAGGCTGGAGCTAAACTGATCTGCAGCTGAACCCCTCTCAGGACTGTGCCACTGGACACCTACCACACAAAGCCGCCCTAACAAGACCGGGAGACTTGAGAGCTTTGCTTAGGACATAGAAACAGACACAGAAAGGCAGCCAAAATGGGAAGACAAAGAAGCAGAAACCATATGAAAGAACAACACAGAG
>CM053505.1:68677816-68710294 GCA_028627145.1 Eidolon dupreanum
GAGATGTAGGGTGTAGCATGGGGAAGATGGTTAACAATGTTGTAATAAATATGTAAGGGGGAAGAAGGGTACTAGATTTAGTAGGGTGATCACTTTGTGAGTTATGTGGATCTCTGATCACTATGCTATACAACTGAAACTGGTATATGATTGTATGCCAACTATAATCAAAAAAACTCATTGAATTGTACAATGTAAATACAGGCAGCTAATTGTCTATTACGTTTCAATAAAGATGAAAAAGAAAGTGGCACTGAAAATGATAGCTTAATTTCAGCTGTGCTTTGTAATATAATCAGCATTAATTCATAAAACTATTAAACTAATGGAAGAATAAGGAACATAAAATACCTAAATAGCTATAGTTGAATTTGTTTTATACTATGGCAGTGCTCTATTGGTGTATAATCTATCAATTCTTTTAACTTAGCTTCATGATTTAATACTGATTTTATTAAACAACTATGCTTTCTTAATATTTGAGTCACTATTTTTAAGCGAAGTTACTTACACAGTGTTTAGTATACAGGATATATGATGTAAACCTTGCTCTTTCTGTTAAAATTTGCATTTCCCTTTCAAAAACTTCTGTACCACACAATAAGAAAGGAAAAAATTATATTTAGGTGAACTTTTGAACTGAGCCTCAAATGAAGAAAAATAATAGGTTTATTTATTTCTCCTAAAATTTTTTTCCTTTTTTGCTTGCTCTTCTTTTTTACGAAGATCTCAATAGCAATGGATTCATTTGTGACTATGAACTTCACGAGCTTTTCAAAGAAGCTAATATGCCACTACCAGGATATAAAGTGAGAGAAATTATTCAAAAACTCATGCTGGATGGTGACAGGAATAAAGATGGGAAGATAAGTTTCGACGAATTTGTTTATGTAAGTATATGAAAATCTACCATTTTTAGAGGTAATGATTGTTCCTTTGTCTAAAGGGATCCTATAGTCATAAGTACCATTGTACTAAGTTCCTAAATATATTGTATTAGTACTGTTATAACTAATAACATTTTGCTCATTTCACCCACTAAATTTAGTTAGTTCTTTTAGCCATTAGAATATCTTAAGAAAAGAATTGAGAAAAAGAACACTGATATAATCAAAGATATAACATATTGTTCACTGTGTAAGGTGAAAAATCTCTTTTGGGACTTCATTAAAGGGCATTTTTCAATGTGCTAAATGACATCCTGGAAGTGCTTTTTCTCTCTTTCTTGATGAACAGTATGCTCCCAAAATTGAATGATACACCCTGACTCACAGTGTTGGAAGCTTCCTTAGTTAAACTTTCTGATTAAAAAGATGTTAGCTATTCTATGGTAGTAGTATTTAACCATACCATTTTCTCTAGGATGATAATTTTGATAATTAGAAGTTAAAACATATATTTTTAGTCCATTAGAAGAGGCATTTAAAATTTTTGTATACTTCTCTAGTGTGATAAAATACTCTGCAAGGTTAGAGGCTGATTTCTTAATTCTTTGATCTCCAGGCACCTGGTTTATTGTTCTATACCCAGTGCTTGGAGAGTGTATGTGTAGTACTTACTACTGAATCCTAATGCTTTTAGCTGCTAGTGAGTGAGGTCTAGATTTTCTAGACATATGCCATTTTCAATCCATATTAATTGACAAAGTATTTGAGATGTATGTTAAAGAATAGCTGTTACCGCTTTCCTCAATTAAGAACACCCTTAAGATTTTATTGTTTTTATTTATTATTAATTTAATACCAATTTTGACTAGGTCTAATTAGGCTTTCCTTACAGTATATATTGCAAATAGGTAATTAGTGCCTATTATTTATCACACTTTCTAGCACTCCTGTCCTCCTTTTCATGGTTTTTCCGCCCTCTTTAATTCCCCCCCTTCCACCCCTAACCCATGGATGTTGCTGTTTCCCCTTAAGAACTGGGTCTCTGAAGGCAGGACGTCTCCTCCCACATGCTTGCAGCATGCACCCGGGGCCTGGCACACCCAGGGTATGGTTCGTGGCTCCAACTGGGGCACGAACCCAGGACCTTCTGCATGTAAAGCAGATGTGCTAACCACTACACTATGAAGCTACTCCCTTCATGGTTTATTTTTGCCCCAAGACACCTAAAATGATAACATATACCCTGTCAGTTACTGCAGCAACTGAAATTCTGATATGTTCTCTCTGATTAGAATTAACCCCTTTAAGAATACCGTAAGAGTTCAAAGAAGCAAATTAAGTAATGATGTCTATCTACTCGGCTGATAGCATTTGGGGGCAGGGGAGGTCGTTACTGTTTTTAAAATGCAGACATATGTCATAATTATAATGATATCGTTCTTGCCATCTTCTTTTGAAATTTCCTCCTCACAATTTTTATCTCCAGTTACTGCCAAAGCCTTTTGTTTTGAATTCTGTGTTCAATAGTAAGTTGCAGTTGACTTGCAATATAAGCACTTGCATGTCCTCTGATGTATAACTTGCTCACCTTGTAACCCATGTTTAATTATGAATTTAAATCAGCTTAGAGGAGTAGTTAACGATGACTGGTTTTTAAAATATAATTTGATGCTCAGAATTTTTTAATCTAGAAAGAACAGACTTAAATCATTAAGATTTGCAGTGTGCCGGTATCGTTAAGGACAAAATTATAAAAGTGTCTTTGAGAAAAATGTTCTTAGGGAAATACTTAATTTTGTATATTTTGAAACATTGCAGATTCCACATAGCTGTTTGTGGCCTCTAAGTGAGGAGATGTGATTACCTTAGTATATTCTTAAAAAGTAACAGGCATAACAATTTTGGCATCGCCAGGGATTTTTAAAATAAAATATTAATAAAGACATTTTAATTTAAAGTGTACATTTTAGAATAGGAAGGAATCAATACATTTATACTCTTTCATTTTTCAAATTAAAACCAAAAAAAAAATACCCTAGTTTTCTGAAAAAGGAAGTGATGTGCCTGACATTATACAGGGAATTAGTGGCTTTTTCCAGTTACCTCCCTTTTATTCAAGAAATTTGAAATATGAAGGACAGTAAAATAACCTGCCTAAAGTTTCAGAATGATACCATCATGACTGTACTGAAAGAAAGATGGGTGTCTAACCAAATGTCTGTCCACTCCCATCTGCTTTGTCATCAATGGAATAGCTTACAAATTGTCAAACAACACATAAGCAGATCTTAGTTACCTGAGAAAGAGGAAGCGCATTATTTCTGTCAGGTATTAACATAAGGAAATAGAAATAAAATAAAAATGTTCTTGCATGTTAGTTTTTTGTTTTTCATTTAAATTGCTGCTTAAAAGTTGCTAATTGCAAACCAGGCTACAAACAAAAGCAGTTTGTTAATTTTGGAGAAGAAAAGAGTCCTCAAATTATATGTAAACTTCAAATGTTAAAATTAAATTTCATACCCTGATTTTGTTTCTTCAAAGTATTTTAAAACTAAATTACTGGGTTTTTATACTTACAAGATAATAGTGGTTTTTTCCCCTACATCTATAAAAAGACTGGTATGGCAATAAGTTCTTTCATTAGAGATGCATGCATTAAACTCTTATTTTCACAGCAAGAAACTTGCTCTTGCTTAATGGAAATAAGTTGTTGACCTTTTTTAGGACTTTTATTAATAGTACCGACCTGATGGGATTAAATAACTTCATATAAGTAAAATGCTAAGAACAGTGCCAAGCATATAAAGGACTATATAGGTGTTAGTTGTTGGTAGTTATTTCTATTTTTTTTAAAGAGCAGTGTTCTCTTCCTATTATTACTAAGTTTAGGCCTATAAGAGATTCCAATTAAAGTAAAAATCTAAACCTGCTACTTTTGAAACAAGCCTCAAACACTGGAAGCCAGTC
Organism: Eidolon dupreanum; assembly: GCA_028627145.1. NCBI lineage: Eukaryota > Metazoa > Chordata > Mammalia > Chiroptera > Pteropodidae > Eidolon > Eidolon dupreanum. The sequence continues at coordinate 68,681,671 of CM053505.1, forward strand.
AACATGGTTTTGCGGTTCTTTCTGAAATCTTTCCTTAAGTCCTATGCCTCTGGATTTCTTAGGTTTGGCCACTAGTTCTGTGCTGAGCTAGAAAGGAGATGGAACTTTTAAAAAGTGTAAGAAACATATATATTTCTTGAAAGAGACTAGAAAAGAACTATAGAACCAGAGTGAGCAGTGCACACTAGGAATCTGTTCACACATGATAAAGCAAGTCCTTCCTCTTTGAGGGAAAACAGCACTAAACAGTGAGCTCATTAGTATCACAATGGGTGGCTTTGAAAAGATTCATTGAGAAGTCTCCAACACAGTAGTTGGCTTTGTATTATCTCTGATTTCAGAGATTCTTGTTAAGCCAAGGCTTATAATACTCAAATAGCTTTTATCATCCACTGGAGCAATTTCTTTTCTAAAGTAGAAAATAAAATATAAATTCTCATGTAGTGAATCAATTTAATGGATATATGTCTCCAATTATCCCTTAATTTTTAAATCTAAGGAACAAAGGAAAATACTGCAAAACTGAAAATTTGAACTTGGCTGTAATAATTTCAAAAAAATACTTAGAAAATGAAGATCATGTAACTTTGAAGACAATTGAAAATTAACTAATGTAATTGCAAATTTGCATGTCATTTCTAAGCATCAGGAGTTTAACTAGAGCTATGTAAATAATTGCATTACAATATCATACAGCAGACATTCTTTTATTTATTATTATTATTATTATTATTACTACTACTACTATTTGTAGTCTTCTTTTCCATGATATATATAAATTTGGATTTATTTTTCAGCTGAAATTATGATCATGGAAAGGACTTAATTTTTAGAAGCAAATGATTCTTGAGGCAAAAATATAATAAGAAAAATAACTTTTCATATGTCATAGTAATATTTTGGACACTTTTTTGTCATTCTAGTGATTTATGGCATGTCAGTCATAATAAAATGTACACATTTTAGGTTTTAATTTACTGGACGATATTTTACAAAATGAAATAGAGTTCAGAATGAGGTAGAATAGTGAATAATTGTTTTTTCACTGAGCGGATGCATAGTTATCAAAGGAGGATTTATTGGAACAAAATACATCACAGTTAAGATTGCTGCATTCCCAGGTCACAGTTTTGTTGTGTAGTCTTGGCTTGGATGTTAAGATAAATTAAATGAAATTAAAGTCGGACTAAAAAAATCAGAGTATAAATAAAATTTTAATAATTTGAAAATTACCCAGAGTGCATGAATCAGCTTCACACTATTGATATTTAACAGGAGTCAAGGATTTGAGGAAGCCAGAGAGGAGTTTTCATTGGCTATGTGCAATATTTAGAGTAGTCACTGTGTATGTGTATCTATATACATATACAGACATAGACACATGCACACACACATCCATTCTAAAATTCTACCTCTGAAATTAGAGGTATAGACGAAATACCAGCTATAGAGATTGAGTAAACTTGATTTTGTGAAAGTTGCTGCTTACTGTTTCCCTAAATAAATTTGGGTCTGTAAGTGCAAATAAAGTCAGGATTTAAGAAAGATAACAGGAAAAGATGACTTTGTGGTAGGGCTGCTGATAACACCTACAGCAACTTTTCTGCCAGTTATAAAAAGTCACTTTCTAGGCAGATTAATTATGAAAAAGTGGAAAGACTAAATGTAAAAAGGCATTCCTGCTTTCTGCCTGATACAGTCTTATGCAAGACATAAAGCAGGCCTGGTTAGTGGAGCATGGGCTAGATTTCAGCTTCCATTCATGGTTACTCTCCCAAATATAACCTGTTCTATGAACTTAAGATGTAGGCTGCACCTTCTGAGATATGTATGTGTGTGAGTATGTACTTATCAATAATGCTAAAGGCCTCTGAGTTATTTCCTATTTGTTCAGCAACTTCTTCATTAGGGTAGTAAGTTTCTTTTGATAAGTGCACTTATGTGTTCTAAATACCTTTTAAAGAAATTTTTATGAAGATGCTACACCTTGCTCTTGTTTTACTATCAGTGGCTAATTTAGCCATGCACATTGGTAGATCAGGAGCAAATTTGGGGTTACGTAAATTCCAGTATTTAAGAAATACGTAGACAGTTCTTTAGAGTGTCTGTCTATTCGTTCAACCAAGTGGTTAGAGTAGAGTGTGAAATTTGCTTTACTACAACCTGCTCTTGAACAGTTAGAATTTACAAGTTAATTTAGTTAGTCGTGTTCTTGTTGTGAAGAGAAGCTGGACTTCATAACTGAACACACAAGACAATCACTAAAAAGCCTCTTTTCTGTTTTTATTCCCAAAAGTCATCCATTGCTGCCAACTTAACACATTTTTTCACCTTTTATTCTATATATTTTGATTGAATAAACTCTTACTGAGCTACACCATTATAGGTTTTTTGGTTGAGTAATAAATTTTCATCTTTCTTTGCACTGAATTGTGCTTAAAGGAGTATCCTTCAACCTTTTCTCTCCAGTAAAAGAATAAAGCCTTCCTTGTTCATAGAAAATTAACAGATTTACCTATGCCTTTGAACCACACTAGTCTTTGGCTTAAAGCAGATTCAATGCATGTGGCACTTAATGTTTTTGACAAGTGTGTGCAATTGACTTTCTGGCACTTCATTTTCAGTAGCAGTATTGTTGTACTTGCTTAGCATTTTAAAATCTCAAGCCTAGATTTTCATATCTTTTAATGCTCATCATCTGTGGGAAAATTTTAAGTAATCAGAGTATAAAAGATAAGTATGCTTTATTCTACATAATTAATTGTGAATCAACAATATATTTTAATTAATAGATTTTTCAAGAAGTAAAAAGCAGTGATATTGCCAAAACCTTCCGCAAAGCAATCAATAGGAAAGAAGGGATTTGTGCTCTGGGAGGAACTTCAGAGCTGTCCAGTGAAGGAACACAGCATTCTTACTCAGGTAACAGTTTCATGTGTGTTAAGGTAACGTAATGAACTAAGAAGGATACATTCTATAATATCAAAGAGGGGTTCTAGATAAACATTGCCTCCCAATTAAGAATATAGTAGAGATCCCTTGCAACATGTATTTGGACTTGTGACTAATACTTGTCATAAAAGCATTTTAATTTTTTATTGTATGGCTTTGTTAACTTTCAAGAGACATGATATAACAATATATTCAATGATAAGCTTTATTATAGTAGAGTTCTAAAGTAATATAAAAATAATTTTTGAATAATTTTGTAACTAAATTCTCTAAGAATCAATTAACTCTGCCCTGCCCTTTTTGTTAATTTTGTAATTACTAATAGCTACTGGGTTGCATTCAAGTGTCTGGGTTTCCAAAGAGGATAACCACATATTTGTGACACATTAATGTTCAACATTACTAAACAACTATTTTAGGATTTAAAGTAAATATTTAACCTAGAGTATGAACTGATTTCTTGTGATTCAACATAATTTTAGAGGAAGAAAAATATGCTTTTGTTAACTGGATAAACAAAGCTTTGGAAAATGATCCTGATTGCCGACATGTTATACCAATGAACCCAAATACTGATGACCTGTTCAAAGCTGTTGGTGATGGAATCGTGCTTTGGTAAGATGTTGGCTTATTTTATACCCAGATTTCCAAAGATGATATTCCACATAATTGATATATTTGTTTCTGGATACTTGACAACTTCATCTTGGGAAATCAAATTGAAAATTGGTTCTGTCCAGTTCATTTCATCTCTAAGTCTCTCCATGAAAGTATCACCAAAACATGAATCCAAAACTCAGTCATTTAGCCTGGGAGCCTCATTATAGGGAAGCTCTCAGCTTCCAATTTCTTCTCACTACCTGAGCAAGTAGAGTATTACAACTTCGTTGAACATAAGTATGCCAGTATCTCTTTATTCTAAAATACGATAGCTTCCCAAAAGGAAACAGGCTGCTCTTCAATTCTCACTCTCCAAGTACTTATTTCTGAAAAATACATTTGTCACTGCTGCTGCCTCAGAGCCACCAGTATCTTGGTAGAAATGAAATAAGATTATCAGTATTTTGTCAGCTGATGCTTCTATTGATAGAGGCCATGTATCACAGGAATTAAAAGCATGCCCCATAATCAGTCTGCCTGGGTTCATATTCAGGCCCTACTACTCGGTAGCTGTGTGACTGTAATCAAGATTTCAGCCCCTTTGCATTTTACTTTCTATCTGCTATGATCCCTTTATTATTGTATTTACCTCACAGGGCTATTGTGAACAGTATTTGACTACATACATGTAGAATGCTTAGAACAGTGCAATAGATATATTTTAGATTACAGTGTGCAATACATAAAATTCCCTTTTTTTGCAACAAGGTCATTTTGCCTTGTTTGAAAAGCTAATTTCAAAAATGTAAGATATCCTCTGTTTTATCATTTATAGACACTAAAGAAATAATTCCCCATGTGTTTTAATAAAGATAATAATATGGTACTATTGGTTTAATATTTAAATTTTGCATGAAAAGCAGCGTTTTTTTCCTATGCAGAATAACATGTTATAAATATCTAAAATGTTAGAGTCTTACACCAAATTTTAACCAAATGAAAATCTTCCTAATAAGTCACAGATTCTAGCCTAATTAACATAACCTTTTTTTCTCTCACCACTACCTCATAATTTGGGCATGCAATAAATATTTGGTGAATGAAATAATCTCATACTTAACTAATTTTACCTCTTTGTGGATAAATGACAATTTTCAATCATGAATTATATAATCTAGAAGAGACTCGATTTCAGTGTGGGATTTTGTCTGTTTTCAACATTTATTCAAGGTTTTTTTTCAAATATTCAAGTTATTCATCCTTATAAAAGAATGTGGAAAATAAAAAAAATAAAATGAGAAAATATGCCCCAATCCCCAACTCAGAAGTACCCAACTACTGTAAACATTTTAGTCTTTTTTAAATTTGCACTTTTCATAAATATATAATTTTTTAGATCAACATGATAAAAGTCATATACTGCATTTATTTTTTCAAATTACATATGATATAAACCTTAAAATATTTGCAAATATTTATAGACTTTGTGACTAAGTCAACTCATTTTTAAATTTTTGTTTCAGTAAAATGATCAATCTTTCAGTTCCTGATACAATTGATGAAAGAGCAATCAACAAGAAGAAACTTACACCCTTCATCATTCAGGTATGCATTGTTCTCCCCTCCCTCTTCCATGAAACTACTAATTGAAGACCTGTTCTACAGACCATAGGGTCTGCACTTGTATCTTATCATTTAATTCTTACAACTCTGAGTTTCAGATTACTATCTAGAGTTTACAGAGAAGAGAGCTGAAACACAAAAGTTTCTGAGCTTGCCCAAGGTTAATGTTGGAACTGAAGTTCAAATCCAGGTCTAATTCCAAAACCCTATGTTTTTTTCAATACACATTGTATTCAAACATATAGAAATAGCAAACATATTTAAGCTCTTGATTAATTAGCATATTTAAGGATGGAACACTTTTCTTTTCCATTAAGTGGGTATTAGACTGACAGCAAAATTCCCTCTGGCAAGAACACCTCTTAGGATGTGGAGGTTGAGAACTTCTGAACCTCCTTCAGCTATGTTCAATAGACCTCTCATTAGGCATTTTAAGAAATATGACACTTAACTCACATGAATATACTTACTCTAGTTACTCAGCCTTTTCCTTTAGTACTCCCAAAAGGACTGAATAAAAATACCAAGTTCCCATGGAATTCTGAAAAGGACAGTAGCAATAAGGTTGAGATTTGTTTTAGCCATGCTTTTAATAGCAATGTCTGAAATTTGTTTTCTGTGGATCATGTATGGCTGAAATTAATACAGGTTTTAATTTCCTCATTGAGTGTTATTTTCAGTGAAGGAAGAAGTACACTCCTAAAAAAATATAAAGGTCAATAAGCAGGTGCTTAAATTGACTATCTTGCAGGAAAACTTGAATTTGGCACTGAACTCTGCTTCTGCCATTGGGTGTCACGTTGTGAACATTGGTGCAGAGGATTTGCGAGCTGGGAAACCTCATCTGGTTTTAGGATTGCTTTGGCAAATCATTAAGATCGGTTTGTTTGCTGACATTGAATTAAGCAGGAATGAAGGTAATGGAACACAGTTGTTAATTTGAAAGTTGTTTATTGGTTATTTTCTTCTAGTTATGCAGACTGTCTTGCTTTCACTTAATTGAGGTGATTAGGTGATAATAAGAATTAACATAAGGTAATGCTATAGTGTTATTGAGGAAAATAGCCTAGTTATAGCTTTCTTCTTTAGTAGTAATTAACATTTGTCTGACACTTTAGAATTCATTTTGCAATAAAGACACAAAAGCACAGAGAGTTTAAGGAACTCTCCCAAGGTCTCAAACCTGCTATCTATTCTTTTCTGCTTTGTCCACCGAACCCCCACCCCATCACCACCCTTAGCTCTACTACTGTGCACCATCTCCTATTATTTTTAATTCTTTTTATATTTTATCATAGATTTAGAACTCTTAAAAATATTCTAACCTGCCCTTGATGGTCTCATATTTCTTGAACCAGCAAAGCATTATCCCACTTACAGCATAGATTTGTAAATCACTACATGGATTTATAGAATTTATAACCATGTGCAGTATAAGTGCCATGGGGTCCTAGGAAGTACTACACTATCCTTTCCCTATGAAGTTTAAAATAGTAAGCACCACTGCAAATATGCATATTTTATTCCAGAAGTCAGCACCTCAATCCTCAGTTACTTTTGGGAAAGAATATTGAGGTTCTCAGTATTTTCAAGGTCTCAGAATATCTGTCGGCAGTCTTATTTTGCACATTTTTATCCATTATAAGATTTTTTTGCACTTTCAAGAATATATTGCATTTATGCTTTCAATTCACTCAAAGGTACCTATACTTGAACAAGTACAGTTTTTCTAATTGCTGGCCTTCTTCACAGTGGTGTTTGTCTTGTTAAAGGAGTTGAAGTCCATTGAAAAAGGAAAGGGAGGCAACATAGAAAAATTACATTGGCTCATGTAATAAATCAAGTGATTTATCTTTGACAAGGTCTCAAGTACATAGATGTCAGGCTCTTTGACCTTTTAAAGCCTTAAGTTGGCAGAGATGAGGAGCAGAAGTAGGATTCTGTACAATTGAACATGCTGCCTCTGTCCTCACTTAAATCCCTCAGTGCCAAAGTCACATGGTGTGAAGCGCAGTCTATGAAAGATGAAATTTTCCTGATATAGGTATTTCATAGACGTCTTCAGAAATCAGGTGGTTTCAGTCTTCTTGTTCAGTATAAATCTTTTTATAAGGTAATTATTGCATAAGGACTACACAACTTCATAAAACAATACTTAAATTTAAATAATTCTCTACGCAAACACCCAATCTCTACTTATCATTTATGAGAATATTTACCAAAAAAATCCCTCAGCTTCTTCCACGCATCCAATTCAGCAACAAAAACTTATTGAGCAAACTTTACATGTTAGATGCTATGGAAAAATGTGAAGTTGAATTATATTTCTTTAAAAATGTGTTAATTATACTTAAATATAACTGTCATAGTGTTTCTATGTTCCTTTAGTCAAAAAATTAAGTAAAAGTTTCTATAATTTTAAATGTTGTCCCCCAAATCTCTGATTATAATATTATTAAACAAGGGCAATTTATGTAAATATATGACATAATGTGAAAATGTTCATCTTAAAAGCTGTAATTTATTTGTTATTTAGAATGTGAAAAATAATAAAGAAAAGAATAAATTATAGTATTATATAGTTGCTGTGTACTCTCATCAGATTATCTACTTATATTTATCTTTTATTAGACTATGAGTACATGAAAACCAAAAACTAGGTCATACTGGTTTTTGCACCTCTATTACTAACAGTGTCAAAAGACTGAATGAACTTATAATGGCCATTATCACATAATCTATTGGCTGTGCGTTTCTTTTTTTCTTACAGCCTTGGCTGCTTTACTTCGAGATGGTGAGACTTTGGAGGAGCTTATGAAATTGTCTCCAGAAGAGCTACTGCTTAGATGGGCCAACTTTCATTTGGAAAACTCGGGCTGGCAAAAAATCAACAACTTTAGTGCTGACATCAAGGTAACTATGCAAAGAACAATAACACTTCAGGTGATATGTAATGATTTGAGAGATTTCATCCCAGCTTAACAGAGGGAAAATCCTACCAGTATATTACTAAGCCTTGTTTCTTCTTGCCCAGACGGTAGATTTCAGTAGAGAGATGGAGCCAAGTAAAAAAGGATCATGCACACCAAGTCTAGCTTTCATTTTGTGGAAAAGAGTAAAAACATATAGTCCCAGCATTTTATATTCTGCTTATTTTTAAATATGGAGTATAAAATGATAGGCCATGACTATTCTATTCCTAACTTCCTTTCCTAGACTTCAGTGTACCTGTTAGTAAATATCTAGGAGAGAGAAGGAGCCTCAAGATTCCCCTTCCACTTTCTTATTTGCCTCCTCTCCTGTCATATGTTCCCACCTTTAGACATTGAGTTCTTCAGGGTACTGATGTCTCTGTCTCCTATCTCAGCCCTTGTCACAGTCCCCTCATACTAAGCCCACCTCTAACACAACACCTGGCGCATAAAAGACCCACAAAGATTCCTTGTGTTGAATTGAATTCTGGAGCTTACTGCTCACCATGAGCAATAGGGAAAAACTAGCAAAGGAGGGAAACATTGGTAGCATTCTTATAAGAGTGCTATCCTTGGCTTCAGGAAGACAGGGCCAAAATTATCATAGCAAATATTGTGGAATTCTCAGTAACTGACTGGACTCTCAAAATGCAGATGTTGGGATATAGAGAACAACCTCAAAAATCTTCACCAGATGTCACTGACCAGCAGGGCTATGAAAACAATAGACTGTGATAATATCAATTTATTCAGGAGTGAGAGGGAGTAATGAGATATTTACACTACTGATTTCATGGATAACCCCAAAATTATGAGACAAATTGGCCCCACTCCTTCTTTTAACTTGCACATGTTTGGCCTGCCGTATTTTGCTTTATATATTAGATATGTTCTTGAAAACCATTTGTAAGTGAATTTTATGTTCTGAGATGTATTTTAAATGTACAAAAGGAAATTTTACTTGAAAATGAAGCCTGCTTTGAATATTTTTAAAAAGCAAAGGATTGTTCAGTAATGTGAAAAGGAATATGCAATTTATCTGTATTCAAGTTCAAATTTTCACCTGCAAAGCTCTTTTCAAGGTAGTAAATACAAACTATGCTGGGTTTGCTCTTTACCTGTTTTTCTCCAATGCATAGGATTAGATTATGAATTATTTCTGCACCTTTAGAAGGTAATTGTTAATGAAGGCATAATCACAACTCTTGTACACTATTAGAAGGAAGTAAATCCTGTGACCACAAATGGTACGATCTGGGTTTGCATTTCATGAATTGCTTTGAAATGGCTTCTACTCACCTGATTTCCTCCATACTTAGAGTAATTTAGAGCACTGTGTATCAAACTCACTTGGGTAGCTTGTTTAAGATGCAGCTTTCTGAGCAGCTCCCAGAGAGTCATCGTATTTGGTGGGTATAGGGTTGGATTCAGTAAACTGCATTTTGAGCCACATCCCAGGGGATCAGGATGCACATACTCTCTAGCGTTTACTCTGAGAAACATTCCTTCATAGCCTGTCTGGACTATCAAGGCCCAGTAATACCAAACTATCATAGTTGGGAAAGTAATCTTCAGATATAGCAGGATTAAACAATCTTGACTCCGGCTCCTATCCTCTGATATTTCAGAGAGACAAAATTTTACTTGATATGAATGTTGAAGACTCTTATTAAGTATTTGCACTGCTATAATGGTTTTCAAGCTGTGTTTTGTGGAGTGTCCACACAGCCAGAATCCACGAAGCCCACCCCTGATATGAGCAACACCACTTTATTTTAGGAATTAGGATTCCAAGTAAAAATGTTCAATTGATGAAAGAGTTCAGGGGCATAAAACAAAAAGGGATGCTTGTTTTTAATTAAGTATATTCATATCATAAAGAGTTAAATGTTATTTCACCAGCTTGAAATTTTTTGTCATTTAAACTTACAATTAAATACATCTTTAACACAGCTAATCTCTTCTCCATAGGTTATAATATATATTGTGCTTTATAATAATGTAACCTGTTTATTTTCTCTTTCCCTATGCTTCCTGGATTTCTACTCTCTCACTTGTTTTTGCTTGCTTGTTTTATCACTCAAGCTTATTGACTTCAGTAATTCCGTGAAGGTACAGAACTAGTTATGTGTTTACTAGCATTATTGCTCTGATGACTCCAGTACATTATAAACTTATGACAAAATCCAGTTCATTCATACTCAAGGCAGACAGAGCAAGATGGATGAACTTTTCTGGGGAAAATATCTGCTAATTTAGAAGACAAAAGTTTATGCCATATATTCTCATAAAATCCAATGCAAATATCCTTCCAAACATGAGACAAATATATATTCATTCTTTGTAAATGTGATCTCACTGACATTTTCAATTCATTCGTAGGACTCCAAAGCTTATTTCCATCTTCTCAATCAAATTGCACCAAAAGGACAGAAGGAAGGTGAACCACGGATAGATATTAACATGTCAGGTTTCAATGTAAGTATAGGTGGTTGTTTTGAATTTTGCAATCTTATGAAATTGTTGTCAGTTTCTTATAAATACAAGAATTCGTATAATTGCATGTAGTGGAATTGACAGTTTTAAGTATTCTTTTAAAATTTATTGCTGTAGGTGTCATTCTGAGGCAGAAAGACAAGCTTTGATTTATTTTAAGAATTCATTAGTGAGTTGCATATTTATGGTTGTATTGGTTTTTATGGATGGCATAAAATATTCAAAGTAAGTTTGGGGAAATAAGCACTAGAAACTAACCTTCCAGAAGCATTTGGATTATAACCACAGAGATATATTTAATGACTACATATTCATATAAGCATCTGTAATACTCCTGTATTGAGAATAATGTGAGTATGTATACAAACTCCTTATCCATGAAATCCAGTTTGGGTAATCAGTGTCATGGACCATGTTCCCTGGTTATATCATCAATTTGTTCAATGACCTAGGATAAGTTGCTTTCCAAAATTGGATCTCATTTTGCTCATCCATAATGTCAGCAGTTGGACTAAATTGTTTAGTCTCAAGTTTCTAGGATCCTCTGGTTCTTTCTACCCATTAGATATGGATTGCATTCTACTAATTTTAAAAATCTACATTTCTAGCCTATAATGCAATGGGATTAAATGGATGATACTGGCTAAACCATTTATACTGCCCTTACCAGAAGTGAATTTGTAACTGACTTGCTTGCTTATATTTCTGTTGGTGTGTTAAATGTGAAACTCTTCAGCTCAGGTCACTCTTGGTATGAATGAATCACAGTCCTTTGCACACTCAGGGAGCTGTCTGGCATGGCTAGCCAGGTGCCTGGGTAAATGGTACCAGTATACTAATCAATTATGATTCTGATAAAGCTCTTCAGTCAGTCCTCCCTAGCTGATCTCCTATACTCCTTTCTTTGTCTTGTTTTTTCTTGGAATCCTTAAAGGATTCCCCACTGACACTAGAGTTTAGTCTGAAATGTCCTGCTTAACATTTAAGGAAGGCCATATACAATCTTGCTCCATCTCTCCTAGCCAGTGTTATTTCCCACAGGTCTAGACTCCTCCACCCCTACCAAACTCATTTTATTTACCTCAGAGCCTTTGCTTATACTTTTCCCTTGTTTTTCAATATCCTTCATCTTTTTTAGCCTTATACCTTCTTTATAACCTAATTTAAAAATCCGAACAATTTTAGCTTTTTTCTTTTTCTAAAATTAAGTTTATTGGGGTTACATTGGTTAACATAATTATATAATTTTCAGGTGTACATTATCATTTGACATCTGTCTATTCTATTGAATGTTTACCACCCAAAGTCCAGCTTCCTTCAACTACCATATATTTGATCCTCTTTACTCACTTCACCCTCTCCCTACCCCCCTATATTTGACCCACTTTACTCCATTTACCTCCCCCATCCTCCCCTACCCACTACTCTTTGGTAACCACTAGTCCATGTCCATGAGTCTCTGTTGGTTTGTCCTGTTCATTTGTTTCTTTTAGGTTTATATCCCACATATAAGTGATATCATGTGATTTTCAACTTTTCTGTCTGGTTTATTCGCTTAGCATGATTATCTCAAGGTCCATCCATGTTGTCACAAATGGCAATATTTCATCTCTTCTTACAGCTGAGTAATATTCCATTGTATATATGTACCACAGCTTCTTTAGCCAATCATGTATCATAGGAGACTTTGGTTTCTTCCATGTCCTGGCCACTGTGAGTAATGCTACTATGAACATCGATGTGCAAATATCTTTTCGGATATGGGTTTTCAAGTCTTTGGGGTAAATACCCAGTAGAGGGATTGCTGGATCATATGGTAGATCAATTCTTGATGAGCTTCAGTGTATGAGATATAATTCCAGTTGAGTTTAATATACTGTGTACTTAGATCTACAATCTGGTGCCATCTAGGGTGTTTTCAAGGTACTGCATATCCAGCACTGCCAACTTTTTTTTTTTTTTTTTTTTTTTTTTGCATTCAAAACAGTTTTATAATAAGTACCATATGTTGGCTAAGAGAAAGTAGAATTGTATACCCAGCCTATCATTGTAGGGAGATATGTCTATATTTTTAGTATGGCCTCTTAAAAATGTCGTCTTCTTTTACTTCAACAGGAAACAGATGATTTGAAGAGAGCTGAGAGTATGCTTCAACAAGCAGACAAATTAGGTTGCAGACAGTTTGTTACTCCTGCTGATGTTGTCAGTGGAAACCCCAAACTCAACTTAGCCTTTGTGGCTAACTTGTTTAATAAGTACCCAGCACTAACTAAGCCAGAGAACCAGGATATTGACTGGACTCTATTAGAAGGTAATTAAAGGTTTTTCAAATTCTGATGGGTGGGACTACAGAGCAGAAATACATAGGTCATGATGATTTCATAATCTTGACTTGATAAATTTCCTTATCTACTTTCTTTTAGCAAATGTCTGCTAGAAGGAGACCCAAGGGCTGAGTAAAAATTTGCAGCTGACAGAAAAAGATGATACAAGTGAAGAAAGGAATGCTACTTTTAAAGTAGTCTAGGGCCACTTCATTTAAGGCCACATAATAAACCAATGTTTTATTTGACTATTTTAGAGTTAGATCACTTTTTAAACTTCTCACCAGAAAAATGCACAACTGTGTAAAATTTGACATGTAAATTTACCATATTTATGTTTTATTCTTCCATAATCAAACTAACTGGAACTAGCCTCAGTTCCTTTCACACTCACCCACTCAGAAAATAATATTAATGTATGGTAATTATTTAAATTTGAGAAAGCAGAGTTTACCTATTCCAGATTATACATGCATGAAATATAGTATTTAAAAATTAACGAATGTAAATAGTAGTTGTTGAGTATCCATTGGCATTGCTATACAAGTTTTAAATTTTATGCTTTTGAAGTTTCAACTAGTTTATTGCTGTAATATAAGAATGTAAAAGGTCTATGGCCATGCCACCTTGAACCTGCCCAATCTCGTCAGATCTCAGAAGCTAAGCAGAGTCGGGCCTGGTTAGCACTTGGATAGGAGACTACCTAGGAATACCAAGTGCTGTAGGCATTAAAATAAAAGAATGTAAAAGATGTACTTATGTGTAGCTTAATGTTTAAAAATGGGAAGAGGGAAGACATAAGGTTCATGTGACCATAGCAAATTTTTTTAAATAGAAACTAAATTTGATTACATTAGTTACTTTCAAGTATGGGGACTTGTGGAGATATCGGAGAAGTATTAAAGTGGGGTAGGAGATTATAAAAAGTTCCTAAACCTCTGAGTTGCTTAACTGGTTATAATAAGGTTATATTCTTTAATTTTAAAATAAATTCAACAAATAAAAATTAAATGTGTATCTAGAGAATGCATTTAGAGAGAATGCTTGGAAGTTAATATTGGAGAAAACCTCTGGATCTGTACAAAGGAAATAAAATAATAATATATGGGTTAATATAAACAAGATATTTAATAAATGTATAAACTTTGTGAATATTTTTAATAGGAGAAACTCGTGAAGAAAGAACCTTCCGTAACTGGATGAACTCTCTTGGTGTTAATCCCCACGTAAACCATCTCTATGCGTAAGCCTTTCTACTGCTATGTAAACAGCTGTGAACATCATAAATGGGTTCTACACAAATAATTACAGCTGTAAACATTTTCTAAATGTTAGTTTGTAGTGAATATTTATATTTGAAAATGTTGAGTTGTGCCTTCTATTATCATTTCCCGAATACACAAAAGCCTCGATTATTTCTTTACACTGTCATCAACTATCAGTGAGAGAATGCATAAATGTCTTTCTAGGGTGCAAATACCCTAGAGATTTGAGGCAAAGATCAGGGAATGCTTTAAGCAGACCATGCATGATGCCTGGGAGGTCTTTGTGCTCACTGTTCTCTCAGCCTGGAATGTTCTTTTCCACATCTAATGCCTCACTCTCTTATTCAAGCTACTGATTCAGATCTTGACCACCGCCTGCCACTCTCTGACCCCTAACCCTAGTTCTTTTTTTCTTCATAATACTCATGCGCACCCCAAAATCATATCTGTTTATCCGTGTACTTGTCTATTGTCTCTCTCTGGCTCTAATGTGAGGCCAGGGATTTTTCTCCTATGTGCCCAGCTTCTACAACACTTCTTTGCAAACAATAAGCTCTCAATATTTTTAAGTGAATCAGATGGTCTTGGCTCAATTTTCAGCATAGATTGATAGAAAATATGGGTATTACCTATGGTTTTATATATCTTATTCAACAGTGTAGTGTTATTGCTTTTGAGGAAACAAAAACCCAGCTGTCTAAAAACACTGATTAAATTATTTTTAAATTGTTAGCGACCTGCAAGATGCCCTGGTAATCTTACAGTTATATGAACGAATTAAAGTTCCTGTTGACTGGAGTAAGGTTAATAAACCTCCATACCCGAAACTTGGAGCCAACATGAAAAAGGTAGATAATTAAGTTGCCACATATCTTTTTTACAGATTATTTTTAGTTTAAATTTGTTTCTTTTGTTTGGAAATCTCTCAACTCTAAGCTTCTTGAGGACAGGAACTGTGTCTTGTTTATTTTTGTGTGCTAAGCATCTAGCACCACACACATGTATACAGATTAAACAGATTAAAATCTTTAACCATTTGCTTTTGTGTGTTTGCAGCTAGAAAACTGCAACTATGCTATTGAATTAGGGAAGCATCCTGCCAAATTCTCCCTGGTTGGCATTGGAGGGCAAGACCTAAATGATGGGAACCAAACCCTGACTTTAGCTTTAGTCTGGCAGCTGATGAGAAGGTATGATACACAATTTTAGCTGTTTAAGGTTTACTCTAATACAGGTCTGTGATCTAGTCCTTATTATTATTTTTTTTCTGTTACAGTTGAAATTCAATCAATACTATTATAACTAGACCACTCATTATTTTTAAGCAAACATGTCAATAAATACACCTTTGAAATGTTTGTATTTAGACTCTGAAATGAGCTTAAGTAATGAGTAGATGTTGGATGTTCCCTGGGAGATGCCATCTTAAAAGTTAGGCAGCAGAACTGTGACTATTTCCTTTTTTTCATAGGAAACCTGACCCGTGGACTTGAGCCTCATTTACTGTCAGTGAATAGAAATATAGTTAGCAAAAAATATGAACATCCCATGTATCTATTTGAAAAAGAAGATCACTTAACTATAATACTGAAAAACATTTATTATGACTATGGGCACCAGCCAAAACATAGCTTATTTTAAGTCATTAACACTGTTGGAATAGTACAAAATGTGTCTGGTGTAGTGTTGGGCTTGCTCATTAAACCACTGAAAATCTCCCTCCCCACATACACACTACTACAAAGGGTAAATCAGTGGCAAACCACTTCTACTTGAAATATTTTTTTTCATATAGCATGACTCTCTTTCCATGAAATCTTTAGTTTTTTCAAATCTAAAGAACAAAAAAAAAGGAAGATTAAGCAGCTTCCTAATGTATGCATTTTATTTCTCATTAAGTAGATTGGGACATTTTCTTCTGCTTTTTTCTTTTAGATATACCCTCAATGTCCTGGAAGATCTTGGAGATGGTCAGAAAGCTAATGATGATATCATTGTAAGCTGGGTGAACAGAACATTGATTGAAGCTGGAAAATCAACGTCCATTCAGAGTTTTAAGGTAAGAATTCCATGTATGACTAGCACTATGTTTACTAGAAAGTATCTATAACTTGGCATGTTTATAATTTGGAAGAACAAACTTTGGTTTCTTTGTGAATCAGAATTATTGTTGGACCAATGGCAAGATGCTCTCTTTCAATTCACTTGACTTTGTCTTTTGGGCAACTTTAAATAAGCAATCATATGTTGATTTGTACATATTGAAATTCTCAGATTTTTCTTTTATACTAGGACAAGACAATCAGCTCAAGTTTGGCAGTTGTGGATTTAATTGATGCCATCCAGCCAGGCTGCATAAACTATGACCTTGTTAAGAGTGGCAATCTAACAGAAGATGACAAGCACAATAATGCCAAGTAAGGACTACTGAATGATATCCTAGCAAGAACACAGGCTTTGTGGTCAGGAAGATCTGCATTCTCATTTAGGTTATGCCCCTTATGAATGGTGTCTGTCACCTAGGGAAAACCTCTTTGAGCCTCAGGTTCCTCATCAGTAAATGGGAGCAAAAATGCTTACCTTAGAGATTTTGAAATGAATAAAATATATAAGAACTTAGCATTGTGCCTGACCTAGTATTTACTCAATTGGTTGTTGCTTTAGTAGCTTACAGAAATAATGTAGTGTATGTTTCAGTGCAACTCAGTTACAAACTTACAACAAGGTAAAAATGGGTTAGGGATAAGAGAGTTCTGTCTCACTCCTTTTTTAAACCACATTGTTCTCTGATGTCTCTGTTACTGTGCACAGATCACTCTTATGAAATATGTTGAGCTTATTATCTTGGTCTCTAAATGGAAAAGATGTTTAGCCCTCATCTGAAAATATGCCTGGAAGATTCTTGCATTTCAGCAGTATTCAAAAGGCCTTTTCCACCTGTCTCTTCCCTGCATCAAAGACCTTGACTATGATGACCTGGTTTCACAGGCAACCCATGAAAACTTTAATAGTACACACTGAAAATCAGCCCAGAGCTGAGCTTCATAGGATAGCTAAGAAGCATTACTGCAAAACTTTGGAGTGAAGCACCATTATTTCTTCCTTCCTTGAAAAATATTTGTAGCATACATGATAAATATTTAATATCCATAATATAGAGAGAACTCTTGAAACTTCTTTTAACAAAAACTTGACCATCTTTAAAGATTCCTATTACAGAACACCTAGAAATGCCTCATATATTAATTGAGGTGTGCTCCTGCAAATTCCCCTAGCTGGACAGGTCAGTTTTTTCTTTCCTTCCTTTGTCTATCCTTTCTATTCCTTGCTCTGGCCATTCTGGCCATGTGCCATGTAGACCCTCTACCCTCCCTTGAATATTTGGAAGTATTCACTGCATCTACCAAAGCAATTTGGATTTTTCATCTGGCATAATTTTTCACCTCATATCTCTAAGGTAGATCACATGAGAGTATCTGTTATCTTACTACATGCTTAATGAAAATATCAACACTGATTGTATAGCCAATCTGAGTGATTTATATATACATACATATATGTATGTATGTACATATATAAGTAATATTTATTTTCATATCAATTCAGGGCTCTAAAATTAATTCTCATTTTATATTAGAGAAAAAGAGTGAATAAATACTGTCCCAAATAGTAGAGCTTATAAAAACCTAGTGTCACTTAAGAGTGACTACAAAAACAATAAAACAGAAAACAAAATAACAGAAAGTGAAATCATTACAATTTGAACTTTAAATATGGAAGCTTTATATCCCAGCCAAATGATTATATAAGAGAAAATAGATCTCATATTGTATCCCTGACTGACAAGAATTTCATCTTAATTTTTGTTTCCCCAAAAATAGGTATGCAGTGTCAATGGCTAGAAGAATTGGAGCCAGGGTATATGCTCTCCCTGAAGACCTCGTGGAAGTAAAGCCCAAGATGGTCATGACCGTGTTTGCATGCTTGATGGGTAGGGGAATGAAGAGAGTGTAAAATAACCAATCTGAATAAAAACAACCTTGTTCCCAGGTGCATGATTAGTAGGTCAGCTATTTCCAGGCGAAGTGCTCATGGCTTAAGGAACTGTTGGTCACTTAAAGGACCTTTAATTTTGATTGATTAACAAGACTAGCTCCTCATGAGAGTCCTCAGGGGAAAGAGTTTTCATAAAAACACCTTTTCTTTCCATAGTCAAAGTTGGATTTATCAGGCACACCTGAAATATGCTCCTAGCCAGATCATTTACTAGCCTAGATTACTGCCCTTGACGTTGCCCATTGCTGTATACTATTTCTTTCTATATATCTTTTTCCCTCTTGGGATGTCCAGCCCTTGGGAATTGCTTAGATGATTGAATATGAATATTAGACAATAATTTTGTTTTCTGTTCAGTGTGCTAGTTCTTATTCAAGAACTGTGGTCAGAGGGCATTTAGATAGGAGTATCCTTTGCTTTATAGTACTGAAAATTTATGGAAGTAACTAGCTGTGCAGAATGTAATGGAAGCTTTTCATATTCTTTTATTCTTAAAATCCGTATCTTTTTACAATATTCTTTCTACGTGATCCTTTTTTGTACATTTAAGAATATTTTGATTACATTAAATAAGACTGCTGATTTTGCTACTTTTTTAAGGGGTTTTCAAGTAAATAAAAAAACACATTACAGATAGAAGAAAATGTACCTTAAATTTGCATCTTCCCCCTCACACCCAAGGTATAACCAGTTGATATATTTTCTCTTCAAAACTTAGTTCAATATCTGCTTATTTGTTTTAAAACCTATATCATCAAACTCTCTCTAGATTTAAAATGCTATTGAATATGCCACTTCTCAGGAGAGAGTGTCCTCAGAACTTAGGATATGGTAGGCCAACTATGCTAAGTGTAAAATAGATTTTATAATTTTACACCTAAGACAAAGAGCTGTGGTCACTAAAAAAATAAAAATAAAAATAAAAATATATGTAGGACTTATGTACTCTTGCTTTGTCAAGCTGTTTGCTATAGTTTTCAAGATCATAATATTATTCTAACTCTGAAAAGTGATGTAATCTGAAAGCAATGTATTAGTTCAAATAAAGGCATTTACATAATAATTAGTCTCTTAGTGGTCCCTTAGTGGTGTGCCAATAATGTCTGCCAGGTCTTTTTCTCCAATATTTTGACTCTTTCTGGTGTACTGTATAAAATGATGCTTCTTAAATTTAAGCTTTTGGAGCTGAATTACAAGGACTGAATTAAGGATATTACCAATGAGGAAAGATGACTTTTTCCAACTTACCAAAATTTCCTTATTCAGTTCCTCCCTTTTCTTTCTTTCCCATCTCACTCAATCTTTTCAATGTTCTATGATAGGCAGAAGACCAAAACAGTGGGGATCTGAACGACCAAGAAAAAGAGTTGGTTTATGGCAGGTTTTCTCAACCTCATCACTATTAACATTTTGGGCTGAATTTTTTACTGGATATGGAGGGAGGGGGCTGTTCTGTGCATTGCAGGAGGTTTAGCTGCATCCCTGCCTCTACCCACTGCATGTCAGTAGCACACCCCCAGTGTGTATGTCAAATATTTCTTCAGACATGGCAAAATGTTCCATTGGGGGGCAAAATCATCCCTAGTTGATAATCAGTGGTTAATGGGACCATTTTAAGACCATATGAGTGAGTAATATGAAATTCAGTCTTTTGAAGAACTGCATGGTGATATTATAAAATACTTGTATTTATAGTCTAAGGGTAAGAAAGACCTTCCTAAGTGTGATAAAAATCCTAAAGACATAAAATAAAAGAACAATAAATTTGACAATTCTACTTTCGTAAACATGTGTATAAATAAATACAATAAATAGTCAAAATATAGGTGACCAAGACAAAAAAAATTAGTCCTATATTGTCTTAGCCCATTTAGGCTGCTATAACAAAATATCATAAACTAGGTTGCTTATAAACAAATTTATTTCTCACAGTTATGTAGTTTAGGAAGTCTGAGATCAAGGTGCTGGTAGATTCAGTGTCTGATGAAGGCCTGCTTCCTAGTTCATAAATGGAGGAAGGGGCAAAGGGGCTCTCCAGGGTCTCTTTAAGAATGACACTAATCTCATTCTTGAGGGCTCCATCACAAGGAAGATTTTGGTTTTAACATGTGAATTTTGGGGTAGACAAAAACATTTAGTCTATAGTGCCCATATGGTAGATTTTCCCTTAAAAGGAAAAAAAATTTTCATTATACAAAGTCTTTATATATTTTTAAAACTTACACCTAAGTATTTCGTTTTATTTGGAGTTTTTTAAATTTTTGTGAATTCCTTTGGATATTCCATATAGGTCAGCTGCAAACAAAAAAAGGTTATTTCTTCCCTTCCAATGTAAAAATTTGTTAAGAGATTAGACCTCATGTTAAACGTTCTTACCACAATAAATATTTTTTAGACTTTGTTTGTTTGTTTACTTTTTCAAAAAATAAATTTATTTATCTATTTATTTATCTATCTATTTGTGGTGACATTGATTAATGAAATCCAGTAAGTTTCAGGTGTACAATTTAAGACTTAGGCATATATATGTTGCATTGTGTGTTCCACTCCCATACTTAGATTTCTTTCTGTCTCCATATATTTGACCCCTTTTATCATTCCTTCTACCTCCCCCCTTCTACCTCCCCACTACGGTCTGGTAACCACTAGTCTATACTCCATGTCCATGAGTCTCTGTTTGTTTCTTCTGTTTGTTGCTTTTAGGTTTATACCCCACATAAAAGTGATACCAGGTGATTTTCAACTTTTTCTCTCTGGCTTGTTTTGCTTAGCATGATTTTTTCAAGATCCATCCATGTTGTCGCCAATGGCAGTATTTCATCTCAGGGCTGATTAATATTCCATTGTATGTATGTACCACAGGTTCTTTATCCAATCATCTATTACAGGACACTGCAGTTGCTTCCATGTCCTGGCCACCGTGAATAATGCTGCTATGAACATCAAAGTGCAGATATCTTTTCTAATATGGGTTTTCAAGTCTTTGGGTTAAATACCTAGTAGAGAGATTGCTGGATTATATGATAGATAAATTCTTATTTTTGAGGAAAATCCATACTGTTTTTCGTAGTGGCTGTACTATTTTTGCAGTCTCACCAGCAGTGTATGAGGGTTCCTCTCCAACATTTATTATTACTTGTCCTGTTGATTATAGCTATTCTAACAAGTGTGAGATGGTATCTCGTTGTGGTTTTCATTTCCATTTCCCTAATAGCTAGCGATGTTGAGCATCTTTTCATATATTTGTTGGCCATTTGTATGTCCTCTGGGGAGAAGTGTCTGTTCAGGTCCTGTATTCACTTTTTTATTGGATCGTTTCTTATTTTGTTATTATTGAGTCATATGAGGTCTTTGCATATTTTCGATATTAAGACCTTACCTAAAGGCATTGCTTGCAAATATATTTTCCCATTTGGATGGTAGTCTCTTTACCTTGTTAAAGGTTTTTGTTTTGTTTTGTTTTGTTTTTGCTGTGCATAATATTTTACTTTGATGTAGTCCCATTCCTTTATTTTTGCTTTTACTCCTCTTGCCTTCGAGGTCAAATTTAAAAAATCCTCTTTAAGTCCAAGGTCCTTGAGTTTAGTTCCTTTGTTTTCTTCTATGCGTTTTATTGTTTCAGGTTTTATATTTAGGTCCTTAATCCATTTTGATTTAATTTTGGTGTGTGGTGATAGACAACAGCCTACTTTCATTCTTTTGCAGGTAGCTTTCCAGTTTTCCCAGCACTATTTATGCAGAGGCTTTCCTTTCTCCACTGTATGTTTTTGGCATTTTTGTCAAAAATTGTTTGCCCACATAAACTTGTGTTTACTTTTGGACTCTAGATTCTGTTCCATTGGTCTGAGTGTCTGTTTTTCTGCCAATACCATGCCATTTTGATTATTGTCACTTTGTAGTATAATTGGAAGTCAGGCAGAGCGATGCCTCCAGCCTCATTCTTTCTTCTCAGGATGGCTTTGAAAATTCAGGGTCTTTTGTGCTTCCATACAAATCTGATGATTTTCTGTTCTATTTCTTTTAAAAATGCCAATTTTGATGGGAATTACATTAAATCTGTATAATACTTTAGATAATAAGGTCATTATAACTATGTTGATTCTTCCAATACAAGAAAACGGAATATCTTTCCATTTATTTGTAACTTCTTCTATTTCTTTTAATAGGGTCTTGTAGTTTTCATTACATACGTCCTTCAAATGTCTCGATAGATTTACTCCTCGGTATTTTATTCTTTTTGTTGTAATTGCAAAAAGAATTAATTTTTCCACTTCTTTTTCTGACACTTCATTATTAGAGTATAGGAACTCTGTGGATTTTTGAACATTGATTTTGTATCCAGAAACTTTACTCTATTTGCTTCTTGTTTCTAGTAGTGTTCTTGTGGAGTCTTTAGGGTTTTCTATATAGAGAATCATGTCGTCCACAAATAGTGACAGGTTGACGTCTTCATTTCCTATTTGGATGCCTTTTATATCTTTTTTCTTCCTGATTGCACTTGCTAGGCCCTTAAACATTATTTTGAATAATGGTGGTGATAATTGACAGCCTTTCCTTGTTCCTGATCTTAGAGAAAAGGTTTTTAGTTTTTCACCACTCAGTATAATGTTGGCTGAGGGTTTCTCATATATGGCCTTTATTATGTTAAGGTACTTTCCTTCTATACCGATTTTTTTAAGTGTTTTGATCATAAAGAGATGCTGTATCTTGTCGAAAGCTTTTCAGCATCTATTGATATGATCATATGGTTCTCATTTTTTAATTTATTTATATGATATATCACATTAATCAACTTGTGTATGTTGAGCCATCCCTGTGCCTCTGGGATGAAGCCCATTTGGTGTATAATCTTAATCCGTTGCTGATTTCGGTTTACTAGTATCTTATTTAAGATTTTTGCATCTGTGTTCATGAGAGATATTGGTCTGTAGGTTACTTTTTTGTGTTCTTTTTACCAGATTTTGGTATTAGGGTGATGGATTGGGAAGTATTGCTTCCTCTTCAATTTTTTAGAAGAGTTTAATAGAATAGATATTAAATCTTTGACTGTTTGGTAGAATTCATTGGTGAAGTCATTTGCTCCTGGACTTTTACTTTTTAGTAGGTTTTTGATGATTGTTTCAATTTCCATACTGCTGATGGGTCTATTTAGATTTTCCAGTTCTTGATTCAGTCTAGGAAGGTTGTATTTTTCTAAGTACTGGTCCATTTCTTCTAGCTTATTAAATTGGTGTTATGTACTTTTTCATAGCATTCTTGTATAATCCTTTGTATTTCTGCAGTGTCTGTCGTAATTTTCCCTCTTTCGTCCCTGATTTTGTTTATTTGTATCCTCTCTTTTCTCTTTAGTGAGTCTAGCCAGGGGTTTGTCAATTTTATTAATCTTCTAAAAGAACCAGCTCTTTATTGCATTTCTTTTTTCTTTGTTTTTTGTTTGTTTGTTTTCTCTTTCATTTATTTCTGCTCTAATTTTGATGATTTCTTTCCTTCTGCTGAATTGAGGCCCCATTTGTTCTTTTCTAGTTTTTTAAGATGAAGCATTAGGTGGTTTATTTGGACTCGTTCTTGTTTTAAGAGATAGTCCTGTGATGATATGAACTTTCCTTTTATGAATGCTTTTGCCGTGACCCAAAAGTTTTGATATATTGTACTATTATTATCATTTGTTTCTATGTATCTCTTAATCTCTCTTTTTATTTCTACTCTGACCCGATTATTCTTCAATAGCATGTTGTTTAATCACCATGTATTTGTAGTTCTTCCTGTTCTCTTTTTGCAGTTGATCTCTAGTTTCAAAGCATTATGATCAGAGAATATAGTTGGTATGTTATCAACCCTTTTATATTTGTAGAGGCTATCTCTGTGTCCCAGTATGTGGTCGATTCTTGAGAATGTTCCATATGCACTAGGGAAGAATGTATAAGCTGTTTTGGGATGGAAGGCTCTATAAATGTCAATTATGTCCAGTTGGTCAATGTGTGTCATTTAAGGATGTTATTTCCTTATTGATTTTCTGTTTGGATGATCTGTCAATATACGACAGTGGGGTATTTAGGTCCCCTGTAATGATAGAGTTTTAGTCTGTTTCTCCCTCTAGTTCTGTTACTAATTGCTTTAAATATTTTGGGGCTCACTGAATGGGAGCATAGATATTAATAAATTTTATGTTTTCTTGTTGCATGATTCCTTTAATCGTTATGAAGTGTCCTTCCATATTTTTCTTTGCCTTTTTTATTTTGAGGTATATTTCATCTGATATTAGTATTGCTACTCCCTCTTTTCTCTGAATGCCATTTGCATGAAATATCATTTTCCACCCTTTCACTTTGAATCTATATTTGTCTTTGGAGCTGAGATGTGTGTCCTGGAGCAGCATATAGTTGGATTTTGTATTTCGATCCATTCTGCAACTCTGTGCCTTTTTATTGGTGAGTTCAGTCGATTTGCATTTAGGTTGATTATTGAAATATGAGGTCTTCTTACAGCCATTTTATCTTTTGCTTTCTAGTAGCTTGGTATTTCCATTACTTCCTTGTATTTGTGTTTCTGTTTTCTTTATTTTGGTTGGCTTTTGTGGATTTTCCCTCTGGTTCTTCTTGTTTTATGTTATATACTTTAGTTCAGAATCTTTGATGTGTGGTTACCATTATGAATATGTAAAGGATAGTTACATATACACAGTCGTCCATTTTCTTCTGCATGTGCATTATCTTTATTCACCTTTGAAAATCTGGATCTTTGAATCCTCCCTTTTTCATTCATTGTTATCTCAATTTGTCCCTATGTATGCTGAATGTTCATTACTATCTTGCTATAGCAATTCTAATCTTATTATTTAAGCTTATAATGACCTGTTCTTAGTAAGGATTGCACTCCTCTGTTTCTATTTGCCTGATAGTCACTTTAATCCTAATTATGTATTTTTTTATCAGTTTGTTTTAGGTGAACTGACTCCTTTCAGTATTTTCTGTACAGCAGGCCTCGTAGTGGAGAATTCCCTCAATTTTTGTATGTCTGGAAAGATCTTAATTTCTCCAACATATCTAGGTTGATAGTTCCTTTCACTTAATAGTTGAAATATTTGTTTCCGTTACTTCATGGCTTGTAAGGTCTGCACTGAGAATTCCAAGGATAATCAAATGGCTTTTTTTTTAAATCATTTGCCATTTTCTTTTCCCTGGCTGCCCTGAGAATTCCTTCTTTG
The DNA here is from genome assembly GCA_028627145.1 of Eidolon dupreanum. Taxonomy (NCBI): domain Eukaryota; kingdom Metazoa; phylum Chordata; class Mammalia; order Chiroptera; family Pteropodidae; genus Eidolon; species Eidolon dupreanum. The sequence goes on from CM053505.1 coordinate 68,707,163, forward strand.
TCGTTGATTTTTGATAACTTTAATACAATGTGTGCTGGAGAAGGCCTTTTTGGTTTGAGATAATTGAGTGTTCTGTTGACTTCTTGAATTCCAAGCTCCAGCTCATTCCTTAGATTTGAGAAATTCTCATCAACTATTTGTCCGAAAATGCTTCTAGTTCCTGCTCCTTTTCCTCGCTTTCGATAATGCCCATTTTTCTGATGTTTCCTCTCCTGATGGTATCAGCTAGTTCTTAAATTTCTCTTTCATTATTTTTCATTCTTTGGTTTCTCTCTTCTTCCTTCTGATTTATTTCTAGATTTCTGATCCTTTCCTCCATTTGGTTGACTCTATTTCCCAAGCTGGCTATTTCATATTTCAACTCTTGCAGTGTGTTTTTATCCCCAGAAGATCTATATTCTGTTATTTTTGAGAGTTTCAATCACCCTGCTCTGCTCACCTAGTTGTGTTTTCAATTCCTGCAATTGTTAATATGACTCATTTTAGAACTCACTGAGGTTTTTTCAGAAGTACCATCCTGAATTCTCTGTCATTTAAGTTGCATAATTCAATGTCTGTAAGCTTATTTTCTGGAGATTTTTCTCTTTCTTTCTGAGATGCCTTGTCACCTTGGTTGTTCATGGTGTTTAATGGACTATTTCTCCTCCTGGGCATTAATGAAAGTGTATTCTGCTGTTTTTCCAGAAAGAAGATTTATTATATAAAGGTCTTTCTTTACCTGCTGCAAAGAACGTGCTTTTGTTTTGGTTTCCTGTAGGTGGCATAAGCCTCTGGGATCCCTGCTTTATATAAAGCCTTAAAAATGCATTTTTTTATTTTCAGTCCTTGTCAGTATTGGCAACAGTTTCAGTAGTGTTTGCTCAGATTCCCCTGGGGCTCCGTGGTGTTTATCCTTGGAGAGTATTGGGGGGAAGGGTCCCTCTGGATTGGAAGTTGAGGGTTGTGGCTCAGCCTCGGGTTTGCAACCACAGCCGGTAAAAATCAACTGTGTTTTTTCTGCCATCCCACTTCTCAGCTTTCTGCCCTGATGACTGGGCCCTGCCGCTGGATGCATGGAACACATAGCACTCCCTTGCAGGACTCTTCAGAGAAATCACCGCACCTTCTTTCCTCTCCCTCCCCCTACAGGGAGCTCGGGCAGCTGTGAGAGTCTTCTTCATTTCTCCCAGTCCACCACCTGATACCCAGAATTCTCACCTGTGGTAGCTCTTATGCTCAGATCCCACGCTCAGATGTGCTGCTGTTCAGTTTAGGTGTTTTTTGTTGAGTTTTAGGTGTTTAGCTTATTGTTGTTTCAAGGAAAGAGATCTGGAGATGTCTCTCATTCCACCATGTTTTTCCAGATTCCTACATTCTATTTTTTAAAGTCTATTTTATTTAATATGAATATTGCTACTCCAGATCTCAGTTTCTGTTTGCATGGTATATATTTTTTTTATCTCTACTTTATTCTGTGTGTTTCTTTCAATCTAAAGTGAGTCTCTTGTAGGCAGCATATGGACAGGTCTTGTGTTTTTATTCGTTCTGCCATCCTATGTCTTTTGATTGGAGCATGTAATCCATTTACAGATAAAGTAATTATTGACACTGGTCGAGATGGCATAGAAGGTAGAGGCTATGCACGCCTTCTCTCACAACCACACAATAATGAAGACAGAACTACACAGCAATCAGCTTGTGGATTCACCTGAGGTCTGGCTTAACTGAAGCCCTACAACTTGGAACAAAAATAGAAGATCACCTCCAACCAGTAAGACAGGCAGAGATGCAAAATGGCCTGGTCCCACAATTGTGTGTGGCGATCAAGAATTGGGAAGGCTATCTTGCCTGCAGAGTCTCTTCCCCCACCTGAGAAGTGAGGGGTCCTAACCCCACACTGGGATCCACAGCTCAGGGTTCGAGTGCCAGGAAGAAAAGTACCCACAACCTCTGGCTGTGAAAACCAGCGGAGGTTGCAGCTAAGTGAGACAGGGCTGTAGGAGTTGCAGATGTTCCTCTTGAAGGTATCGTGCCCAGACTTATTCGCTGATAGACTTACTTGCTCTGAGCTCCAGCGCTGGGGCAGCTGCTTAAGGAGTACCAGGGACATACAAGGAAACACTGACTTGTCAGGTCTTAGGGCAAGGGCTGGATGAGCAGCCTTCTCCAGGATAGAAGGGCTGGCAGTATCCATTGTTCGTTTTTGAACCCTCCCTGCTCCAAGCCTGTGGAAATAGGTGCCACCATATCTGAGTCAGCATCAACCTGAGTAACAGAGATGGCTCTTTCCAGGTGATTCCCTGAGACTTTGCCTCTCCCAACTTGTGGGCCCAGCCAAGCCTCTTTCAGTGATATATTCCAAACAAATGGCCTGTCTTGGCTCTTGCCATGGACTTTCCTAAAATCTTTCAAAGGCTCACAAAACCCAAAGTTGCAGCATCTGGCCTTAACATGCCCTGTACCTCTTTCTGAGCAGCCCCAAGCCCCACAGTAGTGGCAGCTGGCCATAGTTTCTGGCTTAGCCTCTTGAGGTAACTATAAACCCAGCACAGGTGGCAGCCCTCTCACTATTGCTTGGTGACCCTTACCAGGTGGCCCCAGAAGTACACAGGTTGCACCTGAACTTGGCCTGCAGCTTGACCCCTACCAGGACTGTGCCACCAGTCCCCACAGGACATCTGCTACATAAAACCACACTACTAAAATATAAAGACTTAGGAACTAAACATAATACATAGAAAAACACAGGGAGGCAGTCAAAATGGAGAGACAAAGAAGTATTTCCCACATGAAAGAATAGACCAAAGCTCCAGAAAAAAAGAACTAAACAAAGTGGGGACAAGTAATCTACCATATGCAGAGGTCAAAACACTGGTTATCAAGATGTTCAGTGAACAAAAAGGAGAGCAGATGAACTCAGTGAGAACTTTATCAAAAAAATATAAAACATAAAAATGGAGATGAAAAACAAGAAGGGAACCACCAGAAATGAAGAATACAATATATGAGATGAAGAGTACATGAGAGGGAATCAACAGAGTGAATGAAATGGAGGATCAAATCAACAATTTAGAGGATGGGATAGTGGAGAACACCCAATAAGAACAGCAACAAGAAAAAGGAATTTGAAGAAAAGAGGATAGTTTGAGGTGC
>CM053505.1:68710794-68726995 GCA_028627145.1 Eidolon dupreanum
GCATGAGGGTTCCTTTTTCTCCGCATCCTCTCGAGCATTTGTTATTACTTGTCCTGTTGATTATAGCTATTCTAACAGGCGTGAGATGGTATGTCAATGTGGTTTTGATTTGCATTTCCCTAATAGCTAGCAATGTTGAGCATGTTTTCAAATATTTGTTGGCCATTTGTATGTCCTCTAGGGAGAGGTGTCTGTTCAGGTCCTCTGTCCATTTTTTGATTGGATCGTTTGATTTTTTGCTGTTATTGAGTTGTATGAGCCCTTTGTATATTTTGGATATTAGGCCCTTACCCGGAAGCGTTGCTTGCAAATATATATTTCCCATTCGGATGGCTGTCTCTTTACCTTGTTGATGATTTCTTTTGCTGCGCAGAAGCTTTTTAGCTTGATGTAGTCCTATTCATTTACTTTAGCTTTCACTTCCCTTGCCTTCGAGGTCAAATTCAAACAATCTTCTTTACGTCCAAGGTCCTTGAGTTTCGTTCCTATGTTTTCTTCTATGTATTTTATTGTTTCAGGTCTTCTATTCAGGTCCTTAATCCATTTTGAGTTAATTTTGGCGTGTGCTGATAGACAACAGTCTAGTTCCAGTCTTTTGCAGGTGACTTTCCAGCTTTCCTAGCACCATTTCTTGAGGAGTCTTTCCTTTCTCCACTGTATGTTTTTAGCCTCTTTGTCAAAAATTATTTGTCCATATAAATATGGGCTTACTTCTGGACCCTCGATTCTGTTCCACTGGTTCGTGTGTCTGCTTTGCTGCCAATACCTTGCCGTTTTGATTACTGTCGCTTTGTAGTATAATTTGAAGTTGGGCGGAGTGAAGCCTCCAGCCTCGTTCTTTTTACTCAGGATGGCTTTGGCGATTCGGGGTCTTTTGTGCTTCCATACAAATCTGATGATTATTTGTTCTATTTCTTTAAAAAATGCCAATGGGATTTTGATGGGGATTGCATTTAATCTGTATAATGCTTTAGGTAATATTGCCATTTTAACTCTGTTGATTCTCCAACCCAAGAGCATGGAATATCTTTCCATTCCTTTGTATCTTCTTCGATTTCTTTCGATAGGGTCTTATGGTTTTCATTATATAGGTCCTTCACATGTTTCGTTCGATTTATTCCTAGGTATTTTATTCTTTTTGTTGCAATTGAGAAAGGAATTATTTTTTTCCACTTCTTTTTTTGACATTTCGTTATTAGAGTATAGGAACGCTATGGATTTTTGTACGTTGAGTTTGTATCCAGAAATTTTACTCTATTTGCTTATTGTTTCTCGTAGTGTTCTTACAGAGGCTTTAGGGTTTTGTATATGGCATCCGCAAATAGTGACAGGTTGACTTCTCCGTTTACTATTTGGATGCCTTTTATATCTTTCGCTTGCCTGATTGCACTCACTAGGACCGTTTGTGTTATATTGAATGAGCGTGGTGATAGTGGACAGCCTTGCCTTGTTCCTGATCTCAGAGGGAAGGTTTTTAGTTTTTCACCATAAAGTATAATGTTGGCTGAGGGTTTGTCATATATGGCCTTTACTATGTTAAGGTACTTTCCTTCTATACTGATTTTTTTTTTTTTTTTAGTGTTTTGATCATAAAGTAAAGGGATGCTGTATCTCGTCGAAGGCTCTTTCTGCATCTATTGATATGATCATATGACCTTATCTTTTATTTTGTTTATGTGATGCATCACATTAATTGATTTGCACATTTTGAACCATCCCTGTGCCCCTGGGATGAAGCTCACTTGATCGTGGCGTATAATCTTTTAAATATGTTGCTGTTTTCGGTTTGCTAGTATCTTATTTTTGATTTTTGCATCTGTGTTCATGAGAGATATTGGTCTGTAGTTTTCTTTTTTTGTGTTATCTTTACCAGGTTTTGGTATCAGGGTAATATGGGCCCCATAAAATGAGATAGGAAATATTGCTTCCTCTTCGATTTTTTGGCAGAGTTTGAGGAGAATAGGTATTAAATCTTCTTTGAATGCTTGCTAGAATTCACTGGTGAAGCCATCTGGTCCTGGACTTTTACTTTTTCATAGGTTTTTGATGATTGTTTCAATTTCCATACTGCTGATGGGTCTATTAAGATGATCTCATTCTTCTTGATTCAGTCTAGGAAGGTTGTATTTTTCTAAGTGGTGGTCCACTTCTTATAGGTTATTGAATTTGGTGTTATATACTTTTTCGTAGTATTCTTGTACGATCCGTTGTATTTCTGCAGTGTCTATCATCATTTCTCCTCCTTCATCTCTGATTTTGCTTATGTGTATCCTTTCTCTTTTTCCTTTACTAAGTCTAGCCAGGGGTTTGTCAATTTTAATAACCTTCTCAAAAAACCAAGTCTTTGTTGCAGTTATTTCTCTATTGTTTTTTTTCTTTTGTTTTCAATTTCATTTATTTCTGCTCTAATTTCGATTATTTCTCTCCTTCTGCTGACTTTAGGCTTTATTGGTTCTTCTTTTTCTAGTTTTTAAAGATGAGGCGTTAGGTTGTTTCTTTGGGCTCGTTTTTCTTTTTGGAGGTAGGCCTGTAATGGTGTGAACTTTCCTCTTATGACCGCTTTTGCCGTGTCCCAAAAGTTTTGATATGTTGTACTATCATTATCAATCGTTTCTATGTATCTCTTGATCTCTATTTTTATTTCTTCGCTGACCCAGTCATTCTTCAGTAGCGTGTTGTTTAACCTGCACGTATTTGTGGCTCTTCCCATTTTCCTTTTACAGTCGATCTCCAACTTCAAAGCATTATGATCAGAGAATATGGTTGGTGTGATTTCAACGCTCTTATATTTGTTGAGGCTATCTCTGTGTCCCTGCATGTGGTCAATCCTTGAGAATGTTCCATGTGCACTAAAGAAGAATGTATAAGCGGCTGTTTTGGGATGAAAGGCTCTGCAAATGTCAATTATGTCCAGTTGGTCTAATGTGTTGTTTAAGGATGTCATTTCCGTATTGATTTTCTGTTTGGATGATCTGTCCATATCCAACAGTGGGCTACTTAGGTCCCCTACTACGATAGTGTTGGGTCTGTTTCTCCCTTTAATTCTGATAGTAAATGCTTTATATATTTTGGGGCTACCTGATTGGGAGCATAGGTGTTAATGTGTATTATGTTCTTGGTGTGTGATTCCCTTTATCACTATGAAGCGTCCCTCAGTATCTTTCTTTACCTTTTTTATTTTGAAGTCTATTTTGTCTGGTATTCATACCGCTACTCCTGCTTTTCTGTGATTGCCATTTGCTTGAAATATCGTTTTCCAACCTTTCGCTTTGAGTATATTTGTCTTTTGAACTGAGATGTATCTCCTGGAGGCAGCATATGTTTGGGTTTTGTTTTTTTGATCCAATCTGAAACTCTGTACCTTTTTATTGCTGGGTTCTGCCTAGTTACGTTTAAGGTGACTATTGAAATATGAGTTTTTCCCGTAACCATTTTATGTTTTGCTTTCTGGTAGCTCAATGTTTCCATTGCTTCCTTGTCCTTGTGTGTCTGTTTTGGTTGGGTTTTGTAGGTTTTCCCTCTGGTCTTTCTTGTTTATGTTGCATATTTCAGTTCTGAGTCTTTTTCGTGTGGTTACCGTTACGAATATGCAGAGGAGATACACACACACACACACACACACACACACACGTATGTGTATATATATAGTAGTCCATTTTCTTCTGCGTTTACCTTATCTCCCTTCCCCTTTGCAAATTGGGATTTATGAATCCTCCCCTTTTCAATCACTGTTGTCTCAATTTGTCCCTGTATATGTTATGTTGAACGTTCATTATTATCTTGCTATAGCAAATCTCTTCTCATTCTTGAAGCTTATAATGCCCTGTTCTTAGTAAGGGTTGCACTCCTCTGTTTCTATTTGCCTACTAGTCGCTTTCCTACTAGTTATGTATTTTTTCTGTCATTTTGTTTTAGGTGAGCTGACCCCTTTCAGTATTTCCTGCAATGTAGGCTTCGTAGTAGAAAAGTCCCTCAATTTTTCTGTCTGGAGAGGTCTTTAATTCTCCTTCATGTCTAAAAGTGTTCTTTGCTGGCTACATTATTCTTGGCTGGTAGTTCATTTAATATTTTGAATATTTGATTCCACTCCTTTGTGGCTTGCAAGGTTTGTGCTGAGAAGTCCGATGATAATCTTATGTGTTTTCCTTTATAGGTTACCATCTTCTTTTCCCTGGCTGCCCTGAGAATTCTTTCTTTGTCGTTGATTTTTGATAATTTTAATACAATGTGTGCTGGAGAAGGCCTTTTTGGGGTGAGATATTTGGGTGCTCTGTTGACTTCTTGAATTCCAAGTTCCAGCTCATTCCTTAGATTTGGGAAATTCTTGTCAACTGTTTGAAATTGCTTTCTAATCCCTGCTCCTTTTCCTCCCCTTTGAGAGTGCACATTATTCTTATGTTTCCTCTCCTGATGGTATCAGCTAGTTCTTGAATTTCTCTTTCATTATTTTTCATTCTTTGGTTTCTCTCTTCTTCCTTCTGATTTATTTCTAGATTTCTGTCTTCGATATCTCTGATCCTCTCCTCCATTTGGTTGACTCTATTTCCAAAGCTTGCTATTTCATTTTTCAACTCTTGCACTTTTTTTTTTATCTCTGGAAGATCTATTCTGTTCTTTTTGAGGGTTTCAATCTCCTTGCTCTGCTCATCTCATTGTTTTTTCAGTTCTCGAAATTGTTGGTATGACTCGTTTCGCAACTCACTGAGTTTTTTTCAGAAGTACCATCCTGAATTCTCTGTCATTTAAGTTACATATTTCTAAATATGTAAGCTTGTTTTCTGGAGATTTTTCTCTTTCTTTCTGAGTTGCCTTGTCACTTGGGTTGTTCATGGTGTTTAATGGACTACTTCTCCGCCTGGGCCTTAATAGAAGTGTATTCTGCTTTTTTTTCCCCCAGAAAGAAGATTTATTATATAAAGGTGTCTCTTTAGCCTGTTGCAAATAAGGTGTTTTTTCTTTTGGTTTCCAGTAGGTCGCGTCTAAGTATCTTGGATACCTGCTTTCTATAAAGTCTTAATAATGCCTTTTTTTTTTCTCATAGATATTCAATCATGCTCGCTATCTTCAGTCTCAGTCCCTGTCAGTGTTAGCGGCAGTCTTGGTAGCTAGCATTTGCTCAGGTTCCCCTGGGGCTCCGCGGTGCTAGGTCCTGGAGAATATGGGGGGAGGGACCCTCTGAGTTTGAGGATGGGGTCTGCAGCTCAGCCTCCCCTCTTGCAACCTCGGCTGGTAACAGTCAACTGTCGTGTCTCTGCCCTCCCCACTTCTCTGCTGTCCCCACTTCTCTGTTTTCTACCCTGATCCCTGGGTACTGCCGCCGGTTGCATAGAGCTCACAGCTCTCCCAGGCAGGGTTGTTCAGAAATCCTGCCACACCGTCTCCCCTCCCCCGCCTCCTCCAGGGAGCTCCCGCTGTGAGATACAGCTTCTTTGTTTCTCCCAGTCTACCGCCCGACTCCCAGGGTTCTGACCTGTGGCAGCTCTTCTGCTCAGATCCCCTGCTCAGACATGCTGGTGTGCAGTTTAGGTGTTTCTTGTTGAGAATTACATGTTCAGCTTATTATTATTTCAAGGAGAGAGATCTGGGGATATCTCTCACTCTACCATGTTTCTGATGTTAAAACCTACTATGTATTTTCACCTGTGACAAGTAAGACTAGTTCTCTCACAGCATAGCTATTCATTGTCATTACTCTCCTGGATATTCCTGCCTGTTTGTTTTCCCTTATGAACAATGGAAAATAACAAAGCCTTCAAAAGCCTTTGTTATTTTCTTTGGGGTTAAGTGTCTTTATTTGAGAATATAGCACATCTTTACTCTTGCTTATGCCTACTTTCCTGTCCTTCGGGAATTTAAACATTTTCCTCGTGTAGATTTCATGTGGTTTTTTTTTTTTTTTAGATTACTCCTAAGCATGTAATATTTCATTATTGACATTTAAAATCATGTCCGTTTTATTTCTAACTGGATATTTATTCATGGAATTGGCTTGTAAAAAATATTGTTAAAGCTCTTGATTGTCAAGAATTTCTTTAACTTTCTCAGTATCAGTCAATGGTACTTTCCTCTATTATAATCAAGCCTTCGAAAGGTTAAAACATTTTGTAGCGGACCCCTCTAAGCATTGGATGTTTGAGCACTGGGTGGATAGAGAGAAGTGTCTCAGAAATGTTTTCCCACTTATGTGCACTCTTGCACAGTACAAGTGCCACTACTTTTCTCAATGCCTCATTGGAGGGGTAGTGAAACCCTGGACTTTCCCAATTTTTTTTTTCGTTTTTGTTGTTGTTGTTGTTGTTGTTTGTTTGTTTTTTTACAAACAACTAAGATACTAAACATTTTTGAAGTTAATATTAAGTGGGAAAGATGCCGTCTGAGACCTTATTTATTAAGCCAGCAGTGACTAGGTCCTGATCTGCACAAACACATGGTAGGGCTCTGCGCCAGGTGATCTCAATGTGCCCTTTTGACCAAAGGTAACACTGGGACATGAGGAAGATAGGGAGCATAAACCACCTGCTTGAGTTCCCATGTATATCTTTTCCAGCAGGAGGAACTTAACGTCAACTGGAAGCCAGGGAAGTAGGGGCTCAATTGACTATTACGGACAAGCAGTTTGGACAACAGACTTTGATGCAGTGACTCCAGAAGGTGACGAATATCTCAGTTAATTCATAATGAAAAGGTATAGACACATTTACTAATACACAAGATGTGCTTATAACTCAGACATGAAAGAGGATTAAAGGAAAAGATTGTGTAATACACTTGCATTATCCTTCATTACCCTTCCTTGTCATGGACTACTAAAATGGATAAACACCACTATAAAAACCAAAGGTTACCAAATGCTGATCATTTCCTTCCTGAAGGGCTTCCATTGAGATTATTGGCCCTTTTATGATACACTGAGCTTTAACTGGTAATTAAAATTAAAATATACATACGTAAAATGTTTTAAAAAGAGAGAGGCTAGTTCTAACGTTGCCTACAGGATATGTACTTATTTAGAGCTATTTATATTTGAATAATGGTCATGTGTTAAAAGTGAAAAGAACAGTGACAGAGGCCGCCCTCCAGAAGGATCCCCGGTTAGGGTCTGTGGGCATTTGGCCACGTGCCTCTTTCCCTCACAGCAAGAGAAGGTTCAGCTCTGGGATGGGGCTCATCTCTCCTTCAGGGTCTTCTGTCACTCCTGCTTGTGCTTTGAGGGTACGCGGGGCTAGGATTTGGGGTCAGGACTGAATAAATGGGGATGGCGGCAAACCCTGGAGAATTGAGACTGGGATTCAGCTGGTAAGGGAAGAGGACTGTCTGTGAGGCTACTTGGGAGTCTGGGCAGCCAACAGTGTCCAAAATGACTCTGGACTGGGGTTCTGCCAAGGCCTCCTGTGTGTCAGCAGAGACTGCATGGGTACAGGAAACCTAGACAGGGGCAGTAGACACCAGTGCCTTCATGTCCCCATGCTCTTCCTCCCTTCATATGGGCCTGGAGGCATGCAGACTGGTGAGCCTGGGCTGGTAGGATGAGACAATCCACACTGGCCTGTGCTGAGCTGTCTCTAGGAGGATGCATCTCTTTGCGGGAACACTTGGCAGCACCCATCTCGAAGTTCCAGGGACAGGACCTTTTCAGTACGTCTTCTTGCAAGAGTGTGCATGCACACACACACACACACACACACACACACACACACACACACACACCCCCAGCACTAGGGGAGCAGAGGAGTGTGTCCAAGGCGGTGTCATTCAGCCAGGATTGCTAGAACTGAAGAGTTGGAAGGGATCAAAAAGACCTCGCAGAGGGTCCGTGTTGCTTTTTGGATGTGGCACGGAATGTACACTCCCTGCCCTAAGAAGAATGAGGTTGTGGACTTCTCGGGCATGAGTTCTTGGGAGATGTGTGTCGTGTTTGGACGGAAAAGAGCAGAAGGGTGTCTGAAGGGTTGGAGTTGGACAAGTCTCACATGCTATGAAACCAGGGGATAGGCCCTCGTGGCGCACTTGGACAGGGGTAGAAACAGACAACCACCTTCAGCCTAAACAGGTGCTTGCTGTTGTGGGTGGGCTGACCTGAGGACAAAAAGGACGACATCCAACCATGACCCACCTTTTCTCAGTGAGAGGAGTGTGTGACCTTGGTCTGGCTGTGTGTGTGGCGGGGGACTTTCTTTTAGAGTTTGCTTGATACTCCTCGGCCTATTTGATCTTTCACTAAAAGACTCGCTTCACATCTGTTGTATTTCTGGAGTGCCGTGTTCACGTCTGGCCCTGTAGGAAAAAGAATTTAAAAACCAACTAGCCACCCCACCTCAAAAGAGGAAAGAAAGCAGGTTTCTGCTGGTTTTTCCCGAAGGGGAGTATTTGTGGGGCTGCAGGGTAAGGTGTGCATGGAGGCTGGGGTGGTGGTCTGTGTTCCCTTCTTGTCTTCAGGCCACTGTGCCTGGCCGGTCAGTGTGTTCCTGCAGTGCAGGCACTTGCGCATGTGTGGGTATGTGTGGTTCATCTCCCTTGTCATCTGCTCCAAGCATAAGAGGAGGGTTCTCCAGGTGCACTTGGTATGATGGTGAGGAGTTTGTCATAGAATATGGGAAAGAAGACCACAAGCCTTCTGCATTCGCCCTCTACTGCTCCACCACAAAACGCATGAGCCCTCACAAGCACACACACACATGGATGTTTCCCACCGCAGGCCTTCTCAGTGGGAGCTGTCAAGAGATTGACCCAAGGGGCAGACGTCAGGCCAAATTTGTCCGTGCCTGAACCCCCTGGGGCCCCGTGGGAGAAGAGCCAGGTCCTCGTCGGGGGCTGTGTGTGTTCTGGCCATGGGAGTTCAGCATTACTCTTGAACCCTCTGCCAGTGCCTGCGGACCACCGCCCTTTGTGTCAGGCTGCTTGAGGCCTCGTGGAACGGCTGTCCATCCGATAGTACCTTGTGAGCAGGTCCTGGTGAGAATGTGTCTCCCCTGGGGCCCTGGCCAGGGGGAGGCTCAGATTCTGTGCCCGCCAGCTCAGTGTGTTTCCTGAGGTCTCTCACAAAACTCCAGTGCTAAAGATGTAGGTTCAGGCCCACTCACTGCTAGGTGACTCGATGAGGAGCTGTCGCTTTTTGGTCAGGAAGGCTGGCTAGGAGACCCCACCAGGGTCGAGCCCTAGAGGTGGGAGTGCTCCCCCAAAAGTGGCCAAGATGCTGAGCAGCCATGTTGGAGCAAGATTGGACACAGGTCGGTGTTTTTTCCCTCCGCAAAGGGCAGAGGGAGAGGACTTGCCGGGGTGGTGGGGGTGGTGGGGGAGGGAGGGTAGGTCGGCATTTCTGGTGCAACGCTGCCATCAAGAGGAACTCGGTCTGGATCCTGTGAGCCCTGCGCCGTGGCTTCCAGGGAAGGAGCCACAGGAGAGTGAAGTCAGAGGCTCAGGGAGAACAAGGGACAGACCTTCCCTCCACTCATCCTCCCAGAGTCCAGAACTCCGCCAGCCCTGTGCGATGTGTGGACTAAGGTCGGGTCTGGCCGGTTGGGCTCCAGAGACGGGCACCAGGAAAAGGCCCGAGGCCAGGGTGCCTGGCGGGTGAGGCACGGGACCCTGCTGGCCGCCCTGTGTGGGCTGCAGTGGCAGAGGCTGCCCTCCAGAAGGATCCCTGGCTAGGGTCTGTGGGCATTTGGCCGTGTGCCCTTTCTTCTTGGAACAAGAGCAGATTGTTCCCCGGACGGGTCACGGTGCTGTCCAGCCAAAGAATGTGAGGGACTTTCATGTAAGGAATTGTGCTCTGTTTACAGTGGGATTATACCCATTTTAGGGGTAAAGGGCATAAAGGGATTGTCCCCCACATTGTGTATAAAAACATATGCATGTGACATGGTATTTGGCACTCTGTGTGTAGGACAAGATCCTTGAAAGGAAATAGCAAGTGATAATTTGGGACCACTTAAGATGAGCCAGTCCCAAGACAGGGCAAGAGACAGCCGGTAATATAGGCCCCTCGGAGGGGCAGGTCATGATATGTAAGGAATTGTACAACAGTGCAATTTTTGTTTAGATTTTCCTTATGAGTGCGCGGGGAATCTTGTTGTATGTTTAGGGTCCTTTTATGTTTCTTTCTTTTTCTGGACTATTCGTGTTTATCCATGTTTTCTTTGATAGGTTTTGAGTGAAAGATAGAAAGGCTTTCCCTGCTCCGGGATTATAAATGAATCAGCCCATGTTTTCTTTTAGTAGTTGCATGATCCTTTTAATCGTACATTCAATTTTTGCAGTTTATCCTGGTTTATTGTGCAAAGTGTGGGACGAAGAACCTTTTCTAGGTGGCTATGCCTTTGTCCCGTTTGTCTTTACTCCCACTGATTTGAGAGGCCACTTTGTGGTGTAAAACATAAATCGTTGTATGTCTTTGGGTCTGTTTTTTGAACTTTGCATTCTACCGTATATAATGGTAGTCGTAGTCATCCTACCACATGGCTGTTCATTGTCGACTCTCCTGGATATTCCTGCCCGTTTATTTTATTGTTCCTTTTGAACAATGGAAAACAACAAAGCCACCAAAAGCCTTTAGGATTTTCCTGGAATTAGAATATATTGGTTGATTAATTAACTGATTGTTAATTAACATGTTCAAGAGGTTGAGTCTTTTTATTCAAGAATATGGTACATCTTTATTCTTGTTTGTTTACTTTTCTGTCTTTCGGGACACTTTTAAAGTTTTCCTCATGTAGGTTTTCATGTTTTTGTTACATTATTTCCAGGCATACAGTCTTTCATTGTTGGTACTGTAAACCCCTCCATTCTGTTGAGTAGTGGGGTATTTGTCCATGGAACTGGGCTGAAAAGAATACTGATAGAGCCCTTGATTGTTAAGAATTTTGTTAACTTCCAGGTGTTAGTGAATGGTATAAATATTTTCTGTATTGATGCTTACCAACTTTAGGAAAGGTGAAAAAATTTTGAGGCATACACCTGTGAGTACTGGACCTCCAGGCACTGGGTGGGTAAAAAGAAGTCATGAATCAGTTTCCATGAAATGTTTTCTTTCTTAGGTGCAGTGTTGCAAACAGAGGTAAAATGTCATTAAATTGTTTTTAAACATCTCATTGGAAGGTGCTGAAACCCTTGCATTTCTCCTTTGTTACACGCTTGCTGAGATTCCAAAGATTTTAAAACTTGTTGTTATGTGGGAAAGATGATGACTGAGACCTCCTTCTTTGCTGAGCACAGGCCAAGGTCCTCACCCACACAATCTCATGTGATCTCTATCCCAATACTGTGAGCGTTGTGGTCTCGGTGTGTTCTTCTGACTAGGGTTCCACACTGTGACATGATGAAAATAGAGTAGACCTCCTCTCTGAGATCCCAGGTGTCTTTCCCAACAGAAGGATCTTCGTAATCTGACTGAAAGGCAAGGAGCGCTGGCTGGCTTGACTATCACAGACAGGAAGTTCGGACAACAGACCTAGATCCAGTTTTGACTTCGGAAGATGATCTCAATTGATTAATCTTAAAGCGGGCATAAGCACCCTTAGGTGTACCTGACAAGATGGACTAAAGAGTACTGTGGAGCCTGCGAACCAGAATTTAAGAGGACTCAAATAAAACAAAACTCTACATATAATGCACCTGAACGGTGCATTTACTGATTAAATTTGGCATCTTATATGGGTGTGGTTGGTGGCACCCCCCCCCCTACATATAATGCACCTTATTTTCCAAGGCCTAGTAAAAAATGATAACTGGCGGCTCTCTTCAAACTAAAGGATACGAAATGATAGTCATTTTCTTCTCTACGGTCTTGTATCATTCCTATTTGTGCTTTGATGGTACACAGGTTCTTATCTGCGACTAAACTAAAATATATTGTTAAAATGTTTGACAATCGGAGAATCTTGTTCAAAGCTTGGCATAGAAGGGGGCTTTCTAAACCTGATTAGAGTCCAGCATCCATGCAGCTCTAGACTGATCAGTTAGACTCCATGTCATTGTAAACCTACTTCAGCTGAGGAGCCAGTCATGCAAAATGACATACAGAGTAGAGGAAGACATCTGCACATTGTTTGGGGTATACCTTTTTTACCTTTCATATTGATCTCAGTGAAGATGACTAGTCAAGTCTGTTAGAACTGGGAAATCTCATAAAGCTTCACTTTAGTGTGCTTCACAAATGCTGCGTGTTTTGTTTTGTTTGTTTTGTTTTGACAAATTAAACGTTTGTGGCAACCCTGTATCAAGCAAGTTACTTGGAGCCATTCTTCCAACAGCATTGACCCACTTTGTGTCTCTGTGTCACGTTCGGGTAATTTTCACAGTATTTCAAAATTAACATTGTTATTGTGTTCTCTGTGATCAGTGATCTTTGATGTCACTGTTGTAATTTGGGGGGGAGTGCCACCAACCACACCCATATAAGATGCCAAATTTAATCAGTAAATGTTGTATGTGTTCTGACTGCTCCGCCGTTTCCCTGCCTCTCTGTCTCCTCAGGCCTCCTATTCCCTTAGATACAACAGTATTGAACCTAGGCCAGTTAATAACCCTACAATGGCCTCTAAGTGTTCAAGTGAAAGGAAGAGTCACATTTCTCTCATTTTAAACCAAAAGTTAGAAATGACTAAGCTTAGTGAGGAAAGAATGTCGAAAGCCAAGATAGGAGGAAAGCTAGGTCTCTTGCACCAAACAGTTAGCAAAGTTGTGAATGCGAGGGAAGTTCTTGAAGGAAATTAAAAGTGCCACTCCAGTGAACACACAACTGATGAGAAAGTAAAACGGCCTTATTGCTGATAGGAGAAAATTTTAGTGGGCTGGAGAGAAGATCAAACCAGCCACCACATTCCCTTAAGCCAAAGCCTAATCAAGCGCAAGGCCCTAACTCTCTTTGATTCTCTGGAGGTTGAGGGAGGTGAGGAAGCTGCAGAAGAAGAGTTTGAAGCTAGCAGAGGTTGGTTCATGAGGCTTAAGGAAAGAAGCCGTCTCCATAACGTAAAAGTACAATGTGGTAAAGCAGCAGCAAGTTATCCAGAAGATCTAGCTAAGATATTGAATGAAGGTGGCTATGCTAAACAACAGATTCTCATTGTACACGAAACAACTTTATATTGGAGGGAGATGCCATCTAGGACTTTGATAGTTAGGAGAGAAGTCATTGCCTGGTTTCAAAGCATCAAAGGGATAGGCGGATCTCTTGTTACGGGCTAATGCAGCTGGTGACTTTAGGTTGAAGCTAAGGCCCATTTGTCATTCCAAAAATCCGAGGGCCCTTAAGGATGATGCTAAATCTACTCTGCCTGTGTTCTATAAATAGAGCGACTAAGTCTGAATGACAGCACATCTGTTTTCAAGATGGTTTACTGAATATTTTAAACCCCGTGTTGAGAATTACTGTTCAGGGAAAGAAAGATTCCTTTCAAAATATTACTGCTCATTGACAGTGCACCTGGTCACCCAAGAGCTCTGATGGGGCTGTACAATGAGATTAATATTGTTTTCATGCCTGCTTACACAACAGTCCATTCTGCAGCCATGGGTTAAGGAGTAATTTCAACTCTCAAGTCTTATTATTTAAGAAACACATTTTGTAAGGCTTTTGCTGCCATAGATAGTGATTCCTCTGATGGACCCGAGCAAAGTCAATCGACAACCTTCTGGAAAGGATTCACCATTCTAGATGCCATTAAAAACGTTCGTGATTCATGGGAAGAGGTCAAAATATCAACATTAACAGGAGTTGATTCTATCCTTCATGGATGATTTTGAGGGGTTCAAGACTTCAGTGGAGGAAGCAACTGCAGATGTGGCAGAAATAGCAAGAGAACTAGAATTAGAAGTGGAGCCTGAAGATGTGACTAGATTGCTTCAATCCCATGATAAAACTTTAATGGATGAGGAGTTGCTTCTTATGGACGAGCAAAGAAAGTGGTTTCTTGGGATGAAATCTATTCCTGGTGAAGATGCAGTGAAGATTGTTGAAATGACAGCAAAGAGCTTCAAAGATTACATAAATTTAGTTGATAAAGCAGCAGCAGGAGGGTTTGAGAGGGTTGACTTCAATTTGGAAGGAAGTATTACTGAGGGTAAAATGCTATCAGAGAAATCTTTTCTGACAGGAAGAGTCAACTGATGTGGCAGACTTCATTGTTATCTTAAGCCATTGCCACAGCCACCCAAATTTTCAGCAACCACCACTCTGATCAGTCAGTAGCCATCATTTTCGAGTCCAGAACGTCTACCAGCAAAAAGATTACAACACACCGAAGGCTCACATGGTGGTTATCGTTTTTTTAGCAGTAATTTTTAAATTAAGGTACGAACATTTTTTTAGACACAGTGCTATTGCACACTTAATAGACTACAGTATAGTGTAAACAACTTTTATACGCACTGGGAAACCAAAAAAAAAAAATCTGTGACTCGCCTTATCATGATATTTGCTTTATTACTGTGGTCTGAAACCAAACCCACAGTATCTCCAAGGTATGCCTGTACATGTCCTTCGGAAAATCATTGGGCAAAATTGATCCCCAAATTGAAAATACATGAGAATTTTGGATCATTCTATTGCTTTGCAAATGCAGAAGAGAATTACATTCACAAGTGAGCAGAAGAGTGCATCCAAGAGGGCATCAATTACCCGGGATTTCTAGAAAAATACAAGGGGTACCAAAAGAACCATGTAGAGGTGAAAAGTGGGATGCCTTGTTATTCAGCAATGGCAGAGAATACACTTGCTGCCATAGGAAGGATGAAATGGTGGTCCTCTTAGACCTGAATCCTTGGGAGAGGTGTGCCTCTTTTAAGGGAAAAAAGCAAAAAGATTCCCGAAGGGTTGAAGTTCTGTGAGTCTCGTGTAGTATGAAACCAGAAAGAAAGATCTGCATGACCACAATACCTCTGTAACAGTACACACGCAGACAGAGATAGAAACACACTTACCTTCCACCTAAACATTTGCTTGCTGTTGTGCATGGGACAACCTTTTAAGGATGAAAAGGATAACATAAAATTGTAACTTTCCTCTGTGAGTCTATGACATGGGACGACGGCTCTTTGGAATTTTACAGGATGCCTTTCAACAGATATAAAACTTGCCAAAAGCCTTCAATCACGTGAGACCGATGTTTGGAGAAATCTATTAATGTCTGGACCAAGAAAAAAAATGAATTGGCTGGATAGTCCCAAAGAGAAAACTGTGGGGGCTGCGAGGGAAATGGAGTATGGAGGCCACAACAGAATGAATTTCCTTTTCATTATACTATCTTCAGAGACCTTTACCTAGACAGTGTGTTTCTTCTCTACATGATGGAGATTATTCTCGCTTCCACCTGGCACAGTGATAAGAGGATTCTAAGAACTACTTGACATCATGGTAAAGTGTTCATCATACAGCACTGGACGATGCCTCCGACAAAAACGAAGGCTTGAGCCCACATAGGAAAGGCTCCAATGTGAAACACATGAATTACGAGCTTTGGGAAATCATATGTGTTATTCATCACAACTATTCTGTTACGAATCATTGAGACATGGAACATAGGCCATAACGAGGACAGATATCTTTCATAAGCCAAGTAGTTCTGATGCTGCCTATTTTATGAGTATGATCATATCTGAATACTATAAGAACTCGACTAATAAACCGGGTTTACACCCAATACATTAGAAACAACATATTTACGTATTTCATGAAACCCTGCTCATTCCTATGGAAAAACTATCTTTCCATCAAACTACCCAACCAGGTTTAGAGAAACACAGAGTGCTGACTCCATACCTAGAGATACATTAAGCTTCGCCTGGGGGGAACTGAGCTGAGATGTGGAAAACGGGCCTCCATCACCTCACTCTTGACGAGGCCGTCCCTCTCCAAGTGCGCGTCCTAGCCCGGTGTGACCCGACCCGGTGGGCCTGGACACCCCGTGTCACTTGGGACAGGAAGGGCCCTGTGGCAGGGGCCCTGCGGGGCCTGGGCCCCTGCCTCTCTCTGGCGGCAACAGAAAGGGAGCCAAACACAAGCAACGCTGGGCCCGCAAGCCTCTTCCGCCGCGGCGCCTAGGCGCCAGAGATCCAGGACACTTCCCCCTTGGGGTCTGGAAAATGCGACCGCCCACAGGGCGGCCGTGGCCGGGCTCCGCGCGTGGCCCTGAGACCCCGGGCAAGCCCCCCGGCCCACCCGGCTCCGGGGCAAGGAGGGCAAGGGCCGGGGAGGCGGTGGGGACCA